>CM043728.1:1102147-1702147 GCA_023969325.1 Oryzias curvinotus | reverse complement strand
TTTATTTAAGAAAAGCTTTTCATTCATTGCAGCCTAAAGTGCTTTACAATTAAAACAAACAGAAAACAAAATTCAAATGGGGGATGAGAAGAGGGGGTGGGGTTGCTCCGCACCAACAGTCCCACCCACAACTTAAAAGTGAATTTCTGATGAACTCTCTCTCTCCAGAAACTATGTCCCAGAAAATGGCATAATTAAAAAAAAAATGTTGGTTAAAAATAGCATTGTCTTCATAAAAGACCAGTGGGAAGACTTTGAAAATAGATCAAAGGATGATGGAAATGAGACTTAAAGCTTTGCCGTCAGTCAGAAGAGCTTGTGGTAAGAATTGTGCACAGACAGAGATGGAGGTAGACATGGGTGTTCCTATTAAATTTGTACAAGTCACTAAACACATTACTTACATTTTACAATGACAACAAAGATGCTGATAAGATAAGAGATAAGACAACTCATCACTTCAACATTTAGTTGGGAATACCCATCTCTTACTTGTGACGAGAACAAAGCCACAGACTCATCATCTAATTTCTCTTTCCTCATCAGAGAAATACACTAAACACTTCCTTTTAACTACGGAATCATAAAACTATCTTTATTATCCGGAAGATAATCTACCAAACTGTAAGAAATAAAACTGCTGCTCCTGCCCGTCAGTTGTCATTAGAGACAAAAAGGAGGAACAAGAGCCTGAACAAAAGCAGGAAATATGCTGATCCTAGATTTTCTGAGAAACTAAATCATGATACACATGTTTGGACATGTGATACATTTGCACCCACCCACCTTGATACCTGTCCAAACACAGTCCCAGAAGCTATCATTTAAAAAGAAACAACACAATCAACTATTTCTGTTTAAAAGCAGCTGAGTCAACCAGAACTCTTCCTATAGCAGGATGTTGTGCTGGGATGTAACCTGTGGATTTATTAGTTCATAATACCAGACTGTGGATGAGTAAAAGAGAAATGCAAAGAGGGTGGAAGATCCTGGCATCTTATCTGCTCTACACATGCGTCTGACTGGGAAGATATGAACCAGAAGAAGGGGCGACTACTAAAGAATTTCTTCAAAATGTGTCCACACCATGGCTTATGATAAAGTACTTTCAGTTCCATTCATTTCATTCATTCATTATTTGTTAATTATGGGATAAATTCAATTTAGGAAAAGAATGTATCTGGGCGTCAAAGAAAAATACACACTTAGGCTGGCTTCACTGTAGAAAAGTGCTGGTGCATCTTCTGGTGTAGAAACTTCCTCTCTTCTGTTCAGTATCAACCTGGAGCACGTGGCTCCGCCCACTCTCTATTTAATCCCCCTACGTCACCACCGCAGCTTCACACTGGAACTTGATCTTGAGTGAGAGGATTGATTTCATGAGGAAGAACTTTGGACTAAAGTGGTTCTGCAAAGGTGAGACTGGTTTTTTTTTTAATGAATGAATTGGGGGGTGGGGTGGGGGTCAGTGCATGGCTGAAAAAAAGCTAATCGATTTTTTTCAAATTCCTATCAAATCTGCAATATTTCTTCAGCCGTCTCCTCCTTGTGAAGCTTTTGATCCAAACCCAGCATCCGGCTCCTGTCCGTCCGTTAGGGCCCCCCTCCCTCTGAGACTGAAGGTGTGAAGTGGACCCGGAGATGCGCTCCTTCCTCCCGCTCACTGTCTATTGCATCAGCCTGCTTTCCCTGCAGCAGCTGTTGGCTTCTCCGGCCGGAGAGCGTCCTGACGCAGACAGGTAGGAGCTTTGCGCGCCTTTTCTTCAAATATCATATAAATAGAGACGCTTTAAGGCCTGCGTTCTTTTCAAATACCCAAGTAGACGGAAGGTTCTGGTGAGAGTGGGTCAGTGAAATGGGCCGATACTAAATAATTTTTGAATCCAGAAAGAAAATGTGTTATAAAAAAGTTTTGCATTAAAAGAACGGAAATTATAAAGTAGATGAAATGAAAACAAACAAACAATGTATTTAAAGTGGTTGCTTTTCATTAAAATTCAAAAAATTTAGGAGAAAAAAATACAACTCCCTTCTACTATTTTGATTCTCTTGAAATAATAAATAAGCACTAAATTCTGGTCTTCGGGGCAACTGGACCTGCATAATACAGCCCAGAGTGGCTCAACAGAATCCTAATATGACTGGACAGGGACTGAGCATCTTCTAAACATAAATATTTTTATGAATAAATGGATATAGAGCTCAGAGAAACTCTGCTGCATAGATTGTTGTCCCTCCATTAAAGTAAAACGTTTATGGAGCTGATTATCCCTTTAAATCATGATAACACTTAACCGAGTTTATCTTTCCTGTAGAAATGTGTCATCAGAAAAATGTCCATTTATCAAAGTCAGCGTTACTAGACATTTGACTAAATTAATGAAGTCTGATCATAAAAGTTTCATTTACACCTGTGGGACCTTATAAAATAGAGAAATATCTGATTACATTTAGAGAGTAAAGGGAGCTTTGGCATGAGCTCAGTTTAACCTTTGGCATCTATAGCAGTTGTAAGTGAGTTGAACATAAAGATGTGTCAGAGGTTGGTGTGATTTGTTAGCAGGTTTGGAAGCTAACACTAATATCTTGGATTTTTCTGAAGCTGAAAGGCTGACTCACAGTCATGTGTAAGAAACCGCAGAAATGTTTGCTCACGTTTTTTGTTATGTCTTACATAGTTGATAATATAGCTTCAAGGTCAAAGGTATTATCTGTTTCTCCAACAAAAGTCCTCTTTACAGCTGGAAGCAGGCTTGTTAAGTATTAGAAAGTGTAAAAAAACCCTCTTCCATTTGTTTATTTATGTATTTTTCAAAAGAGGTGTTTGAAATCAGAGGTAGGTTCATGGTGACCACGGCATGTTTTATCTCTCAAAGTAGCTTATTGCTCTTCCTGCTGAAACAATTTTTAAAAAACTACCATGACACTAAAATTCACATTTTATTCATTTTTTTTCTCTCACAACACGGCCACTGAGAAACTTTATAGGAGGAATTTTTAGTGTAGGATCCTCTTTTGTCTGTTCTACAGACTATTTCCCTTTGTGGTAAAACCAGTTTGTCTTTATGAATGAATCAGGCAGAAACACCAAATTAGCGCTGTGTAAAGGATCTTTTGTGGAGATGAATGGAGCACTTGTACTTTTCCAGCCTTTAAGTGACTTACCTTATAGTGGCCATATCCTGAAATAAGCAATGAGGCAACAGAGCAGCAAACACAGGAATGATGGACAGACCAGCTTATATTTCAGTCAATTTGCTGGGTGTTGTTAAAGTTCAAGCGAGTTAGTATTCAAGGGCGACCTCTTCTGGTGTTTTTTGAATTCACAAGTGCTCCCTCCACTGTGAATCAGAGAGAGGAATATTTATCTCTAATGTTCAACAAAGTCCATAATAATACAATTTATGTATAAATTCTTGTAACCAATGAAAAGTATCTACATGAAAGCGACACAGAAAAACTCACAGTTGAAGAAAACCAAGATGGAAGACTTTAGGATTAGCCCTTGATTATTTAACACTGTAGGAGTTTAATTAAATAATCTTATTGATAAAGCATCAATTTATCGTAAAAGTTATAAACCAAACAAAGCATGGAAGAGAAGCATCAAACCAAGCAACAACAAATAAAAAAGACTTTCCCACCTATTTTACAAACCTGCTTGATTCCTTTTGGGATCATGAGGACACTGGAGCCTATCCCATCTGCTGTTAGGCAAAGGCGGGGTACACCCTGAATGGTTTGCCAGTCCTTCCCAGGAACACACAGAGACACACAAGCACACACTCACACCTAAAGGACAATTTAAATTCATCCATTAACCCATGAAGCATGCATTTGGGCCGTGGCAGGAACACCACAGTGTGCAGAGAAAAATCCCCCACACACACGTGAGGAGAACATGCAAACTCCACACACTGAACTTAGCTGGGATTTGAACCAGCAGTAGACAGTGCCACTGGCAGTGTAGAGGCTGGAGTGGTCAGGTGGCTGTGTTATCTGTCAGAATTAAGAAGCTGATGCAGCTTTAGTGTTAACCATCAGCTGAATTCACTGACAGTTTCTTCTCTCACAGAACATTCAGTTATGACTGAGCATGACCCACATCTGAGTCCAGTCCTCTCACACCGCAGCTGATGCCTGGCTCCACAGCTCTCTCCTGATATCTTTCACCTCAAATATCTTCGCATAAACACCTCCCTGGTTTTTTAAGAGGTCTCTAAATTCTCCCTCTTTCTCCACCTCTGCTCAGCACATCACGTCCTGTTACTGTCACACACTGACTCTCAAATAATAACAGAAATTTTTGCCTGTTACGTGCCGAGTGCTGAGCTTCGGATGTCTGCAATTCCTTCCATGTTCTGTGTTTGTGTTGTCTCTGTGTCCCGATATGGACATGGCAAAACCTCTTAAAGTACCCAACTCTTTCCAAACAAGGCCAAATTGTGTGTTGTTCAGGCCGCATGCAGCACATCTCCCTCATTGTCTTTTTACGTAACTGCTGCTGTCTGCAGTAAGAGCAAGTGAAATTTCAGAATGGACTGGTTTTAAAATACAGATCTCAAAAATAGCTAGCAGGTCAATGCTCCAACACAAAGGATATGCAAAGCTGATTTGGATCAGGACCAATTAGACGACAAGTCACTCTTTGTTTATAGATTGTTGTTACATTTGTTTAATCATTTAAAGAAACAAAGTCACGGTTCTCTCTTAAATCCTGAAGATCTTTAAAACACAATCACTTAACATAATATTGAGCTGAATTTATGTCTGTGGCCCTGAAGCAACCGCCAACCTGTTCAAGGTGTATCCTGCCTTTGCCCAACAGCAGCTAGGTTGGCTCCAGCAACCCCATGACTCAGAAAGAGGTTTAGCAGGTTATGAAAATGAATAAATGGATATTTTTGGGTAGTTTCCTGCTACAATGCTTTTATAAAAACCCTTCGCAGGCCTTTGGCTGTGAAAGGCATTGCACAGAAATGAGGTTTTAGCACTCGTTCTAAATAAAACAAACTTTATGCTCATAGAGTGACTGGAAACACCTCGACAGTGGTTTTTACTCAACTACAAAGAGAAGTGGAGGAAGGAGAAAGCTGCTACTAAGCAGGAGGAGAATTCCACTCTGGATTATTGTCTAAGACCCAAATTCCAGCTTTTGCATCCATAAAAACAGGTTTCCACTGGTTAGTGCACATGCGAGCAGGAACAGCCAGAGACTGTGTCATTTATAAAGCAAAGGAAAAAACATTAACTAAATGAAAAGGGGTTAAGTTGGCATTTTGTTCAGTTAAATGGCAGCGTCACCATCTCCTGGGAGATTTAACAAGAAGGAGAAAAAAAAAAGAATCACCCATATCTGCAGCTGATTTAAGCCTCTCTTTGTAAGTTTGGCAATCATGTTCATCATGGTTCAAGATCGACAACATTTCTCAATATTTTCTGTTTGTTTAGAGTGCTTACCTATTTGTCTACCCCTGAAATGAAATGAAATGAAATCCAAGTACCAGTAGTTATTCATGGTATCCGTCCCACCTAACATACTGATGCTTTCTTCAGGGTTCATATTGAAGAAAATTCCCCAAATTCACACTTGGCCATATAAACATTTGACTTAAGCTTCAAAGCTAAAGGCAGGGAGGCGGCAAAAAGCTTAGCAGACTGAACCCATGAGGAAGCTCACATGTCTTTGATCATCAGCCAGACTGAGGTGTCCAACCAGAGGACTCAAACTGTTACGCCAAACTCTAGTCTTTTCTGAAATCAGATAAGACAGATTGGAAGATTTTTTTTAAGAAGCAAAGTCTGGACAGTCAAGCCTGTTTGAACAGGATAGATGTTAAATTTTGTTTTGTCAAAGGATTTCAAACTAAAGTTTTTTCTACATTTGAAACTATTCTTCCATCCGTTCATTTTCTAAACCAGCCAAATCTTGTTCTGGGTCACAGGATTGCTGGAGCCTATCCCAGCTACTTTTGGACAAAAATGGGGTTCACACTGGAGAGAGTATGCCAGTCTGTTGCAAGGCCACATAAAAACACACGCATTCACGCCCAGAGATAATTTAGAGACACCAATTGCCCATGAATCATGTTTTTGCACAGTGGTGGGAAGCTGGAGAAAACCCATCTCCCTGCACACCCATTCCATCTCCTGTCAGCCCCATTTGAAACTATGGTATAAAAATGTTTCAGCAAGTGTCCAGCTATTTTACATCTGCTTCATCTGAAATAGAGACTTGTTCTATATATATCTGTATTTCTGCAAAAGTTAGTGTATGTTTTGCAAAATCTGACTATAAAAACAGTTGCATACTGTAAAAATCAGACAGTAAGTCATGTTTCTAATGGTTTTGAACAATAGCTGTGGTCCACAACAAAACTCAATTACTAATACTGTGTGTCAAAAGCCAAACTGAGATGAAAAAGAGGCAGCATCTCTGAACTTTTTGCACAACTGAGTTTCTTCATCTCTTTCTGGGTTCACAGATTTTTTTTTTTTGCCTCAGGGGCAAATAAGTATTTGTTCTTCCTTTGAATTTAAACTTTTGACCTTCTGGATCCAGGCAAAAACTATGATGTCGTCAGCACCACAGATTACTGTTCTGCGCTTCTGGAGCACACAAACCTCCAAAGATGGAGTAGCTGTCAGACATGAACTGTCCAAATTCTGAGCTGAATGACAGCTGTCTTCAGTTACGTTGTTTAGAAAGCTTGTCTGGTTCTAGTCAGCCTCTGGCAGCACCTGAAAAGCTTGCAGTCAGCTTTTTACTTGGTGATGTGGCATCATGACTCACCAAGACTGGCTTGAAAAAAGAGTGTGTCTGCTCTCTCACTATGATGATTGGCTCCAACACAAGCACTGCTGGACTACAGGTCTAGAGTCTGGAAGATTTAACCACGAAGCAACCTGACTCTGGTTTAAAAGAACTTTACTTTTCTGACGGCCTTTACGTTAAGACCATGTGTGGTCTTTGGTTGTAAGAACGGTTGTAAGTACTACTAGTGCTACTGGAGGCTTTAGTCCTCTTCATGGTCATGCTGAAGGGTTAACCCTCAAGGAGAGCAAACACAAACAACTCCAATAGTTAAGGGGTGACCAGCGGGGTCAAATTGTCTTGGTCAAACAATGAGCAGATGGTGAGTGCTGTTTGCTGAAAGGCTTTAAATGCTGCTTTCAGTGTTCAGCTTTATGGATCATTTACTGCAAAGTTAATGATCACAAGCAATTAGTTCAGAAACTCTGTAATCTGGACAAACGGACCAGAAATTTCTGTTCCATTAAACATCATGGTCTTAAAACACTCATATCTCCCATATCTGACTGACTTGTTGGTTTATTTTTCAGTTCAGCTCTTTTGTCCTTCATTAGAGTCCATCAGCACGCATATGACGAGCTAAACGGGCTTTTCCATGGAACAAAAACATAAACCTTTAGGTTTTATGTCCTAAATCACAAAATCGGGTCAATGCTTTGTTTGAAAAAGAACGATAAGAGGCGATGAGATAAAAGAACGTTCTTATCAAAGCGTTTGTGTGCCACTGCCCAAGAATATTTGGCCCAAACACAGCCCACATCTGCAGTTAAAGACCTTTGGGTCGCCCCAGAAACCAAGTGACATTGAGGATGTATTTGACCCAGGTAACATTTGACTGTGCCATCTTTTGGTCCAAAGTGTCCATGATCCATTCTTTTGGATGATATTTGCAGATCTATTGGTTGAATTCCACAACAGGGTTTGGTAGCATAAAGATGGTTCCAATCACAGCTTAAGGCTGTTTGTTTTCTGTGCTATGAAATTGTTTGTTTACATATAAACCTTTTTATGATTCAATGTATAAAACAACACCCTTCTTTATTTGTTTGAAAAATATACTCATCTTATTCTTCTACTCTTTCCAGGGAGGATTTCCTCAGCAAACTTGTTGCCCAGCAAACACCTTTGTCCTTTGCTTCAGGAAGTCGGACCGACACCATCGCCACATCTCCCTCCCCCAGCCCATCCGGAAAATGGAAGTCTGGCTTCCTGAGACAAATTAAGGCATTCAGACTGAAAGCAATGTCTCCCAACACAGCAGAGGGGAATCCTATGGAGCCTCTGCTGCCCCAGCAGAGGGCGCTGAGAGCACGGCGCCAAACACACCCTCGAGGGGTCCATCAATACCCCCATAATGCTCAGCTGATGAGGGTTGGTTGTTTCTTGGGAACATGCCAAGTCCAGAACCTCAGCCATCGTCTATATCAACTTGTTGGGCAGAAAGGTAGAGAAGAGTCATCCCCCTTTAACCCAAAGAGCCCCCACAGTTATGGATGAGATAGAACCCAGAGCACCCCCCACAAGTCCCCTCTGTTTCTTATCTTTAAATGTCTTAGTTGCATTAAAGACGTTGGGTAGAATGTTGGGACGTTGGGTAAAGTGTATGTTCCACCCAACGTAGTTAAGTGGTGCCTTTCCCCTAAGTACTTGATTCTAAGTGATTTAGACTAAATCACTCCACCCAGAGGGGGCATTTGCTTTTTTAAAAATTTCCCACCTGGATCTCTAAAAAGCCAAGAGGCTTCAGACTGATCCAACTAATAGGAGACAGTTCTTTTTACAAGTGCCTTGTATGCTGACTGATCTCCTGTAGCTCACTGAACCATCGCTTAAGCCTTCCATGGGACTTTAACCTCGCAGCGTGAGCTAGAGCTTTGTCAGAGCCCATCTTCTTCCAAGCAGATGACATCCATGAACCCCTTCATCTCTCCAGTTTAAATAGGAGTCTTCGTCATCCAGAGGGACTCCATGGATATGAACTGTCCAGACTTTTTCCCATAATACGCCAAAACTTAACAGGAAGATTGCAAGCATGCAGACACACAGAAAACCAGTCACATAATGATCAGTTTGATTTTGAGCTATTACAGTGGCTGCTGTGCTGGCAAAGTCTTTGGCAAGTCCAAACATGGAGCTCTGGATTAACATCATTCTTCCTGGTTGGACTTTATGAACCTCACATGATTACTTTTGTCAGATATTTCAGCATAAAAGAGAAGGTGAATGTGCCTTCTATGGGGTCTAGGGCTTAAGTAGTTTGCACAGTTGTTTAACCATGCAGGTCTGACATCTGGATGTTAAAGGCCTGATTCCCCAAAATGCCAGCAGGAAAACAAACACTAAAACTAAATGTTCTTTCTTTTGTAACCGGTAAAACATTTTTATTTTCCTTCCTGCTGGTGGGTTAGAGGTGGTTGGGACCCCATTTGGTGTGGTGTTCCATCAAACCCTTCTTATGCTTAGAGGCCATAATGATGTGCTACAAGTTGCCAAAGGAAAATGGCAATAAAAATGGCTTCAGAAACACAGCGATCAGTTTTTTCCTGTGCCGTAACTGTTACAAAGCTGGTCTAAAAGAGGCCGAAGTGACCAAAATGTTTCAAGAAGGAGCAGAAAATAGCAGAGCACTTGCAAAAACACATGCTTGTAGTCCATTTATGTCTCTCTCTAAAACTGGGTGGACGAGAAAAACATCAGCCTTCAATTTTCCGTACCATAAAAACACTAAAGCATTTCCCTGTTCAGTAGGAAATAGGATTACACTGCTAAGTGTGAAGGCTGTGTATCTTTGTAGGACTAAAGATCACTGTAAGAGTTGTTTGCATAGACTTTCACTTTATTAATCCTTAAATATGGTCAGTTAATACCTGGTAATGCTTGACTAGTTAATTTTCCATTCTCTCGTCTTGTGATGTGTTTTTATCCCACCAATCCTTAGCCTCTCTGTTTCTGCTCTAATCTTTGGAGGTCACAGGGTCACAAGTCCTTGCTGAGGGGTCCTGCCTTTCTCTCGGCTAAATTGTTTCATCCCATTAAAATGGCTTGAACATTTTCAGAAGAAGCCCAGTGGATTGTTCCATTTTTTAAAGAGATTTTCCACCTTCAGCAAAGGTTACTTCTTTTGGGACGTCAGCTGTTGCGTCATGCTCAGCTTTGTAGAGCTTTTGGAGTGAGCAGAAAGTGTTTTTTGTTAGCTTTGCGAGTCACGTGACCTTTTTTAAGTCAGAGGAAGCACTTTAAAGTGACCGTGTTGATGTTTTGTCACTACTTGAACTTCACTCAATGTCAAAACTTGAGAAAGCTGGATGATGTCCTTCTGCCAATGTTGCTTTGAGATTGTCTGCAAATGTGTTTGAAAATGTCAGTGCACTCCGTCAGGAAGAATGCACCTGTGAAGAATCCAAATATGTTAAACCAAAGTATTTATTTTATTTTAAGTATTTAAGTTATCTCTGTATGTTGTTATCTGTATGGCTATTTATCTTATCTTTGCTCGTTTAAATATGATAGGAAGGAGAGTTGTGATTGTTATTGTTTTATTGTGTCTTTAGGTTTGTAAAATAAAGAAATATACAAAAGAGGATCATTTAAATTTGTGTTGTGTGCATTTTCTACAGAACATGATCAATCAAAAATTGAAAATACCAAAGATGAAGCTTTTAACCTCCACCAAAAGCGAAGGATTCAGTTCACTTTCCTGTCATTTCTGTTCCCTGCATGACTTTGACCAACAGCCCAATAGAATCAATCATTAACTGACTCAAGGCAAACAGGGTTCAGAGGAAAATGTGGGTAAAACATCCAGAAATCAGCACATGATCTGACAGTTAGTCACGTCAGGCATACAGGATGTGTGACTGGACAGTTAACTGATGGAGGGGGTTTGGTCCAACGCACTCCAGCTATTGGCCAGGTCAGCAGCTGCTAATGTGGA
The DNA here is from genome assembly GCA_023969325.1 of Oryzias curvinotus. Taxonomy (NCBI): domain Eukaryota; kingdom Metazoa; phylum Chordata; class Actinopteri; order Beloniformes; family Adrianichthyidae; genus Oryzias; species Oryzias curvinotus. The sequence goes on along the minus strand of CM043728.1, from coordinate 1,691,399 downwards.
GGAAAGGTTAAGGTCAAGGTGAGACAGTAGGACTTATTTCATTGAATGATGTCATGACATGTTTGTTTTTGCACATGTTTGTGGGAGCAGAAGCTTCAGTTCAGTTCTTCTGCATCACTGTTCGACGCCATCATTTATGTTTTCATGACCAAGAAAAGGCTAAACTGATGAACAAAACAGCCAGAAGAGCGGAACTTGTTCTGTCGGACTCTCTTTGTTTATCCTTTGAAATGTCAACTGTCAATCAAAAATAAATAAAAAATCGATATATAACTAAAAGTGGATAGAAATTTATTTGAAAACCACTGAAAAACAAATAAATTTCCTTCAAAACTATTTAAAACTCCACTGCTGTAAATACACTGACAGGTACACAGATGCATATGTCCATATGTCATATATCTCATTTCATACCTGTGGCTTGTGTGAATAACTCTTCTCACCAAGACGGTACATTTCCAAAGCTTTGGTCTAACTTAGTTTAAACTGTTAATAATAATTTCTCATCTCTGTCTATGAGGCTATATTGACCTTTAAACAATATTTACAGGCTACTGTGAGCAATTAGTTTCTAAACATTTACACTTTCAGTGTATGGGCTAATGAATTTGTATTCTATTTTGCTCTGTTTTGAGAAAATGATACATTTTTGCACACATTCTCTTAGGACAATAGAACGTGTATGTTAAAAAAAAGAATATATATTTTTATTCTCCTATATTTATTAAACTAAAATAATACATTTCATTTAGGGCAACTATTGTTCCTCTAAATGTCAAGGAGTATGTTTTTTAAAGTTTTATGAGAAAGTGTTGTAGTTGATTTGTGTTTTTATTGCTTCATTGATCTGGTACAGGAACTCCACTCGGGTCTGAAGTTTCCTGATATTTAAAATGCAATCGTAGGTTTTATCATACATCATTTGATGCATGTAAATGGTGGATTATTGTTGTGTTAAATATTGATAAAGGTCTTTTCTATGTGTTTCTGTCTAGTCTGTGGTCATTTTTTCCCCTTTCAACTCAAGTGCTCGCCAGCAGAAAACAGTTTCACCGACATTAAGAGTTCTAGGAAACAAATGTTCTTAAATTCAAACTATGTTATGGCTGGCATTAAGTCCCAAAAAACCTGTAACTTGAAAAAACCCTTTAAAGAAAATTTCAGTGGAAGCAACAATAAATCTGTAGAACAAAAAATTCAGCTGGTGCTGAGAGGACTCGCAGTCCTCCCTTTCTCAGGAGGGATGAGAGTTCAGGACTTTCACTGAGACTTATTGATAAACTTAAGGCATTTTTCTTTCTGTGGTTTTGAGATGTATCCAGACAGATTACTTATTACAGAAGTCATTTCCGAAAACTCACAAAAAGTCAAAACTAGTTCACAAGAACAGAGAAAATCCTTTGAAGGTTGGACCTGCTGTGGCTTCGTTTTAGTGCGAGAACATTTTTCCACATCGCTCATCGGAATTCTGCCCTTTTGCCACAAGTATGCTCCACAGAAGTGTGTTGTTGGGCGCTGAGAGGAGAGCAGGAGAGGCCAAAATATGTCAGGAAGGCATAAAGCAGAACTGTCAAAAGGTTAAGCCATAGTCCCAACTGCCCTTGTGGGTGGACACGGGCTGTCTGCTAGTAAAAATGATCAAACAAAAAGCGAGTCCGTCGACTTGTATTCTTATTTAGTGCTCTACTTTCTTCTTAGAAGGCCCGGAGCACATTACAGTCACAGTCTAATTCACCCGCAAACACATTGATGGCGTCTCCGCCGAACACTGACACCAACCTCTAGCCACCCGGAGCTATGAGGTGTTCAGTGTCTTGCCCAACGACTCTTTAACACATGGTGAGACGCAGGAACGTCATACAGAATTATTTAGCTTTTCAATTCCCCCCAAATCATGTGGTCTGTGCAAGGCACCTGTTAGTGCTGTTCACATTATTAATTCACTCTCCTTACATGCAGCCTGACTGTTAGAAATGAGGAAATTAGACAGTGTAGTTTGTGTGGACATCCTACGGGTGTCCTACAGGCACCTACAGTGAGGTCAATAAGTATTTTTAAGTATAAGTATCACCCTGTGATTTAGCAAGTTCTCCCACTTAGAAAACACGGAGGGGTCTAAAATTTTCATCATAGGTGCATTTCCACAGTGAGCGACAGAATCTGAAGAAACATTCAGAAATCACGTTGTATGATTATTTTAAACAATTTATTTGTATGTTACTGTGACAACTAAGTATTTAATCACTTGAGTTAAACAACTTTAATATTTGATACAGAAGCCTTTGTTAACAATTACAGAGGTCAAACGGTTCCTGTAGTTCTTCACTAGGTTTCTACACACTGCAGCAAGGATTTTGGCCCACTCCTCCATACAGATCTTCTCTAGATCTGTCAGGGTTCAGGGCTGTCGCTGAGCAACACAGAGTTTCAGCTCCCTCCAAGGATTCTCTATTGGATTTAGGTCTGGAGACTGGTTAGGCCACTCCAGAACCTTGATATGCTTCTTACGGAGCCTTGGTTTTCTTGCCTGTGTGCTTCGGGTCATTGTCATGCTGGAAGACCCAGCCACGACCCATCTTCAACGCTCTGACTGAGGTAAGGAGGTTTTTGCCCAATATCTCACAATACAGAGCCCCGTTCATCCTCTCCTTAATACAGTGCAGATGTCCTGTCCCCTGTGCAGAAAAACACCCCCAGACCATGATGCTTCCACCCCCGTGCTTCACTGTAGGTGTGGTGTTCTTGGGATGATGCTCCTCCTTCTTCCCCCGCCAAACACGCCGAATGGAGTTAAGAGCAAAAAGTTCTATTTTGGTCTCATCTGACCACAAGACTTTTTCCCATGACTCCTCTGGATTATCAAGATGGTCATTGGCAAACTGCAGACAAGGCCTTGACATGGGCTGACTTCAGCAGGGGAACCTTCCGTGCGATACATGATTTTAAACTATGGCGTTTTAATGTATTACTTATAGTAGCCTTGGAAACGGTGGTCCCAGCTCTCTTCAGGTCATTGACCAGCCACTCCCGTGTAGTCCTGGGCTGATTCTTCACCTTCCTTAGCATCATCGATACCCAGCGAGGTGAGATCTTGCGAGGGGCCCCAGTCCAAGGGTACATTGACAGTCATCATTAGCCTCTTCCATTTTCTGACAATTGCTCCAACGGTTGTTCTTTTCTCACCAACCTGCTTGGCAATTGCCCCGTAGCCACTTCCAGCTTTGTGAAGGTCTACAACTTTGTCTCTTGTGTCTTTTGACAGCTCTTTGGTTTTGCCCATGTTGGTAGTTAGACTTCTGACTGATTGTGGGATGTGCAGGTGCCTTTATGGAAGCTAACGACCTCAAACAGGTGCCACTAATTTAGAATCATGAGCAGAGTGGAGTTGGATTATTTAAAAGCAGAACAGCAGGAAATCTGGTCAGAAATCTATCTGATAATCAAGTGATCAAATACTTATTTGTCACAGTAATATACAAATTAATTGTTTTAAAAAATCGTACAACGTGATTTCTGAATGTTTCTTCAGATTCTGTCTCTCACTGTGGAAATGCACCTATGGTGAAAATTTTATACCCCTTCATGTTTTCTAAGTAGGAGAACTTGCTAAATCACAGGGTGATCAAATACTTATTGACCTCACTGTATGTATTACATACACACCCTGTGTGTGCTGCACACCGTATGCACACAGGAAAGAGACCAGTACTCGTACCTTACTAACAGCTATAGTGCTGCTTAAAGGGCACCGTACCACAGCTTTACCTGTACGTCAGAAGTGCGTGTAACAAATACTTATGATATGATTACCACTCGCACGACAATTTGAAGTTTCATTTTCATTTCTGCGCCACGACTCACAAATGAACTCCAAGACATTCCTACAGCTACCATTAAGATGCCCTTCTCTATGTCACTCCACGCCCCAGACAACCCAAAACTTTTAGCACCTCTATGGGTTCATGAGACTTTTAAGTCCCACTTGTGTTTTTTGGCGTTTTTAATCATAATAATAATACATTTTATTTGTTGGGTGCCTTTCAACAGTCTCAAGGTCACCTACATAAAAATAAACAGAATGCAAGTAGTAAAAATGCAATATAAAAATGTGAAGGCAATAAAAGATGAAAGTGTACAGTTAAAATACAAGATGACATAATGAGTGCAGTTAAAGTCAAGATGGATAAATGAATTGAAATATGTTAGTTTTAAGATAACTGATGTAATTGGAGAGTGAGCCCATATTCAGGATGTTGGAAGGGAGTTCCAGAGCTGGGGACAGAGTAGCTAAAAGCCCTGCTCCCCATGGTGACAAGACAGGCACAGCGGACTGCCAGGTGAAGGGAGGAGGAGGGTCTAAGGGGCGGGCAGGAGTGGCAACTTGAAGGAGGTAAGTACCGTAAGATGGAGTGAGGTTATGAAGAGCTTTGAAAGTCAGGAGGAGGATTTTTAAGGATGACAGCAGCCAGTGGAGCTGCTGTAGAACCAGTGAGGGATGTGAATGTCATCCACACACCAGTGAAAGTGAATTTGGTGTGTAAGGGGGAGAAGATAAATAATAAACAGTAGTGGCCCCAGGGCAGAACTCTGGGCCAAACCTGTGGAACAGGAAATGCAGAGGAAGACAGGGATTTTAATTTAATTAACTGACTACAATCAGGAGCAGAACTAATTGTGTGGAGCACTGATTCTCTGCAATCATATGCAGAGCTAAGATCAAGCAGAGGGAGAATGGATAATGAACCAGAATCAGCAGCAAGGAGGAGATTGTTGGTGACTTTTAACAGAGTTGTTTCAGTACTGTGAAGGGGACGAAAGCTGGACTGAAAAAGTTCCTATATGTTTTTGGGGGAAAGATGAGAATGAAGTTGAGCAGCCACAGCTTTTTCAAGAATTTTGGAGATGAATGGGAAATGTAAAATAGGACGGAAATTATTTAGGTTAGTTGGATCTAAGCAAGTTTTTTTTTTTTTTTTACGAATTAGGGTTACAGCAGCTATCTTGTGACCGGTGGGGACAATGCAAAAGGTAAGAGAAGTGCGAATGATATTGATGATGCGAGGAGACAGACAATGAAAAACTAATTTAACCAATAATGTAGGAGGGGGGCCTGTGGCACTTTTCTCATGATGGAGGATATGTAGAAAGAAAATGAACCTCAGAATTACATTTTTAAGTATTAACTAATGTAAATCATTGTGAATCAGGAGCAGGTGAAAAATGCCATTTGAAAAAGATCGTATTTGTGATAGACCACAAGCGCCACAAGGGCTACAAGCTCCCTGCTCTGACACAGTGTCTGTCTGTTTTTTGCCTCATTTTTGTATTTCTCTGTGCAGGTTGGGTATGATTCTCCTGGAGCACTCCGCCCTTTCCCTGATGGCTCTCCATGGAGTGGCACACAGCTGCCTGCACTTTAGGTTAATTTGTTTGAGCTGTATTTAAGTTGTTCTGTTTCTGTACTTTGTGTCGGAGTATAGCTTGTTCAGCTCTAGCTCTAGCTCTAGCTCTAGCTCTAGCTCTAGCTCTAGCTCTAGCTCTAGCTCTAGCTCTAGCTCTAGCTCTAGCTCTAGCTCTAGCTCTAGCTCTAGCTCTAGCTCTAGCTCAGGGGTCGGCAACCTTTTTTACTCAAAGAGCCATTTGGGACCGCCCCTAATGAAAAGAAAGCACCCGGAGCCACAACCCGTTTTGACATCATTATATATCTTATGCATGTATATCAAGGGTGCTCATTACGTCGATCACGATCGACCGGTCGATCTTCAAGGACATGAGTGTAGATCGCGGGCCAGAAAAGAAAATCCACCAGCCAATCAAAATCCTCACTGAGAAGTCTGGGACTTGATTGACATGTAGATTGACCAATCAGACAATCCACTGAAACATACATCACTGCAAATGCACATTGTGTTCTTTAAAGGATGATACCGCGGCTGCGTGTGGGAGGAGCTACCAGCTGAGGTTATGTTCTGATCGCTGCATGGAGCGATGTGTTTGTCAATGCATGGTAGACACTGAGAATGTGGAGAGATCAGGTCTATTATTTTTGAAGAGTTCTACTTGGTAATCATGTTTCCATGTTTAAGTTCATAAAATCATCCCAGGGAAAGTCTCTGCTTTAACTCCAGCAGGGAGAGCTGCGTCTAAATCTGACGCCCGTTTTCCATCTCTCTGACAGTTTGAAGCCAAAGCCCCTCCTCCGCCTCTTTACCTGCTTTTCCTCTCTACCTGTTCACCTGTTCACATCCTCTGCAGCTGAGAGTTGTTTCTCCAGCGCTCCTCAGTGTGTCCTGCACAGAGAGCGCAAAATACGGTCATCACAGGTTGACACGGTAATCGGGGCGCTCCAGCAAAGCACAAAGATGAAAGAGCCGGACAGCAGGGTAAGAGCGGGGATAGGGCGGGTTAAGAAAATGAATGGAAGAAGGCGGCCCACTGAAGAAATATTCAATAGTGTACACATTTCATTATTAGTCTGAACTATCTTTTATTTAGAAAAATCTTTCATTTAGCTAAATCAGTCCAGTACGAAAAAAAAACATCAACAAAAGCTGTGTTGGGCGGTTTTTGGCTGGGTCTCGTGGTTTTCAGATGACTTTTGGGCTGGAAAACTGTGACTCTATCTGGCAACACTGGCGCAAACTCTCTGTCATCAGAAAGTTGCTCTCTGCCCCGCGGCATGTCAAGTTCCCAGCAGAAGACCACTCCGGACAGCTGGAGTGTTTATTGAAGCCGCCCCGCGTCTCCTCCGGCTATCAGCTCTGCAGTTCTCGCCCGATAAATACAAGCTCATTAAGGAAGCTGTTTTTTACGTGGCACGCACTTGGTATGGAGCCAGCAGTGCCTTTGAAATACCATGAAAAATGAACAAACTAAAATAAAATTTAATTATTATAAAATACTCATTATTTTCCAAAGTCAAAGGGAGCCACAACAGAAGGATGAAAGAGCCACATGTGGCTCCGGAGCCATGGGTTGCCAACCCCTGCTCTAGCTCTAGCTCTAGCTCTATGACTTTGTAGCATGGGTTTTGTTATTAAATACCTTAGTTCTAACTGTGGCGTGTCTTCTGGTCCTGCATCTGGGTCATCCTGATACCCCCATGACATGCTCTACCCCATTCTGATTCATCCACTGTCAGACAAATACATCTATTAACGTCTTTGTTTTCCTCCTCTGAGCTGGAATCTGGATCTAAACTGTATAGCTCTGATATTGCTCACTATTTTTGTTCCACTGCTTATGTTAAGTTAGGGGTTGTGAGGGGCTGTAAACCAGCTGGAGAGAGTAAGCAAAGAATTGATCGGAAATGAGTGCAGGCTTACTCCGTTCTAACGGTCCCACCCACAACTCAGAGGTGAATTCAAATGAACTCCTACAGCTCTGCAGAAACTATGTCCTAGAAACTTTTACCTAAAAACTGCATTATCCTCATTAAAAGACCAATGAAGTCATTTTAAAATAAAGCGGAAGATGATCTGAGTGGGGCTTTCCTGCTGGTTCTCCCCTTTCATTTTACTTTAAGCAGCAACCTTGTCTTAAAATGCATCGTTCTTCAAAATTTGTCATCATTCTTTTAGACCCATTGACCAATCAGACACCTTGATGTCAGTCGTCAATTCCACCCTCCTCTGCAACAGCTGAAGCCTAGCTAACATGGACTCATGCAGCAAGACAATGAACCTACAGTACAGCAGCAGGTCTTCCTCAGAATGGCTGAAACAGAAGAATGAAGGTGTTGCAATAGTCCCGAAACGCTGGAATGTGACCCACAAGGAGCCTGAACGAAGGTCTGTAAACAGAATTTCACTACAAAGACAAGTAAATGAGATTACCTTGTATTCGCATTCATGTGACTTTTGGATGAAATCTCAGATTTGTCATACCACATGACTGAATATGGACAGTTTTAACCTTTCTTTATCCCATAAGGAGGTTAGCCTCTGGAGCATCAAACTAGGAAAATCCTGATCTAATCAGGTGTGGAGCAAACAGGATTTTGTTGTTTTATGCCTTTCTGCTGCATGAATTTGTTGTATTGCCTATTTAGCACATTTAAGATGACTGATGTCAATACAAATCCTGTGGATCATTGTTCATTTTTGTTTTGAACTGATCAGAACAGTTCAATTTCAATTTTGTTTATATAGCCCAATATTACAATAGTCATCTCAATGGGCTTCATACCGGTAATTGAATAATAAACATGAAATCATAAAGATGAAGCCATAGAATTCAATAGGTATTGGCTAAACTAAACTAAACAGACTAGGCTAAATTTGGTATCCCTGGCCTTAGACCCTCTTTCTTGGTAAAAAAAAATACTCCTTAAAAAAATTATTCTGGGAAAAAAAGAAGAAACCTCAGGGGTGTCCACCTAAAGGAGAGATCCTCTCCTAGGACGGACAGGCAATGTACCAGAACTCTTAGAGAAGAGTTAGCTTATCTAACTCTACACCTACATGTTCAAACAGTGTAGCAGATGGGCTTCATCCAGATGGAACTGGGGGACGGCTGGGGGCGCAAGACAAGCCAGAGGCAGGGTCCACAGCCAAGTGTAGGAGCAGAGACTAGCCAGAGGCGAGGTCCTCAGCCAATTACAAGAGCAGGAGCAGAGACGAGCCATAGACAAGTACAGGTTCAGCAGCACAGATGAGCCAGACAACAATATGACAGATCCCAGATGATGAGTTTTCTTCACATCAGAACCGATCTCTGTGAGGACCGGTTCTGACTGTCAAATATGCTGCCATTACATTACTTTATTTGATTGAACACTTTTTTTTTTAAATTTTACACTAGTATAAATAGTGAATGTATGTTTTAAAAAAGTTCTCGCTCCCAACTCCTCCTCCTTTAGAACACCATTATTTGTCAGCTTATCCCCTGACTGCTTTAAGTTCATGTTTCTTTCGATTTTTAACAAAACCACTAAGACACATTTCAATTACAGCTGACCCGGCATTGGCTTACTGTTTGGTGGTGGAACTAACTGGTCTTACGTTGTACAAAAACTATGTACAGGGATTAGAAAAGACATGCAATGACTCCTCACTGAAACTGTTCTGGAGCTTCAGGTAAAACCTTTGATCTTGGAAAAACATCTGTGCCGACAGAATTTCCTTCTTACAGAAAACCAGTTCAAGCAAGTGCCATTAAGTGGGGGATAGCAAAACTTCTTAAAGAAGTGACAGGTCTGCGAGGGACAGAATTCTTAATTGTTTATAGGAGATAAATCCTAATTTTATGCACCATTATACAAATATTTTTTCAAACTCATTTGATGTGATTTCCTGGATTCTGTTTTTTCCATTCTGTCTTACAGTTAAAGTGTTTCTATGATAGTGTCACATTTAAGCAAGCAGGAGGAAACCAAGATGCAAGTAAGAACCACATGCACATTGAAGCAAAGTCCCAAAGTTTTGTCTACAAACATAAACTTAGGTAACATATACTCAGGGGACTAGAAACTACACAAAATGAGCCAACATTATGGACTCAAACTTCCTTTATTTGCAGTCAGGGCTGATTAACACAGCGCAGGCAACTGTGACTGCTCCACGGATCACCAAGAGAATGGGCAGAGTTACAGCCAGCCAGCACAGAAACCACAGAAAGGAAAATGAGAAATAACATAAACCCAAACCAGAAAATCACAGATAAACAATTTAGACCATCCTGCAGAATTGGTGACGAACGAGTTCTTTTTTTGTCCCGTTTAGTTTCTCCTCACTCACTGCTTGTTTAAAGAACTGAATATTCAAAGGTTTTCACAGCTACTCATATTACCTTAAAGATCTCACGTTTCAGTATTTCCACTGTTCCAGTCGTGACATGTACAATAGGACACAGAGCCTGCAGCCATTGACAGAAATGTTCTCTAACTTTAAAAACGTGCCTTTCTGAAACACATCTAATGAAACAGCTCATTCATCACCAAAAAATATCACTTCCTTCTTCCCAAAACCTAAAATAAACCCACAGTTTTTAGGTCCCCAAGTATTTCAAAGACAATTTCATGTACTGCACAATGTCATTTTGTTGTGATTCTGGTGACTGTACTGAGGTTTAAATACAGACAATTACACCAATGAATATTGAATTAGCACTAACTGATGCAGATGACTGAAATTATTTTTATGTTGGGAAGTGGTGTTTGGGGGCATCATCTTCAAGTTTCTTATCGGCTTTGGTACCCCATGGGACAAAATTAAGCAACAAAAAAAAAACAGTGCTATATTTACCTCTGTTCTCCTCTGCTGTTTTTCCTTTTGTTTGTATTTAATGAGATCCATTAAATGGAGTCCACACCTTTCACATTTTACTGCCATAGCATTCACATTCACACTGGAGCAGATATCACATTCCAACCCTCAACTGCCTTTATGTAACAAGCACACTGATGCTCCGCTAAACAAACGAGCGACTGACGCCCGTTGGACCAGAAATCCAAACACATGTGGCATTCTAAAGGAATACTAGGAATCCAGAGGGTTTTCAAGACAGAGTACCAAAGATTAGCTCTGCTGCTGAAAGTCTAACCAGATTATTGTACCCATGAGGGAGTGATGGAGTTATGGGGTGATGCTGCTGGCTTTCATGGACTGAGTGCAGAGCAGCCACCACACTTCATGTAAGTTTAGGCTAAAACTAAAGTAAACTTTCAAATAAAGTCCTATTTAGATGATTTTGTTGTATCTATCATTTATTCTGTATCTACCTCAAATCCTAGAGATCATCAGTTAGTGAAAACTTAAGAATAGCTTTTTCATGTTTGTTGAAACTCCAAAACACAGTCTGTTACACAGTAAGATCTCTTGCAAATAGGCTCCTGTTTGTCATAGCAGATTCCAGTTCATGATGGTTTTATGTGAGTTCACCAAACAACAGGAAGAGATGAAAACGATTCAGCATTTATAAATAAAGATAAAACTCTAAGTGACGGTTGTGGGGTTGGTGATTAATCCACAATCTTTTTCAGAATAAGTAGCCACGTTTACATGTGCAAAATATCTTGATCGGATCAAAGATCGGATTGGAATTCAACGGTGTACATGGGCCTAGAAAAACTTTTTCTGATTATAACAAACGTTTACATGTGCCACACTTTCGGTCAGTATAAATCATTTGGACATGCGCAGTACTCTCTATAATACTGGAAGAGGAAATGAGTTCCACTGTAAACAAACCGTGCTGCCACACACATATACGTGATGATGTTCTGAATGTGCTTTTATTATTGTTATGGTTATTATGAAGCGCCTGTTCGCTCATCATTTTAGCAGCCGGTTGGTCCTATTTGTGCTCCAAAGCTTTCTCTGGAGCACTGCACCGCACTGTCTATGCGTGACGTAAAACCAGAGCGGTAGTGACACGCGATCTGAATAAACTGTTTACATGCACCATGTAAATAGTTTCATGTGTTTCTCACGTGTCGGATCAACAATCGACGTAACCCACCTATTTCGATCGGAAAGAAATTTTGATCTGAATGAGTCTGATCGGGGGAAGAATATTCCAAACGGCGTGTTTATATCACGCATTTTTCTTCCGATCAGGCGTCCATTCCGATTACTTTTGTCTATGTAAATGCAGCTAGTAGTGTGTGCTAATCTCAAGCTGATAGTTATTTGTATGCATGGTCTTACAGGTTACCAGAACCATGTGATGTGAATCCCGATGATGTCAAAATGTTCAGCTTTAGCTGCAGCCTAGTTGAAATTTAACAGCAATTAGAGTTTTGTGTGCTTTGGCCTACTTAAAATCTGACTCTGCATTCAAAAATCACGTTCTGGTTTATCTAACACAAAATGTCTTTCTTGAGCAAGACTGTAGTGCTTACCTGGGGTGGTGTGACATAGATTCAGAAAGAAATGGTCACGGCAACAACTGGAAAGACACTGCTACAGTAAAATGGGATTTTAGGAGGAATGACAGCTCTAAACAGGAATGCACACAGACAGGAGCATGGATACATTCCTGTGCTCCTGAGATCATGATGGAGTGTAAACAAAACTCTTTCCATGCACCATTACCAGAAGGAGATCATTTTGGACTGAAAGGCATTTTTGGATCAGTATAATGGTGGTTGCGTTAAGCTTAGAAGACATTTGAAAGACTCCCCCCAGGAAAACCTGGAGGTCAGCTTACGTTTGTAAAGAACAGATGAGATCCTGCAACCTGTAACCCGCTTCCACATTTCTCCAGCCAAACTTGGTTAAAGAATAATCATGTGGTATAAATGCAGTCATGCTGGTGACTCATGGGTTTTTCAGGGTCAGAGTTATAAAAAATGTCGTCAAAATAGCTTTATTATACAACATTCATCAGACAGTCTAGGAGGGACAGATCCCCATAGAAGGACAACATGAGAAGGAAGGGCTCCAAATGCTGGCGTTTGTAGTGAAGAAGAAGACGACGAAGACAGTCAAATTTATGATTGGATCTGACACTTCTTATAATGCATCCAGTAAACTGATGATGACATGCCTTGTAAACTGTAAACTGGTGCCAATAATCCAGCACAGAAGCTGAACCGAACTGAGTTTATGACCAGAGTGTGTGAAATCAGAGGTGGTAACAACTTACAGACCAACTGCGCTCTGGAACCATTCTGGTGCTTCAACCAATACAGATCCTGGTCCTAGTCCTCTAGTCTTTAGTGAGACTCCACAGCAGATTCAAACGCTCACACTCAGAGCTGACACTCCACTATTGACGCAGTTAAAGAAAGATTTCTGAAAAACTTGTTTATTTGACCTCCAGATCCCTTGCAGCAAATACTCAGGCTTAAGGTGGGGAACCATCAGCATTTATCCTGATGGGATTTGAACTAGCAACCTTCTGGTTTGGAGTCAGACGCTCTACCATTTCACCAAAGAGGAATATTTCAGCAAATGGAAAGAGGATTTGTCCACTGTAGCAATGAAAACAGCAACAAAGTGACCCATGTTGATGATGTCTATGCAGAATTAAAGGACATAACAACTCAAAGTTCAGATCTGCAAATAAAATCCTCCTAAAGTCTGAATTCTCTCAGAAAAGTTCAAATTCAGCTCTACAGTCACTTCTCAAATGTCCAGTTTTCTAGACTGGAAGTTTTTCTTCTAATCAAACTTTGTGTGTGCATCAACTCATACCTGGCAACACCCCTGTTTGTCAACAGTCCTTCACTAAATCTGACTGTGAGGACACTTGCAGGCTTTTCAAGGGGCTGAACTCTTCTTTTCTCAATGTCAACTGGTCTTCTGAGCAATTTTTTGAGAGTTTTTTTGACTCTGAATATTTGTGCTGATTAACGATAGTCGTTTGTATGAAGCAGATTGTCTAGCTGAAGATCGGACTGACCGTGTTACTCATTAGTCTGAGTTGATAACAGGTTTTTATATATGCAAAGTTCTGCAGCATCTGGAGGGGATGACATCATACAAACAGATTAATCCAAAACATTCAGTATTCTGCCTCTCACCTACAATGTTTTTAACCTTTTACGTTTTTTTCTTCAAAACGTTGAGCCCATCCACAGCTGTCGGATGCTAACATGTGCCAACCAACAAGTATTTAACAAGAGTCTTTTTTACATTCTGCCTGTCACAGTTGAAGTCTGTCTTTGATGAATTTTGCAGATTTCTTTCTAAACGGGACGACGCAGAAAACCAGAGCCTGACAAACTCTCTATGCATTTTTTGCAGGAAATGCAACTTTTCTAGTTATCAGCATAATTTTATTTTATGTTACAAACATTTGTACAGGAATTATCAGAAGCATAAAGAAGAAACAATTCTCTGTATACCATCGACCCAGAGTTTTCTTCTAAGCCTCAGCTGAAACTTTAGATTTGGCCCTTTGGCAGGAAGTGGTGTCACACAATCTGCAGCTAAACGTGACTCTTGTCACATACTCTCATTTACACACACCTAAGCAAACACACACACACACGCACGCACACACACATGCACACGCAAGCACGCACGTAAAAACCTCACAGTCTTGAGTTATCTATGACCTCCACTGGGACACAGAAGTATCACTACAGTCCCTGTTTCTCTGTTTCAGTCTCACTTTCGCTCACAGCCTTGCTGAGCCCTTGCTTTGCACGCCCGCCTGCTTACGTGCACTCTCTCACATCCCGCTTTCCCACAGACCGCAGTCCTTTCTCTCAGCAGACTGGGCTGATTCACTGCTCTGCCTCCATGCTATGTCTGACACAAAAATCGTACTAAATTATTTGCAGTTCAAAGAACTTCAGCCCTTTGTTTCTAATTAGTAGTCCAAAAGTTGCCACTGAGTTTATTTTGTCCTCACCACAGCCCCCAAACCCAATTAGTGATGTGGGATCCTGAGACTGTTGGGTCCTGCCTAAGCCCTCTGCCGGCATGAGCCTGCTGCTGTAGGAACACCTGAAGCCTCGAGGTAACCCGTGGACCTGAGAGCTGATCCTGAACCCAGTTCTCCAACGCCATAATCCAACCGGAGGCTCGGCTACAAACACAACTGCTATTCTTTCATGGTTTGCAGGGAAGTTTTTGGGTTCGCGGGTAGAACCATCTTCTGCAACTGAACGCTTGGAACTCTAAACCACACTTTACCTAATTGTATAAACTAAGAAAAGGATAAGAAAAGAAGTACTTTAAGTTAGTAGGAATAGACTGATTCATGATTCTTTACAAATAGAAAGAGGGAGGGACAAAAGATTCAACCAGTGTCCTCAGAAAAGTTTTTACAGACCTTCAAAAAGCTTGAAAATCTGTCTCCTGTATCACTTTAAAAGATTAGAAATGGCTCAGAAAGCCAAGAGGTGAAACAGAAATAAAACAAATGTTTCAGCGCTTCAGCACAATAAGAGAAGGGCTTTTTCTGAGACAATACAGACAGAAGCAACAAGGACATTTGTTTTGCTTTACTCTGTGTTTCTTCCCTGTTCGTTAGCACCAACAGATTTTGTCCAATTTATGATATCAAGGCATGTTTTTTATGTACTAGTCTTTCATGTTCCAATTGTTCAATACAAAAGCAGCTATGATGACCTCTATGCCTCTTCGTGATACAAGAGCGCTCTCTGCTGGAGTTCTGAAAAGAGAGAAGACTTGTTGGTTGAAGTTCTGACGTATGAACAGGCATTTCATTAGTATCCAATCCTTATTTAATCAAGAGCATTGATATTCAATGTGAGAGCACACTTTAACAATAATATGTTGACATACTCTCAAACATCTACAGACTATGTGTTCTCTCACTCAGATCTGCTTTGCTTCTGTTTAAATCTTCATTTGTGCTCATTAATCCACCGTGCCTCCACAGAACTGCTGAGCTCCTGCTCACATCTTTGTCTTTGTTCTCAGTTGCAGCTGCTTGGTTTCAAAACTTTGTGCTTAAATCTTTCAGATTCACGACTCTGATGAAGGCGGACGTGATCCCACCAAAACATGTTAGGTATGTTGACAAACACAAACTGTGTCTGAGAAAAAATAACTTAAGAACTCTTTCAGATTGAGTTGAGACAATCCTGTTCACCAGCCAACAGGATGACAGGCCAATCAGGTTACAGACAACAAACGGGATATTGTTTTTTTAGTTCTTCCACGTTGGACAAGGGAAAAGCCCTTTCAGAGCTGCTGATTCAGCACCAGAGTGCACCTAACATGAAGTTATTTCTCTGTGTGTTTAACCAAAGGGTTTGCTTTCAGGGATACTAAGGATACTTAGATGCATACTAGTATTTTTTTTATAAACATGTAAGAATAAAGATAGAAGTTTATTCCACCCAAGATATAAATTATTATTACCTTCTGTGTTTCTCACCTGCATCTGCCAAGTTCCACCTCCACATGCTTCTGGTGGATTTCTGTTCTCTCTGTCAGAGTGACATCAGCGTCTTGGCTTATCATTACAAAAGCTGGTCTTGAAGGTCTTCATGGCGCCAATTATCAATATTTTGTTAATGGAGGCGTCTGAGAGAAAGATATACACTTAAACAACAGAGACTGAACAAGATTGTTGGTTGATAGTGTGTGTTTATGATTGTCTGTTTATGATAGTGTGATTTTATGCCTTAAAGGCTGCTGTAAATACTAACAATGACCTAATATGGCATTCTCACAGATGCAACAACCAGGAAGTCAAAATGTAAAAAGTAATAAGTGAAGCTTTGGAGTAATTTCAGTAAAGAAGATGTACCTCACTTCCAGATAAGCTGCATTCTTGCATAGCCTTCAATTAAGCCTTCCCTCCCCAAATTTGGCCCGCAGTGTAATTATGATTGACCCAAAATAACCCACAAATGTGCATACTGTGTTTCACAAAAACACAAAAAAGATTTCAGAAATTCACAATACATTTTTCAGAAATGCACAATAGATGCTTCACAAACATCATTTTTAGGTACACTTGTAATAAGGACTCACAGATCATGCAAATTTTAGAAAATGCATTCACTAATTTGTGAATCCATTGACACTGCACGTCAATGAATCTGTCAATCAAACTCATCAGCAAAGCAGGCGTGTTCACTTTTGACCAATCGAATGCCCCCTTAGACTTTCACTATGCTTTCACACTGATGTTGGAACTGAAGGTGCACGACACACAGGGGCGCAACTACCTAATTCCATAGGGCAGGGGTGCTCACACTTTTTTGAGGTGTGAGCTACTTTTGAATCGACAAAAAAAAGAAAATATATATATATATATATATAAACTATTAGTAAATGTTTGCTAGTTATGTTTATTAGTAACATTATTGTTTATGTACTGATGATTAAAAACTACAGAGTGAGATTACAGAAAGATACTTTAGTATTAACAGATGAGGCGTTTTATTACTAAGACAGAAAGCCGCAACCATCGTATGTCATGCTCTGCTGTAAACCGTGCAATGGGGGGAGCATCATGGCATCTCAAAGGCGCTGCTGGCTCCGTGCCACTGGAAAAAACAGGGAGAACTGCAGAGCTGACAGCAGGAGGAGAAACGCGGGGCGGCTTCAATAAACACTCTGCTTTTGCGGAGCGGTCTTCTGCCGGGAACTTGACGTGCCGCGTGGCGGAATACGACTTTTTGATGACAGAGTTTGCGCTGAGTGAATTTAAACACGCGTCTGCAGTGACGTATGCATCAGAGGATGTCCGATTGGCCGTTCTGCATGTCAATCAAGTCCCGTACTTCTCGGTGAGGATTCTGATTGGCTGGTGGATTTTTAAGAAGTACTTTTTCCTTTTTTTTTTTCTTTTTTAATCTTCTCTGTCCCGCGATCTACCCTCATGTCCTTGAAGATCGACCGGTAGATCGCAATCGACGTAATGAGCACCCCTGCCATAGGGGTATGCAGCCACGTAAAAAACGCCCCCCCCCCCCCCCCACACACACACACAAAAACACACAGACAAAAATGCACATAATAAAACATCCCATCCACCCCTCCGTGTATTGCCTCAATGATTCCCGAAATTTGTGTGGTGAAGGCCATTCAGAAGGATCTTCTGAGTAATCCCAGTCCTCTCCTCTGTACCTCTCTGTTCTTCTCCCTCTTCATCAACATCAGCTGATTGTCTCTCTTTCTCTCTATCATCATCATCATCATCATCATCATCATCATCATCATCTGAACCTCTCCTCATTCTTCTCTGTTGGGACTGACTAGTCATGTATGTCTGCACTTGTTTTCCCAAAATAAGTGAACAGGTGGTCAGCAGAAGTTTCAACTAGAAGCAGCATCTAGGTTTTTGTGACTTTAATAGTTTAATTTTTCCTACCTGAAGTCATCTCTACTCTCTTTGATATCAGATGCATCACCAACCTCATGTTTTGACTTTCTGAAGTCAAAACAACGCTGCAAGCATTTGTCCCACCTGTGGAGTCTGCGGACGTCACTGAAGAAGCATCAGTGGACACAGTTTCAGAACCACAGCTGGGTTCTGAACAACAAGCGGTTCCAGAGCCTTCCAAAAAGCGCAAGAAGCATAAGAACAAGAAAGCAAAGGCACTCCCTGCCCCAGAGGAACCAGAAAGCTGTGAACCTCTGGCCGACCAGGTTGACATAAATCTGGATAAAAAAAAAATGGAGGAAACTGACTCAGCAGTGACAGAGATCTTTCCTGAAGAGACTGAAGCCAAAGGTTTACCACCAGCTTCTTTGGAGAATGTCGTTGAGGAGG
Source organism: Oryzias curvinotus (assembly GCA_023969325.1). Lineage (NCBI taxonomy): Eukaryota > Metazoa > Chordata > Actinopteri > Beloniformes > Adrianichthyidae > Oryzias > Oryzias curvinotus. Next base: position 1,673,249 of record CM043728.1, on the reverse strand, counting down.
CATCGGCCCAAACTGAAGAGTCAGAGCCAGAGCAGGCCTCAGAACAACAACTGACTGCAGATCCTCCCAAAAGATGCAATAAACCTGTGGAGATGGACACCACAGAATCTCCTCCCTCTAAACAACTGAGGATCTGCACACCAGTCCCCATAAGGACACGTCTGGCCAAACGCAGAGCGGAAGTCAACGCAAGAATTAGTCACAAGACATCAGACCAAACTGGCTTAGGACTTCCATGGACCTTCACTGACAGCGAGCCTGAAATTGAAGCTTCACTTCCAAATCCAGTCAGCATAACCACACCTCCTACCATCCCAGAGAGTGTGCTAGAATTAGATGCTTCTCCTTCACAATCATTGGAGAACATCTCTGAGGAGGTTCCAGCCCAAATGAACACTGAACCATCTAATAATGAAAGTGAGGAAGTGGAAAGTTCTGACATTTCTGATGAAGCAGTCATGTCCGAACTTCTGGAAGAAGAAACTAACTGTTCCAGCCAATCAGAGCCACCCAAAAAGCCAAAGGTCTCCCTCTGGAGAAGGTTCAAAAAGGCTCTGACACCAGCAAGATGGCGAAAGTACAAGAGTGATACTCCTGTGGTCGTCCCGGATCAAAGCTCTCCAGAGATTTCAGAGGCAGCTGAAGATCTGCTTCAGAGTCCATCTGTGGATGATCAAGACAGAGACTCATCACTCGCCTCTCAGTCTGCTGAGTCTAAAGAGTTAGATTGGTTAAAAGAGGAAACATCAGATGAAGAAGAGGAGGAAACATCAGATGACAAAGAAGAATCGTCAGATGATACAGATGAAACATCAGATGATGAAGAAGAAACATCAGCTGATGAAAATGACAAGTGTTCTGATCAGTCTGAATATACAAGTGCACAGAAGATTTCCTTGTGGAGAAGATTTAAAAAGACGCTCACGCCAGCGAGCAAACGCCAGTTTAAAATAAGATTAGAGAACTAAGACTTTAACTAAACCAAAGTCAGGTTTTCTCCTGGTGCTCAGGTTCACCCTTAAAAAAAATCCTTTGAGGATAAATGGATATTAGATTTATCTGAGACTGGAAAGATAGAAAAAAGTGATGGAAGTGTAATGGCCTGTCAGCTACTCCCTCCTCCCCCCTCCTTCCTGTGTTGGACACGATCAGCTGGATCCACTTACCTCATCTGCACCTGCCTTCATAAGGTCCTTCCGGATCATCAGCTGGTGCCAGTTCGTTGTTCCTCCTATGGTGCATAGTCCAGTCAGCTCATGTTTATGTCTCACGATTCGTTGCCTCATGCTCATAGTGTTTTCTCGCTCTGCCTCAGGACTTAAACCTATTGGATCCCCACCTGGTCACTGTCCTCCTACGCTGCTGTTAATCCGCCTCAAGAAACCTCCAGCCAGCCACCCCTCCTCGCCGTGGTTTAAGCCTCGACCACGCCGCAGAACTTCGACCACGCCGCAGAACTCCCTCAAGGAAATTCCTCCTCAAGATTCCTCCAGCCAAACACAGCTCTTTGCCTAGAGAAAAACCTGTCAAGACCTGGTTCTGATTAAATCTCTTGAATTTTACCGTTGAGTCCTAGCCTCCGGTAACCACCGGGAGTACCATAATTTCTTCATCACTCAATGTCCGCAGACGCCTTTAATTCTCTGGTTTTCTTGGCTACAAAAACACAATCCCAGTATTGATTGGTGTTCGTCTCGCATTTCCAACTGGAGCACTTTCTGTATGGCCAACTGCCTGCAGTCAGCTGTTCCCCTCACCAAATTACCTGACACAGGACCCGATAAAGAAATCAATCTGTCTAACATACCCACCTGCTATCAAGACCTACGTTCCGTCTTCAGTAAATCTAGGGATAGTGCCTTACCGCCACATCGACCATACGACTGCGCCATCGAGTTGCTAAATGGATCTCCTCTCCCGAAAAGTAAATTGTACAATTTTTCCGGTCCTGAAAAGAGCTCTATGGAGGCCTATAATCAGGAGGCTCTTTCCCTGGGTCACATACGTCCTTCCTCTTCCCCAGTCGCTGCCGGTTTCTTTTTGTGGAGAAGAAGGATAAGACGTTGTGACCGTGCATTGATTTTCGAGAGCTGAATCAGATCACAGTCAAGGATAAATACTCCCTACCATTATTAGAATCTGTTTTCAACTCTGTCCAGCACGCTAAAATATTCACGAAGCTTGATCTCAGGAATGCTTATCACCTTGTACGCATGCGCGAAGGTGACGAGTGGAAAACGGCGTTCAACACCCCGTTGGGCCGCTTTGAATACTTAGTGATGCCGTTTGGTCTCACCAACGCCCCCGCAGTGTTCCAGCGTTTGGTGAATGACGTTCTCAGGGACTTTCTGAATCGCTTCGTCTTCGTGTATCTTGACGATATTCTGGTTTTTTCCTCCAACGAGACGCAACACGAACATCATGTCCGTCTCGTCCTAGAACGGCTTCTCGCCAATCAGTTATACGTCAAGGCTGAGAAGTGTGCGTTTCACGTCTCCTCCGTCCCCTTCTTGGGTTATATCATCGAGGCTGTCAATATCCGTCCCGACCCCGCCAAGATCGAGGCCGTCGTTCAGTGGGAGACACCCCAATCCCGAAGAAACTCCAACAGTTCCTGGGGTTCTCTAATTTCTACCGTCGTTTCATTCGGGATTATAGTACCATAGCTGCTCCCCTCACGTGGCTCACCTCTACCAAATTCCCCTTCATCTGGGACTCCGCTGCTGATGCCGCTTTCAAACGGCTCAAGACCCTTTTTGTGTCCGCACCCATCCTCATTCAACCCGATGTGTCCAAACAATTCATTGTGGAAGTCGATGCCTCGGACCCTGGAGTGGGGGCTGTGTTGTCCCAGCGCGAGGACAGTTCAGAAAAACTCAAACCATGTGCTTTCTTTTCGTGCAAATTGAGCCCTACCGAACAGAATTACGACGTTGGCAATCGTGAATTACTGGCAATCAAGCTCGCGTTGGAGGAATGGCGCCACTGGCTGGAGGGGGCGGAACAACAATTCATCATCTGGACCGACCACAAGAACTTGGCTTATCTACGTAGTGCTAAACGGCTCAACTCTCGCCAGGCCAGATGGTGTTTATTTTTTGACCGCTTCAATTTTGTTATCTCTTACCGACCGGGCAGTCGTAACGTCAAGCCGGATGCCTTGTCTCGCAAATACTCCATTACTGAAACCCGCACAGACTCAACCATTCTGCCTACGTCATGTTTTATAGGAAATCTCACGTGGGAGATCGAAAACAAGGTGCAGCAGGCCCAGAGTGAGATCCCCGCCGGTGTTACCAGCCCTTCGGGCACTCTTTATGTTCCAGACTCCCTCAGGTCCGAAGTCCTCACCTGGGGTCATATCTCCCGTATCGCCTGCCACGGAGGGGTTTATCGCACCATTCGTCTCCTTCAACGTCGTTTCTTCTGGCCCACCTTAGAACGCGATGTTAAGGAATACATTGCAGCCTGCAGCACGTGTGCCCATTCCAAGACCTCTAACAGACCTCCCTCTGGTCTTCTGCAACCCCTGCCAGTCCCAAGCCGTCCCTGGTCCCACATAGCTGTTGACTTTGTTACGGGTCTTCCACCTTCTCAAGGCCATTCGGTGATACTCACCGTCGTTGATCGCTTCTCCAAGGCCGCCCAGTTCATCCCTCTCCCTCAATTGCCCTCCGCTTCCGAAACCGCCGACGCTCTCATCAATCACGTCTTCAGGCATCACGGTATACCTAGTGATATTGTCTCTGATCGTGGTCCCCAGTTCACGTCCCAGGTCTGGAAAGCTTTCTGCTCTGCCTTGGGGGCCACGGTCAGTTTGACTTCCGGTTACCACCCTCAGGCTAACGGCCAAGCTAAGCGGGCCAATCAAGAACTGGAGGCCGCTCTCAGGTGCTTGGCGTCCCAAAATCAATCGGACTGGTCAAGGTATCTGGTTTGGGCAGAATATGCCCACAACAACCACTCCTCGGCCACGGGCTTGTCCCCTTTCGAAGCCTCTCTGGGTTACTCACCCCCACTGTTTCCTTCTCAGGAATTGGATCTGGCGGTGCCCTCGGTCCAGCTCCATCTTCAACGTTGTCGGGACATTTGGCCACAGACCAGGGCCGCTCTTCTCCGTACCGTGGAGAGCAACCGCCAGATAGCCAACCGCCACAGGGGGGTGAGTCCCGAGTATCAACCTGGCCAGTAGGTGTGGTTGTCCAGGTTTATTGGACCCTACACTATTGATCGGGTCATTAACCCATCGTGTGTCAGGCTCCGTCTCACGGCGGCTCTGCAGATCCACCCCACGTTTCACGTGTCCCAGATCAAGCCGGTGTCTGAGAGTCCTTTGTGCCTGCCGGCCACTTCCCCGCCACCCGCCCGTACCATCGATGGGGCCCCCGCCTTCACGATCTCCAAGATCTTGGACGTTCGGCGTCGGGGTCGTGGGGTCCAGTTCCTGGTGGATTGGGAGGGGTATGGTCCAGAGGAATGCTCATGGATCTCTCGTTCGCTCATCCTGGACCATACCCTCATTGACGACTTTTACGCTGCTCATCCTGACCGTCGCCTTGGACCGCCTGGTGGCGGTCGTTGAGGGGGGGGTACTGTCATGGCCTGTCAGCTACTCCCTCCTCCCCCCTCCTTCCTGTGTTGGACACGACCAGCTGGATCCACTTACCTCATCTGCACCTGCCTTCATAAGGTCCTTCCGGATCATCAGCTGGTGCCAGTTCGTTGTTCCTCCTATGGTGCATAGTCTGGTCAGCTCATGTTTATGTCTCACGATTCGTTGCCTCATGCTCATAGTGTTTTCTCGCTCTGCCTCAGGACTTAAACCAATTGGATCCCCACCTGGTCGCTGTCCTCCTACGCTGCTGTTAATCCGCCTCAAGAAACCTCCAGCCAGCAGCCCCTCCTCGCCGTGGTTCAAGCCGCGACCACGCCGCAGAACTCCCTCAAGGAAATTCCTCCTCAAGATTCCTCCAGCCAACCACAGCTCTTTGCCTAGAGAAAAACCTGTCAAGACCTGGTTCTGATTAAATCTCTTGAATTTTACCGTTGAGTCCTAGCCTCCTTCCGTGTTCCAGCATCTGGGTCATACTGAACGTCCCAATCATGACAGAAAGGGGGTGGAATAAATAAATAAATGAATGAAAGAATGAAAGAAAGAAAGAATGAGAGAATTACTTTAGTTTTTTCTTGTGGGGTTTTCTCCTGGTGCTCAGGTTTGCCCTTAAAAAAATTATTTTGAAGATAAACCAGATGATACGAGATTGGTCCCAGAGTGGGCAGATAGAAAAAAGTAATGAAAGGGGGTGGAATAAATTAATAAATGAATGAATGATGGATGAGAAAATGTAGTTTTTTTTTTACTTTTATGTTGAATGTGTTTGGGTTTTCTCCTGGTGCTCAGGTTCACCCTTAAAAAAATTATTTTGAAGATAAAACAGATGATGTCCAGAGTGGGAAGATGAAAGCAATGTAATGAAATGGGATGAAATGAATGGATGAGAAAAAAAATTTTTTTCTTGTGGGGATCCTCCTGATGCTCAGGTTCCCACTTAAAAAAAACAAAAAAAAAATTTCTACGCCATTTAACCTTTAAAAAAATGAATGAATGAGAGAATGAATGAGTAATGCAACCACACGGGGGCACTACCCAGTGCTCTCTTGTGCCGGTCCCAAGTCCGGATAAATGCAGAGGGTTATGTGAGAGCAAAACAAAAGAAACATGTGAATCACAAAAACCGATAACTTCATGTATGTCTCACAAACTTCTCTGTATGTACATGCCATCAAGATTTTATTACATGGCCTGCACAGCTGTCCCCGGGGCCTGCTCTGGAGCCCATCGATCTCCTGCCGAGGGTGTTGTTGTACCAAATGTTTATGGACACTTGTGTATTTGAACATGATGTCCGTTTGGAAACAAACTGTAGCCCGAGACCTGTCCCCCGCCTATAGGCGAAGGGACATGATCCTACCACCAACCAGGGTGAACTCCAACACCAGGGGGCTGCGCTGGGGGCTCACGATGAGCCCCCTCCAGCCTGCTCTCACCAGGAGAAACTCCAAAATGGTAGAGAGTCCAACCTGTCTCGAGCGATTGAGTTTCAGAGCCCAGACTGTGCATGGAGTGGATCCGACTATGTGAGATGACTTTTCCCAAAACCAATGTTCCATGACCGCGGGTTTCGGCCAAGGCTAGGTACCTGTAATTGCTTTCTAGGCCTGCAAACCAAAACCATAGCCTGAGACCTATGCCTCACATGAAGGCGAAGTGACATTACTCTCACTTCCACCTGGGTGGACTCCAACACATGGGGACTGAGTTTCAGAGCACAGACTGTTCGTGGAGTGGATCCGACTGTATCTAGCCGGAACTTTTCAACCTCCTGCACAAGCTCAGGCTCCATCCCAGAGAGGTAACCTTTTAGGTTCCAAAAGTAGCATTCCATGACCGCGGTTTGGGCCACCAGGGGACCCACCTTCAACTACCACCCAAACCACATTGCAACAGCCGCTTTTGAGCTCTCCTGCACTTGGTCAGCCCACAAGGGAGTGGTCCCATGTCATTGGGCTGAAACCCAACCAGGGAGTGGAAACAGTCCCGCCCACAAGGTGCTCAGCTACCAGAGCAGGGCCCCGGTGACAGGCAGTGCGGGCCATGTAACAGAATTTTGATGGCATGTACATACAGAGAAGTTTGTGAGACATACATGAAGTCATCTGTGTTTGTGATTCACATGTTTCTTCTGTTTTTGCTCTCACACAACCCTCTGCATTTATCTGGACTTGGGACCGGCTAAAGAGAGCACTGGGTAGTGCCCCCTTGTGGTTGCATTACTCATTCATTCTCTCATTCATTCATTCATTCATCCATGGCGTAAAGAAAAATTGTTGTTTTTTTAAGGACAAACCTGAGCATCAGGAGGAAACCCCACAAGAAAAAAGAACTACAGTTTCTCATCCATTCATTTCATCCCCTTTCATTACATGGTTTTCATCTTCCCACTCTGGGACATCGTCTGTTTTATCTTTAAGAGAAATTTTTCTTAACTCCTGCTAATATTTTTATATTATTTTATTATACTGTATTAATCCCGCAAGCAAGTGAAATTTGCTCTCCGCATTTGAACCATCCCGTGGGGGGGCAAAAAAATTTTTTTAAGGGCGAACCTGAGCACCAGGAGAAAACCCAAACATATTCAACATAAAAGTAGAAAAAACAAAAACAACATTTTTACATTTTCTCATCCATCCATTCATTCATTCATTTATTTATTCATTCATTCATTCATTCATTCATTTATTCCATCCCCTTTCATTACTTTTTTTATTTGCCCACTCTGGGACCAATCTTGTATCATCTGGTTAATCTTCAAAATATTTTTTTTAAGGGCAAACCTGAGCACCAGGAGAAAACCCCACAAGAAAAAAACTAAACTAAATTCTCTCATTCTTTCTTTCTTTCATTCTTTCATTCATTTATTTATTTATTCCATCCCCTTTCATTACTTTTTTCTATTTTGCCACTCTCTGATAAATCTAATATCCGTTTTATCCACAAAGGATTTTTTTAAGGGTGAACCTGAGCACCAGGAGAAAACCCGACTTTGGTTTAGTTAAAGTCTTAGTTCTCTAATCTTATTTTAAACTGGCGTTTGCTCGCTGGCGTGAGCGTCTTTTTAAATCTTCTCCACAAGGAAATCTTCTGTGCACTTGTATATTCAGACTGATCAGAACACTTGTCATTTTCATCAGCTGACGTTTCTTCTTCATCAGCTGATATTTCATCTGTATCATCTGACGATTCTTCTTCGTCATCTGATGTTTCCTCCTCTTCTTCATCTGATGTTTCCTCTTCTAACCAATCTAACTCTTTAGACTCAGCAGACTGAGAGGCGAGCGATGAGTCTTAATAGGAATAGGATGTTTTGCGCCCCTGATGACACACAAGCATGGCGGAAAAGTTATGAAGTCCAGGAGATGCAAAGTCCATTAGTTAAGAGTAACATCAACTCATACATTATAATTCAAGTATGTATTGTAACTCTGTTCTAACTTTAGGGGTAAAGCAACGGGACAGTGGGAGGCTGACTCCACTCTCAGCCCAGATTTGAAGCCTGAGAAAAAAAAAAGAAAAGGAGGGGGGGGTCTGAGTGGGGCAGGTATCCGTGATTGACAGTGAGGTAAGCTGAGTTATTTATATGGAGAGTGGTACAGAGCAGTGATGCTAGTTTCTCCACAAAACTGTCTGTGGAAGCTGAGGATTTTTCTCCTCATGATCCAGACCGAAGCGAACCGGTGTCTGAGTGTTAAAATGACGCTAGCATCATAGCTAATAAGGATTCCATATGGAGCAAATGATCCCGAGTGAAACATTCATTGGAAATCTCATCACCAGGACACAGTTTGCTGGATTCTGTCATGATACTCAGGCGAAGCGGACCCAGATGCTGGAACCCAGAATAATGAAAGGTAAGTTGAAAATGAAGGGCAACGAACTGGCGTCGGCTTGAAGGCTTGTAGCTCCTTAAGAAGAGGTGAGGTGACGAGGATGAGTGACTGCAGCTGGTGGTAATCAGGAGTGGAGCAAAGCTGGAGGGGGAGGAGTCTGACAGAGGCACCATGACAGATTCGATGCCAACTGCGTACAACCACTTTTCCAGGTCAACTGGAAAGTCACACAAGCCAGTAATTTTTGACGACCGAAGGCAATAAACCGACGAGCTGCGATAAAGCTAACAGGCTAACAACCAACTGGTACAGAATCAAAGATGGGCAGGGCTTTTTTTGTCACTTGTGTGAAAGCATTCATAGAGAAAGTCTAAGGGGCAAAATATACATTTGATAAGTTTGGATGTCTGCCATTTCTTCTATTATGTAATTTCAAAATAGGAAAAATTCCTTTAAAACTCTAATTTTCATTAGAAGGTTTTATTGGCATGGACAATAATAATTTTTCTCCTCCCAAATTAACAGAATTGTGGTGTGGAAAGATATGTTTTTCAGCTGGCAGGAATAATCAAAGTATCCGTTCTCTGTTTCAAAATGAGATTGCCACACAACCACGTTATCTCATACTGGAATAGTTTTGGCTGTAGAATTCAGTGGGAAAAGGTTTGATCTTTGCCCCAAAACTATTTTATCACCAATAAAATGAAAGAAATGCCTTTCAAAATCTTAATACATTTTACCCAGTGAAACACCTCTTTATTCTATGAGCATATATTTTTTGGGATATTTTCCACAAGGGAGACTTAATGCAGAGAAAATACATGTAGTTAATTTACTTATAATTATGGCTAAATACTTCATACACTAAACATAAAACCAGTATTTTATGTTTTCCAGAAAGAAATTGTACTGTATGTAAACATAAAATCCTCCACTAACAAAAAAGCTGTTAGAACAGTTGAAACATGGTCTCTTTTGAAACTTTAACAGATTCCTTTGCCTTTATTATTTTTTTCTTGCTTAACCTGTTTTAAATTTTTATTATTATGTTTTTTTTTTATTTTTGTTAATTTCCCTGGCAAACATTAAAATTGTCTTTTGCAACGTGGAGTTTTGTATTTCGTATTTTATATGTGCAATATTTGTTAATAAATTTTAAAAAATAAAAATAAAAAGTTAGAAAGAATTTCCGACTTCCGGGATGAGCGACTCAAGAATTAAACGTTTGCACTGGGAATTCATTATCTCTTACATTTGTAAGGATGCAAAGAATAAACTGCAAAATCTTTTTTTAAAGGGAAAAAAAAAGTCTAAAGGGCCATTGAATTGGCTGAAAGCGAGCAGGCCTGTTTTGCTGATGAGTTTGATTGACAGATTCATAAGCCAATGGTGACAGTAGTTGACCTGCTCCGTGAAAGGAGTCTCAAAATTGACCAGAGAAATCTCTCACAAATGAGGGGAGATTCACAAATGAGAGCAGGTTTGTGAAACAGGTTGTGTGCATTATTAAATATTGAGACTGAATTAATTCCATAGCTCTATATCACTAGCTAAATTCTTTTCTCAGACAATCGCAATCATATTTCTGCTTTTAAATTTATGGATGTTTATCTCTACGTTTCAGATGGTTCTGCCGGCCTTCATCTCTATCTTCTTCCTGCTCTCGCATTATGAAAATCGACTTGACAAGCTGGTCTATGAATTCGATTGACAACATTTTTTCCATGTTAAGGAACGGAAAGGCGGACCCTTCCTGCCCAGATGGAACTTTTACCTTTGGATACTCCAATGTTCCATATGCAGGTGGGGTTGGTGTGCCTGTCTGACCTGTCTTTGGATGTTTGATAACCAGATTTCTGAAATTTGAGATGGCAGGATTTCTAATTTGTCTAGCAGTTTCAAAGCAGCAAACAGTGTGGAGTGTTGTGTCCTGGTCTTTTATTCAGGAGAAGATTTGACCTCAACAAAATGAAGAACTATCAAGTTGTTACATTAACAATATTTAATCAAGTTTCACATGCAACGATTCAGGCTATACAGAGACATTTGTACTCCTCTGTGCTACAGCAGGATGTTGTGCAGACTTTAACTGTCTTTATCAGAGCGAATCAAAGTGAACTTTCCAGAGGGGTCTGGGATGAACCATTTCTCCCACATATCCAGGTGGACGGCAGGATAATTCCACGGTTTAAATGGGCCATTCCAGTGCAGCAGCTGAGCCTTCCGAAGGAAGCTCTTCGAATAAAAGGGGTCTGGGCTCCAACCTGGACACACAAGGAGTTTATGACATAACATCTGTCTTAACTGTATTTTTTTATAACTTCTAAGATTGAGGTACGAGAGTCTTTGCTAAATCTGACGTCTCATCTTTACTCCCAAACACAGTGGGATTAGCATCTTGCAATGTTGTGTTCGATGTGTTTGAACGGTGTCTTACCCAGGTGTCTGACATGCCACAAAGGATCTAGACGTGTAAATTTGGCATGAAAAACTATCAGCATTGGTGGAGTAGCCACGCCTCCTGCCATAGAACTGCTATATATGTTTTGTCTGCAAAATGGGGAAAAAGAGGTTTTGATCAGGGGACTGGTCTGCATTAAAACAGAGACATCTACAAACCTTATTTTGATAAATGTGTATAAACAAATTACCAAATGTTTCACCCAAAAAAAACATACATAAAAACCCACACAGGAATATCCTATTCTTTGTATATAAACATCTCAGCCAAACAAACTGATAATGGTTTTTTCATTTACTCTAACATTTCACTAAATTATTTCATCATTTAAATGTTGCATTTGTCTCACAACCGTAAAGAACAGCATGTTGCAGCTAAATGTCTAGAACTCAAATACCCCATATCGACCTGAAGTTTAGTTCCATCCATTTCTCCAGCTGTTTGGTTATTTTTCGTTTCTTCCACTCTTTCATGTCGGCTACAAACACTCCAGGGTTGAAAGTGCAATCACTGGGGTTGATGCCCAGGTCTTTAACTTCCTGTTTCCTATAGTCCAAGAAGCCCATGTATGTTGTCTAAAGCATGAACAACAAAAAACTTTAGTATACAAACGCAAGCTTTTACAAGAACAGCAAATAAACAAAACGCTGATTCCTGTCATTAAAAAACAAAAAAGTTTTATTATAATATCGGTTTAAAAAAGCTGAAAAAGTCTACCTGCATGCCGATACTTTGAACCATCTCGTGGGCTCCAGGCAGGTCGCAGTCAGTGGCAAAAGCAGCAGCGTGCCCTTTTCTTAGATAGATGCCAAACAGATGCCTAATATCACCTGTAAAAAAATACAACTTGAAAAATTCAACAATACTTTCTAAGAACGGTACTTTTGTCCAAGATCTATATTTCTCTCTTCACCCAGAAACCTATACGAGCTTCAATGACAAGATGTCAAGGTTTTTAACATGAGATGTTCAATTTCTTCCTCAAGTCCTGCATATTGTAAACTTGTAAAATTCCTCCTAAGCAAAAAGTAGTCTATTACGAGCCTACTACAAGTACTCAAACTGTCACAGTGTTGATGACAAGATGAAGTGATGTAAGATTTGTGCATGAGAGGTACAGATCAGGTTTCCAATACAGCTTGTGTAGAGACACTGCCCTCTCCATTGACCCTATATGAAAATTAGAAGTCAATGACTCCTCCTACTGGCATTCCAAACAGGAAGTACCTGCTAGTCCCAAGATCTTGTAGATCTATCTTGATCTGATAGTTTTTTTTAAATGTGTTCTTAATAACGGTCATGATGTTTTTTTTTTGTACTTTAAGGTATTCAAGGTGTAAATGGACAAATCAGATGCCTCAAAAAAGTAGGTTGTCTCACATTAAACATTCAAGACTTTTAACTGACAGATTTCCCCAGGCCCACTTCCAAGTGTTAGGGGGGTTTGACCTCCTAACATACTATAGGGGTTGCTATGGAAATAATGACTCAGGCCAACTTGGACCAATCACTGCATACTAACGAATTCTAGTTCCAAAATGTCAACGTCCATATCGCAAAAAAATAAAAAGGCGACTGAATTTATTTCCTTTGGTTGTAGCCAGAAGTTATCCATTTCCTGTGGGTGACGTCGCGCTCAGTTGGTCAATTTGTCAGATACAGTTAATGGCCTCCTCTCAACATGTAGTGCTTATCACTGCCAACTGCTGGTTGGAGTGCAGACTATACTCTCCTCCATTATCTAGAACAGGCTTGGAGACCACTACGTCTACTCTAGAGTCTGGACGTAGTGGTCTCCAACTCTGCTCCTTGTAAGCTACCACCATGCTTGTTTTGCAACTAACCTTGCTTCAGAAATTACTGCTCAGCTGAATCAAGTGAGCTCCAATAGCTTTAGCTACAAAACAATATCATGTTAAGCTTACATACATACCCTGAACAATGACATCGTCGTCCAAGTATATCACCTTTTCATGGCTTAAATCGAGCAGAGGAAGGTAAAAACGGACGAAGTTGAGCTGCAAAGCAAAACCAAAGATTTTTTACCATTCTAAAGATTAAATCTGTTAAGGAGTACAGCTCATGCTGAATGTAAAAGCTGTGTCACACAGCCACTATGTAGATTTAGCACATTTTCCATGGATGAAATTTTGGTCTTTCGTGATTTATGCAGGATATACGTACAGTGTGTCAAGTGTTTCTTACGTTTAATATTCGTACATGTGTGTAGATGTCCGTCAAGGGTTACAGCTGACGGGTCTTTACGTGAATTTGTTTTGAGCCATTCACAATTCTTGTCGGTTGAAAATTATGCAGTTTACATGTAATTTACATAGCTTATACGCAATTATTATGTAAATCTTGTGCAATTGTGTGTGATTTTTGTGAGATGCATACACAGATTTGTTGATTTCCACGATCGTTCCACGTATGTCTAACTGACTTTTCATGCATGTACCACCAATGTAAAGCTTTCATATCGCACATTCAAATTACATAATTGATGCACGAATCACTAATAAATTGCATGTAAACAGCGCAATAATCACGCACAGTTCATGTTCTACATTGATTTATGTCTTCTTTGAGTGGTTTTTAGTACTTCTGTGGTTTTTACATGGTTCATTAGTGATACATCTGTTAAACTTTTTTGTACATTTTTCCACATATATTCACGTGACCAATTTTCATCCGTGCAATATGAGCAAAATGTACTGTGTGACATGGCATGTAGTTAAATAAACTCAACCGTTCTAAACTTACTGGATGTAGGAGATCTGGACGAGATGAGTCAGGCTTCACCTTATTTTTAAGAACCATTGGGTTGAACTCAAGTATTTTATACTGGATTCCTTTTAGTTTTGTTTTTTCTATGTACCTCCTAGACAAACACCAAAAATCGAGATTTGGAGTGAAATTCCTTTGGAACTATTGCATAAACTTCAGCGTAATAGAACAAATCTCTTGTTAGCTTGTCATGCCTTCTAGCGAATGTGCTTTATAATAAAAATAAACCTTGTAAGTTTGACAGAATCCCGAAGAGTGACAATATAGAAGAAAAGGCGAGCATCTGTGTTAGCAATGACACTGTGGATGGTGGCCATGGTAGCCCCCACACGCTCCTCTGATGCACAGATGATGATAGGAATAACACTGTCTTCTGCTGGCTGTCTGTCTTTGGAAGCTTGACCTTCTCCATTAAAGCTCTTTCTGTGACCTGTGAGGAGTTCAGATAAGAACTGAGAGTGTAAATTTATACACTATTTAGTACAGCATTTGCAAACTTTTATTTAAGTTTCTCACATTGTACAGCAGTTGAATAAATTTCAAATGACTATGCAAAGAAAAAACAATTCAAGACTGAATAGTCATTATGGCAGTGTCTGCTGCCCTCTTCTGTCACCAGTGTGCTACTGCTGCTGTTTTTATATATATATATATATATAGATATATATATATATATATTTTATATATAGATATAGATATATATATAGATTATATATATATATATATATATATATATATATATATATATATATATATATATATATAGATATATATATATATATATATATATATATATATTTGTATATATTATATATTATATATTATATTGTATATTATATTATATATTAGTAATCCTGCAGCTGGGAAGGCCAAGAACCAGAGAAATTGGGTCAAACTTAAGGTCCTCTTTCAGAATTTTTCGCATTTCAAGTAAGACATCTCTCCAGTAATTCTGTATCTTAATACAAGACCAGAAATAATGAGTAAGATCACCGATCTCCGTCTTACACTTAAGGCAAAATGGAGAGATATTCTTTCTGTATCTAGAAAGGCGGTATGGGGCAATATGTGCTCGATACAGAATCATTAGTTGTATTGCTTTTGTTCGGTTACATACTGTTATTTTTTTTGCGTTATCCGAAATGTCTTTCCACATCTCTTCTGTTATTGTGACACCAAGTTCCTTATCCCAGGTCCTTTCGACTAGTATCCGAGGACTAGCATTAGAGCAATTCTTCAGGGCAGCGTAAAAGGCTCTCATGGAGACCTCCCCCTGATGAAGAAGTACCATTTTTTCCATCTGTATGACTCTCACATCAGTCAATAGTGAAGAATTCTTGAAAATAAAGTCTCTGATCTGGAAATACCAGAACAGATCATTCCTTGATATATCATTTTTGTCCATAATTTGGTTGAAAGACATAAGGGTTGGACCATTAAATAGATCCCCCAAAGAGCAGATTCCCTCAGCTGACCACTTTTTGAAGGCTAAATCCAAAGTGCCAGGAAGGAAGTCGGGGTTATCAGTAATTGAGGGAGCCGAGGTACACCCTTGCCTACCTTCCATTTGTTGTGTAAGTCTCCATGCTCTGACGTGATGGTGACTGAGTTGTTGCAAAGTTTTTTGTACATTTTAGCTTTTTGATAAAAAGAAGATTACTTAGGGGACAGGCTGAGAGAGATTTCTCAAACGTGAGCATTATCAGAAATTAATGCATGCCGATGCAAAGCATTTTTCCTATCATCTTTGGAAAAATGCCACTTTCACGTGTATATGTTGGTTTGTGACTCTGCAAGTGTATCAATCCCCAGCTAAATTAGTCTGGAAGGAATAATTGTGAAAGTGAAATATTTTGCACTGGTTGAGTGTTTTCTTTTTTGTCTTTCTTTCCTATAATGCGCATTTCGAAGGCCATTATCCCTCTTATAGCATGGTCACTAACAAAAGAAATAGATATTCAATCAGTTTTTAGTACTCCTGTTACTTTTTCGGTTTAGATCTCTCTTTTTACAAAAAGCAGGACTATTTGTTATGGCGTGTTGTCATGGTAACATGATTACAGCTTAGCCGGCTGAGCCGGCACTGACCTCAACTGCAGCGGCCACGATGTATGTGCTAATTGTCACCATAGGTAAAATAAAGCATCTGTTTAGAGAGAATCTTCCCCTTCTTCTTTTTGTCCAGATGATGACGCTAAAGTTTGTTTTAAAGCAGCCAGAGCAGTGATACAGAACATTTAAGATATGTGACCAGAACTTCTTTTTTTGGCATGCATTATCACTGTGGATTATCATTTTTTAATCCACACCCACAGCCAATCAGAATTATTCACCCGGACCATGGCATAAAGGCTGGGATTCCTGCTGTACCTGAAACTAATCATCAGATGCTGTATTTATGCAGTATTTTAATCCAGTTCAATCTGCCAGTCCCTCAAGTATAACTTAGTGGAATTGAGCCCACATTTAAATCAATGAATGGTCTGCAATGGAGTGACGACCTCTCCAGGGTTCATCCAAAAGTAGTCCGGGATAGGCTGCAGCAACCCTATGACCCCAAAAGGGTTAAGCAGGTTTAGAAAATGGTTGGATGGAATGTTCTGGTCAGTCTTCATTTGTTAACATGATCTCTTCTATTCCTGACTTGACTCCTGGATATTCTCTCATTTAGTTATCTGTTCACTCATCTTCCATCAACCTCAATCACACACTCTAGATTTAGCCCCTTCATGCTTCAACATATTTCCAGTTATATTAAAAAAAAGGTTTTTGAGTGTTTCTTCCATTAAAGGTGATGATAAATTGAGTCCTGCCCTTAATGAAGGGGTTAAAAAATATTATCTATAGATATATAATATCTATATATAATATCTGTAAGCTAAAATTTTAAGGACAGAAAATGTTATTGGCTCACAAATATAAACACAAATATAAGTATCATCAGTATAAGTACTTATCAACTAAAACAAGAAACGATGTACCTGAACTGCTCCAGGCTCTGAGTTGTAAACTGTGAAGGAGCAAACAGACCAACAGCAGCACCACCACCACGAGAACCTGATTAACTAAAACAAAATGTCAGACTCAAATGCATAGAAGAAAATATCATGTTAGAGTCAAAGTAAACAGCCACTTCAACCTATTTTAAAAGAGTTTATGAAATTGATGCTTTCTCTTTTAATCCTGCCAGCATCTTACACCCTGCAGTTATGTGCTGGATTGTTTCAGGTGCATCTTTGCACAGCCTACACCTTGGGTCTAGTCGGGTGTGGAGGATCTGAGCCTCTATCGCTCTGGTGCTCAGGGCTTGTTCCTGAGCTGCTAGGATAAGTACTTCAGTGCTGTCCTGTAGGCCAGCCCCTTCTAGCCATTGGTAGGACTTCTTGATATCAGCCACGTCAGTTATGGTTCGGTGGTACATCCCATGCAGGGACTTGTCCTCCCATGAGGATCTGTCTTCCAGCACCGCATCCTCTGCTCTCCATTGCCTGAGACCTTCACTGAGCACACTGTCAGTTGGGGGCTTGATCTTGATGTACTCATGCATCTTGGATGTTTCATCCTGGTATGACACACAGAATGTGTTTTCACATTATGTTAAATTGCAAACTTTAATTTTGAATATGCAAGTTCCTCAAGGGCAAAGTTACACTTTTCCTCCAGCAGGTGGCGTTTGGGTCTGCAAAGCGGTATTGAGACGTTACCAGTCCTTGGCTTCAAGTGGCTGAAGCACAGCAAAGAGTAACATCGCTGTTGTCTCTCTCATTATTCCCTTGTGTGTTTCAAGGAGGTAACCCAGTCAAATACACAAATGGTTTTTAAAATATAAATACTTGCGACAAATCCTTTTTGTATTTTCATTTATGCACTGTTATTATGGTTTTGAACAAAGTAAATATATGGGAATGTAGCTAAGTTACAAACAGCAGTTTGAGTTTGCTGTAAAGTTGTTTTAACAGTCTTATTTTTGTAATATAAACTCAAAAGTGCTCCAACATTATTAATATGGTTTATATTTTTGTTGTGCTGGAATTCAGATTTTGAGATAATGTTTATTGTAGCAACGCTACAATGAAGGGCGCAGAGAGACGTGATAAGAGGAACTTTGGGCTTTTATTTTGGAACAGTAATTGTTTACATCGCACAGGGGTCATCATCCTCTCCCTTTCCCACACTCATGGTGCAAAAAAAAGAAGTAAACACGACAGGATGAAACAATTACGGGTAAAACTACATAAAAAAGCTTTATGAAAGGACACATAGGCAAAAGAAAAACCCATGCTCAACCCAATTTCGACCAGAGCCGGCAAAGGTAATTGTATCCCACAATTTTCCCACTGCCAGCTCTTACAACGCTCTTACAACGTGCACGTGACCGCCACTACATAGCCCCCTTCTGTACGGTCAGCCACCCTCAGCAACCCCATCTACCACAGTCATTTAGGTATGCGTGCCGGTTGTGCACGGTCATTTGAGGGTGCACTGGGGTCTGGCTCATTCAAGTCCACGTTAATAGGTCCACCTGCTGTTTTGATAGTCCAGTCTGTGGAACAAGGGGCTGGTAAGGGACCAGTCGGTCCTGATGAAGTACCACAGCTCGTCCCTTGCCTGGCACGTGCAACCTATAAACCACATCTGACAGACGGTGCAGCACTTCACCTGGTCCGTGCCAGTGGCTGCTTAGCTTGAGAAATATGCCCTTTTTTCATTCAGGGCAGTCCACCCACACTCTGTCTCCAGGTGCAAATTCCTGGACCCAGCACCGACTGTCATAAGCTCTCTTCTGCCGCACACTAACCCCTTCCTGTGCTTCACGGGTGAATTTGTGGATTTCCTGCAGGCGGTCCTTGAGTCGGTGACAGTAATCAATTTCATTTCCGCCAGAGATCTCTGGTTCAGGCGGTACTCCAAACACCAAGTCCACTGGTGTCCTGAGCCTCCGTCCAAACATAATTGTGGCAGGTGTTTACTGGCTGGACTCTTGAACTGTGGTGCCATAAGACCAGAGAGCCAGGAGCAGAAAACCAGTAAACCAGTCCTGCTGGTGACGACTGGTCAAAATCGCCAGCTGTGTTGCCAGGGTATGGTTAAAAAGCTCTACTTACCCATCGCCTCGAGGATGAACTGGGGTGGTTCTTGTCTTTTGTATCCCAAAGCTACAGCAAACCTAACTGAACACCAGGGACTCAACGTTTCTGTCTTGGTCACTATGGAGCTCAGCCGGTGCCCCAAAGCGGGTGAACATCTCCTCGACCAGTTTTTTGGCGGTGGTAACAGCGCGTTGATCTGGCACCACACAAGCCTCAGGCCACTTCTTGAAATAATCCACTGCCACAATATCATAGCGGTTCCCTGCATCACTCACTAGAAACGGGCCCAAGACATCCACCCCGACCCTTTCCATTGCACTGTGACCTTATTCCACTCCAGCCGTTGCCCAGCCTCCAGCCAGCTCCTCACTTGAGCCAGCACCACATCGACCTCTTGCTGCTGTCTAAGTTGCTCTGGAGGAACAGCTTAGGAACACATTTGGTTGATAATGCAGCCACAGTCAAAACATCCCTGTCCAGTTCTTCCTGGCGGTGACAGTAGCTGTCAGGCAGGGCAGTCTGGAAAGAGTGTCTGCGTTGCAATGGTGACGTCCAGTGCTGGATTTCAGAATTTTAACTTTGTCAATTATTTATTTATTTATTTATTTGTTTGTTTATTTGTTTGTTTATCTATGTATTTATTTATTTATATGTATTATTCTATTTATTTCATAACAGATTATGTGTGGTGTTTGATTGGATTGGGTTTTACGTTGGATGCTTTTCCTGACACAATTCTGCATTAAACCCAGACTGAGCACACAGAAGTACTGGATAGTTTCCCCTTGTGGTTGCACTCTTGTCATAAGCGGCAGAAATTAGAAGCCCAATAGCAGTTCTCCTTTGGAGCTTTTGGCCTTATCCGTTGGGCAAGGAAATTCACATTGTACTGGCCAGTGGATGAGGCACAACTGGGAATTATCATAACAGATGTTGATCTGGATTACCTCCTTTAATCAGCTCACTTAGAGCCAAAGACATTTTTCAAGGTGAAACTTGGGCCAAAGAAGCCTACTGGGGTTCATAAAGACAAAAGTAAGAAAATTCTTATGAAAGAGTCACATAAAACTTTCCTTGCAAAGACAGGTCTCAAATCTTTCAGCAAACGTTCACTATCTTACATAAAATTTGAAACAAAAACTTGTATTGTTCCTATGAACACCAGTCTTCACTGATAATTTTTCAATTTGGTTTTATTTATTGGTTATAAGCTAAATCAAGTTTCCATCTGTACGATGCTAGCCCCCACTTTCATACTTTTGGGCAGTCTGTCAAAGATAACCGGTAAACCTGTTCATCTGCAGTAGTTAAAGCTGAATGAGTTTCTACGAAAGCACCAGAAAAACATCATTAAACAATTAAAACTAGTACTTTGTAAGGGTTGAATGAAAGGGAAAGAGTCTAAATTCTACTCAAATAAAGGATTATTATTATTTTTTTTGCTTTAAAAGAGCATATTTTTAAGGGTCTGGAGTTTTCATTTTTAATAAACATAAAAGAGCTTCATATTTCAAAAAATATTTAAGCAAACAAACATTTTGTTGCCAGATTTACTAAAATTGCAAATGAATGCAAAAAACCTTGTGCAGAAAAAATTATGGAAGAATCAGAGTATCATCACAATGAAGTAAATGTGTCAAGGAAACACAATGTTTTTCTACCTTAACAGGTTTTTATGTGTAGAACTAAAAATGAGACACTTTGAGTTTAAAGTCATGGAATATTTTCTTATACCCACAGCTTGTTTTTCATTCTTCAGCTTACTTTTACATTTGGTGTCATCTGTAGCCTTCAATCATCTGGTAATTTCATCACCCCCAACCCCCACCCCCACCGTGTTTTTCCTGCTTCCCTCCCTGGAGGATGTTAAAAATCAATTTCATTCCTAAAAAGTGGGCGGTCTGAACTCCTTATGTTTTCAGTTACTGGCACCTACTTTTTCTCAGGAGAGGCATGATTCACTTTCTCTTGTAGCAGCATCTGGAAACATACCAACAGAAGAAAATGGAGAGTAAAATGTTCTTGTAATGGATCTTTGTACTGATTATTCCTTGCCTGCATATATGGAAGGCTGAAGGATGCGTTTGATCAGCAAGAAGCTGCTGATGACTAATACAGAGATGACAAATGACATGATGCTGAAAATAAAAAAAGTTCACCTGCTGTGTTTCAATTAATAAGTGAGCAGGTAACCTTGATATTATGTTAAGTAGTGGAAAAATATATAATAACTTAAAAGAGGTTGAAACAAGTCATAATTTAAATGAGAGAAAGACTTTTGAAATAGCTGAAATGAGTGGATACAGACCAATTCTGTCTAAACGTACATCTGCCTGATTTGTCCTCATACTTTGTAACATTTGTACCCATTATTGACATCTGGTACAGCTGTACATCCTTCTAAATCATGTTAATGTCAGAGCTGTGGAGAGCTGCCACAGTGTCCTTCAAAAATGTGCTGGTGTTTGAAGCCAGATAACAATAGTCTGCACATGTGGAGACATTTTTATTCCAAGTATTCCACCACTTCCTTCCTGATGCCAATGCTAAATCAAACAATTTGCTTTCCCTCGAGCGTTTCCAAGTTTTAGGTATGTAGGAACACTCGATGAAGCTGGGAATCGACGAGAGCCTCTAAAATCTCAAATGTTTTCATTTCTGTTTCGATTTTGTTTTTAATGAGTCAAGATCTGGTGGGGTTTTTTTTAAATAAAAGGTTCAAAGTAATGAGCAACAGGACAAAATAAATCAGTTGTAAAGCAGACTGTGCCACTTCGGAGTTGTATATTTGAATTTAGTTTTGTCAGAAGCAGATTCAAACATCTAAAGCTCACCAGGTCCAAAAACACTTACGGGTAGTTAGTCATCCTGTCCATGGTCTGAGTGGCAATATTTCATAGTCTAAAATATGATTAAAATCAAAATATTATTATTCTGATTTTTTTTGCACAATATAGCCTCTTGGTGTCTATCATTAGTTAACTGGAATTATTTGAAAAGTTAGAGAATTGTGAGTACACAGGACTTTAAAGCTTCAGTATAGGGTTTCTATGGTACTGAGACCATAGTAAAACATAAATAAATATTAAGAGGAAGAGGATTTCCATTCAGCATTAGAATAAAAATAGGACATTTCAAAACAGGGGTTTACTTGCATAAGAAGGATCTGATACAGTGACATGATAATCTTTTGTCCTAATTTTCCTGTAAAAAGCAGGAGTGATGCTCAAGTTTCAGATAAGTATTTTCCTTATTGAGCCTTTTAGTTGACAGCAATAATCAAATCAAATCAAATCAACCTTTATTTATATAGCACTTTTTCAACAACATATGTCACTCAAAGTGCTATGCATAAAATAATAAATTTTAAAAGGCAATACAGTCAAAGGAGACACTTTCAAGCTTAAAATACATTATTTGAAGCCCAAAAGAATATCAGTACTCACCAGAAAAGGGGTTGCAGATCATGGTCAGTCTGAAGAAGTGAGAAGGCTGAGCAAAAAATCTTCCCATGTTCAACACTTTTCTTCTCCTATTTTTCTCCTCCTCCTTTCTCCAAATGGGCTGCATCCTTTTCATGGGTGTATTCACTGAGCCCAAAGTTGGGTCTCTTTTTTTCTCCCCTCAGACCTTATTAGGAAAGTTCTGACCAGGAGACAAACCAGTCAATGAACCCATTTATGTTTTAATATTGTTGTTTTAATATTTCACAACCTATTTCTGTCCACATAGAGTCACAATGGCTCTGGCCAGTTCCAGCTGCCATAGGTCAACTTGACCATGTGGCACACAACCACATTCATTAACTTCATGGACTTATCAGGCATTCGGGACAATGCCAGGACAAAAAACACATTTAAAGAATTCCATCCTTTTTTTGTTGTAGAAAACAGGTCCCATATGTTTTAATGTCCCACTCCAATCATCTTCTGATCTGTTTTAAAAGCGTTGCCAGTGGTCTTTTAATTACAAATATGCTGTTTTTAGACAAACTCAAATAACCTCTGTGGTTTCCTAGGACATAGTTTCTGCAGAGTGGCAGGAATTTATTAGAAATTTACGTCTGAGTTGTGGGTGGGACTGTTGGCATGGATTCCATCTGTTTACACTCTTCCCCACTAGCTTACAGCCCCTCACACCTCAACCTAACATTAGCGGAGCAAGAAATATGGTAAGCAATATCGTAGCCATCTAGCCATGCAGTTCTGATCGAGATTCCAGCTCAGACAAGGAAAACGAAGACATTCATGGATCTATGTGTAAGTGGATGCATCGGAATGGGGTGGTGCAGGGAGCTTGTGGCCCACCAAGTCCCTGACTGTAGCACAAGCATCAATGCTACAAGCTTTTTGGCCTTTTTTTCTGCTCCTGATTTACAACAGTTTGAATGAAGTTCTCGGAAACACACTTTTGATTCTGATCTTGTTTATGTCGTCCATTATGAGAAAATGCCACGAGAACATGTCAAAAACACTTAAAACACATTTTGTATTTATTGGACTGGGTGTTTAACTACAGTTCCCATGAGTTCTTGAGTGATTTTTTATTGGACAACATAAGTATTAATCTTAGTTAAATAAGTGGTCATCCGTGTTCATAAATCACAAATCTACCATTGTTTTTTTTTTTAGCTTTCCAAAGACCTACATGTTTTATAATTATACATATGTAGCTTACATGTTTTTAAAAGACACATTTTAAAAAGAATATAAACAAAAGACAAATTTAATCTGTACTTCATTATTCGAGCAGAGCAGCGAAACGGGACCATACTGCCATCTACTGTCCTGGACAGATATCACTGTAAACACTTCAGTAGAGCGTTTCCTCTCAGCGTATTAGTCTTTTAAAAATGTCATGAAACTCCTCGATGTCCAGTCTTCCACAAGAAGCCAACATGGACAGCGATAATATCAAGGTGTTGGTGAAGCTCGTGACCGAGGGCCGGCTGGGCTCTGTGCAGGAAATGGTGACTTCAGGCGGTTCCGAGGCGGCTCACATGGTCTGTAGCAAGCACCTGGGCCGCTCTGGAGACACTCTGCTGCACTATGCCGCCAGGCACGGACATTTGGATATTGTAGAGTACCTCATAACGCAGCTGGGTTCGGATGTGGACGTGTGCAACAACGACTATAAGACGCCGCTCCACGAAGCCGCTTCAATGGGCCACAAAGAATGTATCCGATACCTGCTCCGGGAGGGAGCCATGGTGGACAGTTTAAAGAAAGCAGACTGGTGAGGAGGAATAATCGACAATTCACAGGCGTCACGATTCTTATTCTGTTGTTGCCTATTAGTTTGTGTGTCTGGCGGTAGCTCAGTTTATAGAGTTGGGGTTGCAATTGTTTGTGAAGTTTTGAGATAGCTGGTTCGACTCCGGCGCGAAGTAAATTATTTTTTAATAGTTGATTATCTTTATATTTTTAATACAGCCATTCTTGTTTTTGACTTTTATTTACTCCTCGTATTTGAAATTTTACCATTCTCAGTTTTATACAAGTGAAGCAAACTGAAACTCATGTTGTGGACAGAAAAGTGGACATTCTGGTGAAAATTAATGAGTCAATGAGTTACTGGATTCCAGCGTGAGACTGTAAATATATATATGGATTCATTCATGAAATGAAAATGAGAGAAGTTAAAAATCTATGAAAGTCACAACAATATTGGTGGATCATTATGCTTGTTTACAAAAACGACTCACTGTAAGCTTCTCAGATTTTGAAATATTGAAAAATCATGAACTGTTAAGATTATTTTTGCAATCCAAAACTGAAATTTATTCAGATGATTTGTAAGATGTAAGTGAAAAACGTATTTTTTTTCAACATTTAATTTGATCTAGAAAAGAAAAAGAATTAATTAACAAAAGTGAGAGTTTTTACCATTTAATCAATATCAAGCTCTTGGGGAAGTTTTTCACCCTCCCATTTCAAGTAATATGCAATTCTCAATTGACTATTCAATTTGCAATTTGATTATGCAATTTAAAAATACATTTTGCAATTGACTTTTCAACAGTGGTGGGCTGTCAGGCCCTTCAAGGCCTTCTCTGAAGGCCTAAAAAAGGGCCAAATTCTAAAGAAAACTGCAATGAAAGTATCGATTTCATCATGCTAGTATCAATACTTCATCTTGGCATCGATGCTATCGATACTCAGATCAATCTGCCCACCCCTGCTTTCCAGGATTGATTTTTCTTTTTAGGTTCCGTTGTGAATAGAATATGTATTTATATCTGATTGTTGCTTTCTTTATTTCATGTTTTTCCCACCATTTTAACTTTTTTCTGAGATCATAACTATCATTAAATCCACTTCTGCATCTGTTCCACTCATACTGTCCATTTCACAGAAAATTCACAAACATATTTAAAAAAGGCAGACAGATTCGGTAGCTGGCTGCTCATTTGACTCCAGGGATTTGTCTTTTATTTCCCTAGGACTCCTCTCATGATGGCATGCACTCGGAAAAACCTAGATGTGATTCAGGAACTGCTGGATCACGGTGCCAACCCTGCGCTGAGGAACAAGGATGGGTGGAACGCCTTCCACATTGCCTGTAGGGAGGGAGATCCTCAAGTTGTGGAGCATCTGCTTCTTGTTTTTCCTGACATATGGAGGACAGAGAGCAAGACACGCAGAACGCCACTGCACACTGCAGGTGAAGGAGCCTTTTATTTAAAGTTAAGCTTTAGGAGATTATATATTTGATTTTAAATTCTACTTATGCAATTTATGCCTGATTCCTAATGTGTCGTCTTCATATCATTCAGCAATGCATGGCTGTGAAGCCGTCGTAAGGGTTTTGTTGGATAGGTAGGTTGTACTCGATGTACATGTCACAAAAGTGGGAAAAACTAAGTTCACTCTAAATGATGCTTGGCTGTTCTTCTTCTAGGTGCAGCTACACCCCAGACAGCAGAGACAGCTGTGGAGTCACTCCCTTCATGGATGCCGTTCGGCATGGTCACGTCTCCGTGGCAAGGCTGCTTCTGGAGAACCACCAGGTCCAGCATGACCCAACAGCACACTGATTTTTCTGTCTTTATGGGGACATCCCTGACCTAAGATGTATGTGTCAGGCATCACCGGTGGCAGCTGATATACTCGGGGCTCAGCCAGTGCACCAGGTTGCTGTAACGGGACAGGAAGAGGCGCTCCGTTTTCTGGTGGGGGACCTGAAAATGGAGGTGAATCAGAGGGCAACTGACATCCAGATCACTGCGCTGCATTATGCCGCTAAGGTTAGAGGAGTTAACTGCATCTTCATCATGTCTTAAAGGCCCGCAAAATCAAAGTTTTCAATGTTTAAACAACTTATTATTTTCTTCCATCATTTTTAGGAGGGTCACTCATCCATCATTAAGACCCTGGTGGAGCTGGGGGCAGACCTTCATGTTCGAGACAAAAAGGGACGAACTGGTCAGCAGTGCTATATACTTTTTAAAAAGTGATTTGCCAGAGTCCTGGGAGCTCCTGCAATATCTTAGCTTTTCCTAGCACTGAATGTTTCTGTACTTAGATGTCTGAGGTTTTTCCAGGGATCTGCTGTAGCTAATCCTCCAGCTTGGGGGTTACTGCCCCAAGTCCTCCAGTTACCATGGGCACCACTGTCACCTTCACTTTCCGTGCTTTCTCCAGTTCTTCTCTCAGTCCCTGTTATTTCTCCAGTTTCTCATGTTCCTGATGTTTCTGTCACTTGGTACTGCCACAACAGCTTTCCTCTGTTCTTTATCCAGTGCAACAGTAGCTGCGGTCACATGGACAAAAGTAATCGGAATGAACGTCTGATTGGAAGAAAAAAGCATCATGAAAACTCGGCGTTCGGAATACTCTACACCAATGAGACTCATTCGGATATAAATTTCTTTCCGATTGAGATAGCTGAGTTATGCCGATTGTTGATCCGCTCGTGGTGCATATAAACAGTTTATTGCGATAGTTGGTCACTACTGCTCTGGTTTTACGTCATGCATAGATGGTGTGGCGCTCCAGAGAAGGCTTTGGAGCACAAACAGGACCGGCTGGCTGATCAGCGCGAACGAACCGTGTCTCTGAGCAGAGCAGCCGGACTCTAAGCTTTGTGTTTGCGGGCAGGGGAGGGTGCTTTGTTACGTGTGCGCCCGGGGGAATTTTCAGACCACAATTCGTCCCACCGCTCTGGTTGTGTGAGCTGCCGAACTCAGGAGAACTGGGTTTCCGAGCAGGGCGCGGACCGCCTGCTCATACACTGGCTTTAGGGCAGTGTATGAGCTGGTGGAGGCGGCTTTTCAAAGCAGAAATTTTGTGCAGTCCTGAGAAACCGTCTAAACAATCACGTGGATTTATGTTACCAGTCGTGTCCCGACAAAATGAAGGCTAATGTTATTCCCACATATTTACGTGCAGCCAAGATGCACATTGCGGCATTGACAGCATGTATTTTATGATCATCCATGGCTAAATGATGTTGGCACGTGTTAGCCTAATCCTAACCTTTCTTCCGGCTCCGTTCCGCCACAAAAGAAGCACTGACCACACGGAATAAAAATAAAATTATGAGCAAACAGAAACTTCATAATAATTATAACAATAATAAAAGCATGTTTGGAAGATCATCTCGCTCTATGCAGCAGCTCTGTTTATTTACAACGGAACGTAATTTTTCTTCTTCTAAGGTTGTTTCCGGTATTTTGGATAGTTCTGCGCATGTCAAAATGATTTATTCCGACCGAAAGTGTGGCATATGTAAACGTTTGTTATAATCTGAAAACGTTAAACTGAGCCCATGTACACAGTTGAATTCTAATCTGATTTTTGATCCAATCAAAGATATTTTGCACATGTAACCGCAGCTAGTGTCTGGTTGGTTTGCCATTACCATCCTGTCAGTCTGGATCTGGAAGTCCCACAGGAGCTTTGCTCTCTCATTCTTGACCACTTTCGGATGTGTTTTGACTTTAGGATCTCCAGTTCATATTCTGCACACATGTGCCTATATCCCGTATTCCAGCCACTTGGTTGTTGGGCTCCATGTATGCTTTACCTGCCAGCATCTTACACCCTGCAGTTATGTGTTGTATTGTTTCAAGTGTTTCTTTGCACAGCCTACACCTTGGGTCTTGTCTGGTGTGGTAGATATGAGCCTCTATCGCTCTGGTGCTCAGGGCTTGATCCTGAGCTTCCAGGATGAGTACTTCAGTGCTGTCCTGTAGGCCAGCCCTTTCTAGCCATTGGTAGGACTTCTTGATATCAGCCACTTCAGTAACGGTCTGGTGGTACATCCCATGCAGGGGTTTGTCCTCCCATGAGGATCTGTCCTCCAGCACTGCATCCTCTGCTCTCTAATGCCTGAGACATTCACAGTCAGTTGGGGCCTTGAGCTTGATGTATTCATACATCTTGGATGTTTCATCCTATTTGTTTTCACATTATGTTAAGTTGTAATCTTTAATTTTGAAAATGCAAGTGTCTGAAGGGCAAAGTAGGCCAGCCCATTCTAGCCACTGGTAGGACTTCTTGATAGCAGCCACTTCAGTTATGGTCCTCCCATGAGGATCTGTCCTCTATAACAGCTTGCTCTGGTTCTCATTGCCGCTGAGACATTCACTGTCAGTTGGGGACTTGAGCTTGATATATTCATGCATCTTGGATGTTTCATGGTGGATAGTGGCTTCCACACTCACTAGTCTTAAGCCTCCTGCCTTGCGGCTAGCATACAGTCTCAGGATGCTGGATTTGGATGGAACCCTCCATGAATGGAAAGAAGCTTTGGTGTCTAAACATCTGTGGTGTGTCCATATTCTTTGCATGTAACAAGAAATATAAATAGAGCAAATCATCACTGATTTTTTTTTATAGGTCTGTTTTTGATTGTATACCAGAACTGAACTTGTGGGCCTGCTGAAATTTTATGCTTTATGTATTCTGCTCCACTAACATTTCCCATTTGATCTTTGCTTCTCTTCTCTTGTCAGCTCTTCATATGGCTTGCATCGGGCAGCATGCAGAGACAGTCAGGATACTGCTGCTGCTTGGTCTGAAAGACTCCCAGGATGCCTCTGGAACAATGGCACAACAGCTCGCCAAAAAACCTGCCGTTGTACAAGCTTTTGAATGTGTCTCACTAAAAGGATCCTAGAAGTTTCTGCTGTTAACCTGGTTGCATTTCTGCTTTTTTATGGTTTATTTGAGTTAAGAAAAAAAGAAAACGTGTGCAGTTGAGATTGATCTGATCAGTTTCAGCAGGACGCTTTAGAACAGTGTTTTTCAACCTTTTTTGAGCCAAGGCACACTTAATTCTTGACAAAAATCCTGCGGCACACCAGCATCCAAAAATTGAAAAAAGTAGAAACTCTATAGTCTGTATTGATAAACAATCCCTCCGCAATCTCACATGCATTTTTGTGATAATTGTGGCAGAAAAAGCTGGAAGTTGCAGCTGTTTTTCTAAAAGGTGTAATAATAGTTAAGTTCCTTTTACGTAATCATTTTCAACTAAATTATTTTTAAAAAATTACCCTTGTAGTTGTTGTTTTTTCTCCGGTTTATTAACATGCAATTTTATGTAACCTCACAAAAAAACAAATATATTCTTTTAAAATAATAATTTATTTATTTTTTATATTTTTCCAATGTTAGTGCAAAGGCAACTGTATTTCTTTTAGCAATTATATGATCACAATATGTTTGATAAATTTTACACAAAAAAACTAACATTATATTTATGTTTTCTGTAGCTACACAAAAAGTAAACATGTTGAAGTTTTATAAGTTTTTCTATTGTCTTAAGCAACGATGAAGTCTTTGAAAACTAACAAAAATGTTTTATTTCTTTTTAGATTAATAAATGGTTTCAATTTAGTTTAATTGTATCTGTTGGCCATTTCACCTTAATCCTGTTTCTTAAATGTTGTTATTACTTTAACATAAAT
Source organism: Oryzias curvinotus (assembly GCA_023969325.1). Taxonomy (NCBI): domain Eukaryota; kingdom Metazoa; phylum Chordata; class Actinopteri; order Beloniformes; family Adrianichthyidae; genus Oryzias; species Oryzias curvinotus. The sequence goes on along the minus strand of CM043728.1, from coordinate 1,643,548 downwards.
TTAACATATAAAAGAATCCAGACCTTGGACCTTAAAAAAGTGTTTTAGTTAGAAATATGACTTGGACCAAAAACTGGAATGTTTGGCTGTTATTAAAAAAACACAAACCTTGAAGGAGAACTAAACTGTTTACCTCTGATTTAATCAAAAAGACTTCAAAACTGTTAGATGTGAGTTAGTTGTGGTTTCAAGACATTCAACAGGGAAGACTCTGGTGGTGGTGGTGGGTGGTGGTGGTGGGGGGGGGGGTTGAGTGGTGGTCTGGCTTGGATTGGGGGTGGTCTCTTTGCATATGCTGGGGGGGGGTCGGTGGGGGGCCCTACTCGGGCGGGGGGGTTCCAGCAGCGCTGGATGGGCTGCCCATCTGTACCTGGGGCTGGGATCACTCCTTCCCTGGCTCTGGGACAGTCAACCCTCTTGGGGCCCCTGGTCGCTCTGGGTGACATCCACCGGGGCTGCGGGGTCTGGGTGTGTGTGTGTGGTGGTGGGGGGGGCTTGTTGGCCCTGTCCTGTGGGGGCGCTTCTGGGGGAGGGGGAGGGCCCACTATCGGTATGGGACCTTGGAGGTTTTGACGGGTCGGGGGTCTCCGCTGAGACAATTGGTGGTTGCCCCGGCTGGTTGGCGGCCTCGGTCCCGCCGAGGCCATACCAGAGCTCTCCCAGGGGCAGCGCCTGGGGCGGGGGCCTGGACTTGTTCCGGGGGGGGTTGGGGCGCTTTCTGGCTCCTCTCTTTCTGTGTGGGATGGGGCCTGGGGTGTCTGCGCCTCGAGGGATGGGACCCCTGGGCTAAGGGGACCTGGGCCCTATGCTGGGGGGCTGGGGGACGGCTGTTTGACCACCAGGGCCCAGTCTACCAGCTGTCCCCGACTTACCCCCTTCCTCATATAATCTGTTATTAGGGTGATGGTAAATGGTAAATGGCGTATACTTATATAGCGCTTTCTACCTTCTTACGAAGGCCCAAAGCGCTTTACAGTCACAGTCACATTCACCCATGCACACACACATTCACACACACATTCACACACTGGTGGCTGCTCCGCTGCCGAACACTGGCGCCAACCTCCCACCAGAGGCAAGGTGGGGTTCAGTGTCTTGCCCAAGGACACTTCGACACATGGGCGTGCAAGGCGGGAATCAAACCTGCAATCTTACGATCATGAGTCGACCGCCCTACCGCTGCACCACGGCCGCAGCGGGGGGTTCAGCCTGCGATGCACCTTGGGGGGAGGAGCTACTTGGCAGTGGTCCCCCTCTCATGGTTGCCGTATGGAATGCCCCCCCCCCCCTCTCGGTTTTATTTGCACCTTTGACATGTAGGGCCCTTAGTAAGGGGGGTGCTTGGACATCACTGCCAGCAAGCAGTAGATGTCCTTTAGTGCCCTACCCACCAATTTTAACCGCACCTTAGATATTTAGGGCCCCTTGGTGGGGAGGGTGATGGGACATCACCGTGAGTAATCAGGAGATGTCCCCTCAGTGCCCTACCCGCCAATTTTAACTGCACCCCCTTAGTACACACACCCTTCACTCCTCAAAATATACATTCCAACATAAACACACACACATGCACACACACACCCTCACAAACACACACATACACATTTCACAAGGAAGGTGGGACCTAGGACCATCTCTACCCTACCCCATCCCTGGTATGGGGTACTGGGCTGGCCGTGTTCCCTGGGTGCTGGCTTCCTGGGCCTGGCAGTCCTCTCTCCACGCAAGGAAAGGGATCCCTGAGCTTTTTGGCAAGACCAAGAGCCGGGGATCACATCACACCTGAGCCGGGGGGATGTCCGTGTCCCTGTGGTGTGGGTTCTGGTCCCTGCGCCTGAGCGCTGGGCCTCGCCAAATTTCCAACTGTGGACGAGCCTGGTCGGGCCATGTTTACAACACCTCTTGTGGACCCCCTCTTCTCCTGGGTGTCCTCCTCCGAGGCCAGGGCGGCTGGCCCCTGCCTTGCTCCTTCTTGGACCAACCGTTGGCCGCGTGGGTGGCTGCCTGGAGCGCAGGGCGGGTGTTCCTTGGGGGGTCCTGGCTCGTACCTGGGGTTGGGACGGGGGGATGCTCAGAACTCCTGGGTGGTGATGAGGTGCTCGTCTGGGGCTGTGGGCACTCTTCTCGGCTGGAGCCCAGCGTTGGGCCCTCCCGGCGCGGTGAGGGGGCTGCTCTCCTGGTTGGGCTGGAGCTGCACTCTATCACTCCCCGTGCCTCCCTGCTCTCTGGCTCTTTGGGCCCCACGGCGGTCCTGCTGGCCCTGGCCTGGGTGGCGGTTGTGATCCCCCGGGGGGCGATTGCGCTCTATCTGCTGCCGTGCGGGTGTTGGGGGGGTTCTGGCTGCTGCGGCGGGGGTCTTGGTGTGGGGATGGCCGGACACTCTCCCTCCTTTTCACATTTCATCATTCATTTTAGAGGAACATAAACACTCACTTGAGCACAGGTGTTAGCTCACCTTTTTACTAATATTTTGTGTGATTGAATGAAATATTTCACACTAGTTGGTTTGTAGGCATAAGTATGCGTGTGTGAACGATATTTGTATTGTGTACATGTTAACATGCGGACACTTTTGGAGCCAACAGGTATGTGTATAACATTTGAGTGTGTGTGGACAGGCCCCGCCCCTTCTAGATTTGTATTACATCTGCACCTGACCATAATGATAAACATCCAGCAGCTTGTTGCTTTATGCTTTTTCATGGTTTTACCCCCCCCCCCCTTAAAATCACCTTCCTACCCCCCCCCCCCCCCCCCTCTAGCATCCCTCTTTCTTCCTCCCTCCTTTCCTTTTCCGTCCGGTCCAACACAAAAGATCTTCTAATATGATTTAAAATGAATAAAGTTTGGCCTCGATTACAAAAGGGGTTTATTCAGACATACCTCTGGTTTGTCAGAAGATTCATAACCCCTATTGTTAAAGTAAAATATGTCCAACACAAGAGGCCTTCAGCTCTCATCTGTCTGCCCAGCTGTTGGACAGGACAGGTTAAAAATTAAAAAAAATAACAGGGATGACAGGTTGTACACTGAGATGCTGTCACTTAAACCTAATGCAGCATGGGAGATGTAGTGCAAAAACTGCAGCCGAGGACAGAAAGACTAGCTACTCTGAACTTCATTGTTTTGTTCACTTGTTCTCCGGTCTGACACCGGGTCCCATGGAAAGTTACACCGCTCAAGACGAGCTTTAGCTGGTATTTTTCTTGGAACTGAGAGACTTTATGAGCAGAATCAGAACAAGGAAGTGAAAACTTTAACCACTTCTGATTGGTCAGACTGATGACATTCTGCAAGAATGATTGGTGGGGACAGTTAAAGAGGCGGGACTTTTCCAAAAACAGCAGAAGCTGCGGCTAAATCGCCATTCTTATCAAAATGTCCTTAATAGAATCAAATAAACACAAAGAAAAAAGTGGTGGTAGTCGGGCACCTGTGTTTGGCAGTGTGTGAATGTGTGTGTGACTGGGTGAATGGGTCTGTGACCAAAGCGCTTTGGGCCTAGTAGGTAGAAAACCATTATATAAGTATATGCCATTTACCATTTACGCCATTAACAAAGAAAAAAATGTTTTATGATGTTTCATATTCCTAACTACTCCGTGTTTTATAAGGGCCTGTTTGGATGAACACAGAGCTGATATCCTGGAGATGGTCAATGATTTTAGATCAGTGAAAATGGGTAATTTCCCGGCACACCTGACCATCTTCAATTAAAGCTACAATTTGATGAACTTTGACCTTCTTGGAGCCTCAAATAAGTATTTAAATTAAAATAAACTTTACTTAAAGGATATTATTTTAAGGAAGATACACTTGAAATAGTTTTATTTAAAGAGTAAAGTGTTGAGAATTAAGTTAAAGTGTTATGGTATTTTAGAGAGAAAGAGGCCAAGATTTGTTTTAATAAAAATAATTTAAAAAAAAAAAACTTTAAATAAAAAACTTTAATAAAAGTTTGCAGAATGAGTGCCAAAAACAAAAACAACCCAACATTACTTATGCCTATATTGCGTTGTTATACTAAAACTTCAGTAAACACAGCATAACATGCATGTTGCTGTTTCCCTGAGAGCTGGAGCCCATTCCAAATACAAGCTTAGTTTATCTTAATGACCTGGATTTAGAGTTCTAATTATTTTGAGAATAAACTCTGTTCACTGCTGATTGTTGTACGGATGCAACTAACCACTACAGAATCTTAACTTTTAAGATTATGTCTTAAAGCTTTAAATTTGTTCTTTGTTGTTCTTTCGGCTAACTGTTTAGGGTTCCAAGTCTAGCATTTATTGTAGTGGAGAGTCCGCCCTTTGAGTGGAAGATTGCGATTCCAAGTCCAGGTCGAGGTGTACCAAAGACTAAAAATGGGACCCATTGCCTTGACACTTGTATTAAGATGTTGGATTGTGGGGTTAAACCAGCAAATGTTGCCCGAGCGTAGCTGTATACAGCTCACCGCTCCCCCAGGGAATGTGTCAAATGCAGAGAATATATTTCACATACATAGGTGTGTGACAGATAACAACTTTTTATTGTGAAAGGTTTAATGTAATTTGAGCCTAAACTGATAAAAATATTTCTATCAGCATTTCAAAGTTACTTTTACGGCTTTTGTATAATTCCCCAAGTTAAAGCATTTTTACTTTTCACTTCACTGAAAGTCAAAAGTTGCTCATGTTTTTTTATTTAATTCATTTTAATCTAACGTTTGACCAAATAGTTAGATTTTTATGATAAAGGGATTTAAATATGTGCAACTTTTCCGGTTTTCAATCTGCGTTTTTACCATAAACTAGTAGCCAATCAGACTGTGCTGTCAGTGATTGACAGCTGAGAGGCCCGCCCCTCACCGCCTGACGCTGCCACAGCCCCTTTTCATTTCCACCTCCACGAATCTCCATTTTCTAGCTTCCAGATTTCCTACAGCGGAAGACTGAACAATTAGAAAGATGAATGAAGAATATGACGTTATTGTGCTCGGCACCGGGCTGACGGTGAGGAGATCTTTAAAGTTGTCATGTATTTGCACGGAAGCGATTTGCAACCTGTTGTTTCCAGCGCCGTTAGCGCATTTCAGTTGAGTGACCGGGCCTTGAGGGATGGGCTAACGCTAAGTAGCTAGCTTAGCTGTAGCGTGTAATGGAAACGGAGACTTAAAAACTACTTGTTAAGTCTTTGGCTATAAAGATGAATGTATATAGTATGAATAGTAAGCTAGCACGAAAACTGTCCAATAATGTTCCTAAATCGGCTTTATGTTAACATAAATATTTACGTTACTAAGTAAAAAAAAATGTGCAGCTCCTTTTTTTTTTTTTTTTACAGCTTTCCTCCGTAGACATTAGCCGATCTAAGCTAAGTTAGCTAATTAGCTTGCTAACGATAGATCAGCGACTCGTCTAAGCTTGTGCAATTAATCTATTTTACAATCTCTTTGTAGACCGGATTATCGGTTCTGTGTCAAGTTTGACGACATTTCAACTCGTTTCCCGCTCGCACAATGAATAATAATCATAAAGTAACAACATCGAAATGAACGCAAGGTTCGTGCAGTTTCCGTTTAGCCTTGGATTAATTTATACAAACGTTGCATTAAATAAAGTTATTGACTCTTTAAACTCAGGAAATAGATGGTATCTACATATCTTATATTGTAAAATGTTCCGTAAGAAATTACTTTTACTAAACGACTGAGTAACTTTAGCGCGTCCGTTTCCGTCACTGACTATAGCTGACAGATTCAAATAAAATAGTTTGTCATAAAATCTATAAAGTGCAAGGCGACCTAACAGGTATATGGAGGAGACTGCAGTCTTCCTGTTTGATCAGTGTGTATTTACTTAGTCTAAGACGTGGTCAACATTTCTATGCTGCTGCTTAGGCGGTTTCAGCTGTGAGCAGGCCTCCTGACTCGCTGTCAACTTTGAATGGTTGATGCTTTTGTGAGAATCGCGTGACGTCTTTACAGTCAGTTAGCAGCTTTATTGTTGGTGCTTAATTGCTTTTTATGCAATTTCTTCACCAGTAGATATGTAAAATAGTTCGATATGTGACTTTTTCCAACTCATTTTAACTTCTTTCCTTAAGGGCCTATACCATGCTATTTTTAAGCATTTTATAGTAAACAATTCTCATATATATGATAATATTTTACCTTTGGCACACAAAAGAACATTTAAAAATTAAATATCAGGTGTTTTCCTGAGTTCTTTTCTAACCTGCAAGTAAGACGACTGTATCAGTGACTGTCACTCCTTGTGGTTGCCGCCCATGTCCTGACGTCAACCTGGACTCGGCCTTAGCAGTGGGTCTGCCTTTCGCTCACCAAAACAAACAACATCCGAACTTTTGTAAAGATGGATGATCATAAAAAAGGAAAACGTTTAGCTGATCAACGCTAGCTATACTGAGAAAGTGGATGTGTTTGTTAGCCTGGGGGTGGTGCTGGCAGCACAGACCCTTCCAGGAAGGGGCCGTTCCTCACTTTATGATGTCACAATGTGAAAGCAGATTTTTAGATGAATATTCAGAAATGTGTGACTGGATCAAAATACCGCTTTGGAAATGTTTTTGCGAGGAATGAACATTATAATACTTTTAAAAGCTCTAAAAGTTGATTTTGCATGATATAGGCCCTTTTATATCGACACTGTGGAGAAGAACATCAGAATGAGTGAATGCAAAGTGGCCTTTGCAAAAAAAATTAGGTGACACATGTTTAATACAGTACTCAGGAGGGGAAAAGGTGTTTGAAATAGCCGTTTCTTAAACCCACTAAAGGTTGTGGATGTTTAAAGGCTGGAACTGAGAGTAAATGAGAGCTCAGTTTAGTGAGAGCTGTTACCCACTGATCAAAAGAGACATGCAACCTAAAAGGCCCTTCATGTCAGTGAATAGGATTTTAGTTCCCCTAACAAAAAAATTGACTTCAACATTTGTCTCCTTCCTCTTTTTGTGTCTCACACCAACAGTTGTTGAGTTATTCCTGCAAATCCAGTCGGTTGCACAAACCTTTAGGTTTTAACTTTTTAAATGCATAAAAAAGCATTTTAGATTTTTTTTGGGGTGAAATTCTCTCCTCCAACTAAAAAGTTATCCTTAATAAGCTTGAAATAGAGCTTTAATTGAGGTCCAAAGTCAGTTTGTTTACTGCTGTTTAACATGTTCATGGATCAGAACAGTTTAATGTATTGGTAAAGAAAACATTTCCTTGTCCAAACTTACATTTGCTGTGTCAGAATTTCCTCCTTACTTCCAAACTACTAAAACTGTGTGGTGCAGAACTATCTAGTCCCCTGGAGAAAAGCAGTTCAGATGCTATGCTCACTACATTTTTCTTTTGAATTGCAAAGAAGCTGTCTTCATTCGTGTGGTCTATATTCGCCAATGTAGCGAGCATCGATACATGCAAACTTTTCGCCAAGACTTTTGGTTCTGGCTCACTGGATTTTGGAATTGTAGATTTGGACAGCTCCACAAAATAATATATGTAGCCTACCATGTATTGAGTAGTAAATCAATTTGGACACAACTATTATTTTAAGAAAGTTTATTACCAAGCAATTTCTGGTACTGATATTTATTTCTAACTGGACTTATGTTTTTCCGGGCAAATAGACCTTCAAGATAAAAAAATCAGAAGTATGGGAGTACACATAAGTTTAAAGAATATTGACAATGGGTGGCATAATGATTACTTAAATAAATGACAATTTATAGTCAACAATATTCATATATATGATAATATTTTACCTTTGGCACACAAAAGAACATTAAAAAATTAAATATTAGTTATTTTCCGGAGTTCTTTTCTAATCTGGAAGTAAGGCAACTGGATCGCTGACTGTCACTCCTTGTGGCTGTTAACCATTTCGTGATGTTAACCTAGACTCAGCCTCAGCAGCGGGTCTGTATTTCGCTCACCGAAACAAACAACATCCGAACCTTGGCAAAGAAGGATGTGCATATTGTTCACATAAACGGAACGCGTTTAGCTGATCAACGCTAGCTCCACTGAGAAAGTTGGCGTGCTTATTAGCCTGGGGGTGGTGCCTGCAAGACTTTTGAGAGATTTCTGGGGCACTGGATTTTGGAATTGTAGATTTGGACAGCTCCACAAAATAATATACATAGCGCAGTGTTTTTCAACCGGTGTGCCGGGAAATTACCCATTTTCACTGATCTAAAAACATTGACCATCTCCAGAATATCAGCTCTGTGTTCATCCAAACAGGCCCTAATAAAACACAGAGTAGTTAGGATTATGAAAGATTGTAAAAGATACTCTTTTCTTTGTGTTTATTTGATTCTATTAAGGACATTTTGATAAGAATGGCGGTACCGCGATTTAGTCGCAGCTTCTGCTCTGTTTTCGGAAAAGTCCCACCCCTTTAACTGTCTCCACCAATCATTCTTGGAGGCTTAATCCTATTTCATCAGTCTGACCAATCAGAAGTGGTTAAAGTCTTCACTTCCTTTTTTTTTTCGATTTAGCTCATAAAGTCTCTCAGTTCCAAGAAAAATACCAGCTAAAGTTCGTCTTTAACGGTGTAGCTTTCCACGGGATCCGGTGTCAGACCGGGGAACAAGTGAACAAAACAATGAAGCTCAGAGCAGCTAGTTTGTCTGCTCTCGGTGGCAGTTTTTGCGCTACATCTCCCATGATGCATTGGGTTAAAGTGACAGCATCTAAGCGTACAACAAGTCTTACCTGTTAAACGTCTTGAAACCACGACGAACACACATCAGTTTTTAAATCTTCTTGATGAAGTCATCTTTCTAACTGAAACACTTTTCTAATAAGGTCTGGATTATTTTATATGTTAAATTTAGGAAGAGAAATAACATTTAAGAAACAGGATTAGGGTGAAATGGTCAACAGATACAATTAAACTAAATTGAAACAATTTATTAATCATAAAAAAAACTTTATTTTTCAGACTTAATCTTTGATTAAGACGAGAAAAGCTAATACGTCAACATGTTTACTTTTTGTGTAGCTACAGAAAACATTAATGTTAGTTTTTTTGTGTAAAATTTGTCAAACATATTGTGATCATATAACTGTTCAAAAATTAGTTGCATTTGCACTAACATTGAAAAAATATAGAAAAAATAAATTATTATTTAGAAAGAATGTATTTGTTTTTGTAAGGTTACATGGCTTACATGAAATTGCATATTAATAAACTGGAGGGAAAAAACAACTACAAGGGAAATTTTTTAAATAATTTATTTGAAAATGATTACGGAAAACTAATTACTTTTATTACATCTTTTAGAAAAACAGCTGCAACTTCCAGCTTTTTTTTGCCACAATTATCACAAAAATGCATGTGAGATTGCGGAGGGATTGTTTATCAATACAGACTATAGAGTTTCTCCTTTTTCCAATTTTTGGATGCTGGTGTGCCGCGGGATTTTTGTCAAGGATAAAGTGTGCCTTGGCTCAAAAAAGGTTGAAAAACACTGATATAGTGCACCATGTAGTAAGTAGTAACTTAATTTGGACATAACTATTATTTTAACTAAGGTTATTACCAAGCAATTTGTACCAGAATTTCTATTTTTCTGGGCAAATAGACTTTAAAGTATGGGAGTACACGTAAGTTGAAAGAATATGGACAATGGGTCGTGTTATAATTACTTAAATGAATGACAATTTATAGTAAACAATATTCATATAAATGATATATGACACATTTGAAAATCTGGGTATTCCTAATGTTTTATTGGTTTTTACATTAGTAACAGTTTCTTTTAAGTAGAAGAAAATGTGTAAGTAATAGCTGCAGTATTACTGTTGAGAAATGAAATTCAGAGATGTTTAATTAATGAAAATGGATGCATGGGGTATTCATATATTATAAACATGGATGCTGTGGGTACATCATTTGCCGATTTAGTCAAGACATCAAAATCTCATACTGTTTAAGAATGTCTCTTTTGCCTTCACACTGTTCTGAATTCCAACACATTCCATTCTAATTGTATAAGTATGTCACATGTTTTGCATGCAGAGCTCTCCGCAAACCACTTTAGTGAAGTAAACCGTCCCAATTTGTTTTCCACATACGTAAAACATGTTTATGCTTTTATTTTGTATTCACATGAGCTCACTGTAAGAAAAAGGCAGCAAATAACAAATGATAAGCTTACAAGAATAGCATGTAAACATGAGCTTGCATAGTATCTAGTACAAAAATTGCTTGACCTTTTAGGAGGAGTGCCAAGGTTGTGTTATTTTTATTGTATTCCAAGAAAAACGTTATTTGCACAGGATTCCTGTTTACATTTTGGATCAGTTGCATGGGCGGCAGTGTTTCGTTCATAGTTGGAGCTAAGAAAACCCTAAGAAGTTAGAGATTTTTAAAGCTGTACTGTAATTTAGAAAGTTGGAACACTGAATGACCAGTAAAATTCTGGGTCTGCGAATGAGTTGAATAAATTTTTAACTATCTAGTGTTGGCTGTCTCTGCAAAAGCTACCTATTGCAGATAAGAGGAAAACAAGAAGACCAACACAGTTCACTTGACAAACTTCCCGTCAACTCCTTCACCTAATCAGATGCTTCTTGGTCCTTCATTGCATTCTGGGCAGTGTAGTTGTAGATTATAAATTTGTTACATACAATTTAATGAAAATGCCAGAATATTAGTTAAAAAAAAACACCAAAATAATAGATATTGAAACGACACAGCTGGTGCTACTGCTGAAATGTTGAAACAGAAAAGCAGTCATCAGAGATGTTTTCCTGTGACAGGCAGCCATTGTTCTTTCCAACCAGAGGGTATAATTCTACATATTCATTCTTCCTCATCTTACTGCTGGAGCCGGTTTGATTCAGTTCAAAAATAGACTTTCAGGGGGTTATTCCAGCAAGCAAGGTAAAACTACCTTGACTTAAACCCTGAACTCTCGCTAAAGTAAGTCTAAATTTAATTACTCTGGGTATGTCGGTTCTAAAACACTGGTTATGAGTTAGCTTGATTAACCTCCCCTTGTTAACCCAGAGTTAATGCGCGTGCACGGGGAATGCACCAAGGCATTTTCAATGGATTGCAGATTTCCGGAGTTACAGTGGAAACACGTGGATTTAAAAAAAAAAAGAAAAAAGAGAGCTTCATAGTTTTTAATAAGTTTAAGTTTTTAATGACGGCGTATGAAGATTATACGACAGTCATAATTTAAAAAATGTAATACGGCTGCATCAGCAAGAGTTTCTGCTTGGCAAAAAATAACGGACACAGTAAATGTATGAGTTTCAAATCTTATTTCCAGTTTCAATTTTATGCAGTATTCAATTTTATATATATATAATACTTTTTAATATACTCAAAAAAATTATTTATCTTAACCGAAGCAAATAATTTAGTTAGATCAATGTGAAAAAATGTATCTTTACTACATCGATACGTGGTGTTATAACCCTCTCACAGTGGAAAAGACAGTTTTATCTGAGCATCTTCATCCACTAAATAATCTTCAAATGGGCACGCCATGCTCTGTCACCTCTCTGAACCAAACTAACCTTTAACTAAACCTGCTCCAGACCAGGTTATGTTCAGAGCATTCAGAGCACAAGTTGCTATGGCAACTTAACATACCTTGAAACATACCTCCGTTTTTGAAATCGAAAGCTGAGGTTATCTGCTTCCTTTCCCTCAAACTTACCGAGATAACTCGCATAACCTGCTTTCTGGAACAGTGCCCAGATCTTGGTTGTTCTTTCTCCAAGTTTATTTTGTTCTTTTTTTATTTTCTTTAACAGGAATGCATCCTGTCAGGCATCATGTCAGTGAAGGGGAAAAGGGTTTTGCACATGGACCGCAACTCCTACTACGGAGCTGAGAGTGCTTCCATCACACCCCTTGAAGATGTAAGCTTAGACTGCCTTTAAAGTCTGTAGGGAAGTGACACTGTAAAGGACAGCTGTTCTGTTAGACCTGGTTCATATTTTAAAGTCTGCTTTTCTTCCTCCTTGCAGCTTTACAAGCGCTTCAACATTCCTGGCAATCCCCCAGAGTCAATGGGAAAAGGCCGGGATTGGAACGTGGACCTCATCCCCAAGTTCCTGATGGCTAATGGTGTTTGTCATTCCCCTGAAATATTTCCTATGCTTTGTTATTGAGAAGTAGGAAACCAGCTTAACCAGCCTTTTAGCAAACTCTTTCTTTGGTTGACCATACCTTAAGGTTGTGCAGTCTGGCATAGATAGATAGATGGATGGATCGATCATGAACACAGTCATTGACTACACATTTAGATTTCATCTGTTGTTACTATACCACGGGGTATTTCATATTTTAGCATGAATTTTGTTACCTTGATGCACATCACTGCTGCTTTAAACCCCTTACTAAGAACAAGTTTCTTTCTGAAACTGAAATGACTTTTCCCATTGGGCATCTGAAGGTTTGTTGCAGGTGTGCAGATATGGTCAGTTATTGTGGCCATATGGTCAAATCAGAGATAGATATGCTAAACATTTATCGCAGGAGTTCTGTTCTAAAAAACAAAATTCACCATTTTTTTTGTTCCTTTTTTTAACAATTATAGACATTTTAAGGCTGTAAAACTCTTCACTACACACTTTCTACACTTTTCTCTGACAGTCATAAACATTTTGACACTTTTCTCCTATTTAAACTCTTAAAGTTTAAACTTTTGTAAAAAAAAAAAAAACGGTATTGTTAAATGGAAGCAAAGATATGTTCTCCACCGAAAAGTTGCATAAATTTGGCAAACTGAACACATTCTGTACAGGAGACGAGGCACGGTGGAGTTTGATTGACAAGGTCTACAACCAATCAAGACGCAGAACCCAATTGGCGGTTTAAAAAAAAAAAAAAACCTTAGCAGAATTTCACATAAAAATTCTACAGAACAGCAAGACCTTAAAAGGTGAACTGTGTATAGCGAGGGATCAGTGTATTAACAAAATTTATTTTAGATCAGCCAGTACCACAAACTACCTTTTTAGTCAAGTATATACCTATAACCTCATACTGTGCATCCCTAAAGTAACTTGATGTTTTTGTTTAAAACAGACCTTCACTTCTCCTTGTTTCAGGTCAGCTGGTCCGCATGCTGCTGATCACACAGGTGACCCGCTACCTGGATTTTAAAGTGATTGAAGGAAGTTATGTGTACAAGGGAGGAAAAATCCATAAAGTCCCCTCCACTGAGACAGAAGCCCTAGCGTCTAGTAAGATCTATTCACAGAATCATTTCCTGTACTGCTAACCTTTCCTTTACTTTGTTCAGTTTAAAACAAATGTAAAAGCACCATTTCACATTAAGAGTAATCAAAAGTACTACACCAGTAATCCAGGAGAACATCAAATCAAGCAACAACAAAAAAGGATTTAGGAATGTTATAATCCAGCTGATTTTGGTTCTGTCCATTAAAGGCCTCATGGGATTGTTTGAGAAGCGACGCTTCAGAAAGTTCTTGATCTTTGTTTCCAACTTCGACGAGAATGACCCAAAAACCATGGAGGACGTCGATCCTCAAAAGACAACAATGCGGGCCATCTTCCAGAAGTTCAGCCTTGGGCAGGAGGTCATGGACTTCACGGGTCACTCCCTGGCGCTCTACCGCACAGATGAGTCAGTGCTCATTGATTTTTGGGATGCGATTACATGCAGCAACTCCAGATGGTTAACGCTCTGAATATGTGTCCCTGCAGTTACCTGGATCAACCTTGCATTCAAACAATAAACAGAATAAAACTTTACAGCGAGTCTTTGGCCAGGTACGGCAAGAGCCCATACCTCTACCCTCTGTATGGTCTGGGAGAACTTCCTCAAGGCTTTGCCAGGTAAAAAAAATGTTTCTGAGTCTGGTTAATTATTAGTTTGCATAGTTTGTGACCAACCGCTGCCAGTGTTCTACATTGTCAGATGTGTGACAATTTATTTTGAAATTCCAGACTGAGTGCCATCTATGGAGGGACGTACATGCTGAATAAACCAATAGAAGAGATCGTGATTGAGAAGGGGAAGGTGGTGGGAGTCAAGTCAGAGGGAGAGGTGAGCATGCTGGCCTGCACACCATCTGTTCATCCTGAGCTTTCCATCAGTTACTGCTTTTTTGTGAACAAAACTGCTGAAAATGAAAGTCTCCTGAATTTGGAGTCAGAGGAAGAATGTTTGCCTTTCCATCAAATCAAAATGTATGTTCCTGTTTTATTACAAAAAGTTTTTTCTAGCTTTTAACTGGGCCATTTGATGTGAAAGCTTCTTTATATCACATTTCTGGAGACCGTGTATATTTATACATACATTGTTTAAATCTAGAACAGCGTTGCATATAATGGTTATAAGTTGGTGCCAGTATTAGGCAGCGGATCAGTGTGTGAATGTGTATGTGCGCGTGGGTGAATGGGACTGTGACTGTACAGAGCTAAAACAAGTAAAGCATACTCTCAGCAAGCAACTCTCAACACAAGATGTGTGGATTAATTGTCTCCAAAAAAACACCACAAAAATGCGTGTGTTCTGGCATGTCTCTCTGTTTTTTCCTGTGACTGAGCCAAACTTACTTTCAATAAAGTTTATACAAATAAACAGTTTGTAACTGTAATAACTGGCACGACCACTAGATGGCACTGTGAACAGATTGAAAGTACTTAAGTTAATGAAGGATTTTAAACACGCCTGCAACATTTGCAGTATGTAGTAACCTTGACCTACAAAGCCATGTGTTTAATGCACTTTGTCCTAAAAAAATCAAAATAGCCGTGAAGAAGTAAATCTGTCTACATTCAACTGCTTTTCTGGATTTTCCCACCATAGATTGCAAGGTGCAAGCAGCTGATCTGTGACCCCAGCTATGTAATGGATCGTGTGAGGAAAGTGGGTCAGGTGATCAGGGTCATTTGCATCTTGAACCACCCTATCGCCAACACGGGTGATATCAACTCCTGCCAGATCATCATTCCCCAAAATCAGGTCAACAGGAAGCATGGTGAGCACGTCAAGTCTTTGTTCTCCTTTCTAATGGAGCAAAGCTATTTCTAGCTTCAGTGTTTGTGGAAATGCTGCTACAGTTTACATTCCTACTTTTGTGATTCATTTCCTTTGAGCTTAGTGGGAAATGATGGACGTGGTTATTGTAAAGAGTGTGACGTTAATTGTCAGGTGCACACAGTTGACGATCAGTTTACAAAAGGTTAACGTGACTTTCTCTGTTTTCAGACATCTACGTTTGTATGATCTCCTTTGCTCACAATGTGGCTGCACAAGGTAAATACATTGCTATTGCCAGCACCACTGTGGAAACGGGCAACCCAGAGAAGGAGATCAAGCCGGCTCTGGATCTGCTGGAGCCCATCGAGCAGAAGTTTGTCAGCATCAGCGACCAGTATGAACCCACTGACGCAGGCACTGACAGTCAGGTAGGATAAAAAATGGGTAAATGTTTCAGACTATAGAATCATCAGGGTATCTCACGTATTTGTTCAGCTTGCTTTGTTTGTAACTGCTGATGTAGTGAAAGAGGCCCGTACACACTGGGACGAATATCGGCCCACGTTATTCGCCAGCGTTTTTCAACACGTTTCTGTTCACACCCCAGCGAATTTCGCTGACGATGAGCCGACTGAACATCCAATTTCCTTCCCTGACATTAGATGGCGCTTAATGTAAAACAGAAAAAAACCCCTGTACACAAGGTGGCGCTGCGCAACTTTACGCTTCTTAAAGTCGCTTTTCACTCAGAAGAAGAGAGCCAGTATTTACGCGCTCGTCAGAATCATACAAAGAAAACATGAATATTTCAAGCACCAGTAGCTCCAGTTCCAGTTCCAATGATGAAGAAATTATTGTTCTGTTGAATGATGAAAGACGCTGGAAAAGACGCCGATTTTGGCTACATCCCATAGTTACGAGAAGAGAAGAACATGGGGAGTTTTATCGACTGTTATTAGAGCTGAAAATGTATCATGAGCGTTTTTGGGGATATTTTAGAATGCATCTTCTTCGCGGCAGTGTAGACGCTACTTGGCGTATATCTTCTTCGCCGTTACGTATGTGTGCTCAGCAAGACAGTTTTGTGTTTGAGCGCCCCCAAGTTGTGTTTTGCCGTAACTTCAGAAGCTCCAGACACGTGTGCAAAAGCGCCATTCTCATTGGTCGTATAGTTTTTGACGCAGCGCGTCAAACCAAAAAAAACGAACCCGAGGCGTTTTTAAAAAAATAACGCTTTTACGGGTGGCGTTTTTCGCGTCCGTATGCACACTCACATTGGTGCCTTTTGTTTAGTCCCGAGGCGTTAAACGTCGGCGAATATCGCGCGCGAAATTCGTCCCGGTGTGTACGGGCCTTAAGGCAGAACTCGCCAACTCTTGCATCTTTAGAAAACAATTGCTGAAAACTGCTTTAATATCAAAGCTGCACAGTGGCGCTGTGGTTAGCACTCTTGCCTCACAGCAAGACGGCCCATGCGGCGGGGACCAGAAACAGAACAACAATGGAGGACCTTTCTGTGTGGAGTTTGCATGTTCTCCCGGTGCATGCCTGGGTTTTCTCCGGGGACACTTTTGCACACGTGTCTGCATACCCATGTGTGATATGCGGCCCTGTGACAGACTGGCGACCTGTCCAGGATGTCCCCTGCCTTCACCCACGAATGGTCGAGATAGACTCCGGCAGCCCCGTGACCCCGAAAGGGACAAAAGGGGTTTAGAAGATAAATGAATGACTAAATGCTTTAATACCCAGATGAGATGGATTTAGAAATATTTGACTGAATTACACCATATTGTACAGAAAAGTATAAATGAGACGGCTACATTAAAGTTTTCTTAGCACCAGTAAACTGTGCTGAAGCCCAACGTTGGAGTTCAGAAAGTAATATAGCAGCTTTCAATGAGAATTTTAAACAGTTGTTTTTGTATGGGCATGATGGCTTGCTTGTTCGTTTAGTAAATAAATATAAACATATTTAGCTGTTAACAGAGAAAATATTCAGAATTTTTTTTTTATTCCTTCTAGATTTTCATCTCCCGTACCTACGATGCAACGACTCACTTTGAGACGACCTGCGATGACATCAAAGATATCTACCGGAGGATGACTGGCTCAGACTTTAACTTTGCGGAGATGGAGCGCGGGAAGCAGGACATCTTCGGCGATGCTGCAGAGTAGAGGCGACGCATCATCAGACAGCAGAAATTCTACAAAAAAAAAACAAAAAAAAAAAACAAGTACAAACCTGTGGGCCAACTGCATATTCACATAGAGTTTGCCCATTATGGAAGTTGATGATATATAGAGGTATGATAGAGTTTTAGGGTTCAGGGATGGAACAAAGCTTTTTCAGATCATTCGGGTGGATGTTGCACTAAGCATTGGAAATGGCGAGTTGACAGTAAGACCCTGCGAGTAAACGTGTTATGATGATGCATAGTCCAAAGATGCCAAAACAAATGAGTCCTAATCACTAAAACATACTGGCGGTATTTGTAAAGAGGGGGTGTTAGATTTTCTGTCACGTTAAAGTTTCTTTCAAAATTATAAATGTCTGCAAATTCAATGTTCTGTTTGAAAATCTCTTCTTTTTGTCTCAGATTGAGAAGGACTTGGCTTGGCTTTGTCCTTTTGTGTTAAATCATGTAACTCTGTTTCTGGGCTCTGGTAATTAAAGCAAATACAGGTTGCAGCACATCATCACATGGTCAAGTCTTGTGAAGTAAAGTGATTTACTGTGGGCTATTTTCATATGTATATTTTTTTACTTGATGTCATCAAATCCCTGCAGATGAATCTGATGAGAAGTAGAGCCACAGCAGCATCTGTACCTGAACCTGAACTGGCTGTTCAACGGCTTGATTTACATCATCGCATAAAGGAGTCCTGTGGTCTATCAAACAATGGCAGACCCAAACATTACCAGCAGATCTGGTTCACTGTAGTTGCTTAAGGACCAAATGTGTGCTGCAGCAGTGATGAATTGATTAGAGCCCTGAAATGCTGTATAAAGACAAATATATGTAAGGAGATTTGGGCTCAAATGATTTCTGTACTGCAAAGTAAAGGAAACGAAGCCCACAGAGTTTGGTTGTCATTTCCTTCAAGTCTATGAAGTGAAACAGGAGGACTTTGTAGTTGCATCAGCTGATTTTCATAGGAACTACCTTTAAAATGCCTTGTATTCTCTTCCTGAGTAGACGTTTATCTTAGCTGCCTGTGTTAATGTTTCAAAAATACCAATACCGTGTGTGAAATCCCGGCGTGTTTTTAGTGTTCCCTAAAATCCGGACAGACTGGGAAGAGCGATGTCCCTCTTTTTGTTTTGATAATGAAGTACAATGTTTACAATATTGAAACAACTAAATATATACGAATTACAGCAGTAAATTGAAATTAAATAGCTTAACTGCAGTAATGTTGGTCACAAGGAGGAAGTGATCCTTTTTACTCACGATGCTTCATACAAAAGGTGCTTATTTCTGTTCGGAAATCAGAATAAAAAAACATGCTGAAAGCATAAATGGTTAAGCTCTGCCCATAAGAAAGACAATATATTGAAAAAAATAACTGTACTCTAGTGTCAATGTTAGCAGAATTGTTATTCGCGCTGTCCTGAGGGGTACTCCAGAAAGCAAGGTTAACTTACTCTGACATTAGCCTTGAACTATTGGTTAAGTAACCCTAAACTTGCTTTTTCTGGGTATGTCTGTTTCAAAACACTGTTATGAGTTTGAATTATCTTCCTCTCGGTAACCTTGAATTAATGTGCGTGCACGGCGAGTACAAGGCATTTTTAATGGACTGCCGATTTTTGGAGTCACCATGGAAACGCGTGGAGAAAAAAAAAACAGATTCATACTTCAGTGAAAAAGGAGTCTGAGGTTTTAATGGCGGCGCATGAAGAGTATAAGCCCATCCTAACTAAAAAAGTAATACGGCTGCATCAGCATAAAGAGTTATTGCTTGGCAAAAAAATAATATACAGAGTAACGCATGAGTTTTTAATCTTATTTCCAGTTTCAATGTGATGCAAAATGCTTTTGGGAATATATATATATATTTATACAGTCCCTGACAAAAGTCTTGTCGCTTATCCATTTTGTAGAAACAAAAGCGTATAACCACTTTTAATGAATCTATTGGTTTTAGAAATGTCTCACATGAAAGCTAAAACCCTCCCAAAGTATGTTCAATGTACTAAAATAAAATGGCTTCACTGAAGAAAGATTGATCATTTAATGAACACAGAAAGGTCACATTTTGGCAAGACAAAAGTTTTGTTGCCTTGTCATATGATGCACCCAAGTCTAGATTACAGCCTCACCTGTGATCAATTACTAATCAATCAATTAGTGGGTGTGTATAAAAAGAACCCCAGCACACCAGGCCTTCACATCAACTGCAACTTGACCTCTGACAACATGCCTAAGATCCACCCTGAGACCAAAGCATTGATTATCAAGAGGCTGAAGACCAGATCCACTGCTGAGGTGGCTGACACCTTCAATGTGTCTCAGCGTCAAGTACAAAGAATAAGAAAAAGATTTGAAGAGACTGGAGAAAATTTTGACAAGCCCAGGTCCAGCAGACCCTGCAAGACAACTGCTCGGGAGGACCGTTTGTTGGTTCAAAAATCCAAGGCCAGCACCTTTTCCACTGCAGCAGAGCTCCAACAGGCCTGGTCACCTCAAGTCCCTGTGTCAACCAGAAAAGTTTGTAGAATTCTGTCTCAAAATGGCCTCCATGGTCGAATCAGTGCCCAGAAACCAGCACTAAACAAAAGGCAATTGAAAAAACGTGTGGCATTTGCCAAGGCCCACAGCCTGCTAAAAGGATGGACGCTGGAAAAGTGGCAGAAGGTGGATTTCTCAGATGAGTCTTCAGTTGAATTACATCACAGCCACCGCAAGTATTGCAGGAGACCAACTGGAGCCCGCATGGACCCAAGATTTACCCAGAAAAGTTAAGTTTGGTGGCGGAAAAATCATGGTCTGGGGTTACATCCAGTATGGGGGTGTGCAAAACATTTGCAGGGTGGAAGGCAATATCAATAGCCTAAAATATCAAGAAGTATTAGCTACCTCTTACATTCCCAACCATAAAAGGGGTCAAATTCTGCAGCAGGCTGGTGCTCCATCGCATACTTCCATCTCTACATCAAAGTTCCTCAAGGCGAAGAAGATCAAGGTGCTCCAGGACTGGCCAGCCCAGTCACCAGACATGAACATCATTGAGCATGTCTGGGTAGAATGAAAGAGGAAGCATGGAAGACGAAACCAAAGATCTTGATGAACTCTGGGAGGCATGGAAGACTGCTTTCTTTGCTATTCCTGATGACTTCATCGATAAATTGTATGAATCATTGTCAAACCGCATGGATGCTGTCCTTCAAGCTCATCGAAGTCATACACGATATTAAATATGGATCTCACAGTTGCACTACTTAATGCGGAAGAGGATTAGGGCCATGGGGAAAAAAAAAAAAAGGTCACAGAAAATTCTGACTTTAATCTCAGAATTCTGACTTTAATCTCAGAATTCTGACTTTATTCTCAGAATTCTGACTTTAAAGTCAGAATTCTGACTTTAAAGTCAGAATTCTGACTTTAATCTCAGAATTCTGACTTTAATCTCAGAATTCTGACTTTAATCTCAGAATTCTGACTTTATTCTCAGAATTCTGACTTTAAAGTCAGAATTCTGACTTTAAAGTCAGAATTCTGACTTTAATCTCAGAATTCTGACTTTAATCTCAGAATTCTGACTTTAATCTCAGAATTCTGAGAATAAAGTCAGAATTCTGACTTTAAAGTCAGAATTCTGACTTTAATCTCAGAACTACGGAGGCCTGTGAGCTACTTCCTTCAGTTCCTTTTGGCGCATGTGAGCCACATCTTTCAGCACTGCAGAGTCCGAGGAATTGCAGAAGAGAAACCAACAAAATGGACGTCTTTAAGTTTCTTTTTGGATACTCAAAGCTTACCGGAGGAGGTCATTTCGCTAATGGAAGAACAGAAGGTAGGTAAAAAAAAAAAAAAAAAAAAAGAAATTGTTTTAAACTGGATCTTGCAAATGAAAGGGCAGCAGGCTATGCTAGCATTTTGCATCAGCGATGCAGGGCTTTTTCATAGCTCAGTCTAGCTGATGCAAAAAAGGCTTTGTCTAGATATGTTTAGTACCCCCATTGTCGTGCCCGTTCGTGCCGTGTGTGTTATGCATAATGACCCACCGATCTTTTTACATTCCAACACACCATAACATTCAGTTTTCCGCCTTCTCGTCACGTGACACGTTCCCTCTTTTTATTATCTCATTGCCAAAATAACACCCTTCAAACGACGGTCCCCTGTCACTGAATCATACCCTTTCATAGCATTTAATACAATACAGTTTTTGTTATTCTGTATCTGCGCGAGTTTAAATAAAGTTCAGGTGGTGGAAATCACGTGACACCCCAGAGTAGCTGTGCGTATCCACGGCAACCGCCGTTTCTTCTTCGTCGAACAGAAAATCACAGCAATGTGTTTACTATCTTCAAAGCACATTAGCACCCACATTAGCGGAGCTATCAGCACCGCCACAAACTTTACAGGGTACAGTTTATTATTTTTTTACAGGGCGGGGTTTTTGGTTTTTTTGGGCGGGGGTTTTTAAAGCACCGAGAAGCTTGAACGTTACGTCATTATATCTACGTACTTCTGCAGAATCAGATGATTGACTCTTTTGTAGTGTACTATTTTCTCTCTGCTGCATTTTCATAGTCCGTTTGGATTCACCTGATTAACCACATTTGTAGAATTTTACTGGGCTTATAAATGGCCACAAATTACATTTATGTCAAACGTACGGACACAGAGAGAAAGAGGCTCCATCTATCACTTTTTTATTTATGCTTCTGAAATGACTACTGGACTTGTTTTTTTCCTATATGTTCCCTGTGACAACAAATAAAACTCATTTATTATTTTTTAAACTAATGTATTTTTCTTTTGTGCAGATTGACAGTGATGTCATCGCTTTGGAGGATCCAGAAATTGCCCTTCACATCCCTGACTGTGAAGTCAGCTACACGTCATGCAGAAAAGAAGTCCTTTTGCTGAGATTTCTTCCCATCAGACGCTAGACTCTAAATTGGCTCTTAGACACTGAAATCTTGTTCTTGTTATTATTTTTTAAGCACATTTATTTTGTTTTCTTATTTATCTGTAGTTTTATTGGAGTTATGGTAACAAAATAATTTTACTGCTATGGAATTAATCAAGTTTTATTTCGGTCTGTTCTATTTTATATATTGTATCTAACTTTAGTTTTTTGTTTGGTGCTATCACTGCTGTCAAGTGATCTTGATTTTTTTATTCATTTTGTCGTTTTTTTAAAATTTATATATGCAGTAGTACATATCTGAGAATACCTGCAGATAACTGACATACCTTTTCCTTCTAATTTGACTTAATTTCTTATTTTTTATTCATCTTCTGAACCCGTTTTGCCCCTTTTGGGCTCATAGGGCTGCTGGAGCCTGTCCCTGCGTCTTATGTCTTCTGTGAAATTTAAAGAAATATTTGTAATTAAACTCATTTTTTCTCATTATTTTGTTGCTTACTCTTGATTTTCAGTATTTCTATAACAGATGCATCAAATGATAGTAACCTAAGATCAGAAATACTAAATCAACTACATTTTCATTATGATTCATTTGTATCCTTTTGAAATATTCAGTCTCTTGCATTACATGTGTTTGTTCTGCCCTTGTAAATAATGTTGGCAACTCTTGTTTAACTCATCCATATGGTAACAAAGGTGTTATGGTTCTAATAAATTCATACAAAAACATTTCAGAAGAAAAACCTTTATTCAAACATTTTTATAGAAACATTACAGTTTATAATTTCTAACATAGCAACTATTTATCATTGTTAAGTTATGCATATTATAATAGGGAAGGGATTAAATAAGTTTGCTTCTTCCTTTCCCGTTTCAAGCATTAACTGTTTAGTTTGTATCATGAAAAGTGAGACACAAGGATGTATACTCCCAGATTGTGACTTATTTTTGTTTATTTATATATATGTGCTGTTCCTGTGTTGAAGGAAGCATGTTGTAATTGACCATGCTATAAACAATAAACTCAAATTAATATTGTTTCTAGTACCTGCTTCTAACTTAGAATGGTCTTATTTTTAAAATAAACTTCTCACAGCTGCACAATGACGTACTGGTTACTGGCGTGCCTCATAGCAAGAGGGCTTTGGTTAAAATCCCAAAACGGTCCTTTCTGTGTGGAGTTAGCATGTTCTCTTGCATGCATGAGTGGGTTTTCTGCAGCTTCTTCCATCCGTCCAAAAAAACTTGCTTCATTATAGTTGATTAATGTTAAGTGTGTGAATTGTGATTGTGTGTGTTGCTTGTCTCTGTCCCAGAGCTGCATCTTCCTCCAAAGCGATGACATCACGGTCAATCTGCACAAAAGAAAAATGAATTAATAATAATAATTTTTAAAAAGTAAATGAGTTTTACTTGAAGTCACAGTAAAAATATAAGAAAATAACTATCTTCTTTATCTTAAAATTAAGTCTTGGCATGTGGAGGTCCATCTTTTCTTTTCAAGAAAGATTTGAAATCCAGATGCCAAGACTCAATTTCAAGACATCACCTGGATAAATGAGAACTTTACTAACATGGAGCCTCCATATTGCTGTGTGCAAACCTGTGACATTTGATACCTGGGAGAAATCAGGTGCATCCAAATAGACTGTGAAAATGCATTCTTAGAAAATCCTGATCTACATTGAGTCAATTATCTGATTTATTTTGGAGAACAACCTGATGACGTTACACCAAAACTGTCCCTAACTCTCAAAACTACACCTGTTAAAATATTACAGCATATTCTCTGTAAACATTGTAGCAGAATTGATAGACGTGATGTTAGCTTTGCTAATGTGGCTGTTAAAAATAATCAACACATGGCTGTTTTTTCTGTCTGTACTCTGAGGAAGAGATGACGGTTGCCTTGGATTGCGTGTCCAGTCACATGACTCCGACGTGTCATGTGACTTCCGCAACCTGCGCCTCCTTTACACTCATGCTAATGTAAAAGAAGCACATCTGCGTGGTCTGGTATCACATGTTGTGAAAATAGATACTTTATTAAACGGGGCACCGTCCTGCATGTCAGCCAATGAGACGATAAAAAGATATAAAATGACGTGACAGAACGCCTGAGAGCTAACTATTGTAATGGCAAAATATTAAAGATCGGTGGCCATTACAGTCACCCATGCTTACAAAAATACAACAATCTGTCGGATAAAAACAAGTCCAGTAGTATGTTCAGAACGTGAAACGTCTTAAATATCCAGAAATGAGATGATGGTAGTTGACTGTAACACAGGCTGCATGATGCAAACAAAGCTGCAGTGACTGAGTGTGCAGAAATGCACAACTTGAAACTCCGCAAGACTTTGTCAGTCACAGATGATGTTTACTAGTTTGATATTTCAACAGCATAGTACGTACGTTCGTTTTAAAAGACGTTTTACGTTTTACAGCTACAAAATGCTAGCATAGTCTGTCGCCGTTTCGTTCAAAAATTAGAAATCTCTTTTACTCACCTTCTGTTGTGCTGTTAACACAGTGGCTCCTCTGGTAAACTTCAAGCACGCAACAAGAAACTTAAGAAGACATTTTCGTTAGTTCCACTCAGCATGTATGACTCCACAGTACTGCTAAAGCTAACTGAAGGAAGTAGCTCACAGGCCTCCGTAGTTCTGAGATTAAAGTCAGAATTCTGACTTTAAAGTCAGAATTCTGACTTTAAAGTCAGAATTCTGAGAATAAAGTCAGAATTCTGAGATTAAAGTCAGAATTCTGAGAATAAAGTCAGAATTCTGAGATTAAAGTCAGAATTCTGAGAATAAAGTCAGAATTCTGAGATTAAAGTCAGAATTCTGAGAATAAAGTCAGAATTCTGAGATTAAAGTCAGAATTCTGAGATTAAAGTCAGAATTCTGAGAATAAAGTCAGAATTCTGAGATTAAAGTCAGAATTCTGAGAATAAAGTCAGAATTCTGAGATTAAAGTCAGAATTCTGAGAATAAAGTCAGAATTCTGAGATTAAAGTCAGAATTCTGAGATTAAAGTCAGAATTCTGAGAATAAAGTCAGAATTCTGAGATTAAAGTCAGAATTCTGAGAATAAAGTCAGAATTCTGAGATTAAAGTCAGAATTCTGAGATTAAAGTCAGAATTTTCTGTGACCTTTTATTTTTTTTCTCCATGGCCCTAATCCTCTTCCGTAACTTAATTCACTGATGTTGTGCAACATATTTTTGTTTTTGAAGTAAATCATTTGTTAAATTTTCACATTACGCTCTGTAGGCGACAAAACTTTTGTCTTGCCAAAATGTGACCTTTCTGTGTTCATTAAATGATCAATCTTTCTTCAGTTAAGCAATTTTATTTTACTATATTGAATATAATTTGGGAGGGTTTTAGCTTTCATATAAGACATTTCTAAAACCAATGGATTCATTAAAAGTGAGGTTATACGCTTTTGTTTCTACAAAATGGATAAGCGACAAGACTTTTGTCAGGGACTATAGATATAGACATATATAGAGGACATATATAAAGAAAGTTCAGACTAAAACTTCATTTCTGAGCATTTATTTATTCAAATCATTGTGAATCAGGAGAAAATGAAAAATGCTGTTTAAAAAAAGAGCTTATTTGTGAAGTTAAAATGAAAAATACTGGGCCGGTCACAAACGAGCTCCCTGCTCCGGCTCATTCTGATGCATCCACCTGCAGACAAATTAATCCATGAATGTCTTTGTATTCCTCGTCTGAGCTGGAATCTGGATCTAAACTGTACGGCTGGATAGCTTTGATATTGCTCATCATTTTTGTTGCACCGCTAATGTTAGGTTGGAGGTGTAACGAGCTGGAAGCTAGAGGAAGAGAGTGTGAACGGAGGGGATGATGGGAAATGGAAGTGGGCCCACAGCTCGGAGGTGAATTTCTAATGAACCCCTGCCGCTCTGCAGGAACTATGTCCCAAAACGACACAGCTTTTTAGATTTTGTCTAAAACGGCATCATCACAGACTTTAATGATGCTGTCTTCAAACTAAAAATAAGAATAAAATCAGAGTGCAGTAACAATATAAGCTATGGTGTAAATGAATTGTCCATTCCTCGTGTAGAAGACTGTATGGCTAAATAAAAAGCACCACACAAGACCTTCTTGATAAGCCCGTTAACCTGACTACAATACCCAGCATGCCCATTAAGATTGCAGGACTGTCACGTGATACAGCAGCACGTGTGCGCAGCGGACACTGTTTGCAAACATCGTCGTGTTGGAGAATGGAGGTGGCAAGTCGTCAGCCGTATTATTTTGGAGATATTGGTGGGTGACGCGCTCCAAACCGCTCTCACTGTGTCGCTGTATGATCGTGAGAGCGGTTTGACGTCAGCGTGTGCGGCACGCGGCGAGCTAATGAGCTAAAAACACGCAGGCTAATCGTGCTGCCGTGCAGAAACAAAACAGGTTTGCAGAATTCAAATTTAGGAGATGACAGCAACATTTCTTATCACACTAGTATCATATCCGTGATCTGATCTATAGCTTTAACGAAGCTAGAGTCCTGCTGTGATCTAAGACCAGGATCTGGTTTGGCTCTTTGAGTTTTACCTGTTTGCAGTGAGATTCTGTCACGCGGCTGTTAGGAGCTAAAAAAGGCCGCTTTATGGTGAACAACCAGGCCTTCAGCTTGTTCCACTGATTGTCTATTAGTCTATTAGCCTACTACTCTATATTGTCAATGGCTTTAACAGAGCGTACACAGCTTTAAAGCAGGCGGGGTGGCTGTGGGGGTGGGAGGGGGGTTTCTTTCCCTAAGGGGTGTAAAGATTAACCGATGAATCTATATTTATGCTTGCATCCAACCGGATCAATCGGTCTGAGGCAAGTTGTCAGTCGAATTAAATAAAATATTTTTCTTTCTTTCTTTCTTTCTTTCTTTTTAAATAAAATCAACTTAAGCTAAAATACTACAGTATTTTGCATCGAAATGGAAAATTGATTATCGATCTTGGAAAATTTACTATTTTTGATTGAGACACATCACACGGTAGGTTCATTTCTCTACAATATATCAGCGGACAGCACAGACGTGATGACAACAAAAAATGATGAACTATTATTACAGTCCAAAAGTCTCAAAAATGTTGCGATGCCCTGAGAAGAAGAAACCTATTTACACAAAATACCGTTAAAACAGGTCGTCTGATGTTTTCTACCTGCAGGTTGGATATGTCTTAATCAGTAAAGCAGGAGTACATGTTCAAAGATAGCGCAACATTTATTTATTTCCATTTCTGCTTATCAGGCAAGTTTATTTATGTTAGCTAAATATTTAGTTTGGAGTTAAACATTTAGTTCCAAACAAAACGTTTAATTAAAAAGTTAAACATTTATAGCTATAAATATTTAATTAAATATCCAGATATGTAGCTCTAATCTAAATATTTAATGTGGACTTAAATATTTATTTAACAAATAAATATTTAGTTATGAAGCTTAAATATTAAGTTAGAAAAATACATATTTAGGTCAAATCTAAATATTTCATTTGCAAACTAAGTGTTGAATTTTATTAAGTAATTTTTTGCTTACAAACTGAACATTTAGTTTGTAAACTACGTATCCAATTATTTAAAAAAATTGACTTAAAAATAAATATTTGGCAAGCTAAATTTTTAATTAGTAAATGTGACATTATTATTACATGAATTAAAAGGTGAAAATATGCATTTGATAAATGAAACCTGTTTTATGTTCTCATAAAAAGGCTAAACAATCAAAAATATTGATGGTAATATTTGGCTGTGTGACGTTATAAACAGCATCTTTATAAACGGCTATAGAAAGAGACTTTATAAAGAAATCTGAATGTGTACTTAAATTTAAACTCTAAGTAAACACATAAACTTCAAATTAATATTGAAAACCTAAAATTAAAAAATTGTAAACTTAGAAAACAAAATATTCAAACTTTGAATGAATACTAAAAAATACAAAATAAAAGACTAAAAATTTTTACCAAAGGATACATAATGTTTATTTGTTACAGCTGTTCTGTAAGTTTAACTTTTGTTTTTTGTTCCTCTTCTTCTCTTTCACTCATTAATTTACAATGTCTTTTTTTTCTTCTGAGTTTACTGTTATTATTTCAGTTTACTTTCGGAGTTTACAGTTTATTATTTTCAGAGCAGACCATTGACCGCATCTGAAAATGGTTGATCCTAATAGTATGTGGGGGTAAAAAAGAAAGTATGTGGGGGTGGGGCTATGAGGCTATGGGCTTCTGACTGACATGGGGAGGCAGAGGTTACGGTGATGTTGTTTCCGAACAGCGTCTGGTTGGTCATCCCTCCTCTGATGTCGTATAGCCATGATTGATCAGGTAGCCACAGCGATCACGCTCTCCCAAAGTTTACCGCTCTGATGTTTTCAGGTTGTTGGGCCGAGAGAACAGAGTTACACAAGGCGGCGGCGCTCGGCCAGACTTCTCAGCTACGGCACCTCATCCAGGGAGGAGCCTCGGTCAATGTGGTGGCTGTGGACTCCATCACACCGCTGCATGAGGCCTGCCTGCGGGGGGAAGCTCAGTGTGTGAAGCTGCTGCTGGATGCTGGAGCTCAGGTGACTGCTGTTTCTGATTTCCTTTTGGGGATTTAAGTATTTCTGAATTTATGCTGCGAATAAAATCTGATGGAGTCAAGTTTCCTTCTCCAATGAATGAGTTATTTATCACAGACTCAAGGTCAAAATGACAAGACCATAAAAAAACCAAAAAGCAACAACATTCATAAAACAACGTTCAATAACGTTTAAGCTCCCTCTAACGATTTTTTATTGGGTTGAGGTCTGGAGACTGGCTAGGCCACTTCAGAACTTTGACATGCTTCTGACGGAGCCATTCCTTGGTTCTCCTGGCTGTGTGCTTTGGGTCATTGTCATGTTAGAAGACACCCCACACCCCATTTTCATTGCTCTTAAGTAAAGAGGTTGTTCCCTAAAATCTGGCAATACATGCTCCCGGTCATCCTCTCCCCTTAATACAGTGCAGTCGTCCTGTCCCATGTGGAGAAAACACCCCCATAGCATGATGGTACTACCCCCAAGCTTCAGAGTAGGGATGGTGTTCTTGGTATGTTATCATTCTTCTTCCTAACACGTTGACCGGAATTGAGACCAAAAAGTTTTATTTGGTCTCATCTGACCACATGACTTTTCCCACGATCCTAAGGATCATTCAAATGGTCATTGGCTAACTTCAGTTGGGTCTGGAAATGTTCTGGTTTAAGCAGGGGTCCTTCCGTGTCACACATGATTTCAAACCATGACCTCACATATTGATGTGCAGCAGTAGCATACAAATAAATTATTTAAAAATCATGCAATGTGATTTCCAGATTTTTTAGATGATGTCTCTTACAGAATACATGCAGCTAAGATGAAAATGTCAGACCCCTCCATGGTTTCAAAGTGGGAGAACCTGCAGAATCAAAGGTGATTCAAACACTTATTTGCCTCTTTGTATACAGTGTTTTGACATCCCCAAGCAGCACAAGACCACCTGTGTTGTCTGCTGTTGCTGCACCAAGATGGCAGCCAAAATGCACGAGATTTGTCTCCACTGACGTGGAGCTGGATTTTGGTTTCATAAAAGCTCTTTTCTCATCTCTCAATTGTGTGATTTACGGAGCCCCCCAGTGGTTAAAAAAAAAGTTATGGATTAATACTGTGCAAGGCTTATCAGAACCGTGCTGACGGATTGCTAAACCGTGAACACGGATTAATCAATTGTGCTCGTACTGTTGCGTAGTCTCTGAGCATAGCGGCCAGACTCGTAGCTTCGTGTTTGCAGGCAGGGGAGGGTGCTTTGTTATGGTGTGCGCAACGGAGGAGGCTTTGGACCGCAGTCCGTCCGGCTGCTCTGCGCAAGGGACTCAGGAGAACTGTTTCTCCCAGGAGATTTGTATCTCCAAGCAGAGGAGCAGCTTTGGGAGGGGTGGAGGCGGCTTTTGAATGAACAGTCCTGAGAAACTGCAAGCAACCAGATAAAATAAAGGCTGATGGTATTCCAGTTTAAGTTCATCCACAGCTAAATTCATCCGGGTTTGTCCGGCCAAAAATAAAGCACTAGCTGCACGAATTAAAAAAACTTTAAGCGAACAAGCACTTAATAATAATTATAACAATAATAAAAGAAGGTTTAGAAGATCATCTCGCTCTATGCTGCAGCTTTGTTTGTTTACAACGGAACTCGCAATTTCTTCTTCTACTGTCGTACCATAATTTGTCCAGACCAATCACTATCTTACACGTCATCGGACCAACGTACAGCCAATCAAATAGTGTGACGTCATCATTAGTCGCAAGCCCCGAATACTTATTGCACCAGTCATGTATGAATCCAAACTCTGAGCAAAGTGTGCGAACACGATTGTGCACCGAGCACAATTGATTAATCCGTTTGCTCAGTTTATCTGATTTTTTTTTTCAACCACTGGCACCTGGGGGGCTCCGTAGAGGTGTGATGGGTGAAATAAACTTTTTTTTACTTTTACACTTTCTGCATTGTGTGGCAACTTTCAATGACACTTTCTGTTTGAATAGTTTGGAAAAATAAAGAATATAAAAAACGAAAAAGAATTTCTGCAATAAGATCTGCAATGTTCTCTGCCACTTGCTAAACGCAGGCGTCATGAATGAGGAACTCCTCAAATTCTGCATTTTGTGTCATCTGATAGGTGGATGCAAGGAACGTGGATGGAAGCACTCCACTGTGTGACGCCTGCTCAGCTGGAAGTGTGGAGTGTGTGAAGCTACTGCTGGAGCACGGGGCACAGGCCAACCCCAGCCTGACCTCCCGTACAGCCTCCCCCCTCCACGAAGCCTGCATGGGAGGCAAGCATTCCTCACCATCCCCTCCATACCCGGTGTTTTTGTCACTAACGCTGGCACTCTGCTGTTCACCGCAGGTAACTCAGCGTGTGTGAAGCTGCTGATCACTGTGGGTGCTCACCTGGAGGCATACGACCTTTACTACGGCACCCCCCTGCATGTGGCGTGCGTCAATGAGCACACAGATTGTGTGAAGGTGCTGCTCAATGCAGGTGGGTCTCAGATGGAAACACAAAAAAATATATACCCAGCAGAACAGGAGAAGGCAATATAGGAAGGAAAGTGAGGAGACAGAATCCAGCATCTCTGAACAATATGGGAGACATGAGTACAGAGAGGAACATCTGCCCCCCCACACCATCTCTATTTTAAAGGTGATATTGTGTGTTTCAGCCGGACGATGCAGAATCACAGACTGCAGTTTTCCAACTTCATTCAAAAAGATTCTGACAGCTGAATGAGTCTGTCACATCCAAATCTGTCCTCTATAGAAATCATATGTACAGTAGACACCCTGAAGCAGAAATGCTGCACCATGGTAACCATTGTAACCATGCTCCTGTCCAAATAGTTTTGATACAAGCTCTGCGTCCTGATGGAATGATCACATGGAAGACGAGACCTATCTAAAGGTTTACAGGCTGACATCCGCAGAGCTTTGATTTCCTCCTCAGGTGCTAAAGTGAACGCTGCTCGGCTGCACGAGACCCCTCTGCACCACGCAGCCAAAAACATGCAGGTAGAGATGATTGAGGCGCTGGTGGAGTTCGGGGCCAACATCTACGCACGAGATCAGCACAACAGGAAGCCCGTGGACTACACGGCCCCAGGCTCCGCCTCTGCAGCCTGTCTGCATCTCTATGAGAGTAAGCTTCCTAAAGAGACACTTTCTGTACAAAAATCCTGCAGTTTGTTGATTCAGTTTGTTTTATGAAAGGAATACCACTAATTTGCTTTTTCTCTTTAAAGACCCACTCCAAGGAAAACAATGTTTTGACATGTTCTTGTTGCATTTTTGTCATGATGGAGGCCATGTATAAAAGAAATTAAGATTAAAATTGCATTTCTGAGTATATCTTTATTCAAATTCCTGTGAATCAGGACCAGATAAAAAAAGGCTGCTGGGAAAAGCTTGTAGCGTGATGTGGAAACAATGCATCCACTGTCAGACAAACAGATCCATCAACGTCCTTGTTTTCCTAGTCTGAGCTGGAATCTAAATTTAAACTGTACAACTGGATAGCTCTGATATTTCTTGCCATTTCTGTTTCACTGTTAATGTTGGGTTGATGTTGTGAGGGGCTGTAAGCTAGCAGGCTAGAATGTAAACAAAGGGATGATGGGATATCAGCGGAGGCCTACCTCTGTGCCAAAAGTCCCGCCCAATTTGAAAATAGATCATAAAATGATGGGAGTGAGACTTTTAAAAAAAAAAAAGACAAAATCAAGAAAATGACCTGCATTTTCATCTTAGCACCAGCAGGCGTAGTGTCAGGGCAGTTTCTAAACTCTTGCTAAATTTACTCTATTCACATCAACTTCTTCAAGACACTTTGATTCATTCCTTCACATGAAGCATTTATCAGATTTGAGCCATGACTTATTTGCTAACTGTTGTATTGTTCCTCTTCTCCTGCCTGCAGCCTCTCCGATGAGCCTGCAGCAGCTCAGCCGGCTGGCAGTGAGGAAGAAACTGGGAACCGCCGCTCTAAAGGTCATAGGTCAACTGGAAATACCAAAACTCCTCATTAGCTACCTCTGCTATCGATGAGTGTCAGATCTCTAGGAGGAGCTGCCGCAGCGACGAACCAGCTTCGTGGTTGACGCGCTCTCATGGCCAAACAGCGCAGTGCCAAACATGGCCTCATCATTGCACGCTGTCCTCCAGGTCTGCTCTCAGGAACGGAGACAGACCTTTTGGAATTATTTAACATTAGGACTTATGATAAAAATCACTTTAAAATCAGCTGAAACGTATTAGCTGAAATTTACTTTTTCTTTCTTAATCAGCTTTACTGCCACATTAAAATGGACATCATGTAGATTTTAGACAGAGCAACTGAAAATTGATGCTCAAAGTAATTTATGTGAGATTTTGAAAAGCACGGAGTGGTGATAATGCAGCTCCTGTCTTCGTTTTAACCCTTGTACTATCCTATGACTCCACCCTTCCATTGACATGTTCTCCCTACCATGACAAAGGAGGACAAAGGTGGAGAGGATTTCATGTAATCCATGAGCACCAGTGAAGATCACAAATCATTGAAGAAAACAGGTTCAGCGCACTGTCTTGTGGGGTCTAGATGACCCAACTCCCAATGTTAAAGTGCCTAGGATAGCACAAAGGTTACACTGACAGCAAACTGATCATTTGAGCTGCTTTTGTCTGGTAGATCTGTGTCTACACGAAAAACATTTGTGAGAATTATCATGAGGAGGAAATACTGACTCTTCAGGCTGTCGGTGAGTGCAGCTCATGGTGAAAATTGCCTCACTCGCTCAGTAAAACTCGAACTGTGAAGGTCTGCGGTGGGAAATGTTGCCGTTTTACAGACCACAAACACTCTCAGTCACAACTAGGGACAAATGAGAGAACCCACAACACCATCCATCTCCTGGACCCTTTTCAAACCTGGTTTCATTTCTGTGCCAAAGTAGTGGTCCCCAAACTTTTTCATGCCACGGACCGGTATGACGTCACACAAACTTTCACGGACCGGTCTTTCAAATATAGGCGGATGATTATTGTAGCAATACTAGGATGATGGAGGATCAAATACGTGACAAGACGAACCCTGTGCTTTTATTTTGACACGCTTAACTGTGCTGATATAGCACAGGTGTCATCATCCTCCCCCCTTCCCACACTCATGGTGCAAAAAAGAAGTACTGTCTATTAATGTAGCTTTATTTTTTTGGAAGTGGAAGGGTCCTCTTCTTTCTCTTGCCTGGGCCTTTTCCCCTTGGCAAAGAAACTTTCCAAAGACATTTTGTTTTTTATTCAATTTGCTAGCTCCTGGGTTTTATTTTAGCGGTAACTTATCACGTGACAGAGAAGAGCGCCTTGGAATGCGTCAAAAATGACAGACCAGGGGTGCTCACACTTTTTTACCATGTGAGCTACTTTTGAGTCGACAATGTCTTGAAGATCTACCTGTGTGCATATATATATATATATTATATATTCTGTCGATAGGTCTCAGGAGAGATGTCAAACTTTGTTAGCAAAGCTTCTTTCAGGTCTTTGTCCTCATCCATGGCTGTGTATGCATCTAGGGCTTTTCCTGAGAGAAGAGGAACCAGCCTGCATGCCCATTCTGTCTCTGGCCATTTCCAAGTCTTGGCCATCCTCTCAAAACCTAATAAATATTTTTCAATATCCTCTCCCTCCTGATAGGGAGGAATCTTTGGCTGCGTGTAGTACCTGGGCCTGGGCTCAGGTCTCTGCCGGTCAGTCCCAGTTTCAGCTTCAGATGAGGATTTGGAGGGGGTACCAGCACTACGACGAGCAGAGGGTGTTGGAAGCACCAATCTTGGGCTGCTGGCTGAATGCATGCTTGGTGTTGTTACTGCTGGGGCTGAAGGTTGGAGGGCCACCCTAAGTTTTTGTAACTCGTGTATGAGACCTTGTTCTCTCTGCTGCTGGGCCTCCAGGAAGGTTTTCATCATGGTAACCAGGTCAGTTGTCCCACCTGATGGTCCCAGGCCGGGGTGGGGCTTCTCTTCTTCCTCTTCTGAGGTCACTCTGTGTCCCACCCGGCTTCCGCACCTGTGGCCAGGTCTGATTTTCTTTGGGGCTGCGAGCGTAATCCAGTACGCCTGGGATGGCGAGCTGCCTTCTTGCCATGACTTGCCATTCCACTTCTGACACCACTTGTGATGAGGATGGGTGTTTCACAGATCCAGGCAGTCGTGTTCCTATTGCAACTGGTTTATTTTTCTCCACAATTCCCCAAGTGCAATAATCCTCAGGGAAATTTTACATATGTTCAATAGCATTACACAGGAGAGGAGCACATTCATGTCTTCCCTCATCGCCCGTCTGCGGAAACTAACCTCTCCCTCTTATATACTCTAAGCCCCTCCCATTAGGCTGAATTCTCCATATTCCTCTGATTAAGCATTTTCCTGTCATCATGGCCATTTCTGCCAACCATTTACAAAGAAAATAAAGAAAGAAAAAAACACATAATAATTCCCCACCATATAGGAATAAATCCCTCCATCCCAAAATGCTACAAACAATAATACAGAATATTTACATGAAAAAGTTGTTTTTCCCACACCTGTCTGATGACGTCATTTCCGCCCACTGCTCCCGGTCGCGTTTTAATACAGCTGATCAGGCGTCGCCTCCGTTTGAAACTCGCGGTTCTTAACGGCTCCTGGTAAAGCGCATTGAGTGTGCACCCTAAACACCACCCACCCAAGGAGCGCCCGCCTCGCGACACAGCGTCTGAAAGCTTAATATGTGTAGACAAACTGTGTGTGTGCGCAGGTGGCTTCATCTATAGGTGCTCCGTCACAATATATATATATATAGATATATATATATTCTCGGGAACTTCACGTGCTGCGGTCAGAAAGCCACTTTCTGATGACAGACAGAATTTGCGCTCTGTGTATTTAAACACGCATGTGCAGTGACGTAGAAGATGATAGGCCGTTCTGCATGTCAATCAAGTCCCGTACTTCTCGGTGAGGATTTTGATTGGCTGGTGGATTGTTTAGAAGTACATTTTTTTTTATTATTTATCTTTGCTGGCCTGCGATCTACCCTCATGTCTTGAAGATCTACCGGTCGATCGCGATCGATGTAATGAGCACCCCTGAACAGACTGATGTAACAGAGAATTGGGCAATTTTTCAAAATAAAGCATCTTTCAGATTCCGAAATAAATAAAACGGAAGTAATGCAAGTTATTTATTCTTTCTGTGCGGCCCGGTACCAAATGACCCACGGACCGGTACCGGTCCGCGGCCCGGGGGTTGGGGACCACTGCCATAAAGCTTTAGCTGCACATGGCACAGGGGAACAAGTTTCTGGGAGACTCTCTGGAGACTCTCATTTTGTCCCTGATGTACAGAGATTCCTTCATTTTTCCTGACTCTTTTATTCGAGTTTTACATAGTAGAATGTGGGATTTGTGTCCAGCTGAGATTCTTCCTTTCATCATCATTTTATGTGTACCTTTTTGCAAAACTGATATCAATTAACCTGATCAGTTTCTCTGCTTAATTAAAAAAAAACGTGTTTTTTTTTCATTTCAGAATTTGGTTCTTAGCTGATTTCCCAACATTTTGTTGGTCTAATAAACTGACAGGAAAGATATACTTATGTCTTTTTGTCTAAAGTGTGTGAACTACACAATGTTATTAAATGAATGTTTTTAAGATTGCTTCTCTATTACACCCCCCCAAAGAAATATCGGATTCCTAGTTGTGTTTGACTCTGCTTCAAAATGTTGTTGCTCACAAAATGACTGAGAATCTCTCCATGTTAAGCCTGACATTACAAAAACTGGAACACAAATGAGTCACGAATTACTGTGTTCATTTTATTCAGATGTATTATATGTTTGTGTCAGTAAGGAACGTGGCCCTTTCAAAATAAAGACCAGAAAACAGATAATGGCAGTAAGCATCACTCTTTGGGAAACACACAAGCTAATTATGTTTGATAAACATGTTGACCACTCAGTCCACGTTTCTGTTGACATGTTTGCTGACCTGCACTGTATCTACTTGTTTTTATTAAAATACATCCATCATGTATTTGGTCTGTTGTAATAGACGTTCTATTATCAAACATTTAAATATTTTTCACTTTTTTGAGATGTTTATTCTGGAAAACATTTAAAGTCTCTGGAGCAGCTTTGACTTGGAGTTGCATTGCAAGGTTTGTTCCAAACAGTTTTATCAAAATCAGTGTGCTGATTCTTCTTGTTACTGTTATGTAAAAACGTTTCACAATCATGAGCAGGATTTTCCTTTGAGAGAAAATGAGTTTTACTAAAGTCACTGGAGACAAACTCACCCCATTACCTTTTCATCTTTTGCTCATTTTCACGGCTCTTCATGTACCTGAACATCCTCAGAGGGTTCCAAACTTTTTGGATAATCAGCTAAATTAATGCTGACCAAGGTTTACTTTAAATACCCACTTCTGTCATTTTCTGATCTTTTGTCAAAGTGTTCCCAGTGGTCTTTCAATCATTATGATGTTATTTTTAGACAAAATCCAAAAACCTGTCATTTTCTAGGACAGTTTCAGCAGAGCGGCAGGAGTTCATTAGAAATTCACCTCTAAGTTTTGGGCGGGACTGTTGGCATGGAGTAAGCCCCCCCCCACTTCCCATCCTCCATCTGTTTAAACTCTCTTCTGTTAACTTACAGCCCCTCAAACCCCTAACCTAACATTAGCAGTGGAGCAAAAATGGCAAAAATATCAGAGCTATCCAGTCATCCAGGTCAGACGAGGAAAACAAGGACGTACATGGATCTATTTGGGATGCATCAAAATGGTTGCCCCATTTGCCCCAGGGAGGTTGTTGTCCACCCATTGTAGATTTAACGTAACAGCTAAATCCTTTTTTTTAAGTGGCCTTTTGCTGTCTGTTCCTGATTGACAATGATTTGAATAAAGAAATAATCTGAAATGCAGTTTTAATCTTGAATCATTTTATCTGTGTCCTCCATCAGAAATATCCTACTAGAAAAATGTTATAGCCACCATTTTAATTGGAGCTGGTCTGTAATTTGTATATCTTTTATAGGTGTGTGACATTTGTTCTCCACATTGATCCATCCCCTGGAGAAGCAGTGAGCTGCAGACACAACAGATAAGGATTTGGTGGTTTAACCCCCCGAAACCAATCCCTTAATGCAAAGTGTCAAGGAATAAGTTTTTAAAGACTTTGGTATGCCTGGATTTCAACTTATGACCTTCCAGTCGCGGGTGGACACTCTTCCACTGAGCTGGTTATTATTCTGATAGTATTACTGCACTGAATGAAACAGTTAAGGAGACAGAATAAATGAAGGAGGGGACGGCTGCCCTTTCTTTAGAAAAAGGGAGTGGGGGATTGTTTCTGTAGATCCAGATAAAGTCTATTACAGGATCCAGAGAGGGGAGCTGTGGTTTGGATGAGGAAGTTTGGAGTGACAGAGAAGAACGTTAGAGTTGTTCAGGACATGGATGAGAGCTGAAAGACAGTGGTGAGGTGTTCTGTAGATGGGACAGAGTTGAAGGTGGAGCTGGGACTGTACCAAGGATCAACTTTGAGCTGCTTCTTGGTTGCTGTGGCAATGAACAGACTGACACATGAGGTTATACAGGAACTTCTGTGGATCATGAATTTTGCAGATGACACTGTGATCTGTAGTGAGGGCAGGGAGCAGGGGGAGGAACAGCTCGAGAAGTTGAGGTTTAATCTAGAAAGAAAATTAATGAAGGCCAGCTGCAGTAAGACAGAGAATCTGTGGGTAAATAAGAGGAACTGGCGTGGAATGGTGAGGTCACAGGGAGCAGAGGTGAAGAAGGTGGAGAACTTAAAGTTCTAAGGGACAACAGCACAGATCAACAGAGAGTGTAGGAAAAAGGTGAAGAGGCAGAGGGTGGAGGAAGGTTTCAGGTGTGATGTGTGACATAGGAGTGTCATCAAGAATGAAAAGAAAGGTGTAGCAGACTGGTGAGAGCAGCCATGTTGGTGGTTCAGAGATAGAAGGCAGAGAGCCAGAGAAAAAGATGCTAGGAATGCAGGGAAGCACATAGGAGATGTTTGGACATGTTGAGAGGAAGAACAGTGATGATGTTGGTGAAAGGATGGTGAGGTTGGAGTTAAGAGGTCTAGAGGAAGAGCAAAGAGGAGGTTCATGGGTTTGGAGAAGGAAGTTTTTGTGAGCGAGGAGAAAGAAGGGGGGTTAGATGGGAGCAACTGGAAGGCAAAGAAGAATGATATCAAAGTTCCTGTTCTTGAGACTCTTAATGTAAGCGTTTTTATCAAGTTAAAAAAAATCTAGCTCTTCCCTGGATGTTTCTACAAAACTGCTTCAGTGTGGAAATCTTGTTAATAAACTATTAAGTTTTTCAGGGTTCGTGGACATTACACATCCAACTTAAAAAAAAAGTTTATTTTTTATTTTACCTGAGCTTCACGTTATTCGTCATTTCATAACCAGAAATAAAAAATATCTGTAGCTGCTGGCCCAGCATCAACTGCAGTTGCACTCTGTGACCATTAGATGGTGCTGCAGGTCCATAAAAGATGAGTAATTGGTGACAGTAATGGTCTTAACGTGGGCTAATGGGCAGAGAAAAAAGAAGCTCTATTAACCTCTTCAGTCTGTGGGTAGTTGATCAAAGCATGTTCTCTGCCTCCTGAGGTCCTGAGGTTGCATTTTAGCAAGAACACAGAACAAACGTGAAAAGCAGAACAGGAAAGTAGATAAGGGTTCTTAGGAGGTAGACAGCAGGTCTGAGATCAATATACTGAGCTGGAGGATGAAATGGCCCATACATATCTTATAATAACCTTCAAAGCAGCACAGTCTAAATCACACAGAAGAATTATGTGAAAACGACACACAAACAACCTTTTATTGCAAGGTTTATGACACAATTATAAAAGAACAAACGCAAACTTGGTGCTTTCCGAATCTGCTAATGAGCTAAATACAAGATTAAGATTAAGATTAAGGTTACACACCATGATACCCTGTCATTTAAGATCAAGGCCCCAAAGTACCACGTAAAAATGAAAAGGAAAATGTCAATAGTTTGGAAAAAGCAAAAGGAGGTGGCTATGGAAAAGGCCCTTTAAACCTACCAAATGAGGGCATTTATAATATAATATAATATAATATAATATAATATAATATAATATAATATAATATAATATAATATAATATAATATAATATAATATATAATAATTAATATAATAATATAACAATATACTGCCATGTAATGTCTCTAGGGATTAATAAAGTATCTGTCTATCTATTTGTCTGTCCGTCCGTCCGTCCGTCATCTATCTGTGATCTATCATTCCTCCATTAATCACTGCAGGAACAGTTCTGATAGATTTGTACCTCTGAAATAAACTGGAAACAGGAGCTTACTCTGTCAAAGAAGATTATTCCAGATGTTTCCTTCAAAGTGCTCTGGAATGGAGAACCACTAAAACGTCTGTGCAGATGTTCTTCCACACCGCAGCTTCATTTGTGGACTTCAAAACAGAAAGACTGGCAGTTACAAATGTCAGATTTTCATTCCAGGGTCTGTGTTTGTGAGAACTTCTTTACAGTTTAGTTGAAGTTGTATTTTCTCTTTTCCTATTTGTATCAAAGTGACTCTCATGGTTCTTAAAATCTTTACAGCTCTGAAAAAATTCAGAATCGTCATCAGACTGTAGCACAACAGAGTTTTTTCCCCATTTCCACTAAACTGCCTGTGTAGTGTTTAGAACCAGCCCGACATTTAGGTTTCAAACTAAAATAAAACACGCCCTACACTTCTCCCCACAAAGTCTATTTGTGTCCTTTCTTTTTCTGGAAACGCCGTAGTTCTGACTTTGTTATCTGTCTGAATGAGACACTTCCTGTCGTCCCGTGTTCTTATCGTGAGCAGCTACAAAGCTTTAGGGTGTCCACAGAGCTAAGATTCCTGTTTCACCATAAATTCCACAGACGTGACAGCACCACCCACTGAGCCATGATGACACCAGCTCAGAGAACACGTTTCCCAGCATGCCGGGGGAGAAGCCCGTGAAGATGTTGGTGCAAACAGGACTGGAAGACCAGCACTTTGAATACAGCCATATTCTGATTGCACAGTGAAAATTAAAGGCTTCGTAATTGTTTTCAGCTTGTAGCCCCCGCCTCCGTCTGCTCCCACCCTTACAGTCACACAGAGCACTCTGGTCTGAGAAGATCTCGTTTGAGGGTTCCAGAGAGCGACACTGCAGGAGCTGTAACCCGAACGACATGCAGAGGCACTTCAAACGCACAAACACCATCTGGTTGCAGTTTGTTATAGGAGTCCCATTCACAGAGAAGCCTTATCCTGAACAGAGCTGCTGCAGTCTGAACCAAGGCAGGCCTTTTTCCTTCCCAGATGCTTCATTCCTTGTGTTTTGTCTTGAGCTGCATGATTACAGCATTCCAAGAAAGTTCAGGGCAACTTCTAAAGATGACAACCAGTTTTTTAAATTTTTTTATTTTGCTGTTTGTGGTTTTTGGAAAATGATTTAGCTTTAAGGCCACAGATAATCTTCTTTCAAAAGAAACTACACATTTCAAGAAAATGTTGAGACTTTCTTTGATCACAGAGCAAATTCTCGTCCCCTTCACCTCATGCTTTTAGCTGCCATGAAGACTCAGACATTTCTGACTATCCAGATTTGTGGAGTTATTTAAATAAAATGCTAAACAAAGTCTACTTATTGAAAAAACTATCTTAGGTAGAAAGAAAGTAACAATTACTATTTATATTTGCTGCAACATCAAAAAACAAAACCAGTGAAGTTTACTAGAATTTTAAAGCCCTTTACTTCTCCTT
The DNA here is from genome assembly GCA_023969325.1 of Oryzias curvinotus. Lineage (NCBI taxonomy): Eukaryota > Metazoa > Chordata > Actinopteri > Beloniformes > Adrianichthyidae > Oryzias > Oryzias curvinotus. The sequence continues at coordinate 1,602,036 of CM043728.1, read as the reverse complement.
TAAGCTCTTACAGTTTGTTTAGCCAGAGTAATAACATTTGTGTGACCCAGCTTTTAATGGTAACTTTTATTACCCCTTTTATTGCCATTGCTATATCTTTATTTGCCTTTTTGTCTATAAAAAAGAGGGAAAGAAGGATAGTTTTGAAAATCTATCTCTGGTGTCCACGACTTGAAGTATAGATGTGTGACAGCTCATGACTACTCCTTTTCCTCAGAGTATCTAGAGAGTAATGTCCTCAGGAATTACACCAGGCCTGCTTCAATAGTGTCTCTATGACAGAGCCACTTGCACATTGGTGCGAGATCTGGAGGGTTGGGCTGTCCAACCTTCATGACACCCAACACTCCGTTGACTGGGACTGAGTTTGGAAGTTCATTCAGGACTCAGCAGCTCACCTGCACCTTCATTTGGGATTGTGTGTTGAAGTGATGTCATCTCTGGAGTCAAACCTGTCCATGCCTGTAGGTAATTATCACCCCCCTGAGGCATCAAACACATGTTCCCTCATTTAATAGACCTCAGAATGTGTTTGGTTTGGACTTAATACTCTGTTGTTTGTTCTTTGTTTTTTTTTTAAGCTAAATGACAGAGTGGCGGCCATAAAACAATACATTTCTGTTATGTAACACACATAATTGTTGTACAAAAAACAGCCGTTGGCCTTTATGAGGATTAAAGAAACATAATTGGGTTGTATTCCTTCAAGGATTTTACATAGAAATACAACTTTTTTTTAAAGTCATAATCAGGTTTGAACAATGAATGGTCTTCTGTTATGTGTTTTTCTGAAGCAAAATCCAGAAGTCATCAGTTGGTTGTAATAAGCCAGTGTTTAATCTTTCAGTATAAAAGCTCCTGGCTACACCCATCATGAGGGCTGCAGTTTGCAGGAGCTCTGCTCCGTCCTCACCGAACCTCTCAAGTCTGCCCTCCAGACCTGCATCACATGGGGGATGACATCAGCTGATGGCCTCCGTTGTTCCCCCATGTGCTTCTTTGATTCACTCATCAGTTATGAGGACAAAACTTCATGAAGCCCTGACGCTAAACAGTCTTGAGGTTGTTCTTAGAGCCACATTCCAGGGTGAATTCACACTTCTTTAAGTTAAACAACAATCAGTGAAAGTTACTGAGGAGCTCAGTTTTAGAAGAATGAAAACACGTGATCTTGATAGGATCAATGAGGTGGTGGTAGGTAAAGAAACAGGAACTCAGAGCCCTTTAGTGAGAACCAACCATGAGTTGCGTTGGTCGCTAAGGAAAAGTTGAATGTGACCCATGTTTTTCTTGCTTGTTTATGCTTCTAAGTAAAAATGTGCTGCAGGTTAGATCTTTACACCTGTCATTTAGCTGGCAGACATTAAAAAGTCTTTGCTGGGAAGTTTTGGTGTGCGTGTATCAGAACTACAGGGGATGAAGAGGAGGAGGAAACAACAGTACAGCCATTAAACTCCATAAACTGGCTCACAGCACAGTTTTTATTCTGTTTCATAAAACAGGAAGACTTTCAGTCTAAGTTATAGCATTGGTCTGTCTTAAATTCATCCACCTGTATCTTTACAAAAACTCACATAGGAGCTTTTGTTTGATACATAGAAAACGTAAAGGTTTTTTCTTTACAAGAAGAATGTGAGGTATAGACGTTTAAATGCTCCATGGCCTCAGAAGGGACATTTGTATGTTGAATAAAAAAACACATTTCAGTCAGACAACTAAGCAGGAAAGAAGATTTATTTCCATATTTCTTTTAGTTTGGCATAAGGCTCCGTTCAGATACATAAAACAAAGATCTCCATAGAAAACTGAGTAATAACCCTTGTGCTATCTTGGATGACCCCGCCCTTACTTTGACATGCTCTCCCTACCATGACAAAGGTGGATAAAGGTGGAAAAATTTCATGTAATCCATTGAACCAGTGAAGATCACAAAAAATTGAAAAAAAAAAGGTTCAGAGCTCTGTCTAGTGAATCTAGATGACCCAACTCCCAACGGTAAAGTGCCTAGGATAGCACAAGGGTTAAACTACCCCTAACGGAGCTCACAGGTGGAAGCCGAGGAGGAGGGTGAGGTGATAAACGCAGAACTCACGGAAATGGAAGAAGAGGGATTGGACCGCACAGCTGGAACTTAAGTAGGACGCTAAACAGGTGAGTTAATTAGACTGAACCGGCCGCGGGGAGGAGTAACCAGGTAAACGCACTGCTTGAGTTGCTAGCCTAAAATACTTCCAAGGTCGTTCATATTATACTGGCAGGTCCAGTCTCAGGTTGTCCTTGACTTGTTGCACAAAAGCAAGATCATATAGTATCAATCTTGTTGCCATGGAGACATATTCTTTGTTGTTTGGATTTGTAGAAAATTAAACTAGTTTACAAACATAGCAAGGAATTTAGCAATGAAATGTCATCAGTTGACTCCAGAAGTAGCAAGAGTTTGTGTAACATAACTGTTTGATTCACTCACACCTAGAAGCAATTGAAAGACACTAGGAAACCTATGTGCAGCTGACCCTGGTGCACTGTGGTGTTGCTTAGACCAGGCCTTAGACCAGTCTCACACACACACACACACGCACACCTACACACACACACACACACACACACAAACACACGCACACACTGAAGGAGGAGGGTTTGGGGAAGAGAAGGAGGGAGTTAAGAATGTGTGCCCTGTCTAGGCTATCCCACTTTAGTGGGTCACAGCCTGGGTATATAGATAGATAGGAAACCTATGAAGCATGTTTCAGGACTGTGAGAAGAAGCCAGGGGAAACCCACACATGCACGGGGAAAAAGGTCCCAGTCAGGATTTGAACCACTGTTAGGCAAGAGCGCTGACCACTGCACCACAGAGAAGCTCTAACCCTGGCTCAATCAGACGAAACAGGCTACATGAATTGACCATGAAGATGTATTCAAAGGTTAACCCAATCTAGAGCAGACTACTGTTTAGCAGAAATGGACATTTGTTTCTCAGTTTAGCTGTTGTACACCTTTCTTCTCTCACTTTTCCAATTGTATTTTCAAATATGAAGAAAAGTGAAAATTATACAAATTGTTACAAAACAAAAGAAGAGAAACTTTAAACTTTTGCAAAAATGTGTAAAAAGTTGAACCAAAGGGTTTGTGGAAGCTTCAAAAACCTGATTAACACGCTTAATGCAAAATTGGCTAAAGAAGTTGAGATAAAACACGTAAAGCTATTAGAACGAAGCACAATTTAAATGAATGAATGATAAAAGTTCAAGAAGTATAGAAAAAAAACAACAGGTTTGAAAAAGTTAGTTGGATTCCTCCAGTATTGGCAAAAGAGATAAACGCAGGTGACTGTACGCCCTTGGGGCGTGTTGGTAATTTAAAGGGACGTCATGAAAATGGAACATTTATCGTTAATACAATTTCTGTATTGTAAAGTATTTGTAAGGACAATGTCAGTTGCACACACTAATGACGTACGGGTGATGCTGTCGTACGGTGTCCTTACACTCTTATCACTAGTAAGGTGCGAGTTTCGGCTCACACGGGATGTGCACGTGATATTTCAAACTACGCTCTGATTGACTCAGGCTCCATCCAAAGAGCAAGCACTAATTACCTGTTCAGGAGCCGGTCCAGGGGCCTCATTTATAAACGTTGCGTACGCACAAAAGAAGGCGTACGCCATTCTCTACGCAAAAATTGAGATTTATAAAAAGCAAACTTGACGGGAAAATGTGCGGTCCTTCACGCAAGCTCTGACCCAGGCGTACGCACAAAAACGGGTGAAATGAGAAACGGCGACACCGTCGGCAGATGGAAGAAATACGTGAAAGTGAAAATGACAATACTGCCTCTCATAAATAACATGAAGACTTCACAAAGCAAGTCTCACAATTAACAGCTACACGAACACCCGTTTGATCGATCAGCAGTGAAACAAACAAAAAAAATCAAATGAAAATTACAACAGAAATTCAAATGAACACCTATTTGCAAAAAGAAAAGTGAAATATTTTCTGCAATATTGGCATGTTGTGCAATTCCTTCTCATAAATAATATAGCTAACAGAACGAAACAATGTACAAAACTGAGATTCTCGTCAATGTGTCCGTCTGGAGGAGCAGATATAGTCAAAGTCAAAGTCAAACTCAGCTTTATTGTCAAATATGGTGCATCCGTAAGACATACAGCACAGATGAAATTGCTTTCCTCTCACCCCACAGTGCAAGCAGCATATAAAATAATAAATAAACGACTTAAAAAATACATTCTTTTAAAAACAATAAATCCTTGAAACCCAAAAAGATAAAGCCAAAAGAGAAGCCAAAAAACACGGTAGGGGAGAGAGGAGCCGCTGCGTGTGCACGCGCCGCCAGATGCATGCGAATCAGACAGACAGACAGACAGACAGACAGACAGACAGACGTATTAATTGTCCACTGGGGAAAGTTGTTTTCATAGTAAAACATTTCTTCATAAGCTACGGAATTATGGTATTCATGCATATGCCTTTAGTTTGTTTTCTTTTTGATAAAACAATGTGTGGCGTATGTCTGAACCAGTGACGTGCGGTGAGGTTAATGGCTGGTGAGGCACTGACGTCATCAGTCAGATTTACAAACCATACTGAGTAACTTATTCACCATTTGATTGACAACAGTTAACGTGTTTTGTTTAAAATATCATTTCAACACGTTTTTTTCCATATACAAACTGCAGCATTGAAAAAAGCACAAACCTTACTATCATCTTACCTTTACTTGTAAATAAAGTCCATACCGCTCCTTCTGAAGAAAATGACTAGCCGCTTGCTATCACTTATTCCAGGGGTGTCAAACATACGGCCCGCGGGCCGCATCCGGCCCGCCAGGTGGTTTACTCCGGCCCACCAACGAAGAGCAAAAATCATAAGGATGTCTAAAAAAGAAAGCACGTTTCTAGTCCATTCCTGTGGCGAATTATGATTTTTTAAAGAAATAACCGAAATGCTCAATTCTGCCACCAGGGGGAGCAAAGGAAAAGCAAAAACAGGAGAAACAGCAAATGTGTGCGCGTGCCAAAAGTGAAACCTAACAGCTCCGCTTCTGGGTAAGATTCAGTCTGTTTCCCTGCAAGCCTCAAGGCTGTTGTGTTGCTATAAGAATGATCAGTAGTGACACAAAAATGACCAAAATGTTGTCAAAAAGAACTGGATTACTGAGCTTTCCAGGAAAAATTGAGTTTTTTTCTATGTCATTTTTTTGGCGTAGCCCCTCTTAAGCTTATTATCGGGATTTCTTCAGTGTCAGATGTCAAATATTAAGTCAGTATAAAACTGAATAGACCTTTTTCTTTTAAGAGAAATTCTTTTTATTTGAGATCCATTGGCTGAATGAATGTGGAATAATAAGTGATTAGGCTGCCATGTTGGTTGAGGCATTTTTTCCAACTGAGTAAAAAAACAAAAACAAAGCTGTTATTTTGCTTTTACGTTACTGGTCTGGCCCACTTGAGGTCAGACGGGTTGAATGTGGCCCCCGAACCAAAATGAGTTTGACACCCTTGACTTATTCTATTTTTTTTAGTGTCATAATCTCAGGGCTCACCGGCGCCCCCTAACATGAGGCACGAGAACTGCTGGCCTCACCCAGCGGCTTTTTTGCCCGCGTTTAGCGCTCAGCACAAAAAACACGTCCCTCACATACAGTTATTTATAAAAACAAACACTGTACATCATATACATCTGCTAAATTATGTAAACTCAGCTCATATAGTACAAGTGATTGAACCGACATACAGAGAGACAGCAGTACCGTCTGACTGCATAGGTATTGCGCAATCCAAGGTGAGGCTCAGCGGGCTGGTGCCTCATCGCACGTCACTTCTTAGTATCTGAACGGCAAATGCGGAAGTTCAGCGATTTTGAGAAGAAAAAACCCCAAAAAATGGTACATTTAAATGGAAAATGACTGCAAAGCACAAATTAATGATTAAATATAATAAATGAATTAACTTTTTCTCTTTTCTTCCCATAATGACAGGTGTGGCACAGCCTCACCTGCCTCTCCTGACTGCACGTCACTGGTCTCAACCATTCAGACAGCAACAAGAAATTACATTTGTGCTGAACAATTTCCCATTTCCACGTGGATTATTACCGACATCTGTAGCTTGTCAGATGTAATTAAATGGATGGAAATAAAATGCCCCATCACAATGCGTAATGACGCACAATGGCTGATCTTGCGCTCTTAGAAGATGTGGCAAATGGAAGAATTCGGAGTGAACGCATCCCTAGACAGCAAGAAGACTTGCTGGCAAACGAGGACGAGTGTCTTATGAGCCGGTTCCCACTTCCTCGAGCCGTCCTGTTGGAGCTTTTGGGGGGGTGTCACCCGGTGCATCTGGCGCGTCGTGTCCCCCTTCGCCACCACTCCACTTAAAAGGGATTCCCCAAAAATTGCCGCCACTCTCTCATCAAGAGGGGTCACACCCCCCATTTTGAGTCACCAAAAGGTTCAGAATCTCTTTGTTTTTAAAACCTATCCGGAAATAAAGCTTCACAAAAGGCTCCACATATTTCATCTTCAAGCTGGGCTTCGATAAACAGAAAACTTTGGTGTTTTTTCCTCGTTAATCTATGACTTTTTTTCTCGTAAATTTACGACTTCAAAGTCGTAATTTAAAAACATTATTCTTCTTGTAAACTGGCCCTAAAACTCAGTCGTAATTTGAGGTAAATTCTGATGATGGGACTTTATTTTTATCCTTGCTGTATTTATGGAGACATAACCCTATGCTACTTTTGAGCTGAAAACTAAAACTGTACTCAGGCTCAAGATATTTTTTCTTTTACAGCACACCTCAGGCTGTTTCCTCTGGACATTGGCCTCTGTCCCGGGACCTAAGATATCCTGACCCACCACTGCCTCCCATCCCCTCTTCAGCCCTCTGCTGTGCTGTGAAAACTCTGATAACAGCTTTGACCAATTGGCCTGTAATCTCTCTGTTGACACAGCACTCTGTTTTTTCACATTTGTCTGTTGGCAGGACAAAATTAAATGCAGAAGATAGAGTTTTCCACAGGAAAGGATGAATCAAACTTTCCATGCAACCTGGAACCCATGCAAACTGGAAAGTCTGCAAAAGATAGGAGAGCAAAGATGGTTGCAGGTCTGAATCCTGAAAGCTGAGTCCACAACAGTCTGCTGCAACTCTATTTTTGTTAAAATGTAACATTACATGTGGGCAGATTTGTTCAGCAGCTAAAAAGTAGTCCTACATTTATGGAACATCTACAGTGGGGCAAAAAGTATGTAGTCAGCCAACAGTTTAACAAGTTCTAATAATTTTCATCATAGGTATAGCTCAACTATGAGAGACAAAATGAGGGGAAAAAACCCCCAGAAAACCACATTGCTGATTTTTTAAATGATTTATTTATAAATTATGGTGGAAAATAAGTATTTGGTCAATAACAAAATTTCAACTCAGTACTTTGTTATATACTCTTTGTTGGCAATGGCAGCAGTCAAATGTTTTCTGTAAGTCTTCACAAGGTTTTCACAAACTGTTACTGGTATTTTGGCCCATTCCTCCATGCAGATCTCCTCTGGAGCAGGGAGGTTTTGGGGCTGTCGCAGGGCAACACAGACTTTCAACTCCCTCCACATTTCTGGAGACTGGCTAGGCCACTCCAGGACCTCGAAATCGTTCTTTCGAAGTTACTCCTTCGTTACCTGGGCAGTGTGTTTGGGACTGTTGTCATGCTGAAAGACCAAGCCACATTTCATTTTCAATGCCCTCTGACGATACACAGCCCCATTCAGTTTTTACTTTACACGGATCAGTCGTCCACGTCTCTTTGCTGAAAAACAGTCCCAAAGCATGATGTTTCAACCCCCATGCTTTACAGCAGGTATGGTGTTCTTTAGATGCAACTCAGCATTCTTTTTCCTCTAAACACCACAAGCAGAGTTCTTACCAAAAAGTTCTATTTTGTTGTTTTTTTTACCAGAGGAAATCCTCCCAATTCTCTTCTGGATCATCCAAATGCTCTCTAGCAAACGTTAGACGGGCCTGCACATGTGCAGTCTTTAGCAGGGGGATACATCTGACACTTCAGGATTTGAGGCACAGGGTGAGATCTTGTGGGGAGCCCCCAATCGAGTGAGATTATCAGTGGGCTTGTATGTCTTCCATTTCCTAATAATTTCTCCCACAGAAAATAACTTTAGGTATTTTTTTAAAGAAACTTGAAGTAAGTCCTTCATTGAATCCTTATAAGTCTTTGATCTCAGCTTTTGCCATGTTCACACTTTCAATTAAGTTTTTTTTTTTCTATCACTAATAAGTCGTGTCTGATCTTCTCTTTAACACACTGACGCAACACTGTGCTGAAAAAAAACCCCTCCCAGCATTTTCGACGTAACACAATGTGTTTTATATTCTTGCTGTTCTCTTATTTGCGGTGGAGATTTAGTTATCTGTTATGGCTGTGACATAGAGCTCTCATGAGGGAGGGCTTTTTTTCAGCCTAACACCAGCTCTATCTGTTACAAAAATGCTGTTTATAAATTTGTGTACAGTAAAGGGCCTGGTGATATTGCCTAAAACTAAAATCTCAGATTTTTTTTTTACACCAAATTTGATTTCCGTATATTTGATCAGGGGCTACATAGTGGTTAACACTCTCACCTCACAGATAGATGGCCTTATGTCGGCTGGAACCTTTACCTGGCATGTGTGGGTTTTCTCTGGGCTCTCTGGTTTCCTCCCACAGTCCAAAAGTGTGCTTCATTGGCTGATTGGTGACTCTAAATTGCCCCAAGGTGGGCATATAAATGTGGCCCTGTCATGGACTGGCAGTTTGGTCAGGGTGTACCCTTGGTCAGGGTGCACTCTGCCTTCACCCAACTATAGCTGGGTTGGCTCCTGCAGCCTCATGAACCCAAAAAGAATTCAGGGGGGTTCTTTTGTTTAAATCAAATCTTTTGTTCCTCTCTTCACTTTTTCTTAAACAAAAATGACAAATAACATTTCCTTTGAGAGTTGACCTGAAAGTGCAACTAAATTCAAGCTGTAAAAATCCCCTTAAAACAATGGCAAGCTTTGCGGCCATTGTAAACAGTACAATTATAATACAAGATGCTTGCAGCTAGAGGTAGTACATAGGTTTATACAAAGATCATTTAAAAAGTCCTATTTCAAATACAAACTTATTGCAAAGTCAGCAAATTCTTGAAGTTTTTCTTTTTATTACAAGTTTTTGGCAAGAAAGACAAGCCAGTCTACTGCATATGGCTTCAGGCATGCCCTGTGGCAGGCAACAATCTTCCCCTTCCACATCAAAACCCTCTTTAGGTTAGCAGTCTCCATTTGATGTTTGCAGATAGACGCTTCTTAGAGCCCAATTTTCGTCAATAAAATGCTCTGTCAACTTATGTACAGCTCCATTGTTTGACTAGACCACAAGTCTGTTGTGGCAGAGTAAAAACTCTTACCCTCCCAGTTATGTGGTCGCTGTACTGGTTCGTTGTGGTGAAGAGAGAGCCACAAAGCAAAGCTCTCAATTTACAGGTCAGTCTTAAGTTCAAGTACTCACCTATCATCTTGAGCTCTGGAGAAAGAAATGAGCTTCCTCCGTAGGGGGGCTGGGCGCTTCCTTAGAGATAAGGGGGAGGGGCTTGGACACCCGGATAGAGCTCGGAGTAGAACTGCTGTTCCTCCAACAACTGAGGGGTCCAGTTGAGGTGGCTCATGCATCTGGTACAGATGCCCCCTGGACGCCTCCCTGGGGAGGTGTTCTTGGCATTTCCCACTGGGCTGAGACTCCAGGCCAGGACACATACAGTAGGAGAGACTACGTCTCTTGGCTGGCCTGGGAACGCCTCGGGGTCTCCCCAGAAGTGCTGGAGGAAGTGGCCGGGGAGAGAAAGTCTGGGAATCTTTGTTTAGACTGCTGCCTCCGGTACCCGGTCCCAGATGAGCGGAAGAAGATTGATGAATGGTTGGATGGACAGGACGATGGTGAAATTTGAAATTAAATGTGTCCGTATTTTCCTGCATGATAATGATCCCAAACACATCACTTTGGCTATTCAGGAGTGGCTATTCAATAAGGAATCTGTAAAGCGACTTTAAAGTCTTTTTTCCAGCAACAGCCCCAAAAACATTAAACTCTTGAGAAGATCTGCATGGAGGAATGGACCATGTAGATCAATTCCTCTTTAACCTCTGCCATTGAAACCAGGGTTTCATTAGAGAGGCTCATTGTGCGCTAAGACAGTTGTTCTAACCCAATGCATCATGGGAGATGTAGTGCCGTAAATCCGCCGACCGCAGAAAGACCAGCTTCTCTGAGCTTCATGGTTTTGTTCACTTGTTCCACGGTCTGACACCGGATTCTGTGGAAAGCTACACCGCTAAACACGAGCTTTAGCTGGTATTTTTGTTAGAACTGAGAGACTTTTTGAGCTAAATCTAAACAAGGAAGTGAAGACTTTAACCACTTCTCAACAGATTGATGACATGTGATTCAGCCTTCAAGAATGATTGGTGGAGACAGTTAAAGGGGCGGCACTTTTCCGCAAACAGGTATAGCTGCAGCTAAATAGTGGTACCTTCATTCTTATCAAAATGTCTTTAATAGAATCAAATAAACACAAAGAAAAAATAATTTTATGATCTTTTATATTCCTAACTACTCAGTGTTTTATCAGGGCCTGTTTGGATGAACAAAGAGCGGATTTCCTGGAGATGTGAAATGTTGTTAGATCAGTTAATGAGGGCAATTTCCCATGGCACACTTGACCATCTCCCACGGCACACTAGTGTGCCGCGGCACACTGGTTGAAAAACACTGACTTAGAGTGACAGCTCGGGGGAAGAAACTGCCCCTGTGGCGAGTGGTTTTGGGTGCGCATAGTCCTAAAGCACCGCCCTGACGGAAGAAGGCTGAAAAGGCAATGTCCAGGATAAGAGGTGTCCTTTGCAATTCTGCCAGCCCACTTCCTGACCCTGGACCGGTACAGGTCCTGAATGGAGGGAAGATTGACACCAATAATCCTCTCAGCAGATCTGATGATTCTCTGTAGTCTGTTCCTGTTGTGTCTAGTTGCTGATCCAAACCAGACCGTGATGGATGTTGTCAGGACAGCTTGGATTATTGCCGTGTAGTAGATGGTCAGCAGCTCCTGAGGCAGGTTGAACTTCTTGAGTTGTCGCAGGAAGTACAACCTCTGCTGAGCCTTTTTCCGGAGTGAGTCAATGTGAGCGGTCCACTTAAGGTCCCGTGAGATGGTGGATACAAGGAACCTGTGTGAGTCTGTTGAGGGTACAGTGCTGTTGAGAATTGTGAGTGGGGGGGTGGGGTAGGGGGATTCCTCCTGAATTCAACTGTCATCTCCACCGTTTTAAGTGGGTTCAACTCCAGGTGGTTCTGGCTGCACCAGAGGACTAGCCGCTCCACTTCTTCTCTGTATGCAGTCTCATCACCGCCCATGACTCTAGTGTCGTCTAGTGTCGTCAAACTAGAGTCATCGGCAAACTTCAAGAGTTTCACAGAGGGGGCTCCTGATCTGCAGTCATTGGTGGCATAATGTGATGGAACAAATTGCTTTTGCACGGTTCACTTAACGGTGCCTGAGCACAGAAGGAAGCAATCACTGCAGGCAATCAAGGCAGGTTTTGGGGGCTTTTATGAGCTTCTGCACTTTATTGATTCTCAGGAGTGAGTTTTTGCTTTGAGCAAATGCACAGAATCTCATGTAAAAAGGAGCCCTGTGAAAGTCAAAATGCCGTATCACTGCATTTGCTCAATATGTGTCAGAAACAGCAGAATGCTTTAGCAACCCAACACATTCCGAAAATAAAAACTTTTGGAAATTCCTCATTGGTCTGTTATTTAGTCAGACACTTTACTTAAAGGACACATTGGGAAAAATCAATTAAACAACATTAGGTAACTCCGGGTTTATCAGTGAATTTTATTTTTGAATGATTGTCTAAATTCCAGCAAACCTCCAAGCCAAACACAGCCTAAAAAATACACACCTTTGCTAAAAGGAGAGGTTTAATAGAATCTTAAATCAGAAAATATAAAGGGAAAATTTGTTAATCCTGTCAGTAAAGTTGGCAGAACTGTGCAAACTGCACATACTTGGTCTTTTCTACATGTGGATGTGCTCCAAGCATGAAAGCAAATGTCACACAAATTCAGTGCACAGCTGCTTAAGGAAATCTGAAGTGTGTTCCCATCATAGCTCAAACTTTGGCTGAAGGAACTCCAATATCCTTCACCGCTGCAACAATTGCATTAGCAGACAGCTGGTGCTGCCAGTAAGCAAGGGATTCAGACATTACCCAATATCCTGAGTCTGGAGGGGGCTGCTGGTTCAGATGGGGCAGAGGCTGCCCATTACAGGCCTGTGGCTTCCGCTCACATGGGAGACGTGCATAAATGATACGCTGGAAGACAAGTCAATGTTTGCTCCAAAGGACAAAAACCAAGAGCTGCATCTTTGCAGATATGTTGAGTGTGTGTGTTAAGAGCAATTATATGGAGCAATTTATGGAGATTTCAGGATCTTTTTTTAGTTCTCTTAAAAGTTCTTTTCATGCTTTTGCAAACTTTATTTGTAAATTGATTCAACCTTTTTGCTTAAAGAGGTTTTAAATCATCATGTTATTTTAGCATCAAGCCAAAAGCTTAAAGCATTCACACTTGCAATATCACAGGTAATGAAATGACCACTCATGTCATTCTGATGTGGGCTTTAAGGTGTAGTGGTTTGTACTCTTGTCTCACAGCACAAAGGCCCTGGTTCAGTTCCTGGCTGCGGGCTTTCTGTGTGGGTTTAAGTCCAAGGACTCTACTTTCTAACAGTCTTCACACATTCATGACTCAATGGTTTGTGGTTGTGTGACCCTGAAACAGACTGGGGACCTGTCCAGGTTTTGCCCAAAAATAGCTGTGATAGGCTCCAGCAGCCCCATGACCCCAAAAGGGTTAGAAGATAGATAGATGGATGGATTACTCTGATTCATCCAGGGGGCAAAGTAGCAGGGTAAGACTGAACTCATCAGACCACATGACCTTCCACTGACCCAGATCCACTCTAAATGCACCAAAGACAAATTCTGTGTTTACTAGCTAACCAAAGCCATTTCCTTAACTCCACACAACTGGGTAAATGCTCTTTGGTTCATCTATGTCTAATGCACTGTTGGAGATTTTTGTGAACATTGTTTTAAGGTGAAAATGAGAGATAAGAGTTTGGCCTTTAAACTAACAGATGATTGGGATTTTGGTGTTATATTGCCTCAACAGCAGCATTCCAAGAAATCATAGAAATGTTATAGAGGGGCACATTTGACTGATTAATTAATCTCTGAAGATAATTTGGTGGTATAATAATATGTGATTTTTATTCATCCACTAACCTTTCAGGTCCAAAGGATGAGCCGGATCTTCTGTTCTCCCCAATCACAAACAGAGAAGCAAAGTTTCAAACGAGCATCACATTTTCTTAATTTTTGGTGAGTTTCAAGTTTTAGGGCAAAGTTTCAGAGTTTGATCCAGTCCTCCATCCTCTCAAGTGATTTTAGGCATATGTTCAGTTGTTGGTTTGTCCAGATCTTAACGGTTTGAGCAGCAGATGGAAACATATTCAGTTTTATTCTCTTTTGCCATGCTCTCTGGAAAGTAATTATGAAACCAAAGCCTTGGCTCAAGTTTGTCTTGAGATGCTAGCATTGCCATACAAGTGATTTTGGTTTTGTCACACTTTTCTTAGTAAAACGTTGACTTGCAGAGTGTTCTTCACATAAAGAGGACTGCAGCTAAAGTACAATATTGAAGAAGTTTCAGATAGGTTTGTTTTTTTCTGTGCAAACTTACATGTAGTGCATGAGAGATGAATGCTTTAAGAGAGGGAAGACTGTTGACCAGCTGGCTCCAATAAACCGCACAGAAAGTTTATTAGCAAGTGTCGGCTTTCTAAGGGAAAGCCCTGCTTGAAAATTTTACAAGAGAAAATATTCGTCAAGGTCCTTTAGGCAGATCAGTTTTAGAAAAAAATAAAAGATTTCCAAAAGGGAGAAGCCCTTTTTAGAGGCAAAATGTTTGTGTCACCTAAATCAAGGTGTGGGGCCGCCAGGTGCAGACTCCCGATCTTTTGGGCCTACAACACTGGGTCAGAGGCTAAATTCCTCTGAGGCAGGTCAGCGGTAAAGCATCTGACAGCCTGTCTGAATGTTGTAGGCCTGGCACAGTGAACATCTGCACTTATAGAAAGACCATTGAAGCATCAAATTAACCTGCAAACTTAAAAAGTTCTTTGAATTATTTGGCAAATAAAAATCAACAAAATATATTTAAGATAAGATAAGATAGGACTTTATTGATCACTGGAGGGAAATCTAGTTGTTATAGCAGCCAAACAGGAAATATAATAGTTGGGAAAACAAATAGCAAGAGAAAAGGCAAAAGTAGTGGTGGAAAATGGTGGTAGAAGTACACGTCATAAATAAATAATTAAATACAGCAGGAATTTCAGCTGACCTCAGCATTTCATTATATTTGTTACAAACATGTTTCATTGTCAGTGGGATCTCCAGATAATTTTTCAGTTGAGATGCACAAAAAATGTTACAAGCCATTAGATAACCACTTTTGACTCTTATGTAAGGAAACTGACGCAGATCAGAACTGCAGGGCTTAGCTTTCCGCTCATACTGCTTTTTAAATCTGATTACCGGTGTGTCTTTCCAGAGACTTTGTGTTTTTTCTCTACAAACGTCATACATCTTCCGTTTTGCTGATTATATTATTCTTTAGGAAAAATTAACGTTTGCTTTGTCAGTGTGTTAATTCATCTTCATAGATCTGTGCTAAATCAAGAAAGTTTAAACAGATACATTACTCTCACTAAACTGGGTCTCTGCAACAGACTAATAATCAGTTTAAACATAAAAAACAAACTTTGGTCGGTCTGCACTGATTTTGTATAAACAAATCTGATTTTTAAAAGTAAAGTTAGAAAAGGTAACATTCACATTATGATAACTGGGAAGAACCTCTCCAGCCGAAGAACGATAGAAGGTTTAGACGATGGATGGAAATCAAGATCATGAAATTGTTTACACACTGTGTTCTTAAGAGAACTGCGTGTGCAGAACCACAACACAAAGACAAAAAAAAAAGACCAAGGTCACACACATTTTGTACGGAACCAAAGCATCTAGCTTCACATCTAAAATATATGTTCTGTCATGATCAGCTAGGCTGAGCAGACCCAGACGCTGGAACCCAAAAGGACCACAGGAGAATGACGTGGTGAATTAACGGATTTATTATTCTAGACGAGGACCAGTGGGTGAGTATGGTTGATGAATATCTAATTGCGTGATGATTCTGGTGAAGCGGCTGTAAGCAGTGGTGTGGTATGGATTTGAGTCAAGGCGTGGAGAGGAGCCGAGACTTGAGTTGAGTCGTGCCATGGCTTGGAGTCGTGGTGTGGCTGGAGGCTTTGGATCCTTGATGAACCACTGTCTGCTCATGTGGAGGTAGGACCCAGGTTGACACTCGTGGCAATTTGTCTTGTAGACGAGGTGGAGAAATAGTAGTTAATACAGAGCATGAAAAGAGAGAACCAGAGACAGGACTACAAACTTTGTAAAGTGACTTCAGAAGTTTTAATGCTGATTTGTTTGCCTGTGACCAGGTAGTGAGACAGTATTTCATGTGGGATAAGATCATAGCATTCATGAACATTGTAGCAGCTTGCAGTGACAAATTTGCCCTAATAAATCTAAAATTAGACATGTTAAACTTAACACGGCAACATATTTTTTGGATTTGCGATTTAAAACTGAATGTTGTATCAATTAAAATGCCGAGATATTCAAATTTTTGAACAACTTCTATTTTCTTTTCTTCCACAAAAACATCAGACAGAATATTTTTACAGTTTGTTTTGGAAAAGAACATTGCAACTGTTTTGTTTGCATTGAGACTTAAACTCGACTGTTCCAACCTTTCTGCAACATGTCCCATTGTTTTAGTGAGATTCTCTGCCACCTCAGATGTGTTTTTGCCATGTGCATAAATGACAGTATCATCAGCATACATCTGATAGTAATAACACTAATAGTTTGTGTGATTGAATGAAATGTTTCACACTAGTTGGTTTGAAGGCATAAGTATGCATGTGTGAACACTATCTGTATTGTGTACATGTTGACATGTGGACATTTTTGCAGCCAATAGATGTGTTTGTAACATTTGAGTGTGTGTGTGGACAGGCCCCGCCCTTATAGACTAGTATTACATCTGAACCTCACTGTAATCAGTATAACCATCCAGAAACTTGTTGCTTTATGCTACTTCATGCCCCCCCCTTCTATAATCACCCTCCTACCCCCCTCTCTAACATCCTCTCTTCTTCCTTCCTTTCCTTTTCCGTCCGGTCCAACACAAAAGATTTTCAAATACGATTAAAATGAATAAAGTTTGGCCTCGATTACAAAAGGGGTTTATTCAGACATATCTCTGGTTTGTCAGAAGATTAATAACCCCTGTTGTTAAAGTAAAATATGTCCAACACAAGAGGCCCTCAGCTCTCATCTGTCTGCCCAGCTGTTGGACAGGACAAGTAAAAAAAAAAAACATACATCTGAATGAAGACATTTGAACAAGCAGAAGGGAGGTCATTAATGTAGAGAGAGAAAAGAAGAGGCCCTAGAATGGAACCTTGAGGAACACCTGTAGAGATATGGAGAGGCAGGGAATTATAATAATTTATCATGATTTTGGTTTTAAACATCATTTTGCTCTCAAAGGCTCCTGTGCAAACAGACCTCCATTTATGCACCTCCTCACCGAAGCAGAAACATTTTACTGATGTGGGAGAAGCAGTGCTGCTTCAGGAAGACTTCATCTGAACCCTCGTTTAAAAAAAATATCAAACTGATCTCTTCATCAAAACTTTGCAGCTTCTTCCTAATAATTAAGGACCAGGTGACTATCATTTTTATATCATAAGGTTTTAACTAAAAAACAACAAAAAACCTCAATGATAAGTTAAAAATCCCTCCAACCACAATGGAAACCTGGAGAATAAGCTTGAGTTGCATAACAAACCTGGACCTCATAAAGGCTTTAAGAGTATTTTAATGATCCCTGAAGGGGGCTCACCGTGTTTTTGGAATGATCTCAAACCTCCTCAATCGCACAATAATGCAGACATTGATGTAGATACAATTTAAACCAGGACAACTTATTTTTCTGCTTTTAAGCAAATTCCTAAAAGCAAATTTTTTGTTAGTTAAGGTTTAGTCTGTTTGGTTGGCTTTGAGGTGAAACTCTTTAACCTCTTTAATAAAACACAGAGCCAAAGGTTTACCCGTCCAAACTATGGCTTTCTTGCTCCATTTTCCATCAAAACCCCGGTGGGATCCCTTATCCTCTCTGGCTTCACAGCTGCTTTCTGTCTAATTCAGTGTTTCCATAGCTCAGTCTCCCTCCTTCCACTGTGTCTACATGTTAAAGATGGAAAACAGCTGCCCGTCTCCTGGATTTCCCAGCATCCCATTGCCTGCTGGACGACTCCACTAACGTGACAGAACGTGCAGCTTAACGTTCTCCGCCGTCTGAACGGAAACTGTGACACACAGCAGAAGGATCCATTGCTGTCCTGGGCCTTTGATCCAGAGTTTAGCACATAATACCTGACACATGCTCCCAGCGTGCTCAGTGCAAACACACCCACCTGACTGCCCAGCAGTGAAGAAGACGAAGTGTCACTTGCAGAAGCGGATTTTCTTCAGTTCCACTTTGATCCCGCTAAAAACTGCAGCATCATTTCCTTTTCTGTTTGAATCATTAAAAACTAATATTTCTGTTCTTTTTCTTCAGTCTGTTTATTTGTATTTGATAGTTTTAGAAAAACCTGTGAAATTGTCAGTCTGGGATACTGCAACCATTCGTAGCAGACGGGATAAGGAGAATAAGGAGTTTCCTTGTGACCCCTCAAAACACACAGAATGAGGGAGGAGGACCTGGCTGCTGACAAGGTGGCGCCCAGACATCAATATGCGGGGGCGGAAATTCTACAAGATTTCAGAATTGTAGCACCTTTTGCTAAAAGTTTTTTATGTGCATAATTGGTAACTGTTCTGGTCTCCAGAACGAAAATAAAGGTTTGGTGTGTACGATAAGCTTAAAACGGGACAAAAAACAGAAATCCTTTTGTTCCTTTCTAAAGTGTTCTAAGTGTTCAGATTTGTAAAGCTGGTACACGAGCTTTAGCTCCAGTGTTTACATCCCTTCACAACCGTAACCTTTCAACCCTTAATGCCATCAACGTTAAACAGCGTGTTCTGCGGAGATAAGTGGCTTTGTGCCCGTATGTAACACTTTATATGCATAGCCGGTTTTCTCTGCCGATCAGTGACTCAAGTTGATCCTGTAAGGAGTTATGGTCAGAGCAAAGCAGGCTTTGACTGAGGAGACATCTCCAGGGTTAAAGCTCAAAACGTAACTGTCAGGGTCACCAGTTAAATTAGTCTATTTGACCCAAAAAAGGAGTATTTTTCAACTGAAATAGAGAGACGGGATGTGAACTTCCTGTTCCGGCTAATGATGTCAGGGCTCCTGGTTGTTGTTTGCAGCCAAGTCTTCTTGGACAGAGGGAGTCTCAGCACTCCAAAGCCTTCTGGGCTGCAGGGCCACCTGTCCCCTTCAGGCTGTTTTTGTCTCATCAGAACCCATTTCTGCAAACCTGGTCAGACTAATAGTCTTAATCTCATTAGAGTGATAATAACAAGTTCTAAACTGATTTCCAGTCATTTTCTCAGAGTGGGTTGTTGCTGCTGTTGCCTTCACAAATTTGTCAAAAATTCCCCCCCAAAAAAACAGATAAACTTTGGTTTGTAATTTTAGTTTAAGTTTCAAAATAACATTGTTGTCTGGTTTTATACAGAAATATCACAAGTTTCTATTTTTGTGAAATATTAAATTTCCTACACTAATGTGCCGCTTTTTACCTTTAAGCCGAATTATAAAGAAAGAATGAAAAACAGGGGGAAAATAATATTTTCTTCACTTTCATTCTCCCTTTGCAGAGTTTGAAGTCTTTTTCATGCCATTAGCTTTAGAGATCTGGAACTACAGTCTCAGAAAAGATTATTTTTGTCAGACAAGTTAAGGGAAGAAAAACTACCAAAGTCTAAGTTTATTTACAAAAAATATTAAAAGAAGTAGTGAATTTAAACTTGGAGCTGCATTTCCAGAAGAAAATGCAGGGCTGAATGCTATATTGCACATTTAAAGGTGTCTTTAGTTGAAAGAATGCCATAATAAGCTCCAAAACACGGCGAACTTTGGTGAAAATGTTGGAAGCCTCTCCCCTCGAAACCCTCTATAAAGCTGAAATTACGACAAAGTTTAGAGGTTTTTATTTCAAAAACTAAAATATATTTTAAAAATCTGAAAGACTTGGAATTAGTTTAAAGTCTATAACAATTTATTGTTATAATGGTGTCTCTAGCTCTAAAGTTGAAGGACCAAAATCATATCTGGGAAAAGCTGAAAGTGCCTAACATTTTAATATTTGAATTGTTAAAATAGCTGACAAATTGAGCTAAGCGCCAAAAAAATGGCGGAGGATATAATAAACCAGAAGAAAATGCAAGGTTGAGTGTTATATTGCTGAATGAAAATGAAACTTAAGGGTAGTAATTGGCGGAAAAAAGAAAAAAAAAATTAAATAACGAAATGATCACAGTTGACCATACGTGAAAACAGTGAACAAAGCACAACAACAAAAAATATATTTTTGTGAAAAATACGAGCACCGGGTATCAGCGAGCTTCTGCAGCACAGAAAGAAGCAAAGTTTTTCAAGGATTCCCCATGTATTTCAATGGAGGCAAAAATCCTGGAAATCCTGGAATATCTTGAAAAATTCAAGGATATGAAGGACAAAAAGTCATAGCTGGAAAAAGCTGAAAGAGCTGAGCATTTTAATAGTTAAATGGTTAAAATAGCTGAAAAATAGTAGATGGACTTAAGCGCCAAAAAAAGTCTGCTCTCTGATCTTTCTTAAATCTGAGCATCGCCTTTCTCGCATAAACTGCACAAACTGATTCTTGACTCGAAGCTCCGCAGCCTGCAGACTGACATTTGCAGGTGTTTCTCATCTGCTCTGCAGAGTCTGGACAAATGAACGGATGAAACGGCACAGAAACGTATTTACTGGCCTACTCTTTTCCTGTTTAAACTTTCACTCACAGTCAGATGTTAAACAGCCATTTGTGCCCCGTTGCTCCGTCTCACAGCCAGCCTCAGAGCAACATCTGCACTGGCGAGACGCTTAATTGCACTTGTTACGTCAGCCTCACGCTCCGACTTCCAGCACAAGCTATTAGAAACATGATGCTGGACAAGGTCTAATGCCCCGAGACAAAGAAACCCTTTAAGAGACGCTGCAGCCCCGTCCAGTTTAACATCGGCATATGAAGAACACCAGTGTGTGAAACACGCAGTTACATACTGTCATGATCTTGAAAGTTCAGACAGAGGAGGTATGCAGAAGCCAAGGGTCAATATATATATATATTTTTAAATTAAATCTAAAGAAAAAAATTTGTAACGTTTTAGATCAGAATTCCCACGGAAGCCTAAATCTGGCTGAGCGACACCCAGACAGAGTAAATCCTATGAAGCTGTAGTTGACCTTGGCAGAGCAGAGGGGGAACATGCTGCTGGAAAATCAAATGTTGGTCGAGGTCCTGAGCAGTGGTTGTGGTATGGCACGCAACCACTGCAAAAGTGCAATGTGTCTGTCCTCAGATGAGAAGGAAACGTCTCAAATTGCTGTAAATTGTGTGGACGTGCCAGGCCTTTAAGCCCGTCTGCTGCATGCATTACAAACCAGGACAATTAAATAACCTCTGGAGCGGCGTCCGTGACGGTTTTCCTGTCAAACTGGGCTGCGTAAGGCTTATTAGAGCAAAGGGTGTTTATGCAGGGCGTTCAGTTTTGGAAGAAAAACAGAAGGGACGGGGAAAAGAACGCTGAAATCAGCAGCATTAGCTTGACGTGTGCAACACCCATGCATGGCATTATGATGACCGGCCCATTTCCAATCATCAAGAAAGATTCCTATGTTGTCACTGTTTGAGCTGTACAATATGAAAAAAAAATCATAAATATGAACTATGGTGTGTATTGTCAATGAGATAGATTCCCCTAAGCACATAAAATATCTGCAGTATAGCGTCTTTCACAGGACCGTTAACAGAAATGTAAACTTATCTGACGGGCAGAATATTTTCAGCTGGATGTGACAGACATGAAAGCTGACCTTGGTGACAGTTGCTGTTAAGGTTAAGGTTGCACGGAAGTTGACCAACAGCCTCTGGAGCAGGAACAGCGGGAATAAAAAGATGTCAAGCTGTCAGAGTAGAGGTTCGGCTCATTCAAGCTAAACAGCAGCTTCAAACTTCAGAAAAGATTCACAAGAAAACTAAAATGTTTTAAACATGACTGAAAAAGGAGGCCTTTATCCACTTGATAAAGGAGGTATGAAACAATCACCTGTTTTTTCAAACATGCTTTTAATAGGTTCACTTAAATCTCCTTTTGTTTTATAGAAAGTTCTTTTCTGAACCTGAGCTGGGCTCTTGAAGACCCTCATATGTGACAGTGAAGTGAAGAGTGAAACGTTTCTGACTCAGCAGGAAGAGAAAGGCTTGGATCACAGCATCAGTGTAAAACACTGACAGAAGCAGTGGCTCTCAAACTGTGGGGAAGCATCTCTGGGGGGGGGGGGAGATAAGGCTGGGAAGTGTGTGAGTGTGCGCGTGTATGTGCGTGGAGGGGAAAAATGTTTGGACATCAGAGTGTTTTTCGCAGCTGAACATAAACGGTCATATCCGTCCGCGGGTCTTGCGTCGCTTACATTAACCCAGTGCTTCTCAATTATTTGTTGCAGCGCCCCCCTAGGAAAAAGAAAATGTTTGCCCCCACCCCCCCACACACAGACACACTTGCCGGAGACAATGTATTAGGTTAGTATCTATAAAAATTGTGTAAGTATACCTAAGATTGTATCTTTTAACAATAAAAAAGAAAAAAAGCAATATAAATCCACTTTCAACAAATATTAAATTTATTTTGCCAGAAACCCTGTTATAGTCTAAAACAGAAAAAAAGCTTAAAATAAAAAAATCTGTCAGTCCTTACATTTTGACCAACTGAACCATTTGATGCTGAGAAAAATAATTCAATCAATAAATAATATTAAATGTAAATTGATTTGAAACATTAACACAACAGCACCAATATATTTAACATTTTTAGTCTGAAGAAATAGGTAAAAAAAACATTGTGCTGATTTTTTTTTCTCTAAATGATGGATTGTTTATTTATGACCTTAAAAAGTGCAGCTGTTTTCCTGCATTACCTGCTGTCTTTATGTCAAATACTGACACCAACTAAACGACAGGCAGACAAAGAATACATTTATGGAAAATAAAGACATGTCTTAAAAACGTCTACAATAGTTAATAAAGAATGACATTATTAGCATAAGCTAAGTAATCTAAAGGCGCATGAGGATCCTGATCTGGGCAGCTCTCAGCTGGAGCCCACTACCCCTCCCCTCTCATTCTCTCGGACGGCAGACATGAGCAGCTTCAGGGACGGCAGTTCACAGGTTTCAGGCTGTTAGAAACTCTGTGATATAAGAGATAAGAAACCAACAGTGGCGCAGATTTTTTTCCAAGCACTGAGCCGCTGTCATTGCTGACCCCAGTTGAATTTGCGTTTACCCTTAAACCGCTGCTACTGCGCGCCCCCTTTACATTATGGATAAACCTATGACTGTCACGGGGGGGAAGGGAAATATCCAGGCGCAGAGAGGAGAGGAGGCAGGAGTTCCGGGACCAAAAACCACTGCTAAGCAGGCTAACCAAAACTCGAAAACTTGGCATACTCGAAACAGGGGAACAGCAAAACTACAAACTATGGACCAGCACAGGAGGAAGGGAAAGACAAGACTTAAATACATACAAGGCAACAAGACACAGGTGGAAACACTCAGGACTGATGGGGAAGGGTAAAACTCGAAACAACAACAAAACAGGAAATACTACAAAATAAATCAGGAAATCAAGGAACTAAACACAAAGAAACTGAAACCGTTACAATGACTGGGTCTTACAGTTAGATGATGTGGTCCTGTACTTGTCCTCAGGGAATTTCCAAAACTAGCACTGAAGACGGTTTAGACGTTAAAAAAGTTAGCCACCTTGGTTCTATAAAGCTTTCATTTTTTAAAACTGGCCGAATTAAGGACAGTATAGACACATAATTACACCTCTAAGTTTTTCTAAATTATGTTCCTGATACAGCACATTTTATCCAGCGGCAAAAGCTTTGGTCAGAAGGGTTACCTGGGAGTTTTCTACAGCAATGCCCCGATTTGTTTTTTTCATCAGTAACAGTTGACATTTAAGGAATGATGAAATATTTTAAAGCAAAGACGCGATTCCTTTAAACTGGATCAAAGTGATCCCAGTCCATAGCAGATCAACATGAGAACAACCAAAAAAAGGGAAAAGAATGCAGGTTTCTTAGAGGCCTGGCCACAAAGGGGGACACGAGCTTAACTGAAATGCTGCACCTTCACAGAGACATGAACAAAAGAAGGTCTGCAAATCCCTGAGAACTGAAGTAATGCTGTGAAAAATGAGCTTGAATTCCTCTAGAGGAAAAAATCAGTGCTGAGCTGCATCTGCTCACGTAATAACGCTCCACGGCTAGATGTCTGCTCCACTCTAACCACTGCTGGCTGGAGTGGTCTGGCTCAACAACCAAGACTGTGGCATCATGGAACATGCTCAGCACAGGATCCAGTATTTTCCCCCCAAAGTAACATTTTATTGCCTCCTTCTGAGCCTTTTAACACACCTAAAGTATTAATGTTTAAGGTTAGTTCTACAAGCTTCTTTTCTGCCCATGACAAAACGGACAGACATGTTTTGTTTGTAATGGTTATTATTATCTACAGTCACAATTATGTTACATTTAAATTTGAACCTTGAATGTTCTTTGTTAATGGACCCAAATCCGTAACAAGAGAGATTTTGTTTTACAGAATTGATGTGAACCGTTGAAATCTGGAGCTGAAAAGGCAAACCTGAAAGAGAGGTGCAGAAACTTTTACATGGAACCACAGCAGCTCCTGTTGATATTAGCAGATAGTTTCTGGTAAAAAAAAATAAAAATAAAACAGTTGAAGGTTTGTTGTCTTCAGATAGAGGGACCGGTCTCTGATGCATTCAAATGTGAATAAGCTGCAACGATCTGAGCATGCTCACAGGAGTGAGCAGACATAAAACAACATCACGGCTTTGTCTGCAGACATCTCGGTGTGCTGGGTCAGGTCACGCTCCTCCTTCAGACTCAGTGCTCCTCAGTGGTTCAGGTATTCTGCAGAGCAAATGTGAGTGTTGACAGACAAATTGTTCCTCACCACCTGTGTCAGCTGTTCACAAAAGAGGGGTTTTTAGCAGGGAGCTGAGCTTGTGGCTCCATTTCCAGCCTTGTGGGATTTAGGAGAGGAGAGATGAAGTGGACCAATCATCCTGCTTGCCGGCGATCACACAGCTAGAAAGAGCAGACACACTTATTGCTCATAAAACAGCAGAAGCTATAAATGATGAGCCCACAGGGATTGTGGGACATCATTCTTCAAACACAGACTGATGATGGCAATTTTATGTGAAACATTCCTAATAAAACATTCCTAAATGTGAAAGCCTGAAGTCATTAAAATGGGAGTGAGAAATAATCAGGTGCACTTTATTTAAAAAGGAAAATACAGCTTTTAAATAATTTAGATCCACCGATTATTTTCTGTAAAACCAGAAAACAATCAGCAATTAGGCCTTTCTGAAAATTTCTCCTGTTCTAAT
This sequence comes from Oryzias curvinotus, assembly GCA_023969325.1. Classification (NCBI taxonomy): domain Eukaryota; kingdom Metazoa; phylum Chordata; class Actinopteri; order Beloniformes; family Adrianichthyidae; genus Oryzias; species Oryzias curvinotus. The sequence goes on along the minus strand of CM043728.1, from coordinate 1,577,092 downwards.
CTCTGTGGCCGTCCCTGGTGTGTGTCTGTGCCAAAGGTGCAGCTAAAAGAATGAACTATCTCTACCAAGCACATCTTTATCTGTACTGTTGCTGAATGGTAAATGGTGTAAATGTATACAGCTGGCCATATCGTGGTTCTTGTTGTCCCGCAGATTTTTTTTTTCCTCGGATTAATGCGGGACGGCAAGTCATCAAACTGGGTCACAGAGAGACAGCAGTACCGCTGAATGCGCTGTCATCCAGATGCAGCTCCTGCAGTAGATGGTAATGCTCATCGTACCGGGAGAGTCTCTTAATGATGTCATGAAGCCAGACAGGAAGATGTGATAACCGATGGTTTTCTAGAACTCTTCAGAATGAATAAACCTAATCTCTAAGCATCATCAGTGTTTCTTGTAAATGAGATATACAGTTGATGTTTCCGTGTAGTGATGAGGCTAAAAACGTTAGCTCCTCCCCACGTATCTGGAGTGTCAAGTTTATGAACACATTTCTGGAATAGCGTAGAGCAGCGAATTGACGCTCGTCCAAAGAAAGATCGACGTGAAGCTGACACGTGAATCCCATTTGGTGTGAACGCAGCATTAAAATGTCACTCTGCAGCATGCAGCAAACAATATTCATGTTGTTTCACACCAAGTCCCCCTCCTTTTTTGATGCAAGTATTAAGTGCTCTTACATTCTGACTAAGTAACCACCATGCAGATTAAAATGGTCTGTAGGACATTTTCTGAGGCCTAAACTCAGAATATGTACATTCCAGAACTTCCAGGACTTCCAGGTCTGCTCAGTCAGGTGTCACTTTAAAGCAGCTGGAAACAAAGACAGCAAGTGTTGCAATTTTAAAATTAACTCCTATCTGGAACAGAGGGCTGCAAAGCCTACAAACCCTCGACACCTCAAGGTAAAAACTCCTCCACCCAATACGGGAAAGTACTTCTAAAAATCAAAACACTGGTTGGCAAACTTGACTCAACACAAACATCCTCCTGACAGACACAGATTGTATTTCCAGTTAGGAGCTCCCTGTAAATTAAACTGAGCTGGGCTTCGGTAAACAGTGCTGTTTTGTGTCAGGGTAATTGACTTTCATAAAATCCTGGTGCATCATGAAAGCTTTGCTGAGGTCAGCTGAAATATGGAGTCAAAGGTGGTGAGGTTAAGTTTGGGACAACAGCCTGCTGTGCCCCCCCCCGCAGCCTGATGGTGGGCTGCAGAGCCAAACATGTTCACGGAGACATGAAAGGTTGTGATCCCTCATGAGTGAACAGGCAGAGTGTTAGTGTCTGGGGGGGCAGGTCTAAGTGTGTTCTTGGCAGGTTGACCCGCTGGTGGGGGTGACCCACTCATAGAGAACACTGGCATATTTGCTGCAGACAAGAAGCAAAACAACAAATGTTACAGGTGCTGCAAGGCCTCAAAACGCAGTTTTCTAGCCTATAATTGGAGCCTGACCAGACTTTATTAGAAAATGCTTGCAGCAGCAGCCAAGGACAAAGAAGGGAGAAAACTCTACAAGGATGGAGAGGAAAACAACACTCTGCAAGGAGCTGGAAGTCAGACAGTAAACATGCCAGAGGATTCAGGATGGATGAAGAGAAACATGCAGACCTGGAGCAAAATGGGAGCTCAGATTTGTCTCCTCTGAGCTCCTGTCCAGCTTGGAGACAGAAAAGGAAATTGTTTTTTATGCTTGTGCTCAGCACAATCTTCATCTTCGAGCCTGGAATCTCTGAGAAGACACATTTGTCTTTATGTTTTTGAATATTTTAACACTATTTGGATTCTTGTAAGAAGGAACATATGTTTTCCTATGTTTGCTTCCTTTGGCTCATAGAACAATAGCATATAAGGACGTTGCACTAGAACATATCAAACACACATCATAAACCCAACAGAGAAACATATTCATCCTGAAATTTGTTTTGAATAATGCAAACTACAGACAGAGTGTGACTGTTTTTCATTGGACTCATAATAGTCATGTGTTCTTGTGCAGATGAATGTTTGAAGCCTCAACATCACAGAGGGAGTGAATGTCAGCGCGGATGAGGACTGGGCTGTTTTTTGCATTGTGGGCAGAGACAAACGCTCAACACAGCCCTCCATATGTACGCTATTTTCATGACCATGGGGAAAATGACAGAGTTAATGAGGGCTGCAGTTAGGCCAAACTCAAATGTCTGTGGGCCCAGAAGAGAGAGAGCAAAGCTCAGGAGGACGTGGTCGGGCTTGAGAGGAACGGCTGCTGTGCTGCACGCTCGACTGACTCCAGCTTTTCCTCAGGAACACAAGGAGAGCGGACAGCATCCACCTCACGCTCTGGCCTTCATGTGAGGTGCTAATTGAGTCCCACAGTGGGTGACTTTCCAAAAAGGTTTTGTGCAAAGCTTTCCTCCTAAAAAGGCTTCCTCTCTATTCGGTTAAACGTGGTGTGTGCATTTGTGCTCTGGTGAGCATAAAGGTTATTCAGCAGCTCTGTAGGAGAGTGAGCCAGTGAGGTTTTTAGCAAGGGCTTAGTGAGAAAATGCTGAAAAAGCTTTTCCAAAAGCTCTGTGTTGAATTACTTTCAAATTGGTTCTGCTCTGGTGTCAGCGTTAGCAGCACAGCTGACAACAACTTCACTGACAGTATTTAAGGGGAAATCTTTACCTCTACATGGTTTATTATCTGGGTAAATACTTAATATATGTTTCATTTAAAGTCCTGATTTCACTATACAGGATGGCTGTTGGTTTATTTGGTAAATCTGCTTTAGTTTGGAAGATGTGAAAGCTCGTCTGAACTCTGACACATTAAAAAAAAAACAAAGTAAGGAGACTCCGTATTCCGCTTCTGCTTTTCTACTAAATCTGAGACTAAATTAAAAATTAAAGCTTGCTGAATAATTCTGAAGAAGCTGGTTTTCTTCTTCATTTTTTTATTTTTTTTAATTTTTTTTATAAACTTTGTTTCAACCATATTATTGTTATGCACATTTAGTGGATAGTAATGATAAGAATAAAACTACAACAAACATTAAACAGACACATGTTTGAAAGGGAAGAAGCTTAGCCTCTTAAAGCCCAGACACATTGTCAGCATACCAAATAATGATATTATTATGGTTTAGTGGTTTGGGAGCCGGTTTAGCTCGTGCTGGTTTGCAGCGTCTTCCATCCGTGAAACCAGGGTTCAAACCCAGGCTGCTCCCTGTTCCCTTCTCTACCTCTGTGCCGGTCCCAAGCCCAGTTGCTTTGAGAGGGTTGTGTCAGGAAGGGCATCCGGCGTAAAACATTGCCAAACTTACCATGCAACTTGTTCGCTGTGGCGACCCCTGATGGGTAAAGCCGAAAGAGAAAGACGAAGATTATAGTTTAACAGTTTCAGTCATGTTGCATAACTAGTACTACAATTTATGGTCCTATATTTCTGTATTCTGTCCATAACATTTGTAAGTGTATTTGAACTTATGGAAGTTTTTGTTCTGGATCTAAAATAATTAGATTTTTAGTCCCACATGGATAAGTTGGTTCCTGCTAATGGTAGTGCAAAGTTTCCAAGTCTTCTAAGTTTATGGGTATTTTCTTTGAAAATGAAATTAAATGCCTTATGCATTGTTAATACTGTCTGATATTGTATCAAACCCTGTGACAGACTGGCTTGTTTTTGTAATATACTGGCTGCAATGAAGATTTATATTTATTCCCCACAACTTCATTACAGTAGGTGAGATAGGGGAGCACTAAGGGGCAGTATAAAGTACATAGTGAATTGTAGACCAGGAAGTGTTTTTTATTGAAAAATCATCTCTGATTCAACCTGATAATGTTTATTTAAAGTTAAGATCACCCTAACATAAGCCAACAATTCATCCTATTATAAACAACCAAAGACCAAATAAACATGTGAGGATTATTTGCTATGTTAGGATAAATTACGCCAAGTCCATCCAACAACCCTGCCTTGAATTTGCCTGTGAAAAACAGTAAGAGAACAGTAATATGAAAGCTCTGTTATCATCCTTCCATCCATCTTCAGAACCCACTGAATCCCTTTCAGGGTCACATGGTTAATGGAGCCAATCCACGCTATTTTTGGGTGATGGTGGGTTCCCCCTGGTCAGGTCACTAGTCTGTTGCAGGACCACACACTCACAGCTAAGGCCAAGTTAGAGATAGCAGTTAACGTATGAAGTGTGATTTTGAAAACCCACACCTGGACTTGGAGAACATAGAAAGATCCCTGCTGGGATTTGAGCCAGGGCCTTCTCACTCTGAGGCGAGAGTGCTAACCACTACATCCCTGTGCATCAATCACACACTTAATTGTTAAAAAAAAACAAAAAAAAATACACATGGAAGAAGTTATGAATACTACCTTAAAAAAGGACATTTTAAGCTAAAGTGTGGATTTTGGTAAAGGCTGTCTTTATGTCTTTGGAAGTCTAACATTGGTTCTGTATTTATTTGGTTAAACTAGAGATGAGTGTTTTAAAGACATTTTCTACACAGTTTTCCCTCTGCCTGTTGCCAGAGTTAGATTGTCTATAGGGCTCATTTCCTTTGTTTGGGGGAGTGCCATCTGTGCGTAGATTGATCAAGCTTTTTTTTTTGGCTTTGCTGCTTCGCTGCAGCTTGGGTGGCTTCACCTTCAGAAACGCTTGTTGCATCTTGAGTCATCCTGGATGAGGCACGGAATGGGTTGGATCAAATGTCAGCTGTAAAAACCTTTTCAACTCTGTTTTCCTGTTCTTTGGACCCTCCACGAGCTCCCTGGGTTTTGTCTTTTGACCACTTTGACAAAAAAAAGTTAAAGGCGCGGTTTGCTGTGTCAACATCCCAGGGAGCAGCAGTATCGCTGTTGGAAAGAATGAGGAGATAAAAGCAGGCATCGTGTGTCAAAGCCGTTACAGCGGCCCTTTCAACTCAGGTCTGAATAAGGGTTCACTGACCTTCTGCTCAGAAAAGCAATCTGTAGAGAACATGTCAGTTTAAATACTAAATGCTTTTACTGATCTGGACAGGAAACAGGCTAAGCAGAAGTGACATTAATCTGATGACTGAAGGTCAAGTAAATACAAATATTTGTCGGGAGGCATGTCACATGTGCAGGTTAATCCTGAACTATTTAATACCAATCATCCGTAACATTTAAACTCCCTGTCCAATCTGCACCAGAAAAGCAGCAGAATGTGTTTACTTGTCATCACAAAGCAGAGCCAGAAAGGTTTCTGGACTGAACTCCACCTTAGACCTTAAACTGAGCTACTGAAAACCATGGACACACCTAGGTGTGTGACAAGTAACAGGATTTTAATCCCAGAAACCCCTGACCTTATGAGGTGTGGATTTCTACCACAAGTGCTGTCTGACATGTCAGGAGGTTTCCACTGATGTCTGCTGACTTTGATACAAAGTCAACAATGCTTCAGGGTATTTGCTTAAAACCCCAGACATATGTGAAGCTACAATAATCAAATAAAGAATTACCATAATATATAGTTATCATAAATGGCGTATACCTGTATAATGCTTTTCTACCTAGAAGGTCAAAGCGCTTTTACAGTCACAGACCCATTCACACACTGGTGGCCACTCCGCTGCCAAACACAGGCGCCTGCCTGCCACCAGAGGTTCAGCATCTTGCCCAAGGACACTTCGACTCATGGGCGTCCAAGGCAGGAATCAAATCTGCAATCTTATGATCATGGGTCGTCCGCCCTACCCCTGCACCATGGCTGCACCTGTCAAATCTTCAATCATTACTGTTTTCTTTGTTAAGAACTTTATGAGAATGAAATCATGAAAATAGAGATATGACTTTGTATTATTATTGGAAGACTCAAACTTATAAAAAAAATTGTTTTTCACCAATGATTTATTGCATCATGTGCTAATATGTTCTCTAAACAGAATCTACAGGGTTCAATAAATCTAATTAATGATAAATAGATCAAATCTTTTCCTAAACAAATGGGCTCAGAGACATTTCAGACTTTGAGGCCATTAAGTTCAGTTTACTGATAACACTGATGATTCTCAGTTTCAGTCTGAAAATGGTCTTTTCTTGTCTTGATTTAAAATAGAATTCAAGATCATTAACCTTTTTGTATTAGACCCTGAACTCAACATCAATTAAAACGTGGTTCTTTTCACATGGAACCGTTTATCTTTCTTATCTTGCAATGACTGAAAAACCAGTAGAAATGTCAGGCCCATGTCTGTCTCCTGCCCCAAAACTTCCCAATGCTTTGCTCTCCATCTAGGGGATGCCTGCCTCCACCCTGCAGCTGCTCCACCCAGTGACCCTCCTCTGCTCTACCCAGCAGCTGCTCCACCACAGCTACAACAAGCGGCTGCTCCACCTCCGCCCCCAGAGAAAGTTTCTGTGTTTCCACCTACCGACTCCTGCTTTTCTGTTCTGAGACTGATGACCAATATTTACCTTCATGGATTCAAGAGGTGGGTGTGGGGGTGTTAAGGTCTGTTTATTTATTTATACAGCACTTTGTGATACATTGAATGACAAGTGTTATGAATAAAGATGGATTTGATTTTGCTTGTCAGTGTAAAAAAAAAAAACGGACTTGTCGATGGCGTACTGGTGCTCTGCAGTGATCTCAACGAATATTCAGGATTAAAGAAAACTTTTGGGGATCTGGGGCCTCATTTATAAACGTTGCGTACTCACAAAAGAAGGCGTACGCCATCTCTACGCATAGAAGATTATAAAAGCAAATTGACAGAAAATGTGCGGTCCTTCACGCAAGTCTGACCAGGCGTCCCACAAACGGGTGAAATAAACGGCACACTCGGCCGATGGAGAACCGTGAAGTGAAAAGACCCTCTAAACAACTGAAAACTCACAAGGCAGTCTCACATGACACTAATGACACCCGTTTGATCGATCAGAGTGAAACAACAAACAACGACAAAAACAAACGACAATTACACAGGAAATTCAAATGACAGACATATGTTGCACACAGAAAAGTGAAATATGCTGCTGCAATATTGCAAGCATGTAGCCAATTCATCCTGATAGAGTAACAGATACTGTACCCGATGATATCGTCATGTGTCCGTTGGGAGAGAAATATCGTCAAGGCTCAAAAGTCAGAAATTTCAATTGACAGCAAATACTGCCTCCGTAGAGCATTACCGCACAGGTCATCATTAGCCCCACTCAGTCATCAGCTCTAAACAAAGAGCTTAACACATTTTTACACTAAAGCCTATAGAAAGCTGTGCGTGTGGCATCGCCGCACAAGACGAATCTGTGCGTAATCCTATGTACCAGGACCCGTTTTAATTGTCCCTGCTGCGCAATTGTTGTCCTTTGTTTGTTTTATGATAAAACATAAAGTCAGTTTCTCATCATTGCAACAACACCAGCAAATGACACCATGAGGAGCAGCAGGAGCACAAATATCCCAAACTCTCACCGCCAAAATATCCATGCAGATGGAGTTTATTAATGTAGATGTTAATAGTCTTGTAGGGACCAAATTCAACACTATGACAGTAGCTGTGTTTACATGGACAAAATTAATCGGAAAGAACGCCTGATCGGAAGAACAATGCGTCATGTAAACACGCCGTTCGGAATACTCTGCCCCGTTCAGACTCATTTGGATCAAAATTTCTTTCCGATTGAGATAGGTGGGTTATGCTGATTGTTGATCTCATCATGTTGCATGTAAACAGTTTATTTGGATCGTGTGTCACTACTGCTCTGGTTTACATCTCGCATAGCAGGTGCAGTGCTCCAGAGAAGGCTTTGGAGAGCACACAGGGCCGACCAGCTGTTCCACCTGAGTGAACCGTGTCTGTGAGCAGAGCAGCCAGAGTTATAGCTTTGTGTTTGGGAACAGGGGGGTGGTGCTTTGTTACGTGTTTTAGGGTTGTGCCGATGAACGATATCATCGTCCATCGTGATGGGTGACTGACATCCCGATGGAGAGACCACCATCGTGATGCCACGCCCCCGCCACGTTGCGAGTGGACCCCATAAGCCGCGGTTACGTGAACAAGATATCTTGATAGGATCAATGGTCGGATTAGAATCCAACCGTGTACATGGGCCCAGAAAAATGTTTTCAGAATATAAAAACGTTCACTAAGGTCACACTTTCCGTCGGAATAAAAACCGGAAGGATATAAATTCCGCCGAGCGGCTTTTTTTTTTTTCAAACTTTATTGAATGTAACAATTAAATACAAAACGACAGCGCCGAGCGGGTATATTCATTGACATGTCAGCTCGGTAAAATATGAGATGATCTTCTAAACGTGCTTTTAATAATGTTACGGTTATTATGAAACACCTGTTCGCTCATCATTTGAATCTTAATCCGTGTTGTCAGTGCTTTTTCTGAGCGCTGTTGTTAGCCCATGTTAGCATACTGCTATGCTAGCATGGGCTAACAACATTAGCTTTGGGTGGCGCTGCATCCTGGGAATAACAGCCGTTATTTAGTCGGGACACGACTGGAAACACAAATCCACGTCATTGTTTGAATGTTTTCTAAGGACTGAGCGACATTTCTGCTTTGAAGCTCAAACCGCTGTGTGTGCTGACGATCCGAGCTGTGCTCAGACACACACTTAGACCCGGTTCTGAGTTCGGTAGCTCGTACCCCTAGAGCTGCGGGACGGATCGCAGTCTTAAATCTCCCACACATACCGCTCATGTACCCCCCCCCCCCCCCCCCCCTTCCCATCAAACACAAAGCTGTAAGTCCGCACTCCGCCGGTCCACTTCGTTAGTGAAGTGCAGGAGCGGACTACTTCTTTTCCATTTTGTCTGTTACTTTTTTTGTTGAAGTCACTTCCCTCAGTTTATACTGGATCACGCGGATGAGTCATTAGTTGGGAAATAAAATGAAAAAAGCAAAATAACGAATAATGTTACGAAATGTTTTTGAAAAAATCTCCCCCCCGACAGTCTCTCCACCGGGTAGAACAGCACCGTCAGGTTCAGCAACCCATAACGTGTTTGTTACGGGTGCTTTGCAATGCTTCCGTCCCGCCGCTCTTAGAAACTGTTCAAACAATCAGGTGGATTTGTGCTTCCAGTCGTGTCCCGACAAAATAAAGGCTGATGTTATTCCCACATATTTACGTGCAGCCAAGATGCAGATTTCAGCATTTCCTGCAAGGATTTTGTATTCATCAATCAAGCAAGGCTAATGTTGTTAACGGGTGTCAGCCTTCTCCTAACCTTGGCTTCTTCCAGCTCCGTTCCTCCACAAAAAAAGCACTGACCATAGGGATTAAAAATAAAATGATGAGCGAACAGGCTCTTCATAAAAACCATAACAATAATAAAACCTCATTTAGAAGATCATCTCGTATATTACCGAGCTGCTGCATAAATGTATGTGGCTTCTCTGTTTGTTTACAGTGGACTCAAGACTATTGCTCATGCCCAAATGATTTATTCCGACCGAAAGTGTGACCATGTGAACGTTTGTTATAACTGGAAAAGGTTTTTCTGGGCCCATGTACACGGTTGAATTCTAATCCAACCATTGATCCGATCAAGACATGTAACCGCGGCTAATTATCAGCAGACTGCCACACATCAGTCACACTTCTCATATCAGAGGAAGTTTACCTCAACACTGACTCATGAGAAGTGGCAGAAGGTGCTACTTTGCTCTTGTAGCTGCTTGAGGCCACACCACACACCACTGGTGGCCAATGCCCCCCTTCCAGGTGTTTCCCTTCAGTCAGATACCAACACCTGTGGTGACTGAGGTGTAGCACGTGCAAGTCAGATCATACCAATAAAAAAACACTCAAAGAAGAAAGCAAATCAAAAACACAGCAGCAGTTGATGGTGACGGTCAGCGTTTTGATAATGTCGTGTTGAAACATCTGTTTATTTAAAATGACACATTGATGTTTCTAGTTTATACATCAGTGTTTTGGATGGTTTGTTGTGCATAACCCAAACTGAACTGATTCCTTGTCAGATAACTTGGTTAAAACAGACCCTGGTCCATACCATCTTTTATTTTTTTTGATGGTCATGGTAAGTGGGGGGTCTGAAAGTTGATGCAACACTTTCTTATTTGAAGGAAAAAAAAAGACTCCTGGATCCAGCTGAACCTGGACTTTGACAGCACGACTCAGTGGCCTAATTTTTGGTATGTTTTTAAAATCTCCCTTTCACAGAAACACTTTCTTTCATTGTGAAAGTATGTTCTATGGTAAACACCGTTATCAAAGAACTATTATTAATGTAACGACATCGTAACTAATGGGAGAAAGAAACTGCAGGAACACCAAGTACCACCAAGATTTTATGGCTTGTAAAACCCACCATGGTTGCTAATAGCATGAAGTCATTGTTTCCTCTTTGCCTTTATCAGTTTCTTACACCATTGTGGAGCTGTTTTGGCATGTTTTTTTTTATTTTTATAAAACTCAATCAATTCATTCTGTTTAGAGACATTTGCGTAAAGGCGTCTCAAACAGTATGTCAGCAGTTTGATGCAGAACTCAATGAAGTTTGTTTCCAAGCTCGCTGTTTCATAAAACTGTCAGCTGGAAGGTTAAAATGACTACACTTTCACGTCATGCTTTACAAAATGTGCTGTTTGGATCATATTTGGGTAGCCCTTTCTTTTACAGTCGAGTACATACAGCGTACTTACATGGTATTTAGATGGTACTTATTGTATAAATACTGGGTATTTACATGGTACTTACGTGATACTTTTTATGGAATTTACTGGGTACTTACAGGGTATTTACATGATACTCTTTATCAGACTTACTGGATACTTTCATGGCACTTTTTTTGTGTCAACTCAGTATTTACATTGTAATTGCTGTGTATTTATGTGGTACTATTTGGTTTATACTTTTGTGGTAACTACTGGGTATTTATATTTTTACTTACTGGGTATTTACATGTTGTGCAAAGGTGTCTTTTGTAGTACTTACCACAAGTAGGAACAAGGTAAGAAATCAAATAAAGTACCGTGTAAATACCACGTAAGTACACGTTAAGTACTGTACTATAAAAGAAAGCGTTATCGGTATTTGCAGACACGTTGCTTCCTCTTGGTGCAAAGCAACATATTGTTTCCTAATGAGATCCACATTTTGATCTCATCTGTCAACCAATAGTCTGTAAATGAGTATATTTCTTGGCAGCTGAATCCCACCGTCAATGTAGTTTAGCCATTCTGGATATAGAAAGAAAGGCACACGGCTTTGTATGCTAATCATTCTCAAACCAATGTGAAGAATATTTATAAAACTCCAGAACAATCCAAAGTTCTGAGTAAATATAGCACATATGCAAATAATCACTGGGATCTTCCTTTTGAAAAAATCTCTAACCCTTTTCTCTTTTCAGTCTACCGATGGTGTTTTTCTCACCCTCTTACCTCGCAGATGAGAATATTTACATATCAATCAAGTATGAGCTTTTTAGCACAGAAAGGAAAAGCTTTTGTTATTACCAATAAAAAATTATAATTACAGAAGAGCATCTTAAGAGTCCTTCATTCAAGAGACAGTATATGCTCATGAAACCAGCTATGAGGACAAGTACTAAACTTCACAAGATGGGTTCATATAGAATACATATAGAATAACTGCAGGGAAGACATGACAAATGTCAATCATTACAAAATGTTAAGCACTTAAAAAGGCTGATGTAATGAATATAAGGGAGTCAATAAGATATATTATGTTTTTTAGTATTTGATTGTTTTCAGTGTATGTGCTTATTTCTAGTAATTTTAGTCAAAATACTGTCGATCTAAATTTAAATTTGGATTAAATTGAAAAAAGGGGCAGATTATGGCGTTTCATGGCTGCCATTAATTGAATGAGCGCAAAGATAACTGAGCCAGTGTATTCAGGAAATGAGTGAGCGAGCACAATTCTAACCGAGCGACCCTGCATTTTACAACTGCAGGGTTGGAGTCTTAACTGAGTGGCAATCCTGTGCGCTCGCTTCACTCCTGTGCGCTCGCTGGGTTTGTGTGCAGTGTTAAGGGGGAGTTTTCGTCACTTGGGGCGGTGTTCGGGGGGGAGGGTTTGTCACTTGGGGGCGGTTACCTTTCTGGTTGATCTGATTGGCCAAAATTTGCATGTCAAATCCTGCGAGGAGCAGGGTGGGACTTTTAGTGTTTACAGTAGGGATGCTAACGTGCGGCTCTCTGCCTCTTATCATATTTTCTAGATAACGTACTGTCAGGACTATAAGGCGCACTTAAAAGTCTTAATTTTTCTCCAAAATGTACAAAGCGCCCTATGGTGCAGCCCTAATGTGTTGTGTGACTTCGGTAAAGAGGACCTAGGAGAGGACAGCATAAGAACGGTACGGAGGGAAGTGAGGGCGTGAAAGAAGTCCCCCCGCCCCCAAATAGTACAAAGGAACATTGTTTTGGAAACCCTGACAATGCTGCCTGCAAAGAGACACGATTATGAAGCACAGTTGAAACTGCAAGCTATCAGCTACATGGAGGAACATGGCAATCGAGCAGCTGCGAGAGAATTCAAGGTTAATGAATCGATGGCTCACAAGTGGAGGAAGCTGGAAAACCATGGAAACAAGGTCTCCTGTGTTAGAAGACGGACTTGAGCACAGCAACTTCAAGTTACGCCAATATCTGTGAATGGATTGTAGATGCTTGGGCTAACGTGTCTACTTGCCCTGTTGTTCAGGCTTTTGCAAAACCCGGCATCATTCATGAGGAGCCGCACAACAACGAGACCGACTCTGACAATGACGAAAGGGAACCTGCCATGTTTATTAGAAATTTGCTGTTCATTTCAGATCCAAAAGATGAGGACTTTGATGGATTTTTGATGCTGATTGATGACTGAAAAAATGAAAAATAAATCATAAGTTTTGCGCTCGCTGCCCTTTGAAAACACACTAACATGCATGTTTTACTGGAAAGGTTTAACGTTAAATAAATAAAAAAGCCCCCATAACTGAAACTGCGCCCTTTAATCCAGTGCTGTTGTATTGTAAGGAGTGGAGTGTGTTATTGGAAATAATATGGCTTTAATTGTGTGTTTGTTTGTGTATGTCTTGGCAGGTCAGTGCATGGTGTGGCTCTTTGACTATCACATTTAAAAATGTCGGCTCTTTGTGTCAAACTTGATCACCACCCCTGTTTTAGAGGCTTTAAAGCATTAAAAACAGCCAATGTAACATGGATTAAAACATTAACCAACGAAACAAGACCAAGGTGTTGTCGGTGCGGCAGTTTTTTTTGTGCTAGCTTTTCTCATGTGAAAATCACTGAATTTGTGTATTCCTTAAAGTTTTAATCCAAGTTACGTCTGACGTTTTTTTTCCTATTAAAGACTAAAAAAAATTAAAAGTCCCGCCCTGTTGCCTCACAGGATTTGACCTGCAAATTTTGACCAATCAGATCAACCAGAAAGGTTTCCGCCCCAAAGTGACAAAAACACCCCCTTAACAGCGCACGCAAACCTAGCGAGCACGCAGGAGCGAAGTGAGCGCGCAAGATTGCCACTCAGTTAAGATTTAAGATTAAGATTAAGATGCAACCATGCAGTTGTAAAATGCAGGGTCACTCAGTTAGAATTGCGCTTGTGCGGTTGTAAGGTTCCCTCACTTAGTTCCTGAATACACTCGCTCAGGCTACGTTCACACTGCAGGCTGAAATGACCCAATTCCAATTTTTTTGCCCCTATGCGGCCCAATTCCGATCTTTCATAACAGTCTGAATGACACAGATCCGATCTTTTCAATTGTGACCCAGGCCCCTTGGGTTTGCCGGCCTGATTCCGATATATATCCGATCTTTTCAATTGCGACCGCCGTCTGACCGGCCAGGCGACTTGATTCCGAACCGTACGTCATCGACACGCTACAAACGTCATCATTTTGCGTTGAAGTAGGCTGGAACGAGAACGTAAACATCAACCATGGTGGACGATGCTGCTGAGATCAGTCAGTGGAAGGGAAGCGAGGTCACTGACTTGATTAGTATTTGGGGTGATCGCTCCTCAGGCCAAACTCCAGGGCTCTTATCGCAACTGGGCGGTTTTTGAAAAGAATTCCAGCCAAATGGCCGAGCGTGGTGTTGGAACTTTCCCGTGATGACTTTTTTTTCTTTCTCCCCTTTCTGACGTGGTCAGAAGCACGGGGGACCCAAGGCGATCCTCCTCCTCCTCCCTGTTCTGATCTTTAGATTCTCCAGGATTCTCCAGAACGGCTTAATAAAGAGTCCATAGCATTTATTCTGGGGGAAACCTTCTCTTATTACCGTCTTGCTTCCTCCGTAACACACATCATGAATGCGCGCCCACACTGCCCCCCCCTCCCCATTCTCCATCGCGGCACGCGCTTGCACACACACACATTCCCATTCCACTACAGTGGGTACAGACGATCCCGACTCCATTGCCTTCTTAAAATGAGAAGATTGTAATTGTGCTGCTCCTTCGTGAAAATAAATTGAACATTACAAAAAGAGCTCCGCTTTTGACATCACTGTTGTTGACATCCATTGTTAACGTTGGCTCCGCAAACAACGAGTGACGTTGTTCACCGTTGAGTATTCTTCTGGCCTCTGCGCATGCGGGTCTCGTTTGGGTCGTGTCATGGTCACACTGGAGATCACAAAAGTTCGGATTTACTTGGAAATGTGAACGGTCTTGCAAAAAAATCGGATTTTTTCAAAAAATCCGAATTGAGCATTAAGCCCTGCAGTGTGAACGTAGTCTCAGTTGTCTTTGTGCTCGTTCTATTAATAGCAGCCATGAAACGCCATAGCGACGACTCAACAAGTAGTTAACTAATATCCAAAGCCTTTTTGAAACATGTCATCCATCGTCATGCTTTGTTTCTTTCTTTAACATATCAGATACAAACACACAACAAACAAACAAACAAATACTTGATTTTATGGAACTATGTGCATTTAGAAAAATCTATAGCACTGCTTTTTTTCTTTCTTGCTTTTATAATAAAGCAACAAAAGGTAGACAAGTGCCCAGAAGATGAGCTAAGAAAGAATATAGTTTTCTTTACTGGCATCCCATGAATAAATGTGAGAACGGTTCATTATCATCGTCTTTAATTAGATGATGCATATAATTTAAGCTTTGAGATCATCTTGTTTTTTTGTTTCGTTTCAAAAGTGCTGCCTATGTCAGAACAGTAAATTCCCAGCTCTTAGATTAGATTAGGTTAAATAAGACTTAATTTATTCCACGATGGGAAAATTCTTTTGTCTGCAGCAATAAAGTGACATCCAAATAGTGTTAGTCTTGATGCCATTTGTTGTTTCTTTGGTTTCTGTGTTAAAATGATGTTCTCTATCAACATGACAGCGATAGGAGGACATGCTCTGCTCAATCTCTGTTCATCAGTCATAGAGATAGATAATGGAGGTCTTATATCTTGTTAATGGCTAACTTTTGATCTGGTGCACCTGTTACCCGACCATGTTTAGAGTTTTTTCCTGTCATGATGCTCCCTTTGCTGTGGGGGCTAAGTTCTCTGTTGACTCTGCCGTGAAGCCTATTTTGCCTGGGATGAAAGGCCAAAGGCCTTTTTGTTAATAAATAACCAAAAAACGTATTTCCTCTGTGTTCAAAGGAAGGACATTTAGCCTTCAGTTCAGCTTTTGTTTTTATCTTAACCAGGTAGAGGTAAAATTGACCAAAATAGTATGTTGCCTTTGAGAAGTGTTGAGTAGAAATGCTGTAATGTGGTTTAGTCTTTAATAATAGCTTTTGTTTTTAATGTGGGAATTAAAATTTAACTCTAAATAAACAAAAAATTAAATATTGAATTGGAATATTTGCCTAGTGTTAAAGAAATAATGAGTACAATTTTAATGGAAGGTTTAATTAAACAGCAAGACACAGAAGAAAAAATGCATTTGATTAAAGTTATACATTTTTTTTGCATTTTTTTTTAAATAAGAATGCTATGAGCACTACCTTAACCTTGTCCTAATATTTTTGATCTCCTTGCTTAAACTCACAGATGTCAGAATGTTTTTCATACTTTTACAATCTCAATGTTGTCTGGGATTGAAACTGGCATTGTCAAGACTGAACTCCCCAAATCAGGAGCAGACTGGCCTTGTTTATGGAGGTCAAATATGTTTTCCAGTTTAAGGGCGCTTGTTGCTGGTTCCTGAATGAAACCTTCTGAGAGCCATCCACACACAACCCTTTCTCATCCAGGGAGACTCACACACAGGTCAGTGAGCATTTTGTGTCTGTTCATGGCAACGTGCAGAGAGAGATGTGGTTTTGTGTTTTAACCTCCTCACTCTGAAGGTGGCAAACACTGCACTGCAACAGATTTGTATATTTTAGCTTATTTAGTTGTGCGACTAAAAGCTTTTCACATCAGGACAAGAAGCTTTTTGAAGTTGTTTATCTGGTCTTTAGCCAATGAGGAGGGAGTAGACTTTATCAGTGTCTGCCTTGTTACTTAAGCTCAGGCTTACATTCACAGGGAGCTATGATTTATGAGCTCATACCTTTCAGCTGATCTAAACCTTGACCTGTAGGAGGAGAAAAAAGGCTGAAGGCAGTCAAACACTGACAGGCGGACGCTGACTGCACCGGCATCGTTTATGTTTTTGTAACAAAAACCTGTGTGAAAATAAGACTTTCATGAAAACATGGAAGACACTACATGAAACATGCTGCTGGGGAAAATCTTTAGTCTCACTGCTAAATAAGTTCAATGCTAAACGCTCATTTAGGCTAATATTATAAGGCGCAGAGGGATGATAGGGCTCAAAGGGGCCACACGAGCCAAGTTATCAAAAAGATCTGGGCCAGTTAAGTTAAATGTATGAAAAGAGCCAGGTTTCAGTGGTGTTGGACACCTGTGGCAGCTGAACCTTTAAGGCTGGTTTATACGTCACAGCGATCAGTAGTGTCCAGAATCACACGTTCATTTTAATGTTGGATGGCTTTTGTCTGCGACTGTCTGTGATAACTGTGATGAATGTCTGAGTGGCGTTTATCATTTTCAAGCGATGCGATTATTTCCAGCCTGTATTGTTGACACGGAGGACATCTTGATCAGACACTTGCTGCGTCTGTAAAGGTCCATGATTACCTGAACTAACAAATAACCTCCTCAAACCAAAACACAACATACATCTACCATAAGCATACTGTAAACCTGGGTGACCAGGAGAAGACTATGGTGAGATGGTTTCACTTATCTGTTTATATCGGCAAGACTTCAGAAACAATGTCCTTTGATGAAGATAGCCTGAAGTAGGATTACCATAAATGTATATATTTTCACAGAAACCCAAACATCATATTAGAACAAAAACTTTGTGCTAACTTTAAAGCACTACAAGGTTTGAACGGTTTTACTTAGTTCTTAATTTTGATCTTGAATAATTGATATTCTTTGTTATTTTTTGCAAGTTTCTCTGAGTCATGGAGTAGTTGAAGGTTTTTGGCATTCAGGATGAAAATATGTCAGATTTCTGAAGATTCCAGACTGAGCTTTGACTTTTTGAACTTTTAAATATGATCTTAGACAGACTTTGGTTTTGAACTTAGAAAACTATGATTAGTGTTCATGTTGTAAAGCTTGTAACCATGGAAGCAATAGCGAAAACATTTTTAAACCAATCTGAGGGTGTAAAACTCAAGGAAATGTTAACAAGCTTAAGGACATGTGTCAATAGATGTGGTCAGGTGGAAAGCAGGAAGTTAGATTTAGTCTCCGTCATGTGCTGCATCTTTTATTAGAGCTGTTTTTTTTAACCAACAAGGTGCGTGCCTTTGTGCATGTAAGCTAGAGCAGCCTCACACTGACACTACATGTATTATCTGTTTTATTGTTGCCTTAAACCTTGACCTCACCCACTTTACAGCATTCAACTGTTCGGTCACAGAGCAGCTACATACATGATTTCCTGCTCATGTTATCAACCAGTAAACTGTTTGTTAGAGATTCATCTGACAAAGCGAACATCAACGTTTTAGGAAATGAACCCCAAGCAAAGTTGTAAAATAACGAAAACACTAATAGTTTGAGGGGATGGCATCTTTGCAAAGGAAAGCCAACAGCTGACTTCAGGATTCACAGTATCATGTAATCATTAAACCAGAACTCTAAAAGAAAACAAAAAGGCTTTGTTTGTTGGATTAAAAAAGTGTAGGAGGGGCTTTGCTTAAGTATTTAATGATAATGTGAAAGAGAACATTTCAGGTTGTATACTCATTAGATCACAATAAAAGAAAAGTCCCCCAGTCTTATACACAGTGAAATACAAGGAATTGTGGAGTTAGGTACTTTACACAACTTGATCACTAAACAGAAATGGTGGACAAAACTTCAACACATTAATAAAAGAAAAACAAGCCTGTGTTGCTGAGCAAATGCAGCGTCAGGACATCCGCCTGGTAAAAAAAACAGCAAACACAGCCCCAGATGCAGTGGACACATGCTGACAGCAATGGGTTGGATAAACTAAAATGTAATTGAAACAGAAAAAAATAAACAGGCCACGTGCCTTAGAAATACACAAAACCAAGTGGGGGCCTGGGCCCAAACCAAAAAAAAAGCTGGTCCATGCTGTATGAAGGGAAGCTTCCTAGATATGCCCCTGGAACAGGAAGGCAAAAGAGAATTGCTCAGTGACCCCATCAGATAAAAAGATTGTCCTCCCCAGAACTCCTTTTAAGTACAGACGAGCAGCCAGGCAGAAGATGGCAAGCATGGCTGGATTTAAGCTCCAGTGAGAACTGCAAGCTACCCCTGAAATAAAGACAAGGTTAAACACCTGCTTTTCATGACTGTTGTGATAATTTTGTGCTTTTCTTTGCATTGTTTAATATTATTGATTGTGTTTTCTTAGTCATGTTCTGTTTTTAGGATTTGTGTGTCCTCTGCCACAGCAGGTTTAGTTTTTCACAGCTGTCTTGAATAAAGTTATGGATTCCCAAGCTGTTAAAGAGTCTGCCTTCAGATCATCTGCATCATCGCTGTTTTTGGGAGGTTATATAATGCTTTGAGTTAAAATAAAGTTTTAGGCTCTGCCACCAGGTTTGGTCTCTTCCATTTTTGCATTATTAACCACCAAATCCTGCCAGCTATCAGGTTTCTTCAAAGCTTTTTAAGAAGGGGAATCAGGCGTTTTTATTAAGGTTTAATTTGCCACACAGTGGCTAAAAAATGAACGATGCTGCAACTTTGCAGAGACTGGATCTTAACCTTGTTGACATTTTCTGGTAATATTTAGAACACTTCTAGAAAATAATTTGACACAACAATGTAAATGAGAGTGAATCAAATTATTTCCACTATAATATAATTAGTGTTTACACACAAAAATGTTGTAGTTTTTTTTTCTTTTGCAGCGTCTGCAAAACTGCAGAACTGTTGAACATTTTTGCTTGTTTTTATCAAGATCTTTTAAAGAAACTAAGCAACTGATTTACACTTGATGTTTTCTAAAATTAACTTTAAACATTTTAAGAGTGATTTACCATTCTCACTAATTACAGCAGTTGCCGCTAAACTTAGGGGAGAACAACAGAAGTTGTTTTCACTGCTACATTTCTGAGCATCTGTGCTTCTTAAATGTTCAATCTCAGAGTGACTGGTAAACAGATTCCTCTTTTCTATGTCCAAAATCTTCAGATGTTTGAAAGACAACCTGGTGACCCCGTTGTGACCCCGTCCCGTTAACTCGCCTTACAAAGTGAGAAGTAAACCCACCGTTCTCCGAGCCTGATGAATGAGACAGCCACTGAGTGATAAATACCCGGCTAACTCCTGCAGCGAAAAGCCATGTGTGCATTCAGCCCAGTGTGCTCTCACGTGAAAAATTGAAAGTGTGTGTGTGTAATTTCATAGGCACAAAAGAGGCTTTGTCACCCAAAGGCAGCACAGGTAAATGACATCATCTGTCCCAACGCAGCGCTGCAGGGAGCTGGGATTAGAGCTGTCCATGGTTCATGTGTGTGTTTGCGTCACATGCTATCATTTTTACCAGAGGGGGCCTCCTTGGCTGACATGCTTCCTGACTCTTTTCAGGTAGCAGATTAGACCATGTGTATACACAACACAAGCAAACATGCCCGCTCATGCATGCTGGAGGGGTAACACCTAAAGAAACTACAAAAAAACTTCAGTTTTGCTACGTTTTATATTCATTGTTCTGCAATAATAATAAAAAAGAGCTATATTGTACTGCCTTCATCCAGTTCCAACCACATTTAGTTTTACAACAATAATAACTTTTATATTTTGCTAAAAAGCTGCCAGTGAGGGGCCGAGCAGCCAAAGAAGGACAACAGAAAAATATCCTCAAAAAAGGGATAACATTAAAAAAAGAAACATTTTTACAAAACTAGACCCTTAAAGACCCACTAAAATAAAAATTGTGCCCTTAACATTTATCTCATGACATAAATAAAAGAATTTAAGATTAAAACTACGTTTCTGAGTATACCTTTGTACCAATTGTGTTGGATCAGGAGTAGATGAAAACCAGTGGTTTTGAAAAAGCTTGGGTTTGTCACGCAGCAACTGCAATTGGCGGGCCTTAGTCTCCCTGCTCATCCACTGTCAGACAAATAGATCCATTAACATCTTTGTTTCCCTCATATGAGCTGAAATCTGGATCTAAACTGTACAGCTGGATAGCTGGGATGCTATTCGCCACTTTTGTTGCAGCGTGGGGTTGTGAGGGGCTGTAAGCTAGCATGAGAGAGTGTAAACAAAAGGGATGATGGGAGATGTTTTTTCCAGGCACCCTAGATTCCTCCCACAGGTTCAGGTGTCTCAGCAGTTAATTGATGTCTCTAAATTGCTCCTAGGTGTGCATGTGAAGGTGTGTGTGTGGCCCTGCAAAGACTGGTGACCTGTTCCTGGTGTACCCTTCCTTTTCCCAACAAGAGCTGGGTTGGCTTCATAAGTATGCAGCAGGTTCTGGATGACTTCTACATTCATATCATACATTAAGATATTCGTATCATCAGCAAACAAGACAACTTTTAATGTTTCAGAAACTGTAAAAATATTATTGATGTACAAGAGGAACAATTTTGATATTTTGGTCCCAACACTGAACCCTGGGGAACACCACAAGCAATCTCAAAAGTTCAAGATGGGAATTGACAAATAGTGATTTATATATTTAGCTTGGTGCAGTGATTAGTGTTCTTCTCGCAAGAAGAAGTTGGCTGAGTGACTTGAAACCTTTCTGTGTGGAATTTGCATGTTCTACCCGTGCATGTGTTGGACTCTCAACCTTCATAAGTTAATTGCTCTTACATGTGAATGCATGGGCATATGGCTGTATGATTGTGGCTCTGCGTCAGACTGGCAGCGAGGGTGTAGACAGGTTTCAGCAGCCCAGTGATAAAAATGGGTTTAGAAAATGAATGATGTTTGAACCCTGCCTGTTAGTTTGATCCAGTTTTAAGCCACCCCACAGATTGTATGTCACTCAAGTTTTTTGAATACTTTTTTGAAATCAATAAATACTCCAACTGCATTTTTTACCATCCAATGCACTGACAATTTCTTCTACTGCACCACCATCGAAGTTTTCTTTTTTTTCTAAAGCCTTACTATTAATTAAAAAAAATGGTCATCTATGAATCAAACGGTGAAATAAATGTGTTGTCAAATTTGTGAAAAAAATTCCATTTACATGTAATGTAAATGGAATTTAATGGAGAGTAAATAGAGAGCTTCCCCAGCCCCAAATGCTACACACCACCACCATCTGTAAGTCCCCAACCCCAGACACAAACCAGTGGCCCTCAACAAAGACACGCCCCACACTCCAGGCACCCGCAGAGAGTTCAGCTAAGAGTGAGGCTGGGGCTAAGCCCTCCCCTCCAACAAAGATGGAGGTCCCTCACAAGACTGGTAAACATGGGCCAACTAGGCTCCCCTTAGGCTAGAATGTTTAGAGAGGCCCAGCACTGGAGGACATGGACCAGAACTGAAACCCCAGGAACACGGACACCGCTTAGGATCAGATGTGATGTGATCCTTGGCTCACAGACAGAGATCTCATCATGTGGAGGGAGGACCGCCAGGCCCAGGAAGCCACCACCAAAGGGACACAGCTATCACCACTGAGTGACTAGTTCCCCCACAAGGGATGGAGTAGGCAGAAGATCAATGGCCACCCTCTTCCTGTTTGAAGCAGATCTTCTTTTGACTTTCCTCTTGCCAGATAACGTGCACAGGGGTGACGTGTACATGTTAGGTCAAAACAACACGTGGTTTTTTATTGACTGGTTTTGACAGTACCAATATTAATCCAACTTTCACTATTTGCTCACACCTCAGAGATTATCACACAGTTATTCTATAGTACAGCTCCAACAAGTGTTGGAAAATATTAGTCATATAATGGGCAGAGTCACTCTCTAGTGCTTTTGTGCTGGATGCTTTGTTCAAACCCTGCTGCCGATATTTGTGTATTCTTCTTAAATTGACAGTTTATCTCTTTTTAATTAAAGTTTTGGAAAAATGTGTTTATTCAACACTTTTTATTACACAATACTAATCCCCCATTTATTCTCCTGGTCTTTGCTCAGTCACACACAAACACACACACAGAGGCTGCGTGATTCCATGGTAACGGCACACCCACGCAAACAAACAGCAATACTGATAAGCTGTCAGCTTCCAAATTAGGTATTTCATTCCAACAAACCTGATTCAGCTGCAAACATTATTGACCACTGCGTGTTTTCAGCTTTTGGAGGCACAGTATGCTAAAGTTCAGGGGGAAGACTCATGTGACACACACCCGCTCCTCTAAAACCAACAGTTTAAGTTCCTGACAGCAGCCGGTCCAGCAAGATTTGTTTTTGTTTTTTTCCTGAAGGTATGGTTGGTGCTTTCAAACTGTCCACCCAAAAGCCAGATTAATGTGTGGGTGGCTTTTTTGTTTGTTTACTGGTTACTTTTGGTTTTAAACATGGTTTTAGGCTTTACTAAAAACCTTTTTTTACCCTAATGTCCAGCACTTTTGTTAACCCTCTATTACTGGAGCTACCACAGAAAAGAACACGCTCTTCAAACTACCAAAACTTTTAAATAATTTATGTAATTTCCATAATTCTAAAGGATTCTGAAGCAAAAAAAAAAAACACTTTACTGTAGTAATGTGTTTTTTCCTAGCAGGAGATCTGCTAACAAAACAAAAAAAAGAAAACACAAGGTGAGTGGCAAATAATTTACCAGGGCAGCTTAGAACAAACAGTAAATAGCCTTAGTCCTCACTCTCACTAGTACACGTAAAAACAAAAGAAAAACCCGGCTGCAACAAGGAGTTTCAGATGCATAGAGGAAGGGTGTCCAAGAGCGCCGACTGATGAGGCGTAAAACCCACAGGCAGGATCCGGAATACTGCTGGCCGGATTTGCCGCCATAGACGGCTGCAACCAGAATCTCCAGGCGCTTGATGTCCTGCTGCAGAGAGAAGTGGGTCTAAGGGTGCTACCAGGCCCTGAAACCCTGTTCAATTCAATTCAATTCAATTTTATTTATATAACCCAAATTCACAACAACAGTAGTCTGAGAGGGCTTTGGATTTGGAAGATTCAAGCTGCCTTATCTGGCTGGCCTTCCGTGCTCCTGCGCCCCCTTGCTCTCTGGCACTGGGGGTCCCTGTGGCGGTCCTCCGGGCCCTGGTCTGGGTGGTTGATGTTGCATTCCCGCGATCTCCATCTCCAGGTGGGAGTGGAGGGGATCAAGTGTTTCTCCTCTTTTGTCTCACTTTTTACATTCCATCATCCACCACAGGAGAACACATACTCACCTGGGGCCTCATTTATAAACGTTGCGTACGCACAAAGGAAGGCGTACGCCACTCTCTACGCAATAAGTATTTATAAAAGCACCGAAAATGTGCGCCTTCCGCAAGTCTCTGACCAGGCTGAAGTGAAAAGACAATACTGCCTCTATAAAGACATGAAGTCTTCACAAGCAGTCTTGGTACAGCCTACACTTTGATACAGCATCCAAACAAAAAAATGAACGAATTCATCAAACAGACGATTCAACTGACCAATGTTTGCAGCAAATAAAGATGGTATAGTAGCTAGATTAGATGGATATGTTTGTTCATATTTCCCTCTAGTAAACATATAGTAGTTATGTACATGAACATAGTTTGTCTAGCATTCAGGCACAGATACATTGCGCTAGCAATTTCCATTCCCTCGTATTACTCTGTAGTGTCAGATGCAATTAAATGATGATAAAATGCCCATCACAATGCGTAATGACGCACAAGGTGATCTTGCGCTCTTAGAATGTGCAATGGACGAATTCGGAGTGAACGCATCTTAGACAAAGAAGACTTGCTGGCAACGAGACGAGTGGGAGCGGTCCACTTCATAGGGATTCCCAATATTGCTGCCAGTCTCTCATCAAGGGGGTCAGCTCGCGTCCCTTCCCCAACGTGCAGACCACTCTGGCGATGCAGTGCTAGACGTTTTTTTTCCTCGACTTTGATGTCGACCATTTCTTTTTTATTCAGCCACGGTCCGAGGTTGTGAGGCTACAGCATTTACAGCGTCTGCCACCGTTTGCCACTTAAGTGCCTTTTTGGCATTAGTAATGCCCACACTGTGCCCTCCAGACAACATTTTACTCCTCTTTACTGATAACTTCTACTTCACATTGAGTGAAGTTACGTTTTTCTGATTTCCTCTCTGTGTTTGCCATGGTTTCGCATTCAACAAATATTAACTTGTGGGCGTTTCACGGACTATTTATGGGCAACTATGGGCGTGTCCTGAAGCCGCAAAAGCTGCGCAGCATTTAGAATTGGTTGTGATTTATTGAAGGAAAAATCCATAGGATGTGCGTGCGCATGGTTTTATAAACCAGAATATTTCTGTGCGTACGCACATCCTATGTTTAATCCGTACTCCACTTCTGACGCAAATCCTACACAAAGTTTTATAAATGAGGCCCCTGAGCACAGGTTGCACTAATAGCAAGCGTGACGGATTGATATTTTTGACATGCTGGTTGTATCTCCTTCTTTTCCTTCATTTTTATTGCTTGTTTGTGTTCTGTTTATTGTGTGGAAACATTGTTGCTGTTGGGGCATGTACAGCAATTTGGGTCAAATTGGCAAGGCCTAGAACCCTGATGGCTGGATTTGGCAGATTCGAGCTGCACCTCTATGCAATAGAACCAGGTAACTAAACTAAGCAGCAGTGGTGCCTCTGATGGACCTGAGCAATGCGAAGATCATCCACACTTTACAATAGGTGGATAACTAAATTTAATTCCTCTTTATTTGGTCTATTTTGAATTGTCCATTTAGTTTTGAGTTCACGTTTGATACAAAATGGCTCGATTATGAGAAATTTTTTATTGATTTATTAACAAAATTCAAAATTACACAGCATCTTTTTTTCCATTTGGAACATTCAAATCTAAAAACCATAAAGCAGTATACAATTTTATAAATTACTAAATCTAAGCAGCAGATGAAAACAAAATAGGGTAATAAGTATTAAAAATAAATAAAACATAGACCTTTAATACCAAACTAAAAGTAGCAATCAACAAAAAGTATTCAAATAAAATAAAAAGAAACAAAGGCAATAATCCAGATAAACTGAAAAACAGTTTAAGAGTTTAAGAGTTAAGAGAGAGAAAATGACATTTAAGACTAAAGAATTATAAAAATAACAAAATTGTTAAAAATAAACTGAAATTTTGTTCTTTTTTTATACACCTAATTTGAATGTTAAGGTATGAAAATGTTTGGATTGATTTTTTTGTTGAAAGCCACCTATATAGATCATTCCAGAAAATTTTAATCAAATTGAAATTATGAAAGGGGTGCTTTGAGTTTCAATATCTTTTGTACAGGCTGCACGGTGGCGCAGTGGTTAGCGCTCTTGCCTCACAGCAAGAAGGCCTCCGGTTCTGTGTGGAGTTTGCATGTTCTCCCTGTGCATGCGTGGGTTTTCTCCGGGGTCTCCG
The DNA here is from genome assembly GCA_023969325.1 of Oryzias curvinotus. Taxonomy (NCBI): domain Eukaryota; kingdom Metazoa; phylum Chordata; class Actinopteri; order Beloniformes; family Adrianichthyidae; genus Oryzias; species Oryzias curvinotus. The sequence continues at coordinate 1,551,124 of CM043728.1, read as the reverse complement.
GCTTCCTCCCACTGTCCAAAAACATGCTTCATAGGTTAATTGGCAATTCTAAATTGTCCATAGGTGTGAGTGTGAGAGTTAATGGCTGTGTGATTGTTGAAATTCTTCCCTGCAACAGACTAGCGACCTGTTCAGGGTGTCCCCTGCCTTCGCTCAAGAGTGGCCGGGATAGGCTCCGGCAGCCCCGTGACCCCGAAAGGGAAAAAACAGATAAGAAAATGATGAAATGATCTCTTGTACATATGGGGCATAAATTAACTTGTATATTAAATCTTATGCATAAATTCCTTACATAGATAAAAGTCGTTAATTGATACAAAGTGGACCTCCTTTATTTTCTGAGGTAGGGGAATCGAAAGAAAACATATTCTAATGTGAAAAATTGCTTTAATAACTCTTGAATGTGCAATCCACATTGTACTTGTTTTTAAATCTGTATATTTAAGAAAAGTTCCATCAGGTGGACAATGCCCCGAACTCGTTAGTCCATCCAATCTTTGTAAAACATGGATTTTCTTTTGTAATTAACAAATCAATTATACCAAATTGTTGCAGTGTGAGGACTGAAGTTGTGGATTCATTTCCAATAGAGAAAAGCTTGTTTGTGATATTCAGAAATTTGAATTGGTAATTTAAGTGGATCCCATCTGAAAAAAATTCAATACCACCACCCTTTGAAATAGACGTGAAGGAATTTTAAACCAGATTGACTGTTTGTTTTTATAAAATCTTTTTATTTTATTGAATATTTATGAATTTAATCCCTACCATTCATGACCTCAAAGTCAATGACAATCATCCCTCCCTCCTTTATAGGTTTTACTATGTCGTTTTTTTCAGATTAAGTGTTGTTTGTTATTCCAGATAAAATCATCCTGATTAATCTTCTTAATGTTTGTGTCGGAAAGAGCTACCGCATATACAGGGTAAATTAATGGAGATGCTTTCCATTATTGTTAATAGAATTCTACCAAATATTGAACATTTTCTATGTAACCAACTGTTCAAAATCTTCTTTGTTTTTATCGATTATGGATTGAATATTATTATCAGACTTACAATTAATATTCTTGGTAATTGTTATTCCCAAATATTTAATTTAATTTTAAATAGAAAGTTGAATTAAATGAATTCTTGTTTCATTAGTGTCATGAATTGTTATGACCTCCCACTTGCTTGTATTTAAGTTTAGTCCTGAGGCTTGGGACAACAGGGACATTGTTTTCATAGCATTTGGGATTTTTTCTTTGTTGTTTAACACTAATGCAGTGTCATCTGCTCGCTAAATAATTTTAATAATATTTCCTGTCACAGATAAACTTTCAATTAATGGTCATTTTGTATCAATAGTGTCAGCATTTCCACTCAATAATGAATAGAAGTAGACTAACTGGGTCATCTTGCCTTATTCCTCTTCTTACCTGAAATCTGGGTGGCTGGATTATAAGAAGTTATTGTAGGGGTTGTATAAATTCATTGCACTGTTCTAATCCCTGTAAGGCAGTACAAACTGCCCTAAAATGATACATTTCTTTGATGACAAATGTGCTCTCTACCTTGGCTAATGAACCTTCCAGCTTAGTGGCATCTCTTGATCAGAGATAAGCAGATAGCCATGTTTACCTGCTGGCCACAGTGATCAGAGCATGTCTAAATGAAGACATAATGAAAACAGAGGCGTGCATGCCAATGCGGTGAGTGTGTTAGTTCTGCTCTGAAGAGCTGTGGTGTCCGTCAGTAAACCTCCTGATGATACCGCCAGCTGTTTCAGTCCTCCTGACCCCCCCAAAGCCTGAAACACAGCAGGAGTCACACTGTCGCCACATAAAAGACTTCACTGACACTCTCTAATCTACTGTACAAGACCCCTCAGCCTGACCTCTACTTAACCTGCTTTATGCATTAAGCCCCCCCACCTTAAACCTTTTTATATGTTTGTAATGTGTCCTCCTCCTGAAGAATTTGCTGTGTCCTCCGTTATCAAATCAAATGTTTGACACCAAGTTGAACTAAAACAGCATAACCCCACTATTTAACTTGAAAAGAAGTTGATTAAAAGGGGGATCAGATCACCTCTGCAGAGAACTTGCTGAACCGCCTTCACTGATGGTTTCCAGACTTGTCTTTATTGTTTGACAGCAGTTAATTATCTCCAGCACAAGAAGTTCCCAGACGAGCCAGGACAGCCCCCTCTCTCCTGCTAATACTAAGATGTTTGCCCCCGTGCACCAACTGTAGGAACTTTTTTACATCTGTGTTTAAATCCAATCCAGAAAAAAAATTTTTTTCATATGAAGGATTTTTTAATTTCAAAACACCAGGTACATCCTGTTTTTATTACTTAACCAGTCCACTCTGATAAGTTATACAAAGTTAAAGAGCAGGCATGTCAGCATTGCATTTAGGTATGCTTTTTTCTTGTAAAAGTTTCCTTAGTGTACAAAAATGCAAGAAGCTCAGTGGATATTTATCTTTTATTCATATTGCTGGGTTGTACAAAACTGCTAAAACGATAAACAAACCTAAGGCAGACACTTGAAGAAATGAAAACCTACATAAGTTATATGCTCTAAGCCTGAATTTCATTAAATCTTGAATGGAAAATACCATTGCTATTAAAGATTATCCTTTAATGACCAAACTTGTCTGTAGTAGCAGCAATTAGCAACAATATGGCGGCGCGCACAGATGCAGGGGCTCACTGCTCCTCACAAACGGTGCTTTATTTTCTTTTTTTTCTTTGTGTGTATGTTTGGTTTGGTGTTCTACTCTTTGGAACCACCGGATGTTGGGCACAGTACAGATACAGTCGTCAGGGTCTTCTGAGCTTGAGTTTACGCTGTGAAAAGATTATTACATCGGACTTCCATGACTTTCCAGGTGCATGGTTAGACCCCAGGGGTCTCTGTGGATGGTTCTCCCCAGCGGCAAGTCCGAGAGGAAGCGTAAACAAAGGAAGCAAAAACGGGACTGCAGGGGTGGCACGCTAGCGCGGCTGAAGAGACAACCATTAAAGCCGCCGTTTCCCAGCCTTTTCCTCTCCAACACCAGATCCATTTTGAACAAAATTGACGAACTGAGGCTAAACAATGCAGTCAACAAGTGTTTCTGCGACTGCTGCGTTTTATTAATCACAGAGACATGGCTGAATCCTTCTACACCGGACTCGGCTATCGAGCTAGCAGGCCGCACGGTCTACCGCCACGACAGGAACGGTGACTCCGGTAAGAGCAGAGGAGGGGGGCTATGCGTCTACATCAACTACAACTGGTGCAGAAATGCAACGACTGTAGACAGCTACTGTTCCCAAGATGTGGAATTTTTGATTGTTAAATGCAGACCCTTCTACATTTCTTGTGAGTCTACCGTCATCATGGTAACGCCGTGAACAGCTCAGGAACAAGCCCTGAGCACCAGAGCTAAAGAGGCTCAGATATAACACACCAGACAAGACCCAATGTGTAGGCTGGGCAAAGAGGCGCCTGAAACAATCCAGCACATAACTGCAGGGTGTAAGACGCTGGCAGGGAAAGCATACATGGAGCGCCACAATCAAGTGGCTGGAATAATATACAGGAACATGTGTGCAGAGTATGGACTGGATACCCCAAGGTCACAATGGGAAACACCTCAGAAGGTGGTAGAGAATGAAAGGGCAAAGATCCTGTGGGACTTCCAGATCCAGACTAATAGAATGGTAATGGCGAACCAACCAGACATTGTAGTGGTGGACAAAGAACAGAGGAAAGCCGTTGTGGTGTGGATGTGGCAGTGCCAAGCGATGGGAACATCAGGAAGAAGGAACATGAGAAACTGGAGAAAGACCAGGGACTCAGAGAAGAACTCGAGAAAGCCTAGAAAGTGAAGGCAACAGTGGTGCCTGTGGTAATTGGAGCACTCGGGGCAGTAACCCCCAAGCTGGAGGGGTGGCTACAACAGATACCTGGAAAGACCTCAGACATCTCAATCCAGAAAAGTGCAGTGCTAGGAACAGCTAAGATACTGTGCAGGAACCTCAAGCTCCCAGGCCTCTGGTAACCACCCGCGGAAGGTTGAGAGGGGCGTTTTATCTATCTATCTATCTATCTATCTATCTATCTATCTATCTATCTATCTATCTATCTATCTATCTATCTATCTATCTATCTATCTATCTATCTATCTATCTATCTATCTATCTATCTATCTATCTATCTATCTATCTATCTATCTATCTATCTATCTATCTATCTATCTATCTATCTATCTATCTATCTATATAATTTTTATGTATTATTTTATTAGTATTATTATCATTATTATCAATTAATATTGTTAAAAGTATAACTGATAATAATAATAATAATAATAATTATTATTATTATTATTATTATTATTATTATTATATTATTATTATTATTATTATTATTATTATTATTATTATTATTATATTATTTTATTAGTATTTATTATTATAACAGTTATTCTTATTCTTATTATTATTAAATTTTCCCCAATTTCTTAACAGGGTTGCTTAAGTCATTAGGCTTTATTGTCTGGCCTTCTTTTATGACTACAGCCCAAAAGCACTGATATAAATCTTTTACATTTTGCTCACTTAAAAAGCATTTTTTAATGATGCCATGATGATGCCTTTTTCTGTTTGGGATTTTCCATCCTCTCACACAAAGAGGAATATGAAGCAGCTTTTTAATGTTTGCAGGAAAAACAGCTGATGTGTTGCTACTGTAACAATATTTTTCAAATCTCTGATTTTATCTGCAGAGGCTGACCCAACACTGCGACAGTTGACTGATTTGGCCCTCATCTTTTTACGAGACCTTTTGTTAAGGTCAGGTCAGAGCAGCCAGTGGTTTCAGCTGTGACGAACTGAGATTTTTGCAGGAGACAAAAGTAGCAGTGAGTCATTTGTTAAGTGGCAGACAGCAAAACCAAGGTGGTGAGATAAGAGACAGAAACCTGTGAGAGGAATGAGGGGAAGTTCTACCTGCCTGGTGACAGGCCAGCCACTCAGGACAATGGCTTCATTTAGACGCAGGTCTCAGGCTCACGTGGAGTCTGTGCTAAAGTGGGAGTTCTGAACACCCTGTTCAGGGGAGTATACTGTTACAAGACACCACCTTAATGCAAGTGCTCAGCTGTATTAAAAGACCAGGGCGTGTCACAGTGATATAAGCTCCCTTTTAGTCATAGTGATGTCTTTGCCGTACTAATTCAGTAGGTGTGAAGGTTATTTTTAAGCATTGATTCCAGAATAACACACAAAGTTTAACGGGGGATTGTTTTGAGATTTGCTGGAAGCAGACGTGGACTCAGCAGTCACAACATGGTTTCGTGCAGCCAAAACTCAGTCTTTTTTTATTATAAATTCATTGTTAAAATATTAAAACTGTATTTTTGTCACTGCCAAAAGTTTCCATGAGCAACTGTACTGTGCCATAACCAGTGCTGTATCACTGTAAAGGTTATTGTATTTGGAGTACTGATAATCAGTCTCTGTGTTATGCTTTAGATGAATTATAAACTCTTGTTCATGTAGCGTCGGTGATGGTTCACATTGACTCAAAGTCTTGAAACGTTTCACCAAGTATCCAAATATTTTCATCAGCTTTTAAGTTGTCTCCTTTCCCACTGAACAGCCGAGTTATTCAAACTAGAAAAGGGAATATCTGTCTTTTTTTCCCCCCTCTCCAAAATGTTTAAACAGTGCTCCTCAAAAACAAATAAAGCGTCACCTGAAGGGATAATAATAATAATAATAATAATAATAATAATAATAATAATAATAATAATAATAATAATAATAATAATAATAATAGCAATACCAGAATAGTTTATCTATCATGTAATAACTGCATTCATTGCATTTTACAAATTGCAAATGTTTTCACAGTATTAAGAATATAATAATGTAGTAATGGAAGTGAATACTGCTCTAAGTACATTTTTATTTTGCTACTTTACCATATCCTTCTCACATATGGTAATACCTGCACAGGTAAAACCCCAAAGCGTTTTGGTCCTTAACCTCTTTGATGTTCTTCTAAAGGAATTTTTTTTTACTCTTTTGTATCACAAGCTTCCTCATATTCAGTCTCAAGTCTCTTACATAAACTTTCTGTTTGTCTGTGAGCAAAGAATTGTATGTCAAGAGCTGCAACCTGACAGTAGAGAAGAGTAATTGTCATGGTGCCTCTGGCAGTCTACCTTCCCCCTCCCCTCTCTCCTCTGCTCTGCTGATTGGAAGGAACCAGCTGTCGATACTCACCTCATCACCTGCCTGCCTTCATAAGGAGATCCAACCCCAGCATTCATCGCCAGTTCTTTACTCACTCCGGTGCTTATGTCAGGCCTCCAAGTTAAGCTAAGTGTCTTAGCCTTACCTTGTACTTACCACGCCTTGTCGCTCGCCTTCAGGTTCCACTCCACGGGTATCTCTGGTTCCTCCTCTTAGAGCTCCTCGCTTAATCCTGCTCAGTCCACAACGTCATCCTTGCCATGCTCAGGCCACGATCACAGCGGCTTCCTCAAGTCCTCTGCCACGGTCGCAAATCCTCCACGGAGCCATCATCGAAACTCCAGCACTGATTCCTACGGCGAGCTTCCAGAACCTACTTACCATTACTCGCAAACGTACGTTTATACTTTCTTGGACAGTCAAAATAAATCTGTTCCAAGACTTCCTAGTCTGAGTTTACTTCCGGGTTTCAGCCGACTGGGTCTGCCATGTCACTCTCACCATGACAGAACGAACTGGCTTAACTCCAGACCCAGCTGACCTGGAAGGTCTCCGCTATGCAGTTAACCAGCAAAGAGCCTTCCTGGAACTACACTCCAATGCCATTTCTCGCATGTCAAAAATTCAAGAGTATGTACTTTCACGACTCAACGGTATGACACAAACTTTAAAGCACTTAACCGGACAACAACCAGCTAATGCTACTACTAGCACCTCACCCCTACTCCCGGGAACTTGGGCTCTTCCGCCGCCACTTGGACTCACAAAAACTTCCGACTCAAACCAGAGCCTTTCCATGGGGATGTTGAATCATGCGGGGGTTTCCTCCTACAATGTCAGCTTATTTTCCAGCAGGCTCCGAGATATAACCACGCTGACCACAGCAAGATCACCCTCGTAGTGAACGCTCTCAGGGGCAAAGCATTACAATGGGTCTCAAATATCGGTTACAACAAGTATTCTCTTCCCGTCATCAGCTCCGCTTTAGACTCTGTTCAGGAAGCTCGGCTTTTTTCAAAATTACACCTCCGCAATGCTTATCATTTAGTTCGTATGAAGTAAAGGGACGAATGGAAGACTGCGTTCAATACCCCGTTACGACATTTTGAATTCCTGGTGATGCCTTTCGGGTTAACCAATGCCCCCGCCATCTTCCAACACGTCGTGAACGACGTTCTCCATGAATTTTTGAACTGTGTCGTTTTCGTCTACCTTGACGATATACTTATTTACTCTCAGGATCAAGATCAGCACACCCACCATGTCCATCAGGTTCTTGAACGCTTACTGGAGAACGGGTTATTTGTTAAAGCAGACAAAAGCAAGGTTCATGTTTCCACCGTATCATTTCTCGGCTTCATTATTGAGGCAGGTAACATTTGTCCCGTCCCAGCCAAGGTGTCTGCCGTCTCAAACTGGGAACCTCCGGACACCAGGAAACAATTACAGCGTTTCCTCTGTTTTGCTAATGTCTATCGTTGGTTTATAAGAAATTATAGTAGCATTGCAGCTCTTCTCACACAACTAACATCAGTCAATAAATCGTTCATTTGGAATGCTGAGGCCCAAGCTGCTTTCGATAGACTTTTTTTTTTTGTTTGTTTGTTTAACTTGTCCTGTCCAACAGCTGGGCAAACAGATAAGAGCTGAAGGCCTCTTGTGTTGGACATATTTTACTTTAATAGCAGGGGTTATTAATCTTCAGACAAACCAGAGGGGTGTCTGAATAAACCCCCCTTGTAATTGAGGCCAAACTTTATTAATTTCAATCATATTTGAAAATCTTTGATGTTGGACCGGACGGAAAAGGAAAGGAGGGAAGAAGAGAGAGGGATGTTAAAGGGGTGGGGGGGTGGGAGGGTGATAATAGGAGGGGGGGGATAGAACCATGAAGCAGCATAAAGAAACAGGTTTACTGGATGTTTATCATTACGGTAATGTTCAAGTGCAGTACAAATCTCAAAGGGCGGGGCCTGTCCACACACACTCAAATGCCATCAACACACCTGCTGCTGCAGAAATGTCCACCTGTCAACATGTACACAATACATGTACACAAAACAAATAGTGTTCACACACGCACACCCATGCCTTCAAACTAACTGGTGTGAAATATTTCATTCATTCAATCATGCAAACTATTAGTGTAAAGGTGAACTAACACCTGTGCTCAGGTGAGTGTTTATGTTCTTCTAAAATGGATGGTGGAATGTGAAAAGAAGGAGGGGGTGTGCCCAGCCATCTCCACACCAAGACCCCCACCGCAGCAGCAGCGGCAGCCAGAACCCCCCAACGCCAAACGGCAGCAGGCAGAGAACCACTGCCCCCCAGGCGATCACATCCGCCACCCAAGCCAGGGCCAGCAGGACCACCACAAGGCCCCCAGAGCCAGAGAGCAGGGAGGCATGGGGGGAAAGAGACTGCCGCCCCCGCCCAGCCAGGAGAGCAGCCCCCTGCCGCGCTGCTTTCGGTAGACTTAAGGAGTTATTCATTTCTGCCCCTATTCTTATCTAGCCCGATCCACAGTGACAGTTCATAGTCGAAGTGGATGCATCTGATTCAGGTGTTGGGGCTGTCCTGACTCAACGTGAAGACACCTCTGGCAAGCTAAAACCTTGCGCTTTCTTTTCCCATAAACTCTCCGCAGCTGAACAAAATTACGATGTGGAGGAGTGGCGCCACTGGCTTGAAGGTGCGGAACATATGGACGAATCATAAAAACTTGGCATATCTCCTTACTGCTAAGAGACTTAACTCCCGCCAAGCCCGTTGGTGCCTCTTTTGACCGCATCTCATTTACCACAACTTACAGGCTGGGCAGCAGAAACGTCAAGCCAGACACCCTCTCTCGCATTTACAGCACCAGTGACAACCAGGAAGCTACTCCTATTATTCATCCTACCTGCATCATAGGGAACCTCACTTGGGACATTGAGACCCGAGTTCTTCAAGCCCAAGAAGAAGGACCCAATCATCCTCCCATTCCTGCCAATACATTGTTTGTGCCTTCATTGCTCCGTTCCAACGTTTTAGTCTGGGGACACACCTCTTGCACATCCTGCCATGGTGGGGTTCAAAGAACACTCAACCTCATCAAATGCACAAACGCAATGTCAGTGAGTTCATCTCAGCCTGTAATATCTGCGCCTTCTCCAAATCTTCTAACTCTCCAACTGCTGGTCTGCTACATCTGCTGCCTGTCCCCAACCGTCCATGGTCCCACTTTGCTATGGACTTCATCACTGGCCTACCTCCCTCGCATGGTAACACCATCATTCTCACCATCGTTGATCATTTTTCTAAGGCAGCACCATTCATTCCTCTTCCCAAGCTCCCCACAGCCACTGAGATGGCCGACGTCCTGGTTCGGAAGGTTTTTCGTCACCACGGGATTCCCATGGACATTGTTTCTGACTGGGGCCTCATTTCGTGCCCAGGTTTTGAGGGCCTTCTGCTCTGCCCTCGGTGCAATGGTCAACTTGACCTCAGGATACCACCCCAATCCAATGGGCAGGCAGAACGGGCTAATCAGGAGTTTGAGGCCGCTCTTCGTTGCCTGGCGGCCCAGAACCCCTCAGACTAGTCCAAGTTTTTGGTGTGGATAGAATATGCTCACAATAATCATCCTTCCACTGCCACAGGGATGTCTCTGTTTGAGGCCTCCCTCAGGTACTAACCACCTCTGTTTCCATCCGAGGAGCTCGATTTGGCAGTGCCCTTGTTCCAGCACCATCTCCAGCGTTTCCAACGTATCTGGGACCAGACCAGGGCAGCTCTCCTGTGCACCAGGGAGAGCAACTGCCGAATCGTCAATCGTCGCAGGGTGGTGGGGCCGACTTACCAGCCAGGTCAGAGGGTTTGGCTCTCATCACGGAACATTCCAATCCAGGCTACGTCTAGAAAACTGGCTCCTTGTTACATCGGTCCCTATACCATCAAACGGATTATAAATCCCACCTGCGTTCAGCTATGGCGGCTCTAAAAGCTACATCCCACCTCCTACTTCTCACAAATCAATTCTTTTCAGGAGAGCCCTCTGTGCCCGCCGTCTACTTCCCCACCTCCCGCCCGTGTCATTGACGGCCCTCCTGCGTTCATGGTCAGTCGGGTGCTGGACGTTCGTCGCCGGGCCGTGAATTTCAGTTCTTGGTGGACTGGGAGGGTTACGTTCCGGAGGAGCGCTCATGGATCTCCCGCTCCCTTATTCTGGACTGTTCCCTCATCGAGGACTTTTATTGGGCTCACCCGGATCGCTGCCCTGGATCCAGTACTTCCGGGTTTTAGCGCCTGGGTCTGCCACGTCATTCTTGTCATGACAGTAATAACCCTATGGGACTGAGCTTCTGTGGTTTGTAATGTAGAGGAGCTTTAAGTTCTACAACATGTCTTCCAGATCCATCAACACATAAAACCCATCATTGTGGCTCACTTTGTTTTCCTAAAATATAGATAGCTTACAGAACATCCATGCAAAAATATTGATTGGAGAAAGTTGGAAAACAGCTGATTTAGGAAATAAACCTTGTGAAACTTTAATGGCAAAGCAAGGTTTTTTCTTTAACGCAACAGTTTGAGGAAGCCTGCAGCCGTATGCTTGTCTCAAACTGTAGCCCTGCCTTCATGAGACATCTGCTCACATGATGCTGATCAATATGACTTTTTTTCCAAGATGACACTGAATGTGGACTAACAAACAATACATTTTGTTATGCAGACTTTGATCTGGAACACAACCTCAAAGCTTGTTTTTTTTTCATGTGCCTTTTTAGCTTTATCTCGCAGTCTACAGCATGTAAAACCAAACCTGAGACCTTTGAGCCTGAAACTGTGTTTGATGTCTGAACAGATTCTTGCGCACTCAATGGCTCAATGAGGAGTTTTATGAAGGAAACTGACATCTGTACCTCGCATGGTGGCAGTCCAGTGACAGACGGGCAGCAGGAAGGCAGCAGTGCAATAAGTGACTGATAGGAGGGTCGCCAAAATCATCTGATGATTGGCTGATTTCAAACAGCCCCCCTCCAGCCACCCCCCTGCCCCCATGCTGCCGTCCCACTGCCACCGTCCAATGAAGGCTGTTGACATGGGCCGGGGGCCCCCGATATCGCTAAGGGGCCAAATGTGGAGACAACTGTTGGAATCCCTCTCTGTCTTGCTGAGTGGGCGGAGAGTTTGGTTGCCTCACCTGCCCCCGTCTGTTACTCAGCTGCTTCAAATCTCCTGCTTAGTCTCTAGCATATAATCCCTCCCACCTCATCCATTTGCTTCCTGATTGTCTTTGCTCCTAGCTCAGATGGATCCAGCTTGCTCTCAGCCTGTCTGCTCCAGCTCCCAGCCTCCCAGGCCAGTCCTGTTACAGAACTGAATCTATTCAGCCCAGCTCAAGCCTTCCACCTGGACGCACACACTTCCCAATATATTTTTTTCTGTGTTTGCTAAATTCATCCTTCTACCTCGCCCAGCTCCTCAACAAATGCATTGATACTGCATAAACTCATTGTGACGTTGATAGCACCACAGCGACTCAGAGACCTGCGTCTTGATGAGAAGAGTACAAAGAACATTGTACTTTCTTCGGAGGCATTTTGTCATAACATATGTAAGTTTTTTAAATTAACAATATTCTAACGTGTGCTCAAAATCTGAGATGCAAATGACCAGTGGTGCAGAATGGGCTGCTTTTTAAAACCCCACTAGCTACTGGGCGGCTGGTGGCACGTGATATGACATTTACACGTTCAATCAGAGCAGTCGGTGAGCGATCTGGCTGCCACCACCCTGTGGCCACCCTGTTGTCGCCTGATTCTGTAATGACGTAATACCCGCCGGACAGACTGCCGTCTGCATTCATGACCAAAGGGCTATCCTCCTGGCTGGGTTGGGGCCCGCACTCTGCATGCTCCTATGCCTCCCTGCTCTTTGGCATTGGGAGCCGTGGGACAGTCCTGCTAGCCTTGGTCTGGGTGTCTGGCTGGACTGCCAGGCAGGCGGATTCCCTCTATCTGATATACCATGCTGGTGTCGGGGGGCCCCTGGCTACCACTACCGCTTCGGCTGGGATTTTGGTGTGGGGAAGGCCGAGCACTCACCCTCTTTTGGCGTTCCATTATCCACCTCAGCAGAACATAAACACCCGCCTTAGCCAAGATGTCAGCTCACCTTTGCACAAATAGTATGTGACAGAAGGAAATGTTTTATATATGTTGGTTTGTATTCATATGTGCGTGTGAACTCTAGTTGTGTTGTGTACATTTTGACATGATTGTACATAAAGGTTTTTGGAGCCAACAGGTATGTCTGTAACACTTGAGTATGTGAGTGGACAGGCCCCGCCCCTTTTGACTAACATTTACACCAGACAGTGATGATGACAATCCTCCAGCATCTTGTTGTTTAATGATTGTACACCCACCCCCCCACTACGTCTGAAATCATCTTCCCGTTTCCCCCCTTCCTTCTGTGCCCTTACCCCCTGTTTCCAACATCCTTCTCTTATTTCCTTTTCTTCTTTTGTGTACGGTGAAAAAAAAAAGGATACAGATCGAATCAATTTAGTTTAGCCTAAATTACAAAAAGGGTTTATACAAATACACAACTAGTGTGTAAGAAGATCCAGAACCCCCATTGTAACTGTAAAATATGTCCAACACAAGAGGCCTTCAGCTCCCATCTGTGTGCTCAGCTGTTGGACTGGACAAGTTAAAAAAAAAAGGAACATACCATTGTCATGTTTATGGTAAATGTATTGTGAAGTATTTGTAAGAATAATGGAAGTTACGCGCACATACAGGTGATACTGTCGTTTGGTTCACACTCAGTAAGTTGTCAGTAAGGTGTGCACACTGCCCCCTTACTTACTACAAGCCAAAGCAGCACGCACAGGGTGTGCAGGTGATACGGCAGTACCCATGGGACGTCCACACAAACTACACTCTGCCTGATTTCCTCATTTCTAGTAGTCAGGCTGCAGCAAGCAGCACGCACGTATCATGTGAACCAGGCAGTGGAATGAAGACAATCCACTTGAACCTGGAAAGAAAATACTCTGTATTTTTTGTTAATCGGGCTTTGAATTAAAAATTGTGAAGAGCAGGAGATAAACCAATCACCCACACTGATGGAAGTCTTGTCCAAGTGTTTACACAACAAGAATCCTCCAAGGCTATTTCTTTGGAGAAATGCATGAACTTCACCCAGTTTTCCAATACTGTATTACCGACTACAGACGTATAAAGTGACAAATGAACAAAATGTGCTCATAAGGGTCAGCTAACACACTGTAAGACACTGCGTGGGAGTTGTCTTCCGTGTTTTGACTAACATGTCCTGCTGCAGGGCTCCTGTGTTCCTACTTCATTTGTGTGGGAGCTCCAGTCGTACACTTCTGACCAAAGTTCAACAAGAAGCCCATTATCAGTAATAGATATCAACTTATGTGGCAAGACTAACTAAACAAAGAAACATTGTGGGCTGAGACATGAGCTCACTGACAGGAACATTTATCTCCAAAAACTGGTTTTTGACAGGTGAACCGGTTTTTCTGAGACTGTGAGAAAGATTACTTCTATTTTCAAACATGACAGAAAGGTTATAAGTTCACATAAAAGGTGCTCCTTTACAAATGCAACTATTTCCGTCTCCCACACAGACACACACACACCTGCTGTAGCTTTTAAACTAACAGTTGAAAACAAAACTGGATTTTTGTAAATGCAGCACCCATCACATCCAACTGAACCAGAAAACCCGGACCATGGATTCAGAAGACACCTGTCTCACTTATTGGAAATCTTACCTCTTTTCTCTCATTCTTTTGCTCTGTGTAACTGCATACTGTATAGTACAAAATCTTACACTGACAATAAAACAGCAGATGAGCAGTTATAGTTAATCCTCCTTCTGCAGAAACCAGGCAGTTATGAGTTAAATGTGAGGTTTAGAGTCTAAACAATTCAAAGACATTGAAGTATGACCGATTATCCCTTTATTCGTATGAGCTGTCATGGTTCAGCTTGTTGAGGTTATGGTTTCATACATTTTGAATCAGCATAAGCTTTAAATGTCTGAGTTGACTAAGCTCTGGGTTGAGCTAAGTTTGTCCTTAGGTTCATGTTTTGCTTGATTAGAAAACATGTGGCAGCAGGCTGCAGGATGGAGAACAGTGGAAAAGAAGATTCTGTTGAATAAAAAGCTGTGCCAGGATCTTCATGACCAACTAGACCAGTGCTTTTCAACCAGTGTGCTACTAGCGAACAGTACTGTGACGTGAGAGATGGTCAGGTGTGCCGTTGGAATATTTTCATTGGTCTAATAACATTTACTATTGCCAAAATAACAGCTCTGAGTTCATCCAAACAGAACCAGATCCAACACTGCAATAAAAGATCATGAAAGACTATTTTCTTTGTGTTTATTTGATTCTTATTTAAGACACTTTAATAAAAATGACAACTTTAGCAGATTGGTCTCCACCAATCATTTTTCGAGGCTTTATCAATATGTCATCAGTCTGACCAATCAGACATGGTTAACACCCTCACCTCTTGGTGCCAACATAGCTCCATACCAGTTCCAACAAAAGTAACAGCTAAAGGTTGTGTTAACCCATGTAGCATCTTGCGGGATCTGGGGTCAGATTGCGGAAAAAGTGAATAAAATAATGAAGCCTAAAGATGTGATTCTGTCCAGCATTAGCAGCCCTATTTTCGCTACATCCCCAAGATGCCTTGTGTTAATGTGACATCGTCTCTGTGCTACTGTTAACTGTCACGAAAGACAACAAACAAATATTAAACTGTTGATTAAGTTCTCCTTCAAGGTTTGTGTTGTAGAAACTAAGGAATCATTAACAGTCAGAGATTCCAGTGTTTGGTCCAAGTCATCAAAAAAGGTTGAAAAACACTATTTTAGCACAATCCTTTCTGTCAGCGGTTATTTCCTCCACATTCATCAAGAAGAGTTTGGTTTATTCAGTTTCTGCCTCTAATGTTTGATGGATCGAAAACTCAGGAGGTATCAGTCATTTTATATTTGAACTATTTTTTTTAATGTTTTTTTTTTACTTTAAAGCTTTTTTATCTGCTCCTGCAAACAGACATTTTGTTCCATGACGATGTGAATATTTTGTTGGTTTAAAGTCTGGATCTAATTATCTAACTAGATAAAAAAAACAGATATAAAAATGAATTTTAAAACATTTTCCACAACTTCATGGGCTTAATCCTAGATGCCAATAATAAAAAAAGTTCCTATTCAGAAGAACTGTCTTTGCCTTTGAACATGACAGCCAGTGTGCATGCAGACCTATTACTTTGTCATCTATTTATTATTTATCATCACTTCAAGTTGATGTAACATGTTATTTTGGTGCTTCTCACAATGAAAGGGATTTGGTCCTTTAATATATGAAGAAATGAAACCAAAGATATCTATGAAACTTTTGCAATGTTGAATCCAATATAACCATTTTTTGATGTGCAGCTGTTATCTTCAGGTTTTATTTTTTGCAGCATGTGATTGACTTTGGATTCATGACTTTTCCTAGTGAAACATCATTTGCACATATTTTTAACTTTTGATACTTGATACATTTTTGCTATGAAGATTCTTGAAACAGGGTTATGACTATTTATTGATATAGTATTGTTTTATTAATCATATGCATGATTTTAAAAATTAACATAATCTGTTATATAATCTAATATATTTTAGATAACTGATCTGCATTTACCATGTTGATTTCTAAAATAGTTATTTTTTTACATAATATTTTGGCAATTCATCTTTGTCATGTGCTTTATTGATACCTATGGATTCTTAATTCTGTCTGATAAAGTTATGAACCGGATAATGAAAAATCATGTAATAAAATGGTTAGAACAGGGGTGGGATTACATAAATTCGCTTCCTTCAACTCTCTTTCAAGCAATATTTAATTTTATGTCTAATTATCCTAAGTTCAATACGTCATTGTATGAATGTATAGCTGATATTGTAATGTTTTTGTGTACTATTCTAAATTGATTGCCTGAAATAAACCATTTCAAATCAAAAATCAAATCAAAACTTGAAAATCCACATTGTTTAAAAAGATTGAGCTTCACAGATCAGGTCATGAATAAAATACTTCTAAAATGAATAATATATAACATGGGCTTGGTGTGATAGTCAAGGTTACAGTGTACACAAAATGAAATATGATCTAGTATGACTCTAAGGTCCCCCCCCCTCCCTTTCTGCCTCATCGCTTTGTTATGTCTACAAGCATTATGAGTCACAGAGCAACTTTTCCTGGGATCCTTTAGCTCATAGACACTCATGTGACGTAAATGACACCATGCATGCAAGCGACCAATGCAGGCA
This sequence comes from Oryzias curvinotus, assembly GCA_023969325.1. Classification (NCBI taxonomy): domain Eukaryota; kingdom Metazoa; phylum Chordata; class Actinopteri; order Beloniformes; family Adrianichthyidae; genus Oryzias; species Oryzias curvinotus. The sequence goes on along the minus strand of CM043728.1, from coordinate 1,534,524 downwards.
TTCACAGCAGAATTCCAGTTGACATGTGCCCAAACCAGATTGATATATTAATAATTAATCTGACTGTGTGATCAATAAATTCTGCTTGTCTTTAGATCTCCCCAGAATACTTAGGAGGATGTTGCTTCAAACTGACTGTTTTCTGCCGTTTCACATGTAAGCGTCGACCCTCCCTGCAGGTTGATAAGAACTTGTCGCATGAATCGTTTGGTCCTCCAAAAAATGTTTAATATTTTCACTTGTTCCAGGATTCTGAGTCTGTGATGCTTTAATTGACACATGACTGCTTGTGTGGTAGGATCCTTCTGTAAATGAAATGTTCAACAGTTAAAGTTTGTTATTTAAATGTTTGTATCCAAACAAAAAGAGGATTTTTGGGTTCAGAGGAAATCTCCCAAAACATTCATCAGCGGTTTTCCCAGTAAAAAGGAAAAAGAAAATATCAGATCTCCATGAGTGTATTGACACATCAACAGCCATGATGCAGGCATCGGTGATGGTTTTTGTCAGAAGCCACGCTCCTGCTGAAAAACGGCAAATCTTCAGGATTTTCCAGAGTATTTATCTGCAGGATTTGTGAAAGAAAATCAATGAGAGGTTAATTAGTTATCAGAATGGAGGTGAGAAAAATCAAAGTGTGTGATAAAAAAAAACTTTCTGTTTTCTGTTGCTTGCTGTAAGCATTAAAATGATGGTTGTGTTAATAGAAGCTTCCCCATCTAACCCTGTGATTTTCTCCGTGACCTGCCATCCACGCCTCCATGCAAAAGAGCACATGGCGTGCTGGGCTGCAGGGTTACAGTCTGCACAAACAGTAAGCTGACTAAAATCCTAACATTTTCATTACATTGAAGTTCATTTTTTTAAAGAAAACAATGGAATCAATTATCAATACACATGTGAAGTTGAATTGCATTCTTGTAGTAAAATAAAGAGCACAGAGAAAGACACACAAGACAGATTTACAAAACTCTTTCAGAATCCAGTTTCTGTAGTTTCTGTTTTTCTTGTAGTTAATTACATTGTGTTTCCTCATCTCTGTTTCTCACCATTTGCTCGAGTTTCTGCTAAATCCCAGTACTTATTTCACTTCTCTGCACTTCTTTCAGCTGTTTAGCAAGACCTACCTGACAGTGTGCACGTTCTAGTGCAAATTAGCTGTTTTGATGTAAACTTAAGCCAATGTGCTGTCAAATCCGACTTTTTTTTGCTGTTCTTGCTAAAGCTGCTTTTTTTTAGATCAGAATGTGAAAAATCAAACATTTTCGAGAACCTGGCAAACTCTTTAAACACTTTTGTTCAAAGTTGCTGAATGTGAAAAACAGCAAAGTTTTTCGACGTAAATGTAGCTTCACTGGTCATGGTTCTAAAGACTTTTAGGTCCAGTTCAGTATGGAGGTACAGCTTCAGCTGACCCACTATGGTCTCTGAGCAGCTGATCTGCTTCAACTTCAGCTAACCTCTTCCCTAAACCAGGAGCCTTCTGAGGGCAGGCTGTAATCTTTGGCTGCTCTCAGGATTGCAACAATTTCTCCTTAGTTAGCACTCCTACAAAACACACTACATGATATTCTGGCGCTTTTACAGAAACACTGAAAGCAGCAGACAAACAAACACAAATGTTAAATAAAATTAAGGCTAAACCCATAAATCTGAAGGATTTTGTTAACTGCCTCTCACTCAAACTTGGTTTTGTTTAAAAATTTACTAAAGCCTCAGATTCTTGTAGATATAATTATTATGTTTGAACTAAAACATGACAAAGCAAAAACCTGAAGTCTGCTTTGGCAGAAAGAGTTCAGAGCAGAGGATCTGGCCCAAAACTACTGAAAACGTGTTCTTAAAGTTGTTGGAATATGAGGGAATCAGAAAACAAAAAACAAAGCATGGCTTCATCCAAACTAAAAAAAGTCACAAATCCTCACACAGGTGTGAGAGCAGCCAGTGTTTTCCATCTTAAAACCAAAAACAAGATTCCAAAAGAAAATAAGAAAATATGATATGAGACTAAATCTATAAAGATTTAACCTGATTTATTGATTTAAAATTGTTTTCCCCCCCCAGAATTTACTTAATTACTTAAGTGTCACAAACTAGAAAGTGACTCTTTCAGGATACAACCTTGGAGTAGAACCACTTTAAGTTAAAATTTGAAGCCAGTGTAAAAAATACCAGCAGGCAGCATCTCTGTCATGAAGGCTGGAGATCAGAACGATGCAAGAGTTTCATGCTCCATAGACTTCAGGTCTAAAAACTCTAAACCAGGTTAGACTTACATAAAATATTCTATGAAAGCTGTGCATGAAACGCCTTCATCTGAAGCTTTGTGAAATATTGTTACTATATCCTCCTGCACCTGTAAACATTTAAGCAATCTGTCTTTTTGATGGAAACAAAAGCTGCTCTGCTGTGCAGATCGCTGCTGCAGGGCTGAGCCCGCCTGCTCTGAATACAGCTGATCATAAAGCTGAAAGGTTTTCCCATAGCCTTTCTCATGCGGTGAGGCCGGCCACCACGAGGGCTCGCAGATCAGCGGCAACAATTAGACAACTGCACAGAGTTACTTCAGGACAAAGGAGGCTGAGCACCAATGTAGGTCAAAGCAAAAGTAGGACACTCGAACAAAACTTGAGGTGGAGATGACAAAGGAGCACTGCAACACCCAAGTGATTGCTTCACGTTAGGCTTTTGGCTGATCTTTAACCCTGCTATCAAGTAACTCACAAGCTCTGTGAAGGCCTTACAGGCTGCTACTCTGCCTGAATTGAGTCCCAGGTTTCCAATATCCAATCATCTGATCAAAGAGGGCAGAACATAAAAGGTCCTGCTCAAATCAAAAACTTCTGCACAGAAATATCAGTTTTCTACATTGAGGTGTAGTCACTCATGGTGCTGCTGATGAGCACCTAGCCACCAGCTATAAAATAGGACTGAGTTGGCTCTCCCTCAGTTCCTGGCTGGGACTGCCTCCTGTCTGGGTTCCTACTCAGCTGTTAGTGCAGTGATTGTCATAATCCCTGGTCACATCGCGAATTTGCGTGTGACAGGAAAAGGCGAGTTGGAGCGGAGCGTATCGCTCCATGCCCCTACCTTCAGGTGCAATCAGCGCTGATCGGGTGTTTGGAGGAACCCGCTGCTGCTGTGATGGATTTTTCGGCCTAACAGGTTTTTTTTTACGCGTCTCTTCCATCCACTCCACTGGTGAGACGGGTCAACCGTAGAACAGCGCCGTCCTCTATCCCACCTCTCTTGCTGCCGACCACGTTAAAGTACCATTAGCTGTCATACACCGAGGTGTATGAAATTTGATCTGCGCATTTGACCCATCCCCTACGGGAGCGGTGAGCTGCAGACACAGTCGCGCTCTGGAACCATTTGGTGGATTAACCCCCCCAATCCAACCCCTTAACGCTGAGCAGGGAGGCATTGGGTCCCGCCTTTGGTATGACTCGGCCTGGATTTGAACCCATTCCAGTCACAGGGTGGACACTCTTTCACAAGGCCAATGCGCAAGTGCTCCTGGGACTTGAAGGTCTGTTGGGACTCCTGACCACCTACCCCTTCTTGGCCACCTGCAACAGTGACTGACTTGTACACAAGTGGGAAATTCACTTGTTTGTTGTTTATTTTTCTTTGCTTTGATTTTCCCAACGTGCATGTGAATGCGGGTTTTTGTTCTGTTTTTGTTGTGTACCAGCACTGTTTGCAGGTGGGCTTGAGGCCCCTAGTGTTTTTTTGTGTTTTAATCTTGTCTTATTTTCTCTTTAGAATATTTTTTAAAAGTTGGCACCACGTCTCCACCTGGTTGAGTCCCCAATTTTCAAAAGTGTGCCTGAAACACTCATGTTGTGCATCATGTTCTGAACCTGCAGAATCCCTTTGGGGGTCACAGGGTTGCTGGAGCCTATCCCACCCACTGCAGGAAGAGTACATCTTGACATGTTGTCTGTCATAGGGCCACATTTACACATTCACAAGTACACTTAGTTACAATTTAGAGACACCAGGTAACCATGAAGCATTTTTTTGGACTGTGGGAGGAAGCCAGAGAAAAGCACACGCATGGACAGAGCATGCAAACTCCACACTGTGAGGCGAGACTGCTTACTGTGCAGCCCTTAGCATAAACGTATTTTTGGAAAACTTTGCAAAATGTGTGGTTGAGTTTTTACTAATGTGTTTGTTTTTCCTTAACCTGAAGAACAGCAGCCAATATTCTACTTAAGCTGCTTAAAGCAGGAAGGAAATGAGCAACGGCTATTTCTGAATAATTACAGGTAATTCTTCCATCAGTCATGAGCTCATCTAATGAGCTCCTAATGAAAACCAGCACAGTAAGTATGAAGGAGCTGGAGCAGTGAAGACCTAACCTTTTTGTTGCAGTTTGCTTTCTCTCATTTCATGAAGCTCCTTCAGGCGCTCATAAAAACGGTTTACCCCCACTGAACGATTTATTGTCGACTCCATGCTGTTGTTTAAGGTAGATGGGAGGTCACAGCCATTAGAATGATGGGAAACTCTTGCTGGGCTAATTTTTCCTAAATGTTTGGTCTTGATATTTGCCAACTTGGCTCATTCACATGGGATTTCCTGAGAGTCTTAAAGGTATTTAGTTACTGGTGACATTTGCAGCTAAGATTCTGCTACTTATTTGTCTCAATTCATCTGTGTGTGTGTGTGTGTGTGGGGGGGGGGGGTCCTTAAATTAGCTGGTAGCACAGTATTTCTTAAAAAAAATTGTCGACTGTCTTTTAGTTGGAGTTCAGAATATTGGAAAGTTTTTTTCTAGAGGCAGGTGATTTCAGAGACACCCCCCCCCAAACCTGCAGTTTTTAAGTGTTGGTCTGTTGCTTGATACAAAACTAGAAAGTTACTTTCAGTGGTTTCAGACTTTAATGCACGTCAGAGTATAGTATGTCAGAGTATACGCTGTTGTAGAATACTATACAGTATTATTATGAAGTTCTTTTGATCAGATCGGACCAAGAGCTGGGTCCAACAGGGCAGGGGTGGCTAACCCTGGTTCTCAAGAACCTCAACCCTGTCTGTTTTCCAGCTCTCCCTGGACTGCTTGATGCTGATAACCTAAACCAGGTGTGTTCAGTCAATCAGGATGTGAAATCACTTGAGTCAGCTAATGAACAGCAAGCTGGTAAAGAAGAGCTGGTAAACAGGCAGGGTTGAGGCTCTTGAGAACCAGGGTTAACCACCCTTGAACTAGGGCATTGGTCAGATTTCATCCAAATTTAAAACAACCTGTAAAACATGAGAGACGTTGACCGTTCAAGATTAACCACACTTTGGCTGTCGGTGCCAGACGGGCTGGTCTGAGGATTTCAGAAACTGGTGATCTACTGGAATTTTCACCCAAAACCATCTCTAGGATTTACAGAAAATGGTCCCAAAATAAGAGAAAATATCCAGTGAGCAGCAGTTTGTGGGCAGAAATGGCTTGTTGATGACAGAGGTCAGAGGAGACTGGCCAGACTGGTTCCAGCTGATAAAAAAGGGCAACAGGAACTTAAGGACACCTGGTTCCAACTGAGGTCTGCAGAAGAGCATCTCTGAACGCACAACACTGTCCACCTTGAGGCAGACGGACTACAGCAGCAGAAGACCAGACCGGGTGCATCTCCTATCAGCTAAGAACAGGAAACTGAGGCTACAATTCACACAGACTCACCAAAACTGGTCAGTAGAGGATGGAAAAAATGTTGTCTGGTCTGACGAGTCTCCATTACTGCTGCCACAATCGGATGGTCAGAATTTAGCGTCTATAACATGAAAGCATTGATCCATCCTGCCTTTAATCAATGGTTCAGGCTGGTGGTGGTGGTGTCATGGTGTGGGGGATATTTTTTGGCAGACTTTAGGCCCCTAAGTACCAACTGAGCATGGTTCCAATGCCATAGCCTACATGGGTATTGTCGCTGAACATGTCCATCCCTTTCTGACCACAGTGTACCATCTTCTGATGGTTACCTCCAGCAGGATAAGGCGCCATGTCATAAAGCTGGAATCCTCTCAGACTGGCTTCTTGAACATGACATTGAGTTCACTGGACTCAAACGGCCTCCACAGTCACCAGATCTCAACCCAATAGACAACGTTTGGGTGGTTCCAGCAGTCAATAATGCAACAAAGATAATCATCTTTTTTTCTGAAATGTCTGAAAATGTTGTGAAGAAAGTAGGGCATTAATCAAAGTGAGATGAAACCAGTGTTCCTGCTTATATAATGGGGGGCAGCATAACCTGAGCTCTGCACAGACCCTGCAGAAATGTGGTCAATCGGAGCGCATGTGCGTGAGTCTCTAAGTCATTTGATATCTCTGCTCTCATTTGAGAGTTTTGAAGTGGTAGTCCCTTTATTGTTTGCATGTGGGATTGTTTTTGGACTTACATAACTGTGTCTTTGTAATTTGTTGTTCATGCATCTCATTCAGGTGCTGCAGGTGTCACTGCAGAGAAAAGGGAGCCTGGCTTTGTTTTTCTGCTCAAACCCCGCAGGTGAGGTGTGTAGGGACCTTCTGAAGCGTCTGTGATGGGGTTGTTCTCAAACAAAAACCCTGCTTTGGAAGAGTAAAGACTGGTATGAGTAATCCAGAACAGGCATGAGTAATGGCCTACGTAATCCTACATCCTCATAGAGGAGGAGGAGGACCAGGTGGTTTGCTGAACGTTAGCACGCGACAAACCTATTTAGAACTTTGTTTTTATGAGACATATTCACTTTAAATATTTTGCATGACTCAATGCTAAAAGTCAAAATAGGATTTATTTCTGAAGCTTAGACATGGTGTTTGCACACCTTTGGTGTTAATGTTTCCAGAAGAGAACCTTCACCTCCTGACCTCTGACCTCTGACCTGTGGAGCTGCTTCTAAAATCAGCTCTGGATCTGTGTCAGATGAGCACAGTGGTCTGAAGATACATGAAAAGACCTGGCTCCGTGCACCAACTCCATATAGCCAAACCATACAGCTGTGTGACGCTGCAAACATCAGAAGCAGCTTTTCTGCTGTGGTTTCAAACAACCTGCTCTTACTTTGGAAAACGGAAGTAGCTTAAAGACTCTGCATTAAGCTGTTTACCTTCAAAAATCCATCTTCTTCTTTTGTGACCTGAAAGGAAAAGATTCAGGAAGGCAGCATGAAGCTCTGCTGGGCAGACATTAGCTAACTGGCCAGTTGGTAGTAAGGTGATCAGACATCTGGGCTTTTTTTAAAGGATTTTATTCATAAATCAATAGTTTGCAGCAGAAGGTAGTGTTAAAGGGGATAAGTAAAAGATTAGTCATACAAACAATTGTAAATATTTTGATGGCCTTTGCTTGTTTTGATGTTTTTCTTTCATTTTCTGCATTGCATCTTGAGACAAACTGAGTTGTGTTTTCACCTTTTAGAAACTAAATGAAATACATTTCAGGCAAAGTTTGGTTTTAAGCAAAAGAGATTTTCTGTGCATTTTTAAACCAAGTCAGGGTGAAATGACTGTGACTCTCAGGTTATAGAGAAACCTAATTTTACCTGCCTGCCAGGCACAGCTTACAGCTGCAGCATTCCCACGCTTGTGAAAATGCCTTCAGTGGGTAAGGTGCACATCTGACTCTAAAATGCAAAGCACGCCTGGGAATCTTTTTTTTTTTTTGTAGTGTTGACGTCAGATGAGTGAGCACTACAACAATACTGTAATGACCAAAACAAGGTTTTCCAGTTCACAGTCAAGAACCCATCAAAAATTAACACTTCTGCTGAGATCTTTGTTTTAGTCATTTGATTTTTATCAGCGAATAAACTCCATTTAGTTCAATACAGTTTAGTTATAAAGCTACAATTCAAACCAAAGTTACATGTAACGAAAGCAAAAAATCAATGACAACTAATGAAATTATTCTAAATATTTCTAGATTGTTATAGATTACATTTCAATTACATTACAATTACATTACATTCAAATACATTTTTTTAGACAGAATTTCCCATTTTAACTTACTATCAAAAACACGTCACGGGTCACAGGCGTAGGTATATATTTATGACATTAAGTTAACGGAGGAAATATTCACGACAACGAAAAGTCGTAATCAAACTGAAATGTTCAACGTAAAACAACATTTGTATTTTTTTTGTAAGGATGTGAAAAATACTTTGATCACGCTGTAATTAAAAAGGAAATACGCAGAATACACAGAGATTTTGAATAAAAACATTATTACAGTGATTAGAATCAAACACATAAATTTCATTTACAGTGGACAAATAATTTGTATCATAAGTAAACATCTCATGATGGCAGGTGAGGAGGATGACAGGTGAGGCGCACAGATTCGCCCGCGCTGTAGACCCACCAGTGCCGTCATCATCACCAGCACAAACCATGACACTGCCCGCAGAGGCTCCTGACGACTTACCTGTCAAGAGAGTGGACAGTGGACCCAGAATGAGTGGGTCCCGGCGTTGTAATAACTGTGGCCCCAAATAACACTCTGCCAGAGACCAGTGATTACAGAGGCTACAGTTAGGAACCTGTCTGGTTATGGCCATTTTGTGGATTTGTTCCTTGCCCTCGGTCTTTCGTTAACGGACTCTAGTGGCACGTGTGTCCTGCATGTCACAGCGTCCTGACCTGATTGCTACCCCCAACCTTTCACAGGGCTTTGTCGCATGTCCGCTGTTGTGCACCTGGCCACTGTTGACTCAACCGTATGCCCAGTTATCCAACTGCTGCGGCGCATTCCTCTGGCCCTGTGTGACGAAGTTGAGGCTGGGCTGTGTCACCTGGTGGACGAGGATGTTATTGAACCGGTTGACGCCCCACCGTGGGTGTCTAAACTGGTGGTAGCTAGGAGAAAGGGGGTGGTCTGCGTCTCTGTGTTGACTTCAGAGATCTGACCAAAGCTATAATTCCTGATAAGTACCCTTTGCCTACAGCCAAGGAGCTTACCAGCCATTTTTATGGTTCCACTGTCTTTACTAAGATGGACTTGCAAAATGGCTACCTGTAGTTTCCCCTTGCACCTTCTAGCATGGACCTCAAAGCTTTTGTTACACATGTGGGGGTGTTCAGATTTAAACACATGGCGTTTGGTCTTTCCTCAGCTCCAAGCTGTTTCCAGAAAATTATGTCACTCCTACTGGCAGGTATCCCAGGTGTCTCCATCTATCTGGATGATGTGGTTGTACATGCACCCACCATGGCACTGCATAATGCTCATCTGGTGCAAGTCCTTCAACGTTTCAAACAGCATGGCGTTAAACTAAATGCTGGGAAGTGCGTGTTTGGAGTTAAGGAGGTTGGGTTTTTAGATTTCAAGCCCTCACAGGCAGAAATAGCCCCCATTATGTATCACACAGAGGCCATTCTCTGGGTAATTTTGAAAAAGAAACAACTGCAGATTTTGTCTTTATAAAGTTGGTCTTCTGTCCATCTGCTCAGAAGCAAGGCTGCAGCTTATGCCCTCAAAAGAAGGCGCTGTGCAATCTGAGGGTGTTTACACTGAATGTATGCAAAAATGATGCAAGATTTGATGATTATTATGTCTATGTTTCCTAGTCTGCACAGAAGAGACTATTGTAAGCAGACACATTGTGGGTGGAGAGCAGCTGCTTACATTAGCTCAATATTGTTCCTCCACGGATCCTGTTTTGTGTAGCAGTGGACTGGTATGCACTTGTAGGTGGGCAGGGAGAAGAAGGACCTCCAAACAGGCTTCTGTTTAGTCTGACTTTAATCCAGGCCTTCATGTCTCCATGAAAGGCCTATAAGTTTTCTGATTTCTTCTGTTATTGAGTCTGGTTCATTAAAATACTACAGTAAACATTTCACTTTACAACATACCGGTACTTCAACACACTGACATGATAGATGTTTGAAAGTCTCTTCTCTACTAAGGAAACTGCACTTGTTGGGCAGATCTTAAACTCACTTTACATTCCCTGACTTTCCTTTTGCTACTTAAATGATCTTTTGTCATTGAAGTCCTAATGCAGTGTGGACCTTTGATGTCTGACTTCTACAAAGTCCATGAAGTACTACAGTTAAGTATCATCAATATGACAATGTGGGTTACATTTCCACACTGAAACTCTCCTAAGACAAAATCTATTAATTGAAGAGATTAGATCCCATTCCAGAACCATGTGAAACAAAAGAAGCAATTTGCCACTATTTAGTAAGCAGGAAGGAATCCAGTTGCAGGGAAGAACCAAAGCACAGAAAGGTTTAGAAGATTTGAATCACATAATGCAGCAAAGTACAAGAGCACAGCAAACTAGCCAGGAAGAAAAACAAACTGATGCTGAAGACTTCAGTAGAGTTCTTAAATACACTGAAACTAATTACTAAAAAGCAGGCACCTGTTACTGGTTCACAGGTTTCACTGGAGAATGGGCGGAGTCACAGTCAGCCTGCACAGAAGCAAAAGAAAAGACTAAAAAATAACACAAGACAAACAGATAATGACAGAATTCTAATATGAAAACAATGATAAATATGATTAGCCAACTTAGAAAAAGTAACTCTTGTGCTTAAATCTGAAATAACAAGTATCAAATAAACCCGACAGAATGGTGCAACCACGTACAAGGTTCTTTACAACCAAAGCAAATATGTGCTCTTCAAATACTGTTTGAAACTTCTCATGCTATCACCAATTGTCAGTCTCTTGTTAAAGATAAATTTGAATAAAATTAAAATATTTGTATATCTTTTAAATTTCTAATGTAACTGTTTCAAATGTGTTATGGGAGGTGATCAGAGGGAACCCAGGAGCAGAAGAAACTCAAACCAAGTAGGGTTCAAAAAGGATTGAAGAACTAACAATCACCACAAGTATGCCAAAAAGACTTATAACAAGAAATTAGAACCAAGAAAACACATAAGACAGAAAAGCTACTTGTTATTCCGGAAACCAATTGATAATTGCAGGCAGCTGTGACTGCTTCATAGAAGAACGAGACAGGTTATCCAAGAGAAGTCACAGCCAACCTGCACAGAAACTAAACAAAGAGAAAAAATATATCCAGAAGAAGTAACTCTGCTCTTTTTGTCCTCTTTTATACAGTTCAGTTTACATCACATAACCAAAAATCTTCAAATCTCAATCAACACCCAAGAATAAAGTCTCGCAAGTATCCAGAAAGCAGAACATGTGAAGTGACAAGATGGGTGTATCATGCTGCACTATGAGCTGCTGTCCTGATTCTGTGCTTTCATATACGACCCCCATCCCCCACATACACACACTCATAAATCCATCTATGGCCTCTGTTTATGAGGCACTGCTGCATTTCCTTCATCTCTCACATGGCTTTCCAAATGTGAACACTCAGGTTCTCTTCACAAAATAAATTAATCTGGAGAAAGCTTATGACAGGGTGTCCAGAGAGGAACTGTGGTATTGTATGAAAATGTCTGGAGTGACAGAGAAGTATGTTAGAGCCGTACAGCACAAGTATGAGGGCTGTAAGACAGCGGGGAGGTGTGGTGTAGAGGTGACAGAGGAGTTGAAGGTGGAGGTGGGATTACACCAAGGATCAGTTATAACCTCCTTCTGTTTGCGATGATGATGGTCAAGCTGACAGATGAGGTTATACAGGAATCACCATGGACTATGTTTGCAGATGATATTGTGATTTGTAGTGAGAGCAGGGGACAGGTGGAGGAGAAGCTAGAGGTGGAGGTTTGCCCTGGAAAGGAGAGAAATAAAGGTTAGCCGCAGTAAGATGGAGTATGTTTGTGAATGAGAGGAACCCAATTGGAAGAGCGAGGTTACAGGGAGAAGAGATAAAGAAGGTGGAGGATTTTTTAATTGCACCAGTTGACATGTAGAACCCTCTGTAGGGGTGGGGGGGTACTTGGACTTCACTGCTAACAAGCAGGAAATGTCTTAGCGCACCACCAGCCAATTTTTAACGGCACCTTAGACATTTAGGGCCTTTTTGTAGGAGGGTGGTTGGACATCACTGTGAGCAATGAGGGAATGTCCTCTCAGTGCCCTATCCACCAATTTGAACTGCACCCTTTATTACACACACCCCTTATGCCTCAACAATATGCACTTCAACACACACACAAGCAAACAACATAGACCTTACACAAGGAAGTGGGACTTCTGATCTTCTGTTCCCTACCCCATCCCTGATGGGGGGAACCAGGTCCTCTGCAACGGGGGCCGTGTCCCTTGGCTGCTGACTACCTGGGCCGGGAAGGCCCTTCTTCACGCAGGGAGAGGGATCCCTGAGTTCTCTGGTGGGACTAGGAACCAGGGATCATATTACATCTGAGCCAAGGGATGTCCATGTCTCTGTGGTGCGGGGAACTCCTGGGTGGTGGTGGGCAGCTCGTCTTGGGCTGGGGGGGCTGTCCGAGGGTAGGACAACCCTCCACCCAGGTCCCGTGCGGAAGGTTATCCTTCTGTCTGGTTGGGGCCTTAACTCTCCGTGCATTTATGCCTCCCTGCTCTTGGCGTTGGGGGCCCTGTTATGGGTGTCTGGCTGGACTGCCCGGCGGGCGGATTCCCTATAGTTGCTATACCATGCTGGTGTCTGGGGGCCCTGGCTACCGCTACCGCTTCGGCGGGGGTCTTGGTGTGGGGACAGCCGGGTACTCTCCCTCTTTTGACATTCCATCATCTACCTCAGCAGAATATAAACACCCACCTGAGCACAGGTGTCAGCTCACTTTTGCACAAATAGTATGTGTGACAGAATGAAATACTTTACATGTGTTGGTTTGTATGCATTTGTGTGTATGAACTGTAGTTGTTTTGAGTACATATTGACATGATTGTACGTGAATACTTTTGGAGCCAACAGGTATGTTTGTAACACTTGTGTGTGAACAGGCCCCGCCCCTTTTGACTAACATTTACACCAGACAGTAATGATGATAATCCTCAAGCATCTTGTTGCTTTATAATTGTACCCCCCCTCACCCCCACCACCACCTCTGTAATCATCCTCCAGATTTTCTTTACTCCCCTTTCCTCGCTTTCTCCTGTGCCCTTACCCCGTCTCCAACATCCTTCCCTTCTTTCCTTTTCTTCTTTTCCGTCCAGTCCAACAACAAAAAAAGGATACAAATGTATTTAATTTAAATAAAGTTTAGCCTAAATTACAAAAGGGGTTTACACAAGTACACACCTAGTGTGATAAAAGATCCAGAACCCCCTGTTATAACAGTAAAATATTGTGACAAGTAAAAAAATAAATCAATTAATTAAAAAAAGAAGGTGGAGGATTTGAAGTATCTAGGGTTAACAGTTCAGATGAATGAAGAGTGTGGAAAAGAAGTGCAGAAGTGATTGCAGACAGGTTGGAATAGGTGGAGAAAGTGTTAGGTGTATTGTGTGGTAGAATAATTTTAGCTGAAATGAAAGGCAAGGTGTAGAAAACTGTGGTGAGAGCAGCCATGTTGTTGGGCCTAGAGACACAGAAGACGAGACAGGAAGCAGAGCTGGAGGTAGCAGAGATGAAGATACTGAGGTTCTCTTTGGGAGTGACTAGGATGGATAGGATGAGGAATGAGGACATCAGAGGGACAGCACATGTTAGAGGTTTTGGAGATAAATTCAGAGAAGCCAGACTGAGATGGCTGAGACAAGTCCAGATGAGAGACAGTGAATCTATTGGGAGAAGGATGCTGAGTCTGGAGATTTCTGGATGCAGTGAAGGAAGACATAAAGGTAGCTGGTGTTAGGAGAGGATGCAGAAGACAGTATTAGATGGAGGAATGTTAGATGTCAGATGTTTTAATTAGTAAAAAAAACCCACACATTTAGGCTGCATAGATATTGTGTGCAGATGATTCTGCGGGGTTGATTTAGATGAAAAAGTTTATTTTGTAGCGTGAATTGTTGGATATTTAATTTTACTTTTATTTTTTATTTTTAAATGCTGTTTTTCCTGGATCTAAATCAAGTGTTTACAGTTTGGAGACATTTTCAGTTGCACAGCTGCTAACTTGTCTTCTCTGTCCCTCTGTTCTTTTACTATAAGTGTTCAAACCAGTCATGGTGTTTACTGCAGGCAAAACAGTGCATTCTCTAAAGAACATGACCCTGAACTGAAATGATTAGTATATCAAATATTGCAGTCTTGACTAACAGTTGTGTTTTTTTCTCTTTCCTTTCTGTCAGGAAGTTTCAACTTATGTTTCACTCACAATTTATTGAATACTTTTCAAAATGACGGACACAAAAACAGAAATAACACAAACATTTTAGCAACTAAATCACTTGCTTTATTTATAGACTCAGGTTTCATAATGGAACCATTACCTGGGAATGCTGCTGCTATATTCCCACAAGGCCCATCAAAGCATATTTGTGGAGCTCGTACTGTAGCGGGTCCCGAGCCAGGAAGCTGTCAGAGAATCCTCCATGGAAAATGAATTGTGGCTCCTGATACAGACATGGAAAATTACAGGCCCATTTATGGATTGTGGAGCTGCAAAAGGCTGGTAGAGTTAAGTCTTCAGTTTTTTATTTTGTTCAGAAATTATTTGACAGTCTCACTATTTTTGTGCTTCTCTTTCCCTGAATTTGTTTTAGAGTTTATAGTTTTGGACAGAGGTGGGTAGAGTATTCAAAAATGTTACTCAAGTAAAAATATTGTTACCGTACTTTAGCAAAATAGCGCTCAAGTTAAAGCAGAGAGTAGGCAAGTGATTACTTAAATAAGAGTAATAAAGTTCTTGGATTAAAATCTACTCAAGTGGTGAGTAGTTTATGAGTAACATCCCATTTCATAACAGTCATAACAGAATGAGTAAATAAAAAAATTGCATTAATATAACTTTTAATGAGGCTGGAAATAAGTACATCTATTTTTTTCTAAATAAAACACGAGTCAACATTTGCTGCAACAAATTGACAATAAATTGTTTGTAACCATTCCCTCCTTTTTTTTTTTGCAAAACATAGTCTTTCTACCGAGACATTCTTGATCATGTTTTACTTTGATTTTAGTCATGCAAATTTTGAAACTGTTTAACCAGTATTGTTATCCTTCAACTTAAACATTTTCCTTTAAATCATGCAATAGATTGCATATGTGTAATACTAAATTTAAATCAATGGAACAGATGACAACATATCAAACTGAATGTGAGTTGCTACAGCAGAAAAATGCATCTGTAGCCCGAAAAAAAAAATGTTTACTCAGTAAAGTGACTGTTGAGCTTCAACAGTAGTTGTCTCTCAAGGTCTTTGCAGTGAAGCTGGGATCTTTTAGGAGTAAAAAGAAGTCCTGGATGACTGAAGAGTCTCACAAGCTGCAGATGCTGAGTGACAGCCTCTTGATTTAAGGAAAATAGTGTAACAGATCCATATCTCCAGTGGACATGAATCGTACCTCTCCAGCTCTCCTATTTGAGACTTTCTGGGCTTCGAAAAAAGTCCTCTTCATCTCAGAGGCTACTGTTTGTGCTGCAATCATCATCAGGGTTGATGTCAAGGTGATTTTTTTATGTAGTCGAGGCCTGCTTTTTAAAAAAAAACAAAAACTGTTTCTGCATGCTCCTATTACTTATTCAGTGCAAAGGTCACCAAGCTCGAAACCTACAGTTTGTCATTAATACTGTACAAATCTTAAATGAATAGGCTTGTTGGACTGTTGTCACTATAAGATATATATTTACCAGCTTTTTAACATGTCCCCCCACAGTGGTACAGCACTCTGAATTTAGTGTCATGGTGCCTCTGGCAGTCTACCTTCCCCCTCCCCTCTCTCCTCTGCTCTGCTGTTTGGAACCGGCTGCCGATACTCACCTCATCACCTACCTGCCTTCATAAGGAGATCCAACCCCAGCATTTATTGCCAGTTCATTACTCACTCCAGTGCTTATGTCTGGCCTCCAAGTTAAGCTAAGTGTCTTAGCCTTGCCTTGTACTTACCACGCCTTGTCGCTCGCCTTCAGGTTCCACTCCACGACTATCTCTGGTTCCTCCTCGTCGAGAGCTCCTCGCTTAATCCTGCTCAGTCCACGACGTCATCCTCGCCATGCTCAGGCCTAGATCACAGCGGCTTCCTCAAGTCCTCCACCACGGCCGCAAATCCTCCACGGAGCCATCATCGAAACTCCAGCACTGATTCTTACGGCGATCTTCCAGAACCTACTTACCATTACCTCGCAACCTTACGTTTATACTTTCTTGGACAGTCAAAATTAATCCGTTCCAAGAATTCCTAGTCTGAGTTTACTTCAGCACATGTTAGAGGTTTCAGCGCCTGGGTCAGCTACGTCATTCTCGTCATGACATTTAGGTCAGAGTATAGCTACAGCAATCAGCTTGGGGTCTTTTATCATCTCTCCAAAATGTTTCTGGATCCCATCCTGCAAAGCTTTAATAAGAGGGGCACATACTCACATGATGATGACACCTTCTTCAGCTTATCCTGCAACTGATGAAGCGTTGGTAGTAGAAAGCCCTTATACACAGATGATTCCCCTTGGAGAATGTTGAGGGCCATGCCAACAGGCTTCATCAGAGCAACATACTCCACTAAAAATGCTATCTCTGCTGGATTCAACCTAAACAATGTTCAGACAAAAGCTGGAATATAGCTAATTCTGTTAAAAACATAAAATGTACAAAATGCATGTTTATTAACCCTTGTGCTATCCTAGGCACTTTAACGTTGGGAGTTGGGTCATCTAGACCCCACAAGACAGCGTGCTGAACCTTTTTTCTTCAATTATTTGTGATCTTCACTGGTGTCCATGGATTACATGAATCCTCTCCCCCTTTCTCCACCTTTGTGATGGTAGGGAGAACATGTCAATGGAAGGGTGGGGTCATAGGATAGCACAAGGGTTAAACAAATACATACAATATGAAAGTTGATAAACTAGTTCATCATAAAGTCATGTTAAAAAACATATATATCGTACTCTAATAGTACTTAGCAATTTTCTGTATTATTGTGCTGAAACAATCTGAGGTCTAACTTACATATTGATCTTCAATGCTTTGCATGCATTGCGAATTGCTGTTTCTAAGCGCTCCTTGTGAATGCACACCACTCTTTCTTCAGCAAGGAACACAGAGTTCCACCGAGTTTGATTGGGTCGGAGGAACTACAGATTGCATTTATGTTTCACTGTTTCCAACATTGTGCTTGACCTGCTTATTGTATTCCACAAGGCAGTACATTTTGCTCAAGCACAAGTTTCATTACCAACTTCTGCCACAATGGCATCGACTGTTGATATGAAATTCGGTGCTTTAAAATGCACTCAAGACCATGTCATCATCCAGAATGGCAGATATATCTTGGTATTCTAACTCTGACTCACTTTCATCCTCTGATGTCACATCCATGCTGGAGTCTTTCTTCTCTTGTCCATCAGCAACTGCATCCTCTTTTTCTTCCACTCCACATAACCGAAAAGCCTTCACTTTTAGCCACTGTCTGTCGTTGTTCTGGTCAAATTTTTCCCTGATGTGGTAGTCAGACTGTATGCCCCTTAATGCAGCAGCAAAGACAGCCAATGTGTGCGAACCTTTGACACGTCAACAATGCAGCAAAATGTCTCTCTAGAGTGGTAGGGTCTATCCAGTGACAGGTGACATCTAAATAACTATGTTGTCTGTTGTTGTAAATCATTTATTGAAGAACATTGGAATATATCTCAACTTAAGGAGTTTTTGTTATTCAGAGTAATAGATTGTACTGTAGCGTACTTTATAATGTACATTAGGAGTGCATCTTTGTCCCTCTGTGCCTTAAAACCAGGAGCTCTTTCTTCCTCCTTGATCTGTGTAGTGAGAGAGGTCTTCTACTTTCTAGAAGAGGCTTGTTTCATCCATCATTCATTCATCCGGAAGATAATTATTCTCTATGATTATCTTCCTCTGTGTTTCAGGATATTTTCAGGCTGCTTCTTAGTCAAAAATGCAGGGGCACAAACTTCAGTTACAGCAGTTCAGGAACCGGTACAACCGGCTGTTGGAGGCCGACGGGCTCTTCCTCTCTGTTCCCCTCCTCAGAAATTCCCACAGCACGTCCTTCAGATGCAATAGTCTCATAATAGTGTCTTGAGTTGAGTTGATGAACCAGAGGAGTTACGTGACTGAGAAAAAAATCTGGCAACTACGTAAAAAACACGAATATTGAAACACGAATAAGCGGGGGAACACTGTGTATGTCATGATAATTAACAGTTTTGCTCTAAACCGTGTAGATATATATGTCTTGAGCAAACTTTTATTGTCTTTTACTACAATCCCACCACACACACAATTATGAAAATCTTGTAATAATAGGGCTGTACTGTATTAGGGATGTATTTAGTCAAAACGTACTGCAACATTTACTGCCACATGTTTCCTTAAGTTCAATGCTGAGTTCTGTTAGGATCAAATGTCCACGTTTTTGGGTAAAGAACACTAACAGCGCATGACATAACTAGACGTTTTGTAGATTGTAAGGTAAACATTGGTCGTATGTGAGACCAGGGGGTCTCAGCTTCATCCGGCATCTTTTGTCTCCACTGTTGACAGCAGAGAGTTTGTGTACAGTCACGTGACTGTCTGGCTTTGGATGATTGGTCACACAGAGTCACGTAACCTAGCCTTTGGTGGAAGTTTCTCCGCCACATGATCAATTTAGATCACTTTATTCTATTCCAAAACTAACAATAACAAGCAGCAAGAGGCCCAGTGTACTGGAGTGACAGTTGCATTTCTTTTTTCAGAGATGTACTCAAGTAAAAGTGAAAAGTACGTCGTATTATGACCTACTCTCACAAGTACAATTTACCCAAAAAGTTACTTAAGTAAATGTAACATGTTACTACCCTCCTCTGGTTTTTGACAGGAGGAGTTACTGGCATGTTTTAAAACAAAATGATCACCCGAAGAGTGATCCTCTTGAAGGAGAAAATCTGGACAATTTAGAAGCCACAAAAGTTTCCAGATGCTCTTTTTGTTTTGGTTTAATCAGTAAATTCCTGGCATGTGGAGAAGATGCCAGCTTGATAGTTCTCGTGACTGAGGGAAACGTTAAATAAAAGAGCACGCCTTTCTCCTAAACATAATTTGTGTGCTTTCATTCAAACCCATTGAAAAACGTGTCTTTTGAGTTAAAAAAAAAAAGGTCCATCTTGTTTGTAAGTCATCATACCACTTTTGGCAAGCAAAAAAGCCTTCAAAGCATTTTTGCTGTCTGCTGATCTTTACCTCACCCAGCATCTGTAAACAGCCAGTGATCACTCACTGCCTCAGACTAACAGCACCAAACACTCACCCAGACTTTGGCATGACTGACTTTCATCTACAGATCCACGCTGTTCATATCTGAGGCTTTGAGCCTCATACAGAGGAAATGAAAGCAAGCTTAAATCCCAGCGGCACACAGGGCAATATGCTGAAGGATGAGTACTATTTGCTCAGAAATCTCTCACATACTGGTAAACTAGGTTTGATCTCCACAGTGAAGACAGTGGGGCTCTATGCCTGCACAAAGGTCATTTTGTAAACTGACCTTTGCGGAAGTTAAATTACAACTTTAAAGTCAAAGATTTATGAGAAAAAAAGTAATAAATTAACGAGAAACAGCACCAAAGTTGTCTGTTTAGCCTAGCTTGAAGATAAAAGATGTAGAGCATTTTGAAGCTTTATTTCTGGATCGGTTTCAAAAACAAAGAAATTCTGTACCTTTTGGCGACTAAAAACAAATTATTGTTAGTGTAGCCGGCATTCTGGGGTTCGTTGTCGGTAAAGCAGAGTTTCATATGTAAAATATGGAGCTCACAGACAGGTATGGGTGAAGAGGGCCGCTACTTTATTCAGCCCTGTTCATTTACATGCCCAGAAGTCCACTTGTCACCTTAAGTCATGAACTTGTCATGCGCACAACACCAAAGCGGAAGGAAAACATTGTTACATACATTCCCTCCTCAAGATGTCTCGTTTCAATATAAAACAGCAAAGATGAATGAAAACAGTCTGTTATATTAGCATACTGATACGTTGAAAAAGAATGTTGAAAATGCCAAAAAGGGCACCTTCTAAGATGGAAGCGTCACACAGATGTAGAGATCTTGTCTTTTGTAGAGAAATAAAGGATGGAAGTGAACAGCTGCAGGGATACCGATGGTTTCATCAACAGGCTGCAGAGATCCTGCAAGCCACCAATCAATAAATAAAACATTAATAAATCGTAAATAACAAATGAGCTGCCAAACATTTGACGTTATCAATAAAACATTCAGATCACCTGTTAAGCTAAGTTTAGTCGGCCTGCTCTGCTGCTGCGTAGCGTTCAGTTTCTGCTGCACTGTATGCTCATTTCGACTTCAGTCTCGCAAATTTACAATTTTCTTGTAAATTTACGACTTTTAATCTCCTAAATTTTCTAGAAAAACATTTATAAATCTACGACTTTAAATCTCGTGATTTTACTTCTTAAATTGTTTTTTTGTGGCCCTACAACTCTGTTGTGCTTCTTTTCCAAACTCCTGCATTTTCAGCTTCTTTTGACAAAAACACATCTGATCCAGGTGATCAGCAGCAGGTGGAGCAAACACTGACCCTTGAGGACTGGGTTTGGGCAAAATGTCAAAAATATTAACAAAATTGTTTGTAAATGTTTTAAATCAGGAGTTAAATTTAAGAAAATCTAGAGAGGGCTTTGTGGAAATAAAAGCAAAAAAAGAGTACTGAGATGAATGAAGCTCACCATAAGAGAAACTTCCTTATCACAACTCAATTTAACTATTGAGAATAAAGTTATCCAATTTTATTGAAGTTGTTAAAGTACATACAGAAAAGTTGTCCAACTCTATCCATTCTTCTTCTACCCATCTACTGCTGGGCAAAGCCGGGCTAAACCCAGTTACAGGGCCACACAACCACACACTAGGGGCAATTCCGAGTCACCAATCAACCTTGACTATGGGGGAAACCGGAGTGTCCACAGAAAACCCACGCATGCACAGGGAGAACATAGAAACTCCACTCAGAAAGGATCCAGATGGGATTTGAACCAGCACCTTCTCCCTGTGAGAGTGCTAACTACTACACCTTGTACCACTCATTTTTTGAACTAGAGAGTGGTCAGAAAAGAATCACCCTTGAAACTCTTAGAGACTTTACTGCATGCAACAACTGCTGTTCACACATTTTGTACAGATTTTCATCCTACCTTTAAAGAAGTTTGATCTTTCCTCTGTCACTCTCATGTCCTGTCCTGAAGCCAAAGGAAATCCCTGACACAGAGTTTGGTAAAAATGCAAATTAAGGTGAGTGTCTTTCAGCGGCATGTGAGTGATGACCTGTCATCCGTCAGGCTCCTGTCAGGATGAGCAGAACAGAGTATTTTGACATAAACATAGAGTCCAGATTTTAATGGAACGTTGCTGTGACTCCTTGTGACCTGCTGTCTGGTGAATCGGCCCCCAGGCACTTGTTGATGGTCAGATGCTGTTTTTTAGGTCGTCCGCAATAGAATTCTGGGAACTTTTTTCTTTCTATTTGAGTGTTTAAGTAGATTTATCTGTAGTTCTATAGTTTTATAACTCCCACGCCTTTAGAGAAGTTTGTTATAGTTGTCTCTGTTGGTTCCATACTCTTTCGTTCTGTGTGGGGGCTTGTGCAGCCTATTTGTCATTCAGTAAACACAAAGACTTGGATTCTTCACCCACAGATATTGGCTTTCATTAACCTCCACTGCACTTCTGCCATAAGCCAACACGCTGCTGCCGCTGCAGTCTTAAAAAATCCTCCCAGCTCCAGACTGCTGTTCAGACCATCCCGGTCCACAAAGGGGAACCTTTTCTGCAGGATTATATACTCTGACAATAGCTTGTCCCCTTTCCCAGATAAATTAGGGGTTAGATGCCCTTTTTGTAAGTAGAAATGTTTCATTCAGCAGAAAACAACACTTTCCAGTTTCTAATAAATACTGGTATTGGTATATGAATAGAGTGACGTTGGATTTCATGAAAAGATTTGGAATAAAATATTGAAATGAACTTTGCAGCTTCATATAAAGCTCTTAAACAAAAGATGATGAAATACGAGCCCAATAATAACCTAATCTGGAGCATCCTTCTAAAGGCTGTGTCACTATGTACAATTTGCGTATATTGTGCGGATGAAAATTGGTCATATGTGAATATGAAAATTGCTAGTCCAGCTACCCAGGACTTTTTATGACATTGTGGTGGCCTCATTAGTCCTTTATGGAGTTGTGTGCTGGGCGTGTGTGTTATCCCTAACATGACAAAGGTGGATAAAGGTGGAGAGGATTTCATGTACATGGACACCAGTGAAGATCACAAATCATTAAAGAAAAAAGGTTCAGCACACTGTCTTGTGGGGTCTAGATGACCCAACCCCAATGTTAAAGTGCCTAGGATAGCAAAAGGGTTAAGAACGCCGCATCTGTCCTTGGCTGCACACTGGAGTCCATCGAGGAGGTGGCGGACCATCATGGACCATCATGGATAACCACTCCCACCCCCTGCACTAAACTGTAGAGGCGCTGACCAGCTCCTTCAGCACCAGACTGTTGCACCCACAGTGCAAGAAGGAGCGCTACTGCAGGTCATTCCTCCCCACAGCCATCAAACTGTACAACACTGTGTTACAGTGACACTCCACAGTCCCCAGGGGGTTTTATTCATTCATTATTTATTTATCTACTCATTGCTGCAGTTGTTGTTTTTAGTTGGTTTTTGTTTATTAACGGTTGTTTTTTTGGTGTGAATTTTTTTACTTATTTATTTTTGTTTACATTTAATTAACTTTGTAAAAAGAAAGCAGGTTTTTTGCAGATGTCTTCTGTTTAATTTATAATGTTGCTGTTGTCCTGTAAATACATTGAAGGTATGACATTTTAAGCTTTTATTAACCAAACAAGAGATTTTATCAGTTAGATTTTCAGAAAACCATAAAAAGGTTGATAAACCGGTGGCCAGAGCAGCTGAAGAATAAAGACAGATCCAAGGCTGAGTTTCAAATCTTACACAGATTTTTATTGTTTTTTTAATCCATCACTTTCACTGCACCAAAGCTTCTTCTTTTCAAAAACTTTTTCTTAAAACGTGCAAAATCTCTCTTCAAACCTTCCCTACTTCCTTTGTCCATCTGTTTTATCCTCCACACATCCAACACTAACAGGCGAGAGTCCGGTCTCGCGCTGACGATCTCTTTCAGGTCCAAAACCCACTTTGTCCACCACATCTCTGCTCTCTTCTTCATCTCTTCTACATTCTACTTACAGAAACTTGACCACAGCTTAAGGCCCATCTTGATGCTTGACTGAAAAGTGATCTGTTACTTTGTGGAAAAAGCTTAAAAACATGGCTCAGTTTACAACTTGAAAATCTAGCTCGTCTGTACTGACTTGAACATCTGAGTTATTGCTGTGCTTCCACCTGAGAAGCTGATCCTTTGGTTGATACAATGCTTGTGAAGAATGTCCAAGGTCCCAAAGATCTTCTTTGAGGAATGTCATCAAAATAAGACGTCTTCTGATGCAAGAGATTCACTTCCTTTCTTTCTTTTCCTAAACACACTCAAAAACTTAAAAAAAAAAATCTGCACTACAGGTTAAAAAGTGCTGCTTTATATAAACCTAAAAACCCTACAATACATTTTTGATTATAAAAATGTAAAACTTTCTTTAGCCCTTCAAAAGAGGTCTAAAATAGCGCTTAAATATCACATGGCTAGTAAACAGGATATGGTGCACCACCCCTTTCTTCACCAAATCAATAGATTTGCATTAAACCTGGTTGGTTTCTGGCCATCTGTCCCTTTGTTAGCCAGAGAAAGCTGTGCATTTCCCCAGGATCAAGTCTCTGTTTGATGCACTTTACATGGAGGGTGTAAGAAAAATAGCTGCCGAGGAGGACAGTAACACAAAACACTGTTGTGATCATGTGCACACACGCAGACACATAAATAAAAGTCCCTTTTTGCTCTGTTCGGTTTTACGTCAGGGAAACCGCAAAGTCCATCAGGAGTCCGGCTTGTACCCCCACATCCCCTCATACCATTGTCTCTTTTCTCTTTCCTAAAGAACAAATCAATTTTTTGTCTTTTTTGCTTTTGTGTGACATGGAGAGTAGAGATGATGATGAAGAGCGGCATGAAGGGGACGCTGATGTGGGGCTGGGGGTGCTGCTGCTGCAGGGCGAGCTGGGAGCAGATTGGGAGGTTGCAGGCTGCAGGCAGTTCTCGTCCGGCTCCTCCAGGTGGATGACAGCTGAGGCAGAGGAGGGGCGGCGCTTGTGGCAGGCATCGGTCGGGGGGAGGCTGGGGCTGGAGGGCTCGCTGAAAGGACGGTGGACGGAGATGGCACTGCGGAGGCAGTTGAGCCACTGCTGCTTTTGGAAGATGTCGTTGACCTGCAGCGTGTGGGACTGAGAATGGCTTGGGTCTTGAGAACGCAATCGGAAAATGTTCTTAGCTGGAGATAAAGCAGGAAATTTGGAATGAGAGGAAGGAAAAAAATAAAAGGTTCATGTCTATCTTTGCTGGAGGCGTACCTTTGTCTGCGTTACTGAAGGCGCCTCTGAATGAGCCGCCCATTCGGACATCTCCATCCTGCAGGTCCTCCAGCACCAGATCCTGCACTGGGATTGGCTGCCGGTACACTTGAAAACACTGGCGCTCATTTCGCGTGACAGGGCGGGTCAGAACGAGCAACTCTGTGAACAGGAAGACGTGCAGCTTCTGCAAAAACAGCAAAAGAGACTCAGTTAGACCTAAGACTAAAGTCAAAGCGTCTTCTGAGGGGAGTGAGTGTCAATGGGAAGAGTGGGAAAGGTGGTGCTCACCGTGCCGCTCTTATTTCGCAGCTCCCCGTGGCACAGCAGGCTCCTGCACTGCTCCATGAGTGGGTCCTTCTGCCTCTCTTCCAGGTACTCCAGTTTCTCGATGTAGTACTGGCACTCGGACTCTCCTTTCTTCACGTTGATGTCAGACAGAACACCATGGATGATGGTGATCTAAATGCATAAATGGCCCGTTTAGAACTTGGCTGCAGATGGATATGCAGACGTTTTCTGGTCTTTGTGTCTGGACTCACCGCTTCCTCCAGGCTGCCTTTGTCTGGGTGGTCCGCTGGTGTGTGTCTCAGGATCTCCTTGAGCAGCAAGGGGTACTTGACAAGCCGGGAGCGTGGGATGTCCAGGAAGCTCCAGAGATCCAACTTGCGGCTGAAGGGGGACTCAAGGCAGCGCTGCAGGAAGTCCTGCACGCGTGGGTCCTGCTTCTTCTGGTCCAGCAGCGCCTTGGCTGCCAGCTGATTACTGCAGTAGTTCTTATAAGCATCAAGCCTCGGCAGCTGCAGAGCAGATGATAAGTTAACTAACAGCCTCTCTCAAACTGTTGCTGTTCTGGAACGGCATTTACCCAGTTTATGACAATTTGTCCGATCTGGCCCACGGTCCCGTCTGGCCTGGTGGCTTTGGAGAGCTGAGCCAGCAGTTCTTCATGCAGTGGGATGTAGGCATCCAGATTGCCAAAGATGTGTGTGAGCTCAACCTCAGACATGATGGAGAGCTTCAGCATGGGGTCATGGTATGCCTTTGGAGAAGAACAACCAAAAGGGTTCAAAATCGTGCATATCTGCCGAGAGGGGGGTCCTTCCCTAAGAATAGTTTATGAGCGAAGAACAAAAGGAACAATTCTGGTCTTATTATAGCTCCTGGCTCAGCTGCACAGAAAGCATGCCAGAGCTTTGATTTAATCTGTTTGCTTTAAATGTCCTCCCTCGCCTCAGAACTTTAGAAAGTACAAACCTTGCGTGCAAGCTGGAGGTCCTCGATCAAGTCCTGTTCTCCACGAGACAGCTCAAATATGGCCTGAAGACAGAAAGATGCTTTTAAACAAAACACATCAATCCAGTTTGACATTTCGTTGTATTAAGCATTAGCCGTTAGGTTTGGTGTAATGCAGGACTGGGTCCAAACCGCTGAACTCTCCTTGGAGATCCCTGGCTGCTCTCCCTGAATTTTATGGTCTCTGTGTTTTAAAATGTACAGACAGCTGGCAGGGGCATGTGGGAGGCATATGAGTTTAGTTGGGAGGGAGAGTGAGCCCTGGAGGGCTGTCAGTCCTGTTTGGTCAGTTTGACACAAATACAACAAGGACTTGTGAAACTAGTCTGGTAGACGGGTCAAATTCTTCACTGTCTGCATTTCCTGGCTTTCTGCACTTCATATTTATGTTTCTGTGCTGCTCACCTCTTGTCGCTTGATCTCCTTAGTAGAGAAGGTTCCCTTCTGGTGAATGTCCAGCGTTTCCGACCACAGTATACTGTTTCTCCTTTTGGGTGGAGTTGGGGCCGGTACCTTGCTGCAAGGCTTCTGGGGGGCGCCCGGTGACTTGCCATCGCCTCGGAAAGAGGCCTGCAGACATGCAAAAGGATTTAAGCATTTTGGCAGACGTGGCTTGTTTCATAGAGTTTTTTTTTTTTTTCAGGGAAGTTACCTGGCTTACCTGGATTGTTTGGCCGAAGCGCCGGACGGCCCCATTCTTCACCGGAGAGATAAGGTTGGCTAACGACGTCACCCTGCCGAGAGGACGGACACGTTTGTTGCTGGGTTCCTAAAAAAGAAGAAACGGGTCAGCCGGTTCATCATGCTGTCACAGCTCAAAAACAAAGACTGGGTCAGGATGAACCCACTTGTCTTCAGATCAAGTCCAACCTCCTCCTTCTGTCTTACAGGTATAAAAAGCATCAAGTCAAGTCACAGCTTTTCGTTATGTGCAAACACTCCCTGTTCTGGGCGGAGCACAGAACAGGGTTGGGGAGCAGAACAGACGAGAGAACACATAAAAACCGGAGGGAAGCTGCATCAGCAGCTGTCAGCTCCATCATGTGAGAAGCCCACCCCCACCCCCCAGTACAAAGACTTCCTTTCTGACTGCTGCTCTGGTGGGGAAGGGGCTCTGGAGATATGCCAGGAATGCACGGTGGACCGTGCTCCTCAGCTGTTCGACAACAGCCAGACTTGCTACGTCCTTCAAAGTGGAACCAATCCTTCCCCGTGAGCAGACAGACCCGTGAAGACCCACCACTGAGGGTCAAGAAAAAAAAACCCATCCCCGTGTTGGAGGGAGGTGTTCAGCAACGTTTGCTGCTGTGAAAACTGAGACCAGCAGGACTCCACCTGAGTGACTCCCCTCCTGAACACCTGTTAGGCTGGGGGTGAGGAGAATCTTCACCTCCACCCAAACACCATCAACCCCACAGGCTTCCTTTTGTAAATGAGGGCACCTGCTGCAGCCAGGTTCACCCCGACAGACACCCCGGTGCAGAGTCCAATGTCCAAAATACAACTGAGAAAATGTGTAAAGTGGAACAGAAGCAGATGAGGGGAGGTGGGCGGGCGGGTCTCAAAGTCAACAGAGCAGGCCGTCATGCCCTTCCTGTCCTTAGGCTGGTGGCCCCAAAATTACAAAAGGCAACTAGTCCCGCTCTTTGTCTGTCAGGCTCTAAAGTGAATGTAGCAGAGAGCGCTGCTACTCCTGTTTTTTTGGGAGCTGATTGAACTGGAGTCAGGAAGCCACACGGACCAACAACATCCACCAACATCCAACCTCAGAACCATCAGGCTTTTTCTGCCCTGCGCAGCTGGTGGGAAACACAACACTAAGAGCTAACAAGTGTCTATGATTATAGGACTGGAAGTCGGCTGACCTGCTGTAAACAAAGCCGGTCTGTGACCGCTTGGACTCAGTCATTCATCTTCTCCTTTAAACACCACTTTCCTGTCAATCAAACCAGATCTTCAGCTTTGAAGGAAGAACAGGAAAAGGAATTCTAGAAATGGGTTGTTTTCAAAGGGGGCACACCTGGGTTTTACCAACACCTACGTGTGTGCGTGTTTGTCTGTAACTGGGTGGGGGAATGTTTCCAGGCTGCTGAGCCTGATCTGCGGCACAGATAACACGGTTTACCTGAAAAATGACAAAGCCTGAAAGCTGAGTTAAGTGTAAATGCAGGGTTAAGAGATGAGAATCTTAAACATCTTCTGTTTTCTCAGTCAGCCACAACAGACTTATTTTCCAAGTCCCTAAAACCCAGATCCCTTTGCTGGGGCAGTCATACTTCAAAATCAACTTAAAGTTTGAAACTGTAAAGCCTGTTCACACAGGAAAGAATCCAAAATGCTGCTCTAAATGACCCAGAACTTAGGTCAAAGTCTCAGACCGTGCGTGTGTGATAAAGCAAGGTTAGGAGCTGATACTTTCACAAACAAAACTATGACTTCACACAAGGGAGTGCCGGTCAAACATTCATGGAGGAGCTGCAGTTTCACTCAGAATCCCATGTATGAACATTCCAAAGGGGCTCACCTCTGACTCTTTGTTGGCTTGGTTCTGGTGATCTATCACTTGTAGAGTCCGTTTGATAGGCACCAAGATACCCCCTTCATCGTACGCCACCATAGCTTTCAGCAAAGAAACAGTATTATTTCCAGGGATTTAGCTCCACGTAATCCACTGAAGAGAAAAACAAGCTGATAAAAACCAGGAATGATGGGGAGCAAAAAGAAAATAAATAAAGATGCCTCCCCCCTCCTGTCTGCTGGTCTTTCCGTCTAAGACAGGCACCCTGAAGCTGTCCTCTCACTCTTTCCAAACTTTGGTATGAGGCAAGCCGGAGAGCGGGTGCTCTTTATAGAGTTGTGGGAGGAGCCTGCCTCCTGCTCTGGCCTGCTGATGAAATGGGTTTGGTTTACAGAGGGAGGGGAGGGGGGCTGTCTGCAGCCTCTGTTGATGCTCAGCTAGAAGTGACAACATTAGTCAGAATTTTAAAGATCACCAGCAAATTTTACAAGTAAGTGCTTTGGAGTAAACAAAACATATGAGGGACGTCTGAACACGTGAACGCTGCAAAGAACCAACGCGTGCTTGCACGGTTAGGTTAAAACGTTTCAAAACTGTCATTTGTTCCTAAAAGGGCAAAAAAAATTTTTTTTAATGACACCACACTGTTACTGGTAATACTAAGTCCTTAAATAAGGAGTTTAGTTCCAGATTTTTCTAGGTTAGTTTTTTTGTACATGTAAATTAACTTAACAAACCAAAACACTCAAATGGTTTTATACAGCAATTTAATTCTGAGCCCAAAAGCAATTTGGTTGTATCATCTATAAAAATAAAACAATAAGAATACCCTTTATCAGCACGTTCACCATTAGCAGAGTTAAGTTTCAAAAGAAAAAATTTACAGAAAGCCATAAACATTTTTTTAAATGAATAAAGCGTCTTTGCATCTTTGTTTTGTGAAACGTGCGTGTTTTTGGGAAAACTGTGCATTTTGCTTCCAACAAATTAAGGCTTAGTCATCAAAGTATTTTATTTTAACAAACTTTTAAATTACTAATTTAATAAATCTCGTTTCCATTTGCCTAATCTTTCATAGTGTTTCTTAACCATGACAGGTGATGTTCTGCTGACATGTAGAAACCATACAACACTTCAGACATGACATTCACACAGACAAAAAGTACAAGATAAATGATCACACTCTCTAAGCGGAGATGTTTTACATCCAAGGGCATATTGTGTGAACACATGATGTCACATGACCACTTTGACAAAATACATGGAAAGTTTCCATCCATCAAACTACAGTGATTCTTTTGATGAACTAGTTCATCAAAAGAATCACTATCCTGTGCTCCAAACAGAGCTATCTTTTGGGCTAATCAACACCCCTGTTAGGGCTGGGGAGGGGAGGGGGGTCATTTGTAAATGAATAGGAGACAGTCTGATTTTAAACTGAAACCTGCTTATTGTGAATGATTGGGAGGAAGAGGTCTGGGTGTTCAACTGTGCTTGCTATGCAGATACATTTACCAGTTTCAGTACAGAAGAGAAGTTTGGAGGAAAAGCAAAATGAAAGCAGAAGCTCTGGTTCATGTGCGTAGAGCGCAGAAGGCCACTTCTGAAGTCGGCACCGCCAACAGCTGTGGCACACAAACACAGGGGAGGTGTCCATGCTGACATGGGCGAGTTATGGACAAATGGGCAAGACTGTTCATGAGGCTGGATCACCATGAAACATGAAACGTGGGTTGCCCCATCGTGTGTGTGCATGTATGTGCGTGCACAAATGTGTGCACAAGTTAAATGAAGGGGTACAGATGTTTTTGGGTTTGTTGACAAAGTGTTCACATCGCGTGCTGTAGACCAGCTCAACTTTAAGACATTTACATAAAGTTAATCTGATTACTGCGGCTGAAACTCAACTGTTTGCATGGAAAGAAGCTGGTCTGACTGAAACTGAGCTTTTCAAACACAATCCTGTGCATGCGTGCAAAGACTCATGAACAGATAAGCTTAGCTACAACTAAACTAGAGCAAAGTCTAGATTTAATTTTTTGATAAAAGTCCAAGTAAAGTGGAATAAAATCATAAAAGGTTTAGTTTGGCCTCAGAAAAAAAGATCATGGTTAGGGGTTTGTATTGGGGGAAAAGTGGCAGTCACAGACGAGTGAGGGATGAAGTCTGTGTGCAGAAGACACCATGTGCAGACTTGATGTTACTCACTGCATGGGGGACTTCAGGCTGAATCAGCTTCATGTCTGGCCCTACACCGTAAAATCTAAACACAGCATGGTTAGACCTGCCTGCCCTCTTCACCTCGCGCCGCACGGAGCAGCAGCTGGTGCACTTACGTTCTGTCTAAGAGCTGCAACCTCAGCACAATGACTAATGCAATGAGGGGTGGATTTTCACCGCTGTCACGCTAAGATCTGGGCCCCAGGGCCTGATCACAGAGAGCTCAGAGTAACCTCCACCCCACGAGAAAATGCAGCCCTCACAGAGTATAATTACAGCTGTGGTGAAGGCTGCTTGAGGCAGAGAAGCACAGAGAGGTACAGAGCCCTGACGGATTTAGCGTGGAGAGGCTGCTGCCCTCTGCTGACGGAGCGAGCGGCACCAGACGGTAAAGTCAGCAGATTCACCTTCCAGACTCCCTTTGACGGATTGATGGAGTAAAGTCACAGTTAAAAATATTTAAAACAAAGACACCAGCACAATGTTCTGTTTAAGACGTGTCACACACATTACTGTCTACTGGTGTCTGGTTAGGGGACATTTGTGAGATAATCATCTAAAATATTCTGAAGGTTAAAGAAATTATCAAAAAGTTTTATAAATATTTTCTGTATTTTTCTGATCTGAGTTTTGAAGTTCTGTAATGTTCCTGCCTTTATCCACTGCATAAAACAATAGAGCTCATTGTCTATATACTTTCATCAAGTCTAATTTATGCTGATCATCATCATCATCATCATCGTCAGCCTGTCACGCCACTGCTGGCGGATGGCCTCCACATCTTACTCCACTCATCACGGTTTTGGGCACTCTGGGTCCATGTGCTGCCTGCCTTCTGCTTGATGTCATCTCTCCATCTTTTCTTCGGTCTTCCCCTTCCTCTCTTCCTGTCCCACGGAGTCCATTCTGTTGTTTTCTTAGCCCATTCGTGGTTCTTCATTCGGGCTACATGTCCTGCCCACTTGCCTTTGGCTTCAATCACTTTCTCGATGACATCCTTCACCCCTGTTCTTGATCTTAAGTCTTCGTTCCTGACCTTATCTCTCTCTCTTTATGCTGATAGTTTGCAGAAATGATCAGCTTTGAAACAAGGTGAACTCTAGAATATAGATACAAATAAGGACGGAAGTGTTGCTCATGTTCTTCTTTTAAGAAATTTCAAGAAAACAAGCTGTTTTCTGCATTCTGCTGTGTTATGGGAACCACTGAAAACTGACCCTGATTTGTTAAGTATTCTACTGAAATTGGCCAAAAAATTAGTACTTTTAAGATACTGACAAAACTTCATTAAAATGAGGTAAAAACAGTTAAATCAGAAAAATCTTTTCTGAATAGGCTAGCATGTTCATGCACTACGATTTAATGTATTTACATTCATCAATAATTGATAAAATAGTTCTTTTTTTTACTATAGGGAGTCGCTAACATGTTGAATTTTGCCTAGACTGGTGGCTTTTCTTTCTGTCCTGCTATAAATTACATTTAAGTCGTATCTTACAGCCACTTCAAATCAAATTGAGATCCATTTATACAAAAAATGCACTTCAATGAACCAGTAAAGCTGAGTTTAACAATATCGAAACAAAAAAAGAAGAAAAACAACCTGCTGTTAAGAAACTATTATTACAAAAGACCAAATGATACTTTTAGGGACTCCAATCCCCACAGTGGCAAAGATGAACAAACACAGATGTTCACCTCTAATTTTTATAGCTTTCTGCAGTGTCAGACTGAAACTTTTGACAGTAATCTTTTTAAAAACAAAACTAGAGTCATGAAACAATGCACCTCCCCAACCAGACCAACTCCCACACAGTGTTTGTCAGCGCTCACACCCTTAGCTACTATGGTTGCTATCAAACAAAAAACAGGTAACCAAAACTTACTGGGATTCCAACACCCTCTCTAAAAACTACTTCGGTGGCGATGGACATGTGCATTGTGGGTTAACACAGGCCTGGTGGCTACGCATCATTACACCACCTCCCTGCACGGCAACCTCAAAAACACACTTTCTTTTCCTTTTATCCCTCTCTGGTACTAGATTAACTAGCAGATCTGAAGGGCAGGACTGGGCCTGCACAGCATAGGAAAAACATTTCACCAAACTATGAAGATGAAGAGGTGGATAGCTCATTTCACCAGGGTGGGATCACAGAGTAGTTTCCCGGAAAGACAGCAGATCCAGGTGTCCCACATATAATCATCCTTTGAGATGAAAAAATGGAATAAGCATGCTTCTTTATCATTTCAATTGTCATTGAACATTGAAAGGAGCTATTGTTTTGTCATTGATTACAAATGAACTGCAAATACAAAACACTTCAAAGGTCAATTAGATTCAGAGAAAGATGAACATCCATCTGAAGTAAATGGTGAGGACAACAGTGCCAGGGCACAAATGCTGGCTGGCTTCTCTCTGTAAATGCGACAGTCCTTTCTGCGCTAGTAGTGATTCAACCGGAAGAGAAAGTAGGATGACCACCTAGACTCAGTGACGTGACCTGAGTGTGGTTTAGTAAAAACATACAAACTGAACAAACTGGTTGCAGATGTTTAGATAGTATATCTTTGTTCTGGTTGACTCTAGATAACTATGATGTGTTCATGAGTCCATGGTCAGCCTGGTCCTTCAAAACAAAAATAATAGTAAGGCCCACATTTAGCAGATTTCCATTAAGATACTTAGATATGGGAATCTTACAAATCAGTTTAGATTTAAGATGTCAATAAAATGCCATTTTTCCTAGATCAACGGCCCCTCCCCTTAACATGAACGCTGGCAATGTTTCACTGAACTAAAGTGAAGCAAAAAATAGAAAAAAAGAGAATTAAATATTGTTCTTTTTGTGAACAGTAATGACTTTCTTTTAGCAGCAGTAGTTTCTGGTTGCTTTTCGATGTGTTTGTGTGTGTTATTTAACAGGCTGAGCGGCCTTGCAGCATTCTTTTTTCTCTAATCAGCTGTAAGCAGGACGTAACGTGGAAAAACAACTTTAGCTGTTTGCTGTCAAACCACTATTGGGTCTCATTGCTAACATCTATACAAACAAACTGATGAATACAGCAAGTCAAAAGAAACTTTTGAATTGCACAATCTTCAATGTTTTTAAAACTCTTTTGTACATAGCAACAATTGTTTTAGAAGAATAGTCTGAAATCAGAAACTCATGAAAACAACTGTTGTTGTGTATCTAGTGTTACAATGCCTCTGTATCACTCCATTTATCTGCCCAATGTGTGTTCTACCTTGAAGTCAACACTGAACATGAATGATGACATCTCCATGACATCTCCAACAGAGAATCAGATTTACTTTAGCATAAATCTTTGAACATACATTAAAAAAAAACTTGTATTACTACTGTGGACATGAGTGGAGGTGTCTTCCTCTTTTTTCAACAACATGTCGAACAGAACTGTTTATACGTATAAAACCACAAACATCCACCCCAGAGTTGGTTCAAACATTTGTATTTTGTATTGTATTGTATTGATATGATTTATTTATTTCCTTCATTGTCCAAATTTAATAGAGTCACATACGCCACAGCACAAGATGCATTTAGAGGCTGCATGGAATTTCTGCGCTTTCATCAAGAGCTCGCTATTGCTGCATTTGGGTCTGCTGGTAATTTCTAGTATTTGCCCAAACTAACTTCAGCCAACACAAACACACACTTGCTTGTTGCTCCATGTCACTAAAATGACTAAGACTCACAACTACAACACACTGATCTGTAAGAACACACAGTAATGCACAGGAATTTTAGTGGTTTGATGAAAAGTCGATGCTTTAAAGTTAGGTAGTGGGGCGGCCGTGGTGCAGCGGTAGAGCGGTCGACTCATGATCGTAAGATTGCAGGTTCGATTCCCGCCTTGCACGCCCATGCGTCGAAGTGTCCTTGGGCAAGACACTGAACCCCACCTTGCCTCTGGTGGGAGGTTGGCGCCAGTGTTCGGCAGCGGAGCCGCCGCCAGTGTGTGAATGTGTGTGTGTGCATGGGTGA
The DNA here is from genome assembly GCA_023969325.1 of Oryzias curvinotus. Classification (NCBI taxonomy): domain Eukaryota; kingdom Metazoa; phylum Chordata; class Actinopteri; order Beloniformes; family Adrianichthyidae; genus Oryzias; species Oryzias curvinotus. The sequence goes on along the minus strand of CM043728.1, from coordinate 1,499,978 downwards.
ATGGGACTGTGACTGTAAAGCGCTTTGGGCCTTCGTAAGAAGGTAGAAAGCGCTATATAAATATACGCCATTTACCATTTACCATTTAAAGTTCAGAGATCACAATTGTCTTTTGTTCAAACTACATTTCAGTTACAAAACAAGACATTAGACGGCACTTCCAATTGTTATTAATGTTTTCTTTTTGGGAGAGCATGATTATCAACTGATAATTTACAAATAAAGGGAATTATGGTTTTGCTTTCCAAGACATAAATTCTTTTTTCAGAGAAATGTTTGGCTAGTACATGGACATGGACTGCAACTTTGCTGAGCCTGTGTAAATTGTAGCCTCAGTTTCCTGTTCTTAGCTGACAGGAGAGGCATCCTGTGTGGCCTTCTGCTTATTGTAGCCCATCTGCCTCAAGGTTGGATGTGTTGTACGTTCAGAGATGCTCTTCTGCAAACCTCGGTTGGAACCAGTGGTTAATTGAGTTCCTATTGTCTTTTTATCAGGTATAACCAGTCTGGGCAAGTTCAAAGTCACTTCAATCATCTTTCTACTCCATTCTGATGCTTGGTTTGAACTGCAGCAGATTGTCTAAATCATGTCCAGAAATGCACTGAATTGCTGCCATGTGATTGGCTAATTAGAAATTTGCATCAATGAGTAATTGGACAGGTGTACCTAAATAAGTGGCTGGTGAGTGTATAAATAAATACATACATATATTTGAGTTTATTTTTACTTTTTTGCTAAAATTGGCCTAGTTTAACAGGAATACACATCCTGGTTGAGTTCTTAACCCTGTTTTGAGGCTTGAGTTGATCGTATTTTCTGAAGACACTGCAGGGGGTGCAGCTGGGAACAGGAAAGGGTTTATTAGATAATGGGACACATTAACACCTGCATGGTCAGTCAGTCAGAGACAAAGATTTAGCAGATGAGGACAGAAGTGAGGCTGGCTGGCCTCTGGGACCCCTGGGACTTTGTTAACACCTCCCATTCAGCATTCTGGCTGGCGCCTCTGCCAGCAAAAAGGATTGAAGACCTGACTGAGGATGGCCAAAATGGATAGAAACAGTCCTGGATTGGTGTTTGTCTGCGTGTGGGGTTATACGGGTGTAAAGGATGTGAGGGTCTGCTGGGTTCTGAGTTCTCACTTAAGCCAAAACTCTTGAGCTATCTTGTTAACATTTTTAACCAAAAACCTTTCATGCCCCCCCCCCCCGACTGTTTACATGTTTTGTTGTGTCTGAATGTCAGCTTAACATAACAATAAGCACTGCAGTTTGTTGTCAGCAGGGCTGAGGGCTTACTCACTCAGTTAAGGCTATCTGTCCCAAACCAAGCTGCAGCCCCATTGGTCTCTTAGTCCATCTTGGCAATGGTTACATTGCCCAACATCTAGGCCTTAAACCTAGGTCACATATCCCAAAATGCCACTGTGCGGCAACCTAAGTTCATGTTTTTCGGCAAAATCAGCAGGTGACCATTTGGCAGTGACAGACGTTTTCAGAAAAAGTTAAACAGGACAGGGACAGGACAATTTTTTTGACACCAGTCAGTGGCCGACCAGACACATTCGAAGGTCGTGCAGAGGCAGTCTAGTGACAGGCGGGCGGCAGGAAGGCAGCAGCGCAATAATTGACGCAGTGATCGCAAACTGTGAGGAATCCGACAACCAGGAGACAAGCTCTGTGGAGAAACAGGTGGAGGAGTTCCTAAAGTCCAAAGGAATTTCTCTGGACACAAACAACGTGAAGATCTGCCGACCGCTTCCCAGGAGGAGAGAAACTGATAAACCAGCAATCCTCTTAAAGTTTGTCAATCAGAAACACAAAACAGCTTTATTGAAGCAAGGACAAAATCTGAAGGGAACCAACATTTTCATGAATGACAACCTCACTAAAAAGAATGCCGACATCGCCAGAAAGGCACGCTATTTGTAAAAGCTGGGAAAAATGTAAGGAGTCTGGGTAAAAGACTGTAAAATGTATGCCAAACTCTGTGGTTGCCGTAAGCAATCCAAGGTTATTCTTATTTGGAGCATGCAGGAATTAGAGAAGTTTTACCCAGTACAGTCTAAACAAGAGATAAGTGAAGATGCTGGCCTTACAAGGTGAGGAGACAAACTGTATGACCTTGTTGATTTTTACGCCGCGCAACCTTTTTTTTTTTTTTTGCATTTTTCACAAACATATCTGTATTGTTATTGTGCTGTTTTCACTTGATTTATGGTCAACTTTGATCATTTCTTTGTTTCTATTTTTTTATTTCTTTTTGCTAATTATTACCCTTTAAGTTTTATTTTCATTCAGCAATATAGCATTCAGCCCTGCATTTTCTTCTGGAAATGCAGCTTCTATAGTTGCAGTTTGGTTTCCATTGTGTTTCTTTCTTGAAGTTGAGCCTTGGAATCTGGACTTGCAGTATTTCTTCTTGAAAAGGGTCGCCACTTTCTTCTAAGCTAATGAAGACAAGAACAAATGTTTTAGTTTGATGTTTGTGTTTGTGTGTGTTTATGCAATCTAATTAACCCTTGTGCAATCTTGGATGACCCCACCCTTACTTTGACATGTTCTCCCTACCATGACAAAGGTGGATAAAGGTGGAAAAATTTCATGTAATCCATTGAACCAGTGAAGATCACAAAAAATAAAAAAAAAAAAGGTTCAGAGCTCTGTCTAGTGAATTTAGATGACCCAACTCCCAACGGTAAAGGGCCTAGGATAGCACAAGGGTTAAAAACTGGTTTGAGTACTGCTATTTTCGGTTAGATTAAAACTTCTTAAACCTGCGTTCACACCAAACGCGATTCACACATAAGGGGCATCAAGTTTCAATGTCAAGTCAATGGTACAGACACGATCTGAGGTCCTGATTTGAGCATCAGGCGCAGCTGATCAGCCATCAGCAACGTGTTTTGAGCATTGCAGCGCGATTGGGGCAGCACGTCGAGAGTTCAAATATTTGAATTTTGGTGACGCATGGTGTCAATCAATCAGGGACTCAGCTTTGAGCATGTGATGTTTTTATTGACTCGATCAGCTGGTAGAATACAAATACAGTATGGAGGATCAATGCGAGGGTCCTCGTCCTGAACCTCCATCCATTTTCTTAGTCTGCTGTTTCCCATTTGGTGCTGCAGGGTTGTACTGTTAGGCAAAGGCGGGTTCACCCTTGTCATGGCACTAGTCTGTTGCAGGGTCCATGGGGCTAAAGCAATCACGCCCACCACTCCAGCACCCCAGGCCAGTGGAGCTTGCTTGATTACCATGCTGACCCCAGGGCGGCAGCATGGGGAAGAAGCCTGCTCAGGCCTCCTGAACTTTAACATATTTTTCTAATTTTCATTGAGTCAGTAATAAATAGACCCTCTGGTTTGATCCTTGTTTTTATTTTTCCCTCCACGTACGACAAGTCTTTAAACTGTTTCACAGAGATACGGAAGTAGCGGCAGAAGCCGCTGTCATTCAGATGCAGCTCCTGCAGCAGAAGTGAAGTTCACTGTATTGGGAGAATCTGTGAAGGATATCATGAACTAAAACATGGCGATTTGACCACTGATGCATTTGTAAAACCCTTCAAAATAAATACCTGATCTCTCAACATCATCCAGGTCTTTCATTTATTGGAATGAGATAAACAGCGCTCCATGTAGTGATCAGGTTAAATTTGGAAGAAGCTCCTCCCACATTTGGGGCATGAGCTTATGAACACATTATTGGACAGGCGTATATTTGATGCGTGATTTGCGTTCGGTTTGAACACAGCTTTAGAATGGCATCTGGGTCTTTTGTGGTTCTGCCACAGAATCTGTCACCAGGTCTTGTTCAGATATGAAACCAGACCCAAAAAACAGAATCACCAAATCAGAGCAGGAAACCCATGTGACAATCCCCGTCCTCATTGTTTTCACTACATGTGTGTTGAAATTAGATACCAAACATAATAATGCAGTTTATCATTGTAGTTGCAAATGTGGAAAGTTCAAGTGAAGAAAGTGCATTGTGTTAAAATATACCATTTACCAACCGGTGTTGGTCTCCTTATCTAAAACCAAAAACATTTATTGTTTTAGAGAACATTTCTGTGACTTCTGTCTTTTAAATCACGCTCCGGAAATCACTTATTGCTTGCAACGTGTTACTGCAGCGATAAATGTGGGGGCACCTAGGTGTTCAAATTCCTGTCTGACATAGAATATCTTCAGGCAAATGTTTGCGTGCTCTCTGACTCATTATGCAGCAGACAGACAGCTTTACTGCAGACAAGCATGAAAATAAAGGATGAAAAATGTGTGAATAATGTGTTGATGATAGAGTCTAGATCTGCTTTTTAAATCAACCTAACCATTCCTCAGGTAGAACTCCGCACAGACAAAAAAAAACTTATTTTAAGTTCTTACAAAGAAAATCTTTAAACAAACTTACAGGATTTCCAGAATTTACGGTGATTGAACACACATCTACCACAGAAATCCTCTCTGTCCCCTCTAACATAAGCAGCATAACCATTGGAGTCCTTTCTAAAAATAAGAAAGTATGGATTGTAAGCAGTACTTTGCTTTTCTGGTGTTATAGGCATAAACAGATCATGTAATGCATGAAGAAATAATTCACAATGACCCTTCCCCTGAGCATGGCGAGGGCTGATCTGACTCCTTCTTACCTTACGCTCTACACTAAACCATAACCATTCAACCTCAGAGGATCTTCACTGGTCTGAATGGATTCTGGAAGGAACACCATATGCCTGAATCGAAGGCCTTCACAACAGTTCCCACCTTTAGTCATGAGTGGGTATTAGAGAACAGATTAAGGATATTCCCACCTGACTATGGCTCCAAAACACTGAAGTCCACTTCCAAAAGCTTATAAACCAACAAGCTTCCCAGAATTGAAGAAGCTGTGGTGTTGAATTGACTGTGGCTTTGGTGCTTTATCAGTGACACAGCACTCCTTAAAAAAATACCACACATTACCAAAGATGCATGGAAAGTGGCAAACAAAGGCTTCAAACCATCTTAAAGGTCTTCTTTATCCATTAATGTCCCCCACAGTTCTATTTGTAGCATTACTACTACTCAGTAGTTGTATCAGACAGTGGTTGCTGCCTGATCTCTCCGCGAGTCAAAAAGAGCCAGCGAATATGAGTCTGACACGTGAATGGCATTCACTGTGAATGCAGCACTACACCGGGCTTACTCACCGATTTTTTCCCTAAAGTGTGATTTATATAGGATTTTTTGTCTTTGTTTGCATTTTTCAGCTTCTGCGATTCATACTCTGAATAATAAATACGGTATTTACAGCCTTCACTGATCTGCTCTTCATTCACATCATCCATGAGGATGGACTATTCCTGTTCATATATTCACTTTCAAATCACAATGAGCAGATGAAAAAGGGGGGAACTAATCTAATGTTTGAATCTGTACTTAATACTACAGACAAAAAGTTATAGTGTTATCTCCTTTGATAACTGAACGGTTTTTATGTCCACCTAAAGGCCTTTATCTAGATTATTTCAAGAAAAGAGAAATAAAATATAAGTAAGCAGGAAGGGAAATAATGCTTTTCAGCTTGTTTTGAAGTAAAACTGGAGTTAAACTCTTGCGCTTGATCAGATGGACTTCATGTTTGTGTGCTGCACCACAGGAAAACTTTATTGATAACTTTAATGTTGGTTTGTTTGATGTCTTGAGGCTCAATAATTCTGTTGATGATGCTCAAACTGTGTTTTCCTTTGTAAAAAGTTCTCCTGCACAAACAGTTGGAGAAGAAATCAGCCAGGAAGTTGGCTCATGACTATCAGCAATAAAAAAAAAACCTCCTGGTTCTTTGCAGCAGCATCTATCCCATCTGCATCCACATATGATGGTGATCCTTGTCACCTTGAACTAATTTAATCTCTGGTTCTGCTCTGAGACCATCTCTGAGGCACATCAGAGACAGAATAAACTCTTACGGCATTGCAGAACAGGAGATTCGTTGTGCACAGTGAGCCACAAAAGAGATGCCTCAGAGGCGGAAAGTAATAGCACAGGGGTGGGCAAACTTTTTGACTCATGAGGCCACAAAGGGTTCTAAAATTTGACATAGGGGGCCGGACCAGGAGCAGATGCATAGTGTTTTGGTAATCTAAGTCATTTAAAAATGACATGGAATCTGGATTAAAACGTGGTTTAATTTTGATTTAAAATTGCTGGATACATTTTAAAACAAAGCATTTGGGAGTTTTATTTCAAAACTGTGTGTCATGGCTAACTGAACTAAATGGACCCAGACGCTGGAACCCAGAAGAAGACGCAGGTGAATTCTGTAATGGTTTGAAAAGGGTTTAATAGTCAGATCTTGGTTCAGAGGGTTGTTAGTGAAGTGGCAGATTCCGGGATGGACCCGCGACGAAGATGGAGGGTTTACGTCGGCTCGTGACGTCACTGGTGGTTGCGACCGCCGCTCGTGGTGGATCGGAGGAAAGGCAGAGGCTCGTGGCTTGACAGGAGGCTATGACAAGGCGATGTTCCGGGAAGGCTGCTGACTCAGGCGACCACTCGTGGCAATGAATTCCTGGGGACAGGTAAGAGCAGGATTTTAGGCACAGGCTTGAAACAAAGGCAAAGAACGTGACGATCATGTTAACCACCATCAGGGGCAACGGACTGGCGAGGAATGAGGATCCTGGAGCTCCTTAAGAAGGCAGGCAGGTGATGAGGTAAGTGGTCGCAGCTGGGTCGCATCAGGAGCCAAGCAGAGAGGGAAGGAGGAGGAGTCTGACAGAGGCACCATGACAGTACCCCTCCCTCAAAGACCGCCTCCAGGCGGTCAAGGGCGACGATCTGGGTGGGCCCGGTAGAAATCCTCAATGAGCGAGGGGTCCAAAATGAGCGAGCGGGAGATCCAGGAGCGCTCCTCCGGCCCGTAGCCCACCCAGTTGACCAGGAACTGGAACCCGCGACCCCGACGACGAACATCCAGGACACGACTGACCGTGTAGGCAGGAGCGCCGTCGATGAACCGGGCGGGTGGTGGGGAAGCGGACGGCGGGCACAGAGGACTGTCCTGAACTGGCTTGACCTGTGAGACATGGAATGATGGATGTACCTTGAGTGCCTTGGGCAGACGGAGACGGACGCAGGTGGGATTGATGACTTTCTCAATGACGTAAGGTCCAATCAAATCGGGGAGCCAGTTTCTTGGAGGATGCTTGGATGGGGATGTTGCGAGTAGAGAGCCAGACCCTTTGACCAGGTTGATAATCGGGTCCCACCACCCTGCGGCGATTGGCGAGGCGGCAGTTGCTCTCCTTGGTGCGGAGGAGAGCAGCCTTAGTCTGATTCCACACGCGTTGACAACGCTGGAGATGATGTTGGACTGAAGGCACTGCCAAATCCAGTTCCTGCGACGGAAACAGAGGTGGTGAGTACCCGAGGGCGGCCTCAAAAGGAGAGATCCCGGTAGCTGAGGAGGGATGAGTATTATGGGCATACTCGATCCAGACTAGGAAGAGGGACCAGTCCTGTTGGTTCTGTGCCGCCAGACAGCGAAGAGCTGCCTCCAGTTCCTGGTTTGCTCTCTCTGCTTGGCCGTTGGACTGTGGGTGATAACCGGAGGTGAGGCTGACCGTGGCCCCCAAGGCCGTACAAAACGCCTTCCAGACCTGGGAAATGAACTGGGGGCCACGGTCGGAAACAATGTCAGCAGGGATGCCATGGTGACGGAAAACATGGTCAACCATGATGTTAGCAGTCTCCGTGGCTGTGGGTAGTTGAGGTAGTGGGATGAAGTGAGCCATCTTAGAGAAGCGGTCAATAACAGTGAGGACAACGGTATTACCTCTGGAGGGAGGTAAACCCGTGACGAAGTCTATGGCCAGATGGGACCAAGGGCGATTGGGGGTAGAGAGCGGATGGAGTAAACCAGCTGGAGCGGAGGACGAAGTCTTGGAGCGGGCACAGGTAGTGCAGGCTGAGATGTATTCTCGGACATCTTTGTCCATGGATGGCCAGAAAAACCTCCTCCGGATGAGACTAAGGGTCCGGCGCACCCCACCATGACACGCCACATGGGAGGAGTGTCCCCAGGAGATGACGTCGGAACGGAGGGAAGATGGGACGAACAGAGTACCCCTGGGAACTGGGGGGTGGTCAGGTTCCTCACCTTGAGCCTGAAGAACTTTGGTTTCCACATCCCAAATGAGGTTCCCTATGATGCAGGTGGACGGCAAAATGGTGGAGGTGGTTAGTTCTGTGGGGCTGTATTTCCGAGAGAGCGTCTGGCTTGACATTACAGAAAACAGATTTCAGATCATGGTAACATGGAGGTATCTTGGACAGATCTACTTCACTAGTGTTGTCTGGGTTAGAAACAGATACAGCGGGAATGGCAGATAATAAGCAGTTGGCTAAGCAGTAGGGACTCCAATTTGTGATAGTGCACTGAGACCAGTTGAACTGGGGGTTATGTTGTTTTAACCATGAGAACCCCAGAACAATGGGGGTATAGGAGGACTGAGTAATGAGGAGTTGAATAGATTCTCTATGATTACCTGAAGTGATGAGCAGGATGGGTTTGGTTCGATGGGTTATGCGTGACAGATGTTGGCCACCCAGGCCCGAAGCTTCTATGGGGATTTCCAGAGGTTCTGTGGGTATGGAGAGTTTGTTTACTAACTGTTGGTCAATGAGGCTTTGTTCGGCACCAGAGTCTATAAGAGCACTTGATTCAAAAACTTGGGTCTTTAAACAGAGCTTTATAGGAATGAACAGAAAATCTTTAGAGTTCGCAGTAGATTGTTCCCCCCGCGGCCTGTCATTTTGCGGGGGGTTCCTGGAGTTCAAACGGAGAGGGCATGAGGAGACTAGGTGGCCTTTGTCCCCACAATAAAAACATGAACCTTCCTCTCTACGTTTGCGACGTTCTTCTTCAGTTAATTTTGAGTGGCCGATTTGCATCGGTTCCTCCGGAGATTTATTCGTGGCGGGGCATTCAGTTCGGGGAGTGGATTCTACCGTAGAAATACTGGAGGAGTTTAACGTGGACTGCTGGAGAGCCTGTTTACGTTCTTTTTGACGTTCCTGTAAACGTGTGTCAGAGCGGAGAGCTGCTGTAACTAGCTCTTCAAACGAACGTGCTTCTGGTTGTGAGCAGAGATGGTCCTTTATATTTTCATTTAATGATTGGTAGAAAATGCCTTTGAGCGCTAGGTCAGGCCAACCAGCTTCAACAGCTAAAATGCGAAAGTCTATGACATGATCTCTGACTGAGCGGGTGCATTGTTTAAGACTGAGCAGACTCCGCGTAGCTTCCTCCTGTTTGCAAGGTTGATCAAAAATTAAGCGGAATTCGCTGATGAAACGGTCATAGGAAAGTTGTGAAATGGGGTTAGCTGATACAAATGCCTGGGCCCAATGAAGAGCTTTATTTCTTAGTGAATTTATGATCAGCGTGATTTTACTGAAGTCTGTCTGGTAGTACCTGGGGGCTTGCTGGAAAATCAGCTGGCATTGTAATAAAAACCCACCGCAGGCTTTGATGTCACCATGAAACGGTTCCGGTTGAAGTCGGAAGTTTTCCGGTGATTCGGCTGAACCGGAAACGGAAGTAGCGATGTTGCCGGAAGATGGAATGGCAGATCCGGTAGCGGACTTAGCATGTAGCTCAGTTAGCTCGGTAATAGTTTGTGTGGTACCTTTGATCCGTGAAATCAGGTCCTCTGGAACGGCAGTGACACGAGTGATAGCACTGTAGAGAAGTTCCAGAAATAATCCTTGTTGGGAGACAGTCTGACGAAGATCTTCCGGGTCAGCTGGGTCGGGGTTATGGCCAGTCCGTTCTGTCATGGCTAACTGAACTAAATGGACCCAGACGCTGGAACCCAGAAGAAGACGCAGGTGAATTTTGTAATGGTTTGAAAAGGGTTTAATAGTCAGATCTTGGTTCAGAGGGTTGTTAGTGAAGCGGCAGATTCCGGGATGGACCCGCGACGAAGATGGAGGGTTTACGTCGGCTCCTGACGTCACTGGTGGTTGCGACCGCCGCTCGTGATGGGCTGAAGGCTCGGCAGAGGCTTGTGGTGGATCGGAGGAAAGGCAGAGGCTTGTGGCTTGACAGGAGGCTATGACAAGGTGATGTTCCGGGAAGGCTGCTGACTCAGGCGACCACTCGTGGCAATGAATTCCTGGAGACAGGTAAGAGTAGGATTTTAGGCACAGGCTTGAAACAAAGGCAAAGAACGTGACGATCATGTTAACCACCATCAGGGGCAACGGACTGGCGAGGAATGAGGATCCTGGAGCTCCTTAAGAAGGCAGGCAGGTGATGAGGTAAGTGGTCGCAGCTGGGTCGCATCAGGAGCCAAGCAGAGAGGGAAGGGGGAGGAGTCTGACAGAGGCACCATGACACTGTGGCTTCTGTTATTGCTTTAGTGCCGATTGCACGGACGTGATAAAACTATGAGAAATGCTGCATTCATGTGGTTTTGGAATTATCGGAAAAATCACTGTCCAACTCAGAAAAAAATACATAAATGTCAGGCAGCTGGTTGGATGCCGTATACCGTTGTATAGAAGGAAGAGGCAGGAGTTTTCTTCTTGACACAATGACATGGTCACATCAGTAAGCAGGGTCAAACGGACGACTGTTCAGGCATCTTGCCTCTTATTGGAAAAATAAATATTACATTTTTATGTTACAATCATGTTACAATCCGAAATAAAAGAAGGTACTATAATAAACACGTTATCAAACATTTAATCTTTGGGGTCTATTTACTCCAAAAGATTGACTAAAGTTTCTGCAGCATAAACTACACTCGTTTGGATAGAACATCCTCCCAGCATTCCTGCATCATGCTAGGAGCAGCCTGTTAGCCCTCAAAGCACAAGCACCTCTAATGTATTTGGGAAGTGTTTCCATTGTCAACAAATTAGACAAACAAAAAGTTAATTAATCCCACGGAGACGGAAGAAAGTGCTATAAAAGCAAACACCTTTATCATCTAGTGGAAGAAAGGACAGATGCTTAACTCAGAAAAAACGTGACGTCTCTCACTCATGACACCTATGACTGAACAACAAAAGCTGTAATGGATTCGGCTTGACTGTGATGCTTAACACCGGTACTAGAAAAAAGATTATGAAGGTGGATTTCCCTCAGTGTCTTCCTGAATTTGTTGTTCCTAATGAGTATAAAGGGTTCACAGTGGTGTAGGTGTTAGCAGTCTCACCTCACAGTGAGAAGGACTCTGGTTCCTGCAGCTCTGGAGCAGCTCTCCACGGCATATTTCTTCACGAAGCTGGATTTAAAGAGTTCCTACAACCTCATCCGCACACGAGCAGGGGATGAATGGAAGACTGCCGCCAAGCGGTTGAACCCACGGCAGGCACGTTGGCTACTGTTTTTTCGCACTTTCACTTCCAGATCACGTATCACCCTGGGTCCAAGAATGGAAATGCAGATGCACTGTCACATTTATACGACACCTCGGCTAAAGGATCAGTCGCACCTGAACCTGTCCTGCCCTCATCATTGATCGTACCTCCTGTCCAGTGGGAAATAATGATGGAGTTGTCAGAATTCAATGCCACTGAGGCTCCTTTGCCGCCCTGCCCGGCTGATGGGTGTGTATGTCCCTCCGTCTCCGACTTGCCTGCAGCTGTACACCCAGGTATGGCCAGCACACAAGCAATAACCTCAAACTCTTTCTGTTGGTCCACGCTGCAGGCTGATATAGCCCAGGATGTGACCCAGTGTGCATCCTGTCAAATGACTAAGTGGCCCCGACAGCTTCCAGCTGGCCTCCTGCATCCACTGCCCATACCACGACGACCCTAGTTGCATATCGCAGTGGACTTCATTGTGGATCTACCCTGGTCGAGAGGTAACACCACCATCCTCTCAGTTATTGATCGTTTCTTCAAATCCTGCCGGCAAATCTAAACTGCCAGAAAAGTTCATCGACCACGGGTTAAGGCATTATGGGGTCCCGGAAGACGTGTGTGGTGCGAGATGTGCATGGGTCTGGGTATTAACGTGTGTCTCACCTCCGGACACCATCCTAAGTCCAACGGCCAAGTAGAGCGCCTAAACCAGGAAATCACTCAGTTCCTCCACACGTATTGTAGTCAACATCAGGAGGATTGGAGCCGATTCCTGGTTTGGGGCGAATACGCCCAGACCTCCCTGAAGAAGGCGTCCACGGGTATCTTGCCCTTTCAGTGTGTGCTGGGGGTTAAACCCCTGTTCTTTCCCTTAGCAGGAGAGCCTATAGAGCTGCCAGCAGAGGACGGCTGTGACTGTGAGGAGATGTGGAAGGCAACTCATGTGCAGCTCCGACAAGCACCCAAGAGCAGGCTGACCGGCGCAGACATGAAGGTCCCAATCTGGTTCCCGGTCAGTGGGTCTGGCTCTCCACCCGAGACCTCCTGTTGTGGCTTTCCTGCAAGTCCCAGGACGTGGGGCTGTTACTGAATACTGAAAGAAATCACCCCAGTGTCTTACCGTCTGCAGTTGCCCCCTGAAAACCGCATCTCGCCAACCTTCCATGTCTCCCTGCTGATGCATGCCGATGGACTTTCGAACCCGCAGACGTCGGCATTCCCTCCTTGATGGTGGATGGCGAGGCGGCCTATCTTATCAAGAAGATCCTAGTTGCCCACCCTGGGGGGGTCGGCTTCAATATCCGGTGGATTGGGAGGGGTACAGCACAGAGGAATGCTCCTGGGTTGCCGCTGATGACATCCTTGACCCAACCCTGATTGGCACTTCCGGCCACCCATACTGACCAGCGCCCCGACCTCTGCATTGGAGGGCCCCTAGCTTCCGGTGCCACTCGCAGGATGCTGCACACCTGACTCTCATTTCACTCAATCAACCTCAGCATACTTAAGCTCTGCACTGAGCTCAGGTCTTTGTGAAGTATTGTTTGTGCCATACGGCCTTCAGTACCGAGCCTTATATCTGGACCAATATTCTGTCTCCTGACCCTGACTGTTTGCCTGCCGCCTGCCCCGACATTCGCCTGGATTTTGACCAACCTGTCTCTTACCTGATGAACTTATTGCCTGCTATTGACTCTTGCCTATCTGACCCTGGTTTGACTTTGTGGACTTTTAACTGAGCTGATAAACCTGCTACACTTGGATCCAGCCGTCTGCCTGTTCTTGTGGCAGTTTGTTGATTTTAGGTGGAATTTTAAGTTTCTTTGTAAATGAAAAAAATAGTGGTGCATTCATCTGACTACATTTTGGTCTTTGTCTTCATTTCTAAGGGGTTAAGAACATGAAAATCAAAGTTAGCCAGACTTTATTCAGCAGTTAACAGTCAAATCAAATCCTATCAAGTGATCAAAGATGGAACACTGTGCACACACCACTCAAATTCTGCCTGAACTTGTTCTGGTTCCTGGTTTTGTTAATCACCTGCACATTCCACAGGGCAGCAGTCTGTCTTGATGTCCTCCAGCTTAGCATTTTATCAGAAGTCTAACTCATAAGTTCAACACAAAACAAAACCTAAAAGGTCTGACTGGCGCTGTACAAAGTCAGATAGAATGTCCCAAAAACGTAGGTGATACTACCTCACTGCTGAAAGAAATGCACTCCCTCCCATCCCTTCATTCACCCTCAAAATCACTTTAAAGCATGTTTGTAATTCAAAGGTTTGGCAAACATGCAAAAATTTGGTTTGGTTTGGTTGAGACAAGACTGGAATTCACACAAAAAGACATTCAGGAGTTTTCTTGATGCCAGTTGTTTATGAGAAGGATGATCCTAGTCTGCCATGAGAATTAAAAGCAGCAAGCTGGCATGAGATAAAGAGCTATCAGCCCTTCTCTCTCTCTGTTTCTCCTCTGCCTTCAGATGAGTGATGGATTGTGTTGGGAGGATGACCACAGCTCATGCTGTCTAAACTGTGCACTCTTTTCTGGTTCTAATCATCTTTTTGTTTGAAGTTAACAGTAAACCAGAAGACAATCTTTTCAGGACAGTAAAGCTCTGACTGCAATTATGTTCCTTTGGTAAAGTAAATCTGTTTTTTTAGTCATTTAACTCTCTAGGTGCCTTGCTTTGGGTCTGTGGAAGCCTAATTTCTGCCATCCGTCTGAGAGACATTAGATAGAGAGCTAAATAAGATAAAATTGGACTGGAATATAGGACAAACCTAATGAATCTCAATTCTCTGATGACCCAAACAAACCAAGGTTCAATGAATCTCAAAGCCGTGAACTACTGAGGGATTAAAACACAGCAAGATATATTTTTATCTCAAAACCTAATTAAAAAACTAATCAAAGCCTGCAGGAGAATCTACGCAGTTTCACTGCTGTTAGCCTCCAGCACTCTTCCTCTGTCAAGTAAGCTCATCTTCAGTGGGAGACAGAAAAAAACGGATGCAGAAATAGACAAGTATTCAGATGAGAAGTGCCTCATCACCATCTAAAACTCTTCAGTGATGAGTACTGCAGTCCTTAAACAAACAAAAAGCACCCTAACATCTGGCTGCTGAACACATCTGATTAACATTTAGTCTGAATTTATTATCTACTTACAGCACTACAGGAATGCTTCATTCCTGTGTGAACATGGGCTTTCTTTGGGAGTGCTCTTCTTTACTGTTTCAAATGGGAAATTTGAAATCTGTCTAAATGCTTGGTAAAGTTTACTCAGATGACTTGTGTAAAGTCTTCAAAAAAACTGTTCATACCTTGCTGTTTTTAGTGGTAATTAAGGGTGTATTAAGACTGAAAAAATCCATGTCAGGTACGAGGCTTTATGAACATGAAGGACCCAAAATGCAGAGAAGAGAGGCACACGGTTCCAAGGCCAGGGGTTTATTAACTAACAGAAAGTGCTGCCGAGCAGGGAACCCAAAACAAAACTCACTGTGGTAAACAGGCAATCAGGGCAGAAGACAAACAGGGAAATGGCGGCATGACCAGCACAAGAGAAAGGCAGAAACAAGACATATACACAAACAAGACTGACAAGACACAGGTGAAAATGATCTGGAGAGATTGGGACTAGGAAGAAAAACTCAAAACCATGACATGCAGGAAGCCTTCAAAATAAAATAGGAAGCAGAACTCAAGCTTGAAAGAAACAAAATGCAGGAAACAACCAAGGCAAAAAAAAATGCCTTGGTCATAGGTCTTCCTGTTAGAAGACCTATGACTTGTAAGTGAAACCAAGACAGCATATTTGGTTTCAGAAAGACTTGACTGTCATGAGATTCGATTGAACCTGCACAGATTTGACATAAGCAGCAAAGCAGCCCAGACCATAGCCGAGCCTCCCCCCTGCTTGTGTTCTTCTTTTCTTAGCTTTACATTTGGGTGTGCAGACATGAATCAAGTAGGCCTTCCCCCTTTCTTATTTGGTCTGCACCAGAGTTTAGGTAAGCTCTCACTTTAGACAAGTGGAAATGAACTGTAGTGAAAACTACATGCTGTCATGTAAATGTAGCCTTAAATTAGAAATTTCAGAAGAACATCTGCCTGTGTGTACTTTGGTTAGTACTCCAGTACTATCTAGTTTATCTGCAGTTGAAGAAACAAAAAGCCACTACTTATCAAATTGAAGTGCCACTGAGGTCCAGAAGTGAGAAAGCTGAAGAAGCGTTTTTTTGGGGGGTGGGGGAGAAAACTATATAACAGTAAAGAAAAGGAAGGAAAACAAATTAAATGTTGGAAGGACATGTTGAGAGCTCATCTGAAGGGTCAGTCTGCTAGTAAACTAGCTTTCTTTTTATTGGATTATTCTGTAAAGATTAAGCTTCCAACAGAGTTCACCCTGACCTGCAGTCTTTCCAAGGTATGAGTAATGCTGAGTTCAAAGCTCTTATAAGATGATAAGGACTGTTAGAAATGTACAATCCAGACACATCTTTTCTCTTCATTTACCTGAGCCTGAGCATGATGTAGCTGCTGCTGAAAGATCACAGTCAAACCAAACACTGCGATGTATCACTATCATCAACTGATCCACCACTGAGAGTCTTCAGAGCTTAGACCTGTGTGACAACAGAAGGAGGACTTCTTCCTCTAAATGTTACTCATCCCCTGAAGAACACCCACTGACCGTTTTTGGAAGATGAGTCAAGCAAAAAAAAAGTTAAAAGAGAGTTTGATTAAAGACTCAGTTATGAAACAAGAGGAGCAGCTATTAATAGCTGCCCACCAACATTATTACTTTTAGTTTTTTTGTTTTGTATTGTTTTGCTTAAAAAACAGCTTGTCTATTATAGTGTGAAAAACTAACCCCCCTCCTCACATCCTTACAGAGGGCTCTCTATTCACTCTCCCACTCTCTCCCACTGGCTTACGGTCCCTCACAACCTCAACCTAACATTAGCGGTGCAACAAAAAATTGTGAGCAATATCGGAGCTATGCAGCCATACAGTTTAGATCCAGATGCAGGCTCAGACAAGGAAAATAAAGACGTACATGTCTTATGATCTATATGTTTGCAAGTGGATGCATCAGAATGGAGCGGAGCAGGGAGCTGGTGCCCCACTGGTTGTCATTTCAAGGTCACAACTACAAGCTTTTTCAAACGGCATTTTTTTGGCGGCTCCTGATTCACATTTGGAACATAAAATACTCAGTAAAGCAATTTTAAGCTTGCATTTCTTTCTACATGTTCTCCACCCTCAGAAAAATGCCAATACATGTTAAAAACACACAATGACATCATCAGAGAGGGTCTTTAAGAGACACAATGACACTGATTTTACTATAGAAAATGTTTTTAATGAGAACACTGCCACCAATTATTTTATCATTTAAAATAAAACTTTTTATATAGTATCATCAGTTCCAGATGTGGACTTTCTTTTTATTGTTCCTCTGAGAATTTCTGGATTTGTTCTGGACATGTTTGGTTTTGAACCAATAAAAATGTAGCTGATGAAGGGAACATGGTTTCTGCTGTCAGGATTTTTTTTTAAAAAAAACTAACCTCCAATAAAAAAGAAAGGAGAGATCCTGATAAAGGTGGCTCAAAAAAAGTGGAACATATTTAACCCTTGTGCTACCCTATGGGATCAAGATGACCATTGACATGTTATCCCTACCATGACAAAGGATGTTAAAGGTGAAGAGGATTTCATGTAATCCATGGAAACCAGTGAAGATCACAAATCATTGAAGAAAAAAAGTGCAGCGCGGCTTCTGGGGTCCAGATGACCTCACTCCCAACCTTAACGTGCCTAGGATAGCACAAGGGTTACAGGAACCGTCATAAAAAAGTGGATCAACAAACTCCAACTGTGCGACACTGAAGTGAATCCGAACTGCAACCATTCATAACTGGACCTGAGCCACCTGCCTGATCATAAATGGTGTCAGAACTGTTGATACTAGTGATATTTATGTGATGATGGGGGGGCTAACATGGCGGGAGTGAAAAAGGCATCAGCATCCGAAAATGCTGAGCTGCTCAGAAACACTTGTCTTGTGTCTGCTGCAAGTGCTTCTCATAAGAATGAGTCATTCCCACCACAAGCACATGCCAACTATCCCGCAGCAGTCTACCGGCAGCTGCAGCGTCCCGACTCCATCCTGGAGGGGATGAACCTTTTCTGCTTAGTTAACTCTTTCCACAGTCTGTTAGAGACAAATAAAACAGATTGTTTTATGTACAAAAATGGCTGAATCCTGGTGTGTTGGATGAATCTTGGCTAGACATAGAGCAAAATCTCTGTGATGGCCTGGATGTTTCTAATTTACCTTTCTTCAGTTCTAAAATTAAACAACACAAATGCTTCAGAAGTTTAAATATTAGCTCATCTCTAACAGCCTGGTGGGATTTTCTTAAAAAAAACAACCTCACATTATTTCCATGCAAACCCACCCCCATTTGGAACAACCCTGATATTTTAATTAACAAAAACATGATTCATTTTGCTTCATGGAAGAACAAAGGAATCCAGCAGTTCCAGCATATAATTCAGGATAGAACTTTTATGTCCCTGTCAACATTATCCTCAATTTATGGAATTAGTATAAACAAATTTCTAGAATATCAGCAACTTAAATCAGCTATAAGCACTAAATACTGCCTGACCCAAATAGACCTAGACCTTCCACTTACAGTAACACATTTCATTGACCTTAAAAATCCCAAGCTCACCTCCAAAATTTACAAGATGTTATCTAACATAGATGAAACAATTTACCTACCCATGACAAAATGGGAGTCTGAGCTATCATTGAATCCTAGTGATCAATTTTGGCTACAGATCTGTTTGAATGCCTTTAATATGACCAAAAGTCCTAATCTGCAACTTATTCAGTACAAGATTCTCCACAGAATTCACTACACCGGACAGAGATTATTTAAAATGGGTCTTAATCAGTCTGCTATATGCACACAGTGCACAGATAACAACATAGACGACTATTTACATGCCCTGTGGTTGTGTCCACCTGTCCAATCATTCTGGCGTAAGGTCTGTGAGGATTTATCAATCTGGTTTAATCATATGATTCCTGCATGCCCCAAACTCTGCTTACTAGGTGACCTGAATAACATCAACATAGAATCCAAAAAGGCTTATATGGTTCTCACCGCTGTATGTATCGCAAAGAAAACTGTCCTCCTAAACTGGAAGTCAAAAAATAATCTCAGCATCAGCCACTACAGAAACCTCATGTCAGAGCATATTAGCTTAGAGTTAATGTCCTCCACAAAAAACCTGTCGGCTTCAGACTCTCCCTGGCTCCAGCTGGTTAGTCACATCACCTAGTAGGGGTGGGATGGTGATGGGTTGAGCCGGTCCTGGCTGGTTGGATGGGCCGGTGCGGGTGTGGGGGGTGGGCTCTGCTGGGCCTACCGTTCCCCCGGCTCGGGGCTCTGGTTGCCCGGGGTGGGGGGTGGTGGGGGCGCGCGCTCTGCCGGCAATTTGGCAGGGGTTCCTGGGCTGGTGCCTTCTGGGCGCAGGGTAGGCAGTGCGGCTGACCGGGAACGGCGGCCGGGTGCCGTGCTGGGTAGCTGGTCGCCGTGGCGGGGGCTGGGGGGGGGGCTTTGGGTTCTGGGGCCTGGGGTCGTCTGCCCGCGGCCGGTGTTTCGCCCGTGGCCAGTGGTTGGCGCGTGGCCCGGCCCCCCTGGGGGTCGACGCCGCCTTCACAGCAGGGGTTAAAGGGTTCACTTTGGTGGGTTTACATAATTTTTTTTTTTTTTTTTTTAATTTATTTATTATTATTAATATTACTATTATTATAATTATTATTATTATTATTATTATTATTTCTATTATTATTATGACTGTTGTTATTATTATTATTATTATTATTATTATACATATATGTATATATATATATATATGTAATTTATAATTTTATATGGTTAATATATGTATATATATATATGTATTAAATTTTTTTTTTTTTTTTTTTTTTTTTAATATGATTTAATCTATTCTGGGTTTATTTATTTATTTATTTATTTATTTGTTTTTTATTTTTTTATTTTGATTCATTTATTTATTTATTTATTTATTATTTATTTATTTTTTATTTTTTTGGGGGGATGGATGGGGGGCCCTGGGGGGGGTGGTGTGCAGTCCTTGGGGAAGTCAGGGCATGGATGGTGGGGCTGGACTCCCTGCCCTTCCGTTCTGGCACCGGGACCCGTCCTTGCCGGTCGTCTCTCGGCGCAGCGGGGCTCTCGCCTTATCGGCGGCGGGCTTGCCGCCTCTTGGCCGCCTGGCCGCCCTGGGAGGGGGGGCGCCTACTGCGGCCGGCTGGGGGGCCGGTCGCTCGGGGGAGCCTCTCCCCCGGTTGTGCCCATCCGCCTGCTCCTCCCCGCCCTCACCAAAACAAATGTTGCACACAGGCACATAGGGCTCCGGGAACTGGATGGGTGGGTTATGCTGGCGGGGCTCTCTGGGGGGGTAACTCTCTGGGGCGCTCTGTTGGCGCCCGCCCTCCACCCCGCTTTTTACTTGCATATTAGACACCCTGATTCATCTAGGGCCTTGTGGGGAGGGTCTGGTGGAGGGGGGCACGGTGAAATATCCGTGCTCATCTTTCAGTGACCCCCCCACAATTTTAACTCCCACTTTAGACACACACACTGCATGTTAGCAGCACATACACAGCAAATACACTCCACCCACAGAGGATTCCCGGAGTGGGGTTTCTGCGGTTTAGCAGCGGTAGGGACCCCACACTGGAGACCTCTTTTTTTTACCTGCAGCACACACACAGCACTGCCACACCTCCATACATGGGTGGGGTCGGGGGGGGGCGGCCGGTCTTCACCCGCCTGGTCCTCTCAGGGCGGCCGGGCTTAAGGGTATCATGTCGGCTGCGGTGATGGTCGGGCGTACGGCGCTGGGGGTCGGTCGGCGGGGGGGGGTTACTGCGTGGCGGCGGGGGGTGGGGAGGTAACCAGATGATTGTGAGTATGTGTGCGTGAGTGCATGGGTGGGCGGACCTGGGGGCTGGCTCACTGGAACCCTCTGGGGCTTTCCCTTCCCATCACAGAGGGGTAGGGCACTTTAAGGGTAAGGGAGGGGGGGGATTGTAGTGGGTAGGGTTATGGGGGGTGGCTGTGGGTGCGTGGCGATCTCTGGGTTGTTCGGGTCGCGTGCCGCGGCTGGCTCGCGGACACGGGGCACGGGGCACTGGTCGGGTGGTGGGCGGTTCTCGGGTTCTGGGGCCCTGGCTTCGTCCTTGGCCCTTGTCTCGGCGTCCGGCGCCCGGCGGCCCCCATGGCTGCCGCCTGGTACGGCTAAGCGCTCCTGTCCTGTGGCCTGGGGGCCGGACGCCGGGTTCGCTTATGCCTCTGGGCGTAGTGGGGGCCCCTGTAGGGGGGCCTTCTCTGCGCCTGGCTGGTTGGGTGGGCGGTCCCCGCCTCCCCCCCTCCCGGGCTGCTTGGGTCCGGTGTGGGGGGGGCGCTGGCCTTGGGGGCCTCTCCTCCCCTTTCCTGGTCTGGCTGCTCTGGCTGGGTAGGATCTGGTTCCCCACAACACAAGGTTCACTTCGGCAGCATGCATGTATATCCACCCCCACGTGCACGTGCACACTGCCACACTGCTCCCTGTCTGCTTCATCCCTCCTTCTAACCTACAGTGTATTGATGGACAGATATTTTCCACTCATCTTCTTGTCAGATTTTTACCCATGATGGAATATTTGTCTTTCCAGCAGATCTAGTATAATTGTTACAGCTTAAAAGAATAACTGATCCAAATCAGTGCTTGTATCCCCCCTTTTTTCACCCTTCTTCCCTTTACTCTCTTCCACCCCCCCCCCCCCCCCCCCGACACACATTTTCCCTCTTCCTCCCCACACACACTAAATATAACAAATAAAGAAATAAATAATTCAACAAAAAGGGGTTGATTCAGATCTACACTCTGGCTTCTAAAGTTCTACAACCTCTTTTTGTGAGAGTAAAACCTGTCCAACACAAAAGGCCTGCAGCTCTAATCTGTTTGCTAAGTTGTTGGACAGAACAAGTGGGAAAAAAAAAAAAAAAAAAAAAAAAAAAAAAAGAGACAAATAAAACAAACCTTCTTTGCTGCATTCCACAAGCAAACAGTATTAGTCAGTCCTGCAGACCACAGTGAAGGTACAGACCAAGGAAGTTAGCATGCACCTTTGGATTGGCTGGTGGAGGAAGGCAAAAAGACAAGTTCAAAAGATTTCATGACAAGAATGACCAATTGAACCCCAACAGATACATAAGATGCAACAATACAGAAAACAGAAAAGACACCGTTTCAAATAGTGAAACCTTAATTAGTCATTACAGGCAGTTGTGACTGTCTCAAAGACAGTCACAGGGGTGGAATGGGTGGGGGGCATCCAAAAGAACTCACAACCAAACTGCACAGATAACAAACCAAGGAGCAACCCATGGCTTAACTCCCCTCTCAAAGTCCAGCCCCCACACAGACGACGAGGTTGGTCCAGAACAAGGATGGGACACTCCTGGACCCATTGACGGTCCGCAGGACCAACCAACGAGGTTCTGGATGCCCTGACCACCTACTGGAGGCAAGAAGTTGACTGCAAGAAATTGACCACGTAAATAGGACCACCATCCACAGGATAGGGTGCAGGAGGAGATGCCAGTGCCATTCTGATATTGCCCTGGTGATGCCGCCTGGTGCTCGTTGAGATCTTCTTGCACGATGGTGCCTGTGTTTGGCCTTGCCTCTGCTCATTTCTTTTTGTGTAGTTTAATAGTGATAGTGTTTTTAGTTTAGTTTTAGTGTTTTTACTATGTATGTGATCATATCTGCCTGAGTAACAAATGGATATGTTGCTGCTTTGCGGACTTATGGCTGTGACTTTCTTCTTCACATCAAAGAGGAAATGGAGTTCCTCTTGAAGCATGGGATGGCTACAGACAAACATTTCCTCCATCATTTATTTGTGTGCGTGGCTTGTCAGATGTACTGTTGCTACCTCGACCTCCAGGAAAAAAAAGAAAGCAGAGGAAGAGAGGACTCCAGGTAAAGTGCAGATGAGCCTTACACTAGGGATTTACCGGCCCATACCTGCATTACGGGAAAGGCGCAAGATGTCTGCGTCTAATTCCTTCGCAGGAGGCTTGCAGCGGCACAACCTCGCCGCTGACATAGCCTGCTTGGCTATTGTCCTGCAGCCTCTACAATGCTGGCATTCTTACCATTGGATTATGCAAAGACATTAACCCAAAACTCTCTTCTTTTGCATCTCTGTCATTCAAGGTTGATTCCTCAGATCCATTTTATTGTGGGTTAGTCTACCATCCCCCTGGTCCTGTTGTTGTCCATCCTTTCTCCCCATCGAGCTTCACTCGAACATCTTGACCTGGGTGAAGTTCTGAAAGTGGTTGGGCTGAGTATCTGCGGTTGTAGAAGAATTGGTAGAATTCTTGGGCTGTTATGTCCTTCTGGTGGACATGATCTGGGTTGATTGGAATTGGTAGTCGGATTTATCTACCAGTCATGAGCTGTGCTGGACTGGCACCAGTCGCTGTAATTGGAGTACAGCAGTAACTCATGAGTGCTAAGCAAGAATTTGGTTGTTTTAAAATGTACTTTGCAGTTGAACAGCCCTCTCGGCAGCTCCACTGCCCCGTCCCACTCCACCAACCCTCAACACTTGGCCACCCACATCAAAAACCCAGAATGAAAGCCAAGCTCTGCATGAAGGGGAACTCACTTTGATTAAAGTCAAATGAAGCACTGGGCCTACATGGTGGTGCAGGGGTTAGCGCTCTCACCTCACAGGAAGAACGTCCTGGTTCAGGTCCCGGTTAGCGTTTGCAATCTAACAACACTTTATTCTACACAGTTAATGTTTTTCCTTTAGTTGAAGGACCACACATGCAGGAAAACCAAAGAATAATGCTCCATGAAGGGGTGGGGGAAAACAGCATGTGCAGTGGAATAATAACCAACAACACCAATGAGCCCTCTGGGGCCCCGGGAAGAGGTAAGGTCACAGATCAGCGCAGGTGTTGCTCTGACTTTAATGGTTAAGTCTGCAGCTAAAACCAGCTCCAACACAGTTTCCTCCTATTAAGGCGTCAGTCTTCCTTTAACCACTTGGAGGTTCAACACCAGGCTTTGAGAAGGTTCCAACTATATTTGTGTAATCCAGAAACTTTATGTAACTCCACGAGGAGCTATCCCCTGAGTTCCATTTAAATACTTTTCTGAACAGCTTTAAGAAAAGATGATGATAAATCTGCAACTTCCAGAGTTGGCCTCTGATCTCTGTGGATCAGAACCAATACAGGCCTTTACCTGGATATATTACTGATCCTTGGAAACCAGGCTGGACTGACACATTTCTGTCTAAGGATTGGAAAATATCAATGATACACTGTATAGATCCCCTGTATAGATTTTTTTACATTTCAATATACAGGTGCCAAATATGCAACATGTTTCTTTACACAAAGGCTTGGGAATAGACTATTCTGAACACAGAAGAAAGACAATCAAACATCTTCCTGATGACCAGAGAATCTAATTATTACCAATCCACAACTGATATTTCTGGGTAATTTAGATTCAGCGCATTGTCTTCATGTTCAAAATGTTAAAACACATAATATATTTTCTGAAAACTTAACATCAAAGAGCTGTGTTTAAAAAAAACAATGTTTCCATTTTAAAAAAAAAACCATTTTTAATTCATTAGAATTTTGACTAAATAATTAAGGCTGAGAATCACTGCTAAATTCATGAATTGATTTCAGTTCGCAAGTTTTTGATTAATTTTACTTTAAAATTTGAAAATTAAAACTTTGATACCAAGTCAATATTTTAAATTCCCATTTAAAATTCAGTTTGTTTGGTAATATAAAAAAACTGTTCTAATGTCACTATTTAAGGTAAACATAAAAGTCATTTGTGGGATTTTTAATTTCCACATTAAAAATAAGCTGAATTCCCTCAGAAAAAAAGTAATGAAAGATGCATTTTAACTTTTACCTGGTTTCTTATCAAAACAAGTTCTCCAAAATGGCAAAATAGTCTGACGTCATGCGAGTTGTAACCCTAACCCCCCGTGGTCTTATAGGGCTGAGAGGTTAAGCTTGGTTTTGTAGGATGTCTAGTGGCTGCACACTGAACTGCTTTGCCTCCACTTCCTATTGGTTTTAACCCGTCCCAGGTAGATGTGTTTCTCTACTGACTACAGAACTTGAAAAAGATGGAGACCGAAGACTGAAAAGTGACATTGACAGAAAAGAAACTCAAGTCTGTTGTTTGCTTGAAACCTTTTTATAATGTACCAGCATGTCCTGAACAGGCCGACTCATCACATGCATGGTTTTCTCATGTATGAAATTTCCTATAAATATTTGCCAGTGTGTTTATCATGGGAACATTAGACCAAAATGCATGTGTGGGCCCAGAGGGCCTGGAAACAAGACTTCTTCCTCACTGCTTACCTGTTCAGGGCACAGAGAGATGCATGAGTCAAAGCTTTAAAATTCCATCAGCCTTGCCCATGTTTGTGAAAGCCTGCTAACTCTGACACTCCCCCTGTGCTGACCCCACTACTATCTGCATGCCTTCCTCTAGCTTTTGTTCCTTGCTGCCCTAACAGTTAGAGGGTGACCACAGTTTTATGAAGATGTTAGCTTAATGAGGTGCAAGCATCCTCATGAAAGCGTTCATATGTTGTCTCAGCCCAGACTGTAACAGGAACAATGACTGGATAATTCTGCAGGCCTGAAAGTTGACCGAATTCTGCTTAGCAACCAAATACAGGGTAACAAAAATCCCAATGAGCAGTGACAGTTAACCTGGCTTTGCCAGCCTTTTTTCTGACCCAATTTTGTTATGAAGGTTAGATATTGGATGATGGTCTTCTAGACCAGTGCATCCTCATTTTTGGTAATCAGACACCGGACATCAAAATATATGCAACAATAAAAACGTTAAACCTCATCTATTGACGTGTTGGGTCCCCACTGCAGTGACATGGCATCAGAGCAATCAGAAATCATTATCGGGTCTTTATCCAAATATTTGAACGGGGTCCAGGTATTTCTGCGGTGCTCCGTTTCATGCTCATGCTCACACTCCGCAATGTTTGGGGTCAACGGAGTAGCCCTCCAGTGCATTCCACTCCAACCTTTGATTTGATGTCAAATTATCCTACATTTGATACATTTCTTGCTTTGCTCGAAATAAACCCTTTCAAATCAAAAATCAAATCAGCATTCTTAGAGAATAAAACTCTGGCCGTTATGTAGTCTTTTTCTTTTTTCTTTTTTTAATAATCACCTTTTTAAATCATGAAA
Source organism: Oryzias curvinotus (assembly GCA_023969325.1). Lineage (NCBI taxonomy): Eukaryota > Metazoa > Chordata > Actinopteri > Beloniformes > Adrianichthyidae > Oryzias > Oryzias curvinotus. The sequence goes on along the minus strand of CM043728.1, from coordinate 1,474,232 downwards.
CCAACCAGTTGTTCTAAATTACATTTTTCAAAAGGAAAACGTTTTTCCACAAACTGTTCTGAAATAGCATTTGACTTTTGGGAACAGCAGAGGAAAAAATATGATAGGAAACTTTCAAGAGTTGTAATTAAGAAGTAAATAAAATAAAAAAAAGAGCATTAGTACTTAAATGTAAATGTGTCATCAATGCTATAACAAAAGTTAAATTTTCATGATTTTCCATTAGTAAATTTCACTTGGCCGAATGACCTAGCAATTAATGCAAAGACCTCTTTAAGGTGATAAGGGGGGTTTGATGTGTACAAAAGCGCTCTGTCGCCCCCGTGTGGCGAAACAGGGTTCATCATGACTGATGGTTTTTGCTGACCAATGAAATTGCTGCAGCTGCTGTAAAATCATAAAAATATTTAGTCAAACACCAAAAAGAAGCGATGATGAACGGAACCAGAGGCACTTCAGAACCTGGTTCTCCAGAGAACAAACCTAACCATGAACTCTGAACTCCACGCTTGTGGAGCTTTGCCTCCATCTACCTGCAGCTTCCTTCATGACAATGATTACAACTGTGTCTTTCCTTTGCATTTTCCTTCAGTTAAAGTGCGTGTGTGGGGGGTGGCTCTAATCAACAGACTTGGCAGCGCAAATGCGCAACTGTTTTTGAACAAGGCGAACATTTGGAAACCGACCATAGGAAAGATGAAGGGTAAAAGGGGTGGTATATGAGAGTCAGTCAGATGGTGACGTGGTACAAACAGATCTATGGGTACGAACAGGTATTTGACCCAAAAACAGGTGAGAAATTATCTCTATAAAACCAATACTGCTAAAGAATATTTGATGGCAGGGGAAAATAAATAAAAACCTTTCCTTAAATGTCGTTTTTTTTACTTGCAAGTAAAAGAGCAGGAAGACTTGACCTGAGGCTGTTTTTATATCCACTTTATTGAACAGATCAAAAATCTAATTTAATTGAAAAAAAAAAAATAAAAAATTAGCAAAGCAGGCAAAAACCAAACAAACATTTTAATAAATCTGAATCAAAGTTCAGGCTCAAAGTTTACTGGCCTTAAATATAAAGTTGCACAAAAATAGTGAAAAAGTCTAAAATATACTTTAAAAAAAAATGACAGCTGCGTTCTGAGCCCCCTTCTGTCTCCCTGTACACATTGGACTGCAGTGCTTCCCACACCTCCAACGCAATCTTTATATTCGAAGATGACACCACTGTGGTGGGCCTTAATCTCAAATGTGATGAGAGGGCTTACAGGGCGAAGATCAGTAACCTGGCCAGGTGGTGCTCTGTCGACAACCTGTCCCTAAACATCCAGAAGACCAAAGAAGTCATCTTTGACTCTATAAAACATAGAATAGAAATGAATGCAGAATTTTTAGGACAGTACCCCCTCTAACAGGATCCTGGGAACCACAATCACTGCTGACCTGTCCGGGTTTTAGCCGCACCTCTTCCACATCCTGAAGAGGCGACGCCTGGACCAGAGGCAGCTGGTGAGTTTCTACCACTGCTCCATGAGGACAGCCACCTTCTCTCCGAGTGTGTGGTATGCAGGCTTCACGGCACTGGAAGAGGCACATCAACACAAGCCAGAACATCGGCTGCCCCCTGGACTCCCTTGAGACCTCATCAAGAGGTCAATAAGGTCACTCACTAGACTCAAACAGCTTCTTCCTCTAGGCCACACGAATACTAAACATCCTTAAATTATTCCTCTGTAAAATAGCCAAAAACTGTACACAACACTTAAACCATATTTATTAAAGTGTTTCTTGTACTTCAATTGCATCTATCGTTTCTTTTTTTTTTCTTTCAAGTGCTTTATGCCATTTTTCTTTGTTTCTCACTATTGCCCTTAGCACTGCTGCTGTAGGAACCACCGTCAGTTTAACTGCTGCTGGCACAAGAAAAGTCTCTTCTATTCATTTCCTTCACTAAGAGTTCTTCAACAAATTAGAACTGCATAAACAGTAACTTAGAATTAAAAACTACATACCACCACTTTCTGAAAGCTCAAGGAATGGAGATTGCACTGATGCAGTGTTCCACAGTGTCATAACCGATTTCAAATGGTGCTAGAAGGCTGCAGAAGGCTCTAAACACCAGAGGAAATCAGTTATCTTTGAGTGGCATATGCGTGTGGCACGTGTCCTTATGGAGCTCTTGCTCCAGAGCCGTCCTGCTGTCCCCAAGAACACTGATTTCAAATGGTGCTAGACAACAGAAAGACACATCTAAACCACCACGTGAAACCAGCTTCTTAGGGAAGACTAGCTGCAGCACTGAGAGAAGCCAGACATCCTGACTGACACGATGCCATGAACCTTCCACACGCATGGGCTGCGGATTTGACAGAGCGGTTTGATGCAACATTTCCAGTGGTAACTGTAAAACAAAAAGAAGAGCTGCAGCAAAGCATTCTTTTCTAGAAAATGTTCACATAAGTCAACACAACTTACCCATCAAGGATCAAGCCAGAAAGCACACAGTCAGCTTAAATGTTATTTTAAAGTTCACTCTGGTTTTATCTGTTAGTTCTTTCCTAAAGAGGTAACCTCCTCTCAGACAGCCAATGCAGAGATGAAAGAGTCGAGTGTCACTTTACGTGACCAGGTTCTGCGGCAGCAGAGCAGAAAGTTTCAATGCAAGTGAAAACAGCTGAGCTGCACTTAAACTGAGGGGATAACAGGTGTGCTGGAGCCAGATCACAGGAGGGAGGAGCTTCATCACACAAGGGAGGAGCCTTACCACAGGAGGGAGAAGCTGGATTCAAGGCCACCAGTGAACACAGGAACCATCCTTGCTCCTGTCCTGCTGGCTGTGTCATTGAAGTGGATGTCTGCCAACACAACCAACATGAGAGGACTAATGGAGCTGGCACCAAGCCACTACAGAACATGGAAGACAGGGCTCTAACTCAGACATCTGACACTTTTGTTTATTAAATGATTTTTGTGACAATAGTTGGCATGGAAAGCAGAAATGTTTTAAAAAGATTCAGCTAGAAGTACATCTAGTGACCCACTAAATCAGGGGTCAGGAACCTTTTTGGCCGAGAGAGCCATAAACGCCACATATTTTTAAATGTAATTTCGAAAGAGCCATACATAATGTAGCGTCCCTTTCCCACACTGAGGCACGGAGACTTAACCTCTTTTAAGGTTCTTTATTTTGTTTACGGCAGACCGCAGCAAACGCCGTAAAATTAATTCAGCAACTCCTGAATCTGTCCCGCCGAGACGAGAGCTCTTCTCCCAACTTTATATTCCCCTGCTCCCGCTCCAGTCCTCCTATTTCCCTTATTGGGCCCATAGCTGAACCCCATTGGTCCAAACTACCTAACAACAGGCTGAGCGACAGAACTGAGAGCCAATCAGATCTCTGCTTGATGCGTTTAATGAACTTCAGAACTTTTAACGCGGCCCAACAGCGGACCCAACTCAGTGCGCGACAATATGTTTAAAACTAAATATACAAGCGAATGTGAGCATTTGATGTAATTACAACATTTTTAAAGTACAATAAGTCTGTGGATTATTTTTAATAACATCGTTATGCTGTTGCTAATAATGATGAGTATTTCTCGTGGTGGTTTTGCTGATGGTCTAGTCTGGTTGATACGTGGTGAGTTTCAGCTTCATGCAGGCGTTGAGACTTTAAACGTGATCGTAGGTCTGAATGTTCTGTAGATGTGACAAAGACTCACATGCAGACGTGGAGCCAAACACACACTCACACACTGCAGTGAGTGACGGGCAGCGGGTTTTACGTTTTTACAATCCCTGTGCGATTCACCTGCTGCCTGTCCCCACCCTCTGCTTTCTTCCTCACATCCCGTGCCTGCATCTGCGCGCTCTTTCTCAGAGACGGGAGCGCGCAGGTTTAGGCACGGCAATTAATAGGTTTCCTGCTGGAATAAACTCTGTTAAATAATAGATAATAGTAAACTGAGTGCTGGCGCAGATTTTTCTCTCCAAGCACCGCTACTACTGCGCGCCTCTGGCATCGCATCGCGCACGAGAAGGACTGGTCTAATAAAAAAAAAAAAATGGTATAAATAAAGATTTGTCTGCGAGCCATACGTGACCATCAAAAGAGCCATATATGGCTCCCGAGCCATAGGTCCCCGACCCCTGCACGAAATGATCAGACATCAGTTCTGATAATCTGTAAAAAGGAGGCAGGACCGTCAGTTAAAGATGGAAAAAAGTTCTCCAGTCAAGGGTATAAAATACATAAGAGTATTTTAAAACAATGATCTTCACTGTTGAATTGCGAAAGACTTGCAGATCTTCACGTCTTCAGTGTAGAACTTGATCAAAAGTGTCAGAGAAAAGGAAGAAATCTCTGTGTGTCAGGGACACAGCAGCAGACTAGGGGTGTGTGATGGCAAGAGTATGGCGATACGATATATATCTCGATACGAGTCCCACGATACGATACGTATCCCGATATCGTACCGGAACACCGTTTCTTTTTTTTAACGGAGGACTTAGAAAAAACTACCTGAATTTCAATATGTCTTTCATCATAATAAAATTGTAAAATTCAGTTAATTTAATGATCACAATGTTAAGCACTGCAACTGCATCTCATATATAAGTTGCTTTTACCTAAGCAAATTCATAGTGCTTTTATTTTGGTATGAAATATATAAAGGGAACAGTCAACATTGTCTGATTTCCACAACAAATATATTTCAGTATAAGGAAAAAATGGAATAAATGTGCTTTAACCAACAAGGTTCTAAAAAAGTATGATTAAGGAAATAAAGTGCTGTTTATTTTCAACACTGCTTAATGTAGCTTCTCCAGCATTTTTAAACAGATCATAAGTCTGAATGGTGCTTAAAATATAAAGGGGGAAAAAACAAAACACTCATTCTTTCCAGAAACAATAAAGTGGGATGAAGCAACATGTCAGAGTGAAGGAAAGTTGCTTTAATGTGGCTAAGATGCTTTATTTACATGACAGTCTGCAGTGCAGAGCTGCAGCCACGCTTTCTCACGTGGAAGTAAACGGTCATCGATACGACGGTCTTTTTTCAGAGCGTTGTACACATCACTCTGATCCATCAGATCGCTGAACTAGAATCTATTGCTGTGAGCTTTCGCAGAACTTTGGCCTGCTTTGCTGATAGCATTTAGCCTAGTGCTCCATGCATTAGCCACTGCGCAGCTGCAGTGCTTTACTCGGTCTTATCTGAACCCGCCCGCTACAAAGCACAGCAATCCACGTTTTGATATGATACTGGCAGCAACATGGCACAGAGTTTCGGTTCGGTACCCATCCAAAACTATGTAGCACATGTCTCAAAACAAGCTGCCTCTAGCCAAGATCTTGTAGTTGTTTTGTGCGGTGTAGAGCTGCTCAAAGAGGCTCAGTGGGCAGTGCTGCCAACTAGCAGTTGGAGGTTTAAGATGGAAATAAGAGTCATAAGAGTTATAAATTATTAAATTAATATTGTCCTGACAGCATTTTGAATCGATTCAAATGAACTAACGATATTTCACCCAAACAATTTTTTCCAACACCCCTCCTGCAGACATGAGCTTGTGCTCTTCGGGCCTCAGAGGACACTGCATCACACATGGGCATAAACATGTCTATTACGTCATTAAATGATCCAGAAGTCCTTCTAGAAACGTCTGTGAGTAAACTAAATCCTCCTCTTCATCTACAGATGACATTATCAGCTTTATCAAACAGCATAATCATGTTCTATGGACTAGTTTAGAAAGGAATGCTTTAAGAAGGACAGTGTTCTTTGTTTAGGTAAGTCCAAATTGGACTTACTTGTTGGTAACTATGTATGTGCTCCATGCTTTAGTGGAGGAAGACCTTCCCGTGTCTTTTTAGCATTCAGTTCAAAAGCAGACAAGCAAAGCGACTGCAGTGCAGCTCTTTCATTGAAGGACAACATTTAAACAACAAACATCTTCAGCAGCCTCAACAACCATGATCACACAAAAATGTGACCACACTTTATCACCAGAATTCAGAATTCACAGTCTTTGGACAGTTTAGAAAAAAAAGTGGCGTTCCTGCACTACACGACCATGAAAGACTGAACTCACTCTGATGACTGATGACATCACTCAAAACTTTGATTTTCTGTCCTTTAAATCTTTATTGCCGATTCTGTCCATCGTCTGGCTGGAACTGGAAGGCACCTAAAAATGTTCCCTCAGCCCTGAGAGCTGTAGTTTCAAGGTTCTGAGTCCAAACACAACCCGCTCTGCTGAGTTCTGCTTTCATCAATAAATTTCAGAGACACGTTTACAACATCTAAGCTATGGAAAGTGTGGCTTCTTCATTCTGAGGACAAAATACATTTTTAACTCAAACTCCATATCAAAAACGTACAGAAGCTAAATTAGGCAGTTTCAGAGAACCTTTCTAAATGTGACCAGCAGGGGGAGACTCTCTTTCAACAATCATTTCAACCAAATTCTACCTCCACTCACTTAAAGAGCATCTGAAAAGAATATAAGCAAAGGGGGGTAAATTTTCTAATCCTGCATTTGTAACTCCAATCCTACATATAATGATACTTCCACATCTTATTTTGTGAGGTTTTTTGCAGCTCCACACTATAAACTTGAAGCAGAACATATAGAAATATTATTTAAATCCTTTTTGTCCAATAATGAACTAAAATTCTGAAATTACTTCTCTAAATTATTGTGTCTTTACTTGCCTCACATATTAAAAGGTAGATTTTATATACTCCAGTGTTACATAGGAATAACATTAATGAAACAGAAAAATAAAACAATAGAAATTACATGACAGAGCTATTGAAACATTTTTTTAGGTTAAAACAACACAATATTTTAGGCTCTACAGATATTTGAAGCCCCAGTCCTAGTTTGTGAAGGTAAAACATATTGGAGCTGTCATATGACAAAATACTAAATGTTTAAACATAAAACTTTAGGGTTTTTCTAAACCAGGATGTCTCGTCGTCACTACTGCTGCTATGCCTCTTTATTTCAAAAGCCCAACTGCAGAATCAAACGGAAGCCAATCATGTGGATTTTGAGTAACATTTTTAGAGGAAAAATAGACAAGGAAAGAGAAAATCTACACTTTTTAGAAAGCATGTGCTTTAAGCACCACTATTGTTGTCATGGTAACATAAAGCTTCAGCCCCAGAGAAAAAGTAAATCCAAACAAACATGGAGGCTGACAGCACATGATGATGACGCACGTGTTCGCAGACGTGAACAGCAGCAGCTGTGAAGTAATACTGTCCGTTCAGACGCCACGAACGCTGAGTAAACACTCACTGCGTTACAGACGGGTCCCTCGCAGTCTTTGCCTCGCTGTCGGCGATACTGCAGGAAGGAAGAATAAAACCACATGACAACAGCGTGGAAAGCCCCTGCGTATGAACACATGAATGCATCTATGCATCAACATGCAGCAGTGCTCATCTTTTATCATTACAGCGCATGTAGCTGTGGATGGAAGACTGGATCTGTCTTGCAGGTGGGGACTGAGCATGTCACACTGACGCCAATGTTTAAAAAGTTCATGTGAGAGGTCACTATTCATTAAAAAAGCATCAGTCCAAAAGGATTCAGGGAAAAATTGTGCCAAAACAGTTAGTTTTCTTACCCTCCACATCAACATCATCATCATCGTCATCATCATCATCACCTTAACTTATTGCTAAAACTAAATTCTCATTCCAGATTCTGCAGAACTTTAAGTAGCTTATCCTGTAGCAGCAAAGTTTAACTTCATTAGAGACAAATAAATCCAAACTAAAAAAGAAAGTCTACGAGGTTTATGTAAAAAGATTTAATGAGTCTTTGAAAAATATTCAGATATGATGTGACAAATACTACAGAAAAACAAACAGCAAATTAAGAATAACAATAAATGGAAAAAGCAACTAAACTGATGAAAAAAAGCACAATGTCACTGGCATGTTCAATTAGCATTACAAAATGTAATGAAGCTCATATTATTCCAATGAATAGGGAAAAAAATTGCTCAAGAAAAGAAAAAAAAGAGGGATGACAGCCAAAGCAGGGCTAATTCCAAAATACATCAATAAAGACATTTAAAAACTCCAGGACTTGACATTCAGAGCTAAATGTAAACTGTAAACTGTAGAGAGAGAGAGAGTTAAGAAGTCAGGAGGACAACAACCGCAGAGACTTGCTAAGACAGGCTAAAGTTAGTGTTTATTTAATGAACCGAGGAATGCGGTTGCCACCAGATGCACAGGTGAGCTTATAATACGTATGTTTATAATACAAATTCACCTCTGAGTTGTGGGCGGTACTGCTGGTATGTAGTAACTCTGCACTCTTTCCCATCATCCCTTTGATTATAATCTCTCCCACTAGCTTACGGCAGTGTTTTTCAACCAGTTTGCCGCGGCACACTAGTGTGCCGTGGGAGATGGTCAGGTGTGCCGTGGGAAATTGCCCTCATTAACTGATCTAAAAACATTAACCATCTCCAGGATATCAGCTCTGTGTTCATCCAAACAGGCCCTGATAAAACACTGAGTAGTTAGGGATATAAAAGATCATAAAATACTTTTTTGTTTGTGTTTATTTGAGTCTATTAAAGACATTTTGATAAAAATGACGGCACCACTTTTTTCGGAAAAGTCTCGCCCCTTTAACTGTCTCCACCAATCATTCTTGGAGGCTTAATCACACGTCATCAGTTTGACCCAGGGCTCCAGACTAACATTTTTCACTAGGAGCACAGTGGCCCCTAACTGAAAATTTTAGGGGCACAACCAGAAAATTTAGGGGCGCATACCGTAAACCAACATGCTAACCAAATCTATTAATTTCCACTGTATTACTAATAAATACCTTAATAATAGATGCAGAAATTACAATGTGCTGTTTCAAATTCAGTGTCACATTTTATTCTGCACTTTTGAAGATGCAACAACAAGTAAACTGACAGCACCATCACTGTCATGACAGTACAAATAGTAAAGAAAACGGATGGAAATGTATCTTTGTGACACCAAATAGGTGCAGCCAAGATGCACAATAAGCGTGTTTGAGATCACCCAGGTGAACTCAACGCTGCGCAGATCACCTGGTGTGTGAAATATATTTTTGTTTTTGCTTGAACATCAACTGTCAATCATCACAAAAATATCGCGAGAAAGGGGTGGGAGCAAGGGGCAAACCTACCCGAACACAGCTGGAAATTTAGTACTGAACTGACTGAAAGCTGCCCTACAGACTACAAAACAATGCATTATGGGACATGTGTCCTGATGGTTTTTGTAGTTGAGTGATCAATTAAAATAATTTAAAATACCAATTCATTAAAAAAGGCTACATACATTACAAAACATTAAAATAATCATAAAATATATAATAACACAGATCACACTAAGGGGGAGAGGAATATTAAAACTAAATTTAATGTTAAGGACAATTCCAACTTAACCTTCCTCCGGTTATGTGTGACCCAGAGAAAAGTTCAGCACGGACTGCATGTATTTAGAAAATTACGAGCGAATAGATACGTTCTAAAAAGGAAAGTAAGGAACTCCTTAATGTGGTCCGGGGAGGGAGGGGGCTGTCAGGTGTCCTGCTTTCAAGCCCTGTCATTGTCCCGCCCCTAAGAGTCATTGGTCCTGTAGAAAATGTATGTTTTTATATCTTATTCTTTATTAGGTTGCAGTTTTGTCTTTAGTGTAAAGTGAACTCATTTTGAACTCATCAGGACTTATTCTCCAGTGACCTTCATTTATGCTTTATAGTTGCAGCAGCAACTAGGACTTCTTTGTGCAAATCTAGGAGTTTCCAGAGAAGCAATAAATATGTCATGGACTACATCTCTACCATCTGAGTTGAAGGTTTTTCCCCTGGGAAGGTTTTCAGATTCGTGTTCTCATGTGGAGGATGGAACTGACATCTGATCTCGTGCTGGTGGTGGAGTATCTGTTTGGCCGGAGTGATTTACTTTGGACCAGAGGAAGACTCCTTTTGATCATGGACTGTGTGCGCCGGTGAAGGGCCTCCACCCCCGGAAAGGCGGAGTGGATCTGAAGTTGGCAACCTTCATCTATAGGCCGGTGGAAGCACGAGGGATACCAGATGACGAATCAGAGGGATCCAGGGAGGAGATTCGACGCCATGATGTTCCCAGGAGGAGGAGTGTCAACATATGTTTAAAAGACTGTTTTGAACGGACTTTGTTGTTCTCAGGAAAACCTATGAGTAATTCGCATGTAACTTGTGCGTCTGTAGGTCTTTTATCTTGAGAATCCAGATATCTGTGACAATGTGTTTTAATCTGTCTTAGAACTATTGTTAGGGCAATAAACTTTATGTATATTTAATCCGGTTGAATCCTTGGTTTGCTTCACCACTCTCGACTCCAGAACACGCACGGATGGAAAGATCTAAAAGCGCAAGATTCCTTTCCTACAATTTTGGTGACCCTAAGACGTGAAGTAGGGAGTGAAATGAACGCGGAACCGAATGGACCGGATTATGAAGATGAATTTTATGAGATTACGAGACTTTCGGCGTAAAGTCAGGGGAGAGCCCCTCCACGTCTTCGATTCTCCTGAGGGCCCTCACACAAAGGTAAGCAGTGCCTATTGTAAATTCTGCATATTGATTACGTTATTCAATTAGTGAATAACTCAAATAAAGGAGAATTCGAGTGTGGACGGCGTAGCGCGTACCCCAAGAGTTATGATGGGTTTTCTCATTTCCTTGGACAGGAAGTCCTAAAAGATGAAGGGTTTCCTGTTAGCCTTTGACATTAGTGTATAAAAACAGAGTATGAATAAAGAGGTTCCCCGAGTCCTTAGAACAAATAGTTCAAAATTCGGAGGGTTTCCTGTAAGCCTTTGACATTTAGTGTATAAAAACAGAGTATGAATGAAGATTAGTAGGTTCCCCGAGCCCTTAGAACAAATAGTTCAAAATTCGGAGGGTTTTGCGTCCGTTTGTCCTAGGCTTGCCCATAAAGGCGGCAGAAAACGGTGTTATTTAGGATCTAATTCTGCGCGTAGGATGATTCGGAAGAACTAAGGAGGCGTCGACCTCTACAAATTATTTTTTTATATGCGGAGAGAAACCAAAGAAGGATTCAAAATAAACATGAAAGGTGAATTTGACAGAAAAAATTAGGAAAATTGTGCATTTTGTCCGGACAACAACAACAACAACAACGACAACAACAACGACAACAACAACGACAACAACAACAACAATGACAGCGACAAAAAAAATTGACTTGACTGACTTATGACGACAATACAGACGTGATTGCTGATGAATGGAATGAATGTATGAGATTTTGGAGACTGGACTGCTTATGAATGGAATGAAGTATGGAATTAATGGAAAGTTAAACACTCAGAGAATAATTGCATTGCAGAATGTGATTAAAGAAATTAAAGAAAAGACAGGAAAAGATCAGAAGAAAATGCAGAAAGCAGGATTTGAATCTCCTGAAGTTTGGTTGTGAGAGACAGAGGAAAGGAAAAAAAAAACGGCAGAGCAGCTCAGAGTGCAGGAGAGAGCAGAAGGAGGGGGGAGCAGCTTCACAGATCAGAGTGCGTGTGCGCCAGCCTGCAGACAGTAGGATGAAACTTGCAGAGGGGAGGGGTGATTTCTCCATTGTAAGCAGATGTAACGGCTTTCTATGCTCTCAGAATAATAATAGGAGGTGTTTTAGTGTATATTTTAGAGTTTAGGACATGAACAAGAAGAAGTCAGGACAGACATGATGTAAGGCTGTGCAGAGAGGTTCTGGTATGCTGTTGCACCCACTTTTATGTTTGAGACCTTCATTGTTGTATGAAGATGCAATAGTTTGTATGTTTGTTTTGATGTTTCCCGGATTACTTAGTATTGGTGTTAAATGATTTATTGTGTTATAGGAAGATAGTTTAAAGAGGATCCCATATTTTGATGTAATTATAGTTTGAAAAACAGTGTAAGTGGATGTTGTACATCTGTGATTTTTAACGTGGAAATAATGAATAAATAAATGAGGTACTTTCATAGAATTTTTATAGTTACTGGTGTTCTTTTTTGCCATTTGGGCCTTTGATGTTACTATATTTTAGCAATTGTATGTTTTGTAACTTTGAGGAAAAGTTTAGATTGTGAGATTGTGTTACTGTGTAACTTTAATAATAATTCAAATTCTTTTGTAGGAACAGCAAGTCCTTGTTGATAAGACAAAACAGGTTTGAATGTTAAATCATGATGCTCCATTTAGTTTTTGTTTCTGGATTACGAATTTAGTAATTAGTTGCCAGCGGGTACCAGAATGTGTCTAAGAAAGTGTATTTTTCAAACATTTTGCTCCGCACCAGTTGTATTACTCAAAGAAAAGTTTAGGAATTTTTTCCTTGCCTGGCTTTCATCACTGATTGACTGACTTGCATCAACGGCGTTGGTGACGGTGGAACCTGGACATGACACTAATAAATTTTCCAAATCTTTTTTCCAAGCAGCACATAGCTTTAGTGGTGCAGGAAAGGCGAAGAGCAGACCCCTCCTGAGACCTCATAAATCTTTACGCAGAAAACCCCTCTGCTTCATTGGGTGAGTGACAAAAGGCGCAGAAGTTTACCCTTCTCTCATGCAGTTCTCTGGCTTCACAGGAAGGAGCTGAGTTAGGAGAGACTGACCCTCAGGTCAGCTCCCCTAATCAAATGAGGGCATGATTGCACGCATGGAGAATGCATTGGAGATGCAGATGATAAGAGTCAATTTAAAATACATTTGATTCATCACTGCAGAGCGCATTTGAAAAAAAATTAGAACAGGGCAGAGGGAGAAGTTGAACAACTGAAAAAACTACACACACACTGTAGGAAAAAAAATCCCCTCAGGATAATAAAGGTGTTTAAAAAAAAAGCAAATAACATGATGAGTTTAAGTACCCTCAGGACCTGCAGCAATTATGTGACAAGTTCAGGCATTCAGAAGCCGGGACAGGAGAATTGGTGGAAAATCCTGGGAGACGTGAGCCACCCAGGAGACCCACCAGCAGCAGTTGGAAATGGCATCTGTGGCGCTTCGGACAAATGGGCCCGACTGCCCACAACAAGGTACCCAACACCATCATGCACAGGCCAGGGGCGTGGCGGAAATGAACAGCACCCACGTCCACTCCAAGCACTCCTCCACCGTGGCGAGGACCACATTTGGTGATGCAGGAGCCATGGTCCTTTCAAGCTCAGAGGTAACCCATGATGAGTCTAGTGGACACTCCATCTACTCTGACAAATGAACATCTGACTCCTCAAACCTGCAAAAGACCATCCGACTGACTTTTGACCATGGTGGAACATTCATGTGTGCATTCACCACACACGCCTGTGAATCTGTTGGGACGGGACATTTTTTTGTCAAAACAGGAGCCAGCATTCTTTCAGACTGGATGCCATGCCACACACCACAGCCAACCCCCACTGCAGACATCCAGAGGGCCCTGAAAAGCCAGGTGGTTTCATGAATTTCAGGTATTGAAGCCATGACCACTGTCCTTGAAGCATATTTTTCCGCCTCTGATGACCTGAACTGTACACTCTATTATGACAGAGAAGATGATCAACTGTACCAGGAAGCATTTCACTAGGTAGAATGCCCCACGTGGCATTTAAACTCCACTGACATATAGATTTGTCATGAGGGTGTAATGGTTTATTTTGCATTCACACACTCACAATTGCAATGGTACCAGATGTTAGACACATCTGTACCTCACATAGAATTAGCACTCCCCCTTGTCATGCGGCTCGGCAAATCAGACCCATGACTAAAAGGGGCGTTAAAACACAAACTGTCTAAACTGTGCGTTTTCAGATGTCACTTCTCTCCCTCAATAAAAATGTACAGGATAACTTTGCCTCCAAAGACTAAATCCTCAGTCCTACAGCATTTCTACATTGTCAGGTATTGCGGCTGAGAAAAGACAGATCATGAAGATGCAGAGGTGATGTTAAAAACGCTCTCTGATGCTTCATGGTCCACAGGTTCATTTGATGTTGGTTCAGGCTTCACTGTCCCTTCCCCGGTGGCGATTCAGGTAACTACATGAGCACAGGTTTTTAGATCTCAGTGCAGCTGGTGAAGGATGCAGATGAAAGGATGAAGGAAATTCTGTTTGGTTTGTGGAACTCTGGTGTAATTAACATTCATATTCTTTGTGCTGTACTCCCTTGAGACCGGTTTTGAAAGCAGATAGTAAAACTTATCGCATGGCACATGATTTAAGGGCTGTCAGTGAAGTCATCATTACTCCAGTCCTCCCTGTGCCTGACCCACACCGCATGCTGTCAACTTTAACCCCATAATGTGTGTTGTTCACTGCCATTGATTTAGCAAATGCTTTCTTTTACATTCCATTACATAAAAAATAGACATCTATTTGCATTCCAGTATAAAGGTTTCCGTTTGCAGTATACATGGTTTCCAGAAGGATTAAAACATTTTCCTGGCATTTTCAATCACTGTTTGAAGTCTCTCTGACAGGATATTAGGCTATGAGAGGGTTGTGTTTTGTTGGTGTAGGTGCTGAAACCTGCTTGCAAGCAATGACAGATCTTCTGTTGCAGTTGTATGGTTTGGGTTTTGAAGTGTCTAACAGGTAATGGCAATGTTGTAGAAGGGAAGTCTCATTTTTTAGGCAGAACTGTTTCCAGCACAGGATCTTCAATGTCTATGGAGCATAAAATGTCTCATTTGTAGCATAAACATCCAGAGATAGTTTGGACACGTTGGATTTATTTTTTGGGTCTTTGTGGTTATAGTGGAGATTTTCTTCTTTGTTTTGTGGAACGCACGGTCCCCCTTGATGTCAATGATTAACGACAAGGGTGTGACTGACCACACGGCTGCAAGGCAACAACAATAAGTGGTTTCATTTCTTCACATTGAGATTTTGCCTTTCACAGGAACGTGGACAGGATGCCTTTTGATCTAAATGGTGCACAGAACTGTTTGTTGTTTTCCTATTTTTATGTTCAATTTATATTTTTTATATTCAATTTATCTTTTTACTTTCAATGTATCTGGTTTTTGTGTCTTATCTCTGTTTAGTTCTGTAATGTTTCCCTCCACTAGTGGCCTGGAGTTTCCAGTCCAAGAGAGGGAAATGGACATTAAGAGGTCTTAAGGAAATTATTTTATTATTATTATTGTTTTAATATTATCATCGTTTAAATGTGTTTGTTTAGAAAGGATGTTTAAATGGTAACTCAGAATTGACCTTTTTTAACTTTTTAACAGCTTTGTGTGTGTGTTCATCTGGTTCTCTCATCCTCAGCGAGGATGAGGAAGTTTTACGACACTGTTCTTGGTTGATAAGGAATACTGTTTGACCCTAATGAACTTTTCTCTTTGTCTTGACTTTCTATCCTCCCATTTTATAACAGCACGAGGAGAAGCAGACCTTTGAGGAGAAACACTGGTGGACTTTTCCATCACATTTGCTGTTCTCACTTGCGCATGCGTAACTTGATTCTTGTCTCATTCTGTTTTGTGTCTTGATATTGTTTTGTGATATTGTTTTTTATCATTGTTTCTTATTATTTTTTAAGTTCCTAACCCTTACCAATATTTAGATCCACAGCTGAATCATCTTGGGGTGAAGGTACGTATGTGTGGACACTCCAAGCTCTTTCACAGGCTTTCTGTTGTATCCTCTGTATCAGATCTCTAATGACCAGGTTTATTGAGAAGTTCATAGGAAGCCTGGTCCAAGCTGGATGTGAGTGCTTGAGGCTCGGAATGACCTTTTGGATTTTGTTGCATTGTGCTTATTGCTATTCTTATTTAGATACGACGCATGAATCGCAGCCCCTCCAACAGGTTCCCCATGGAGGAGATGGTAGTAATTTCCTGAATTAAGTTTGTTGTTATGTTTAACAATTCTATTTTTCTGTTAGTCATCTGTGTGATTTTGTTCTCCTTAACATGTCTTGATTTCCCCCTTAATTCTAGGTTTCTATTTCTTTACAGGAAGTGTTATTGTTGTTATCTTCTTTACTTTTATACATTTTTACTTTTTGAATTTGAACTAGAATTTGCATTTGTTTATTTACCTTATTTACTACTTTATTTCTTGTACTATGGACCTTTTATTACTGAAATTGTGCCAAGGGGTTAGGTCGATCTTGTGAGCATGAGCATCCTTAGGGATGGCTGCCGAGGGGCACGGGGCCGTAGCAAGACTTTTCCTGTCAGACTTTACGCTAAATGTTTAAATGATGCTTCGACAGGTTTCGATTGCACGCTCATGCATGGACGCCTAACTCCTTTGAAATATTTTGTGTTGCAGATTGTGCGGGCTTGAGACCACAGCTGTCAGGTCAAGTAGACATGTTGAAATGTTTTGTTGTTATTGAGTGTTGTAGTGATGAGTATTTTGGTGATCACACTTTGTGTGATCAAGAGAGGGAAATGTAGAAAATGTATGTTTTTATATCTTATTCTTTATTAGGTTGCAGTTTTGTCTTTAGTGTAAAGTGAACTCATTTTGAACTCATCAGGACTTATTCTCCAGTGACCTTCATTTATGCTTTATAGTTGCAGCAGCAACTAGGACTTCTTTGTGCAAATCTAGGAGTTTCCAGAGAAGCAATAAATATGTCATGGACTACATCTCTACCATCTGAGTTGAAGGTTTTTCCCCTGGGAAGGTTTTCAGATTCGTGTTCTCATGTGGAGGATGGAACTGACATCTGATCTCGTGCTGGTGGTGGAGTATCTGTTTGGCCGGAGTGATTTACTTTGGACCAGAGGAAGACTCCTTTTGATCATGGACTGTGTGCGCCGGTGAAGGGCCTCCACCCCCGGAAAGGCGGAGTGGATCTGAAGTTGGCAACCTTCATCTATAGGCCGGTGGAAGCACGAGGGATACCAGATGACGAATCAGAGGGATCCAGGGAGGAGATTCGACGCCATGATGTTCCCAGGAGGAGGAGTGTCAACATATGTTTAAAAGACTGTTTTGAACGGACTTTGTTGTTCTCAGGAAAACCTATGAGTAATTCGCATGTAACTTGTGCGTCTGTAGGTCTTTTATCTTGAGAATCCAGATATCTGTGACAATGTGTTTTAATCTGTCTTAGAACTATTGTTAGGGCAATAAACTTTATGTATATTTAATCCGGTTGAATCCTTGGTTTGCTTCACCACTCTCGACTCCAGAACACGCACGGATGGAAAGATCTAAAAGCGCAAGATTCCTTTCCTACAGTCCCCAACCTTTTTGTCACCGTGGACCGGTACAACGCAAGGCACGTTTACCGCGGACCGGGGGGGGGGG
This sequence comes from Oryzias curvinotus, assembly GCA_023969325.1. Taxonomy (NCBI): domain Eukaryota; kingdom Metazoa; phylum Chordata; class Actinopteri; order Beloniformes; family Adrianichthyidae; genus Oryzias; species Oryzias curvinotus. The sequence continues at coordinate 1,456,918 of CM043728.1, read as the reverse complement.
AATTGAGGTGCAACGCAAGACAGATTTAATGTAATTTAATTTAATTTTGGACCGGGGGTGGTATTTTCTCTTTAGTAATGATAATAACAATAATGATTATAATTTTCCCCTTGTCAAAGCAACTTTCTAAAGAAGCTTGTTTTTTGCTCATTTTGGTTGTTTGGGTTTAATTTTAGTGGGGTTTATCACCTGATGTTTGGTGTCGCGACTTTGACGTGCGTTAAGTGTGACAGATGTTACAAAGTGAATCCGGTCACTTTTCAAAATAAAACGTTTTTGTCGGAAAAAAAAAAACAATAAAATGGAAATTATTTTTTCTTTCTGTGCGTCCCGATGCAAAAATTTCCCGCGGCCTGGAACCGCTCCGCGGCCCGGTATCGGTCCGCGGCCCGGTGGTTGGGGACCACTGATAACCCCACTGTGATTGGTTGGTCAGCTCCGTGCGCGACAATGAAAAAGTGTCATTCATTAAAACTGACGGGCTGCAGTAACATTAAACTTCCACATTAAGGCGGGGGCTGCAAAATATCATCTTGGAGACCGCAAATAGCCCGCGGGCCGCGAGTTTGAGACCCCTGCTGTAGTTCTGTCACTGGTACACTAGCCGCAGGTTGGAAGAACGAATCAATAGTTCACTTACTCATAGCTCAGACGCACATATCAGGTTGTGATGATATTTGTCTCTGTTTCCTTCCCACAGATGTTAACGCGCACTCGATTATCTCTAGGCCCCTCCCCCTCCACGCATTTTAGCCACTTAAAGCGGCGTTCCCTATTCTTCTCACACACAGTGGCCGCCTCACAGACGGGCATCACGCTAGTGTGTGCTCGCGTTTCATGAGTATGTGCGCGAGTGTGTGTGTCTGCCTGCGTGCGTGTGCGCTCGCGTCACATTGATTATTTGATTGATCATTGACGTGCCCCTTCCACGTTTAATGTATGAAAAATAGGTAGGGTGGGGGAGGCAAATTTACTGGTCGCGCATGTGCGACTGGATGTAAAATTCAGTCGCACACTCTCAAATTTTGGTCGCAAAATGCGACCAATTGGTCGCAGTCTGGAGCCCTGGTTTGACCAATCAGAAGTGGTTAAAGTCTTCACTTCCTTGTTGTGATTCTGTTCATAAAGTCGCTTAGTTCCAACAAAAACACCAGCTAAAGCTCGTCTTTAGCAGTGTAGCTTTCCACAGAATCCGGTGTCAGACCGTAGAACAAGTGAACAAAACCCTGAAGCTCAGAGAAGCGAGTCTATCTGCCATCTGCGGCAGTTTGCAATACATCTCCCATGACGCATTGGGTTAAAGTGACAGCCTCTCTGCACACAATGAATCTTCCTTGTTAAACGTCTTGAAACCACAACGAAAACACATCAAACAGTTTTTAAATCTTTTAACTTAACTTTTATTACATATTTTAGAAAAAAAACAGCTGCAACTTCCAGCTTTTTCTGTCACAATTATCACAAAAATGCATGTGAGATTGCAGAGGGGCTGTAGATCAATACAGACTATGAGTTTCTCCTTTTTTTTTTCACTTTGGATGCTGGTGTGCCGCGGGATTTTTGTCCAGGTTAAAGTGTGCCTTGGCTCAAAAAAGGTTGAAAAGCTAACATTAGCGGTGCAATAGAAATAGCGAGCAGTATCAGAGCTATCCAGCCATACAGTTTAACCCTCCTATTATCCTTGGGGTCAATTTAACCCCAATTCAATGCTTGTCAATCACAATAATAAAAATAATAGTTAACCATTTTCTTTTTACTTCATATTTCATGACTTTTCCTAATTTGACGGGGACAACAGATTAAGCATAAAATTATCATGATGATATTTTGTGTGCTAAACACAGGCATACATTGCATACATTGGTGTTCCTCGGGGGTCAATTTGACCCCAGGCTGTTTTAGCTGTGTAAAACTGTGTAAAACTGTCTGTGTGTGTGACCTAACATCCCCACACTTGCAGGTGCAGAGTTGATACTTTTGAGTTGATACATAGCAGGGGTGTGGGGAAAACAACTATTCCCACGAGAACTTTGATATTTCTCGAGGTGAGGTGTGAAATCCTGCCAAAATGAGGAAGCTAATGTAGGCTTGTGAGTTGATCACATCCAAGTCTTTCCAACTACACATGCCTCCCTTTTAAAATGATCATCTCATGTAAAATATTTTCAATTGATGGTTATATATTTTATGTATTTATAATATATTTTATGTATATATTTTATTCATATATATATATATCATAATGTTGAACTGCAACACATGAAGGTCACTTTACTTTGCTGAGCGTCACTTTGCTGCTGCCGCAGACAACAGAGTTTCCCCATTGTGGGATGAATAAAGTTTAATCTCATCTCATCTCTCAAATGAAGAGCTCGAATAATGACTTTGTCTTCAACATGGCTGACTGTGTGTCTGGCGGCACACTATTAGCAAGAAATATGTCTGCAAGTAGCATGAACAAACTCTCTGCACATCCTGTGTACAGTAGTGCAGACTAAAAGCTCGACTCTGGGCATACAGAACTGTGCCATGCTTTAATCTGATTTATGTTCTTGTTATGATTTTCTGTTTCACACAAAAACATTTTAAAAAGACCAAAAAAGGGAGGGGGGGGGGGACTCTAACTCTGCCACTGCCTGGATAACAAAAGAGGAGGGGTAAGTCAGACTTTATAGCGCCTAACCACAAATATGTCACAAAAAAGGTGATAAAGATATGTAAATAAATATGTTCATAAAAGGAAAGGGGGACACTAACATCAGCCAATATGCTTCATGTGAAAGTCATGAATGTGCACCCCAAATTAGAAAAGATATGGATGAAAGATATTCAAGATCCATTAACTCTAAAACTTAAAGTTTAACCTGATGGTGGCACTACAGCAAAGGTCATATCATCACCAAAACCAATAAGGTTCATACTCTTGTGGTCATTAATGTTGTCAGTAAAATTGAGAAGATTTGCATAAAATCATTTCAAGATAAATTCATTCTGACGTTTGGCCTGATGGAGGCGCAGGAGAACAGGTCAACCCACTGATCTGTTTCATTATCAATGAGTTATTTATGTATTTAACAAATAAACAATGTGCCTGACACAAAAAACTTGGTTAACAATTTTAAGTAAATCTTTTTCTGAAGGTAAATATCCCTGGGGTCAAATTGACCCCAAGGGTGAAATGTGTGAGTAATATTTGAGGATAATACGAGGGTTAAATCCAGATTGCAGCTTAGACAAGGAAAACAAAGAGTACATGGATCTATTTGGCTGCAGGTGGATGGATCGGAATGGGGCGGAGCAGGGAGACTTTGGCTTCCTGTTGTAGCTACATAACACTTACAAGCTGTTTCCAATGGCATTGTACCATCTGTTCCTGATTCACAATAATTTGAATAAAGAAATACTCAGAAATGTAGTTTTAATCTTAATTTTCTCAATGTCCTCCATCATGAGAAAAATGCTACAACAACATTTTTAGTGGAGTAAGTTTTGAATGAGGTTTCCAGTACTTCCTTGTGGTGTTAGTTAGACAAACTAGTGCAACAGGCAGACAAATTCTCCTTGAAATGGTTCATGACGACAAACAGACACCCAAAGAAGGAACAAATGATGACAGTATAGATTTCTGCATGTTTGTGTGCATGCATTAGTTGTGTGCGCATGCATTAAGTGTGCATGTTTGTTTGTGCTTGTGTGTGCTTGTGTGTGCGTGTGCATTAAGTGTGGGTTTGTGTGCATGCACTAACTGTGGGTGTGTGTGACTGCATTAACTGTGCACGTTTGCGTGTGCGTGCATTAACTGTGCGCATTTGTGTGTTTGCGTGCATTAACTGTGGGTGTGTGTGCGTGCATTAACTGTGCGTGTTTGTGTGTGCGTGCATTAGCTGTGCTTGTTTGTGTATGTGTTTGCGTGCATTAACTGTGCGTGTTTGTGTGTTTGCGTGCATTAGCTGTGGGTGTGTGTGTGTGCATTAACTCTGTGTGTTTGTGTGTTTGCATGCATTAGCTGTGAGTGTTTGTGTGTGCGTGCATTAGCTGTGCATGTTTGTGCATGTGTTTGCGTGCATTAGCTGTGAGTGTTTGTGTGTGCGTGCATTAGCTGTGCATGTTTGTGTATGTGTGTCCGTGCATTGGCTGTGAGTGTTTGTGTGTGTGTGTGTCCGTGCATTAGCTGTGCATGTTTGTGTATGTGTGTGCGTGCATTGGCTGTGAGTGTTTGTGTGTGTGTGTTCGTGCATTAGCTGTGGGTGTGTGTGTGTGTGTGTGTGTGTGTGTGTGGAGTGTCTGGTGTCACAGCACAAAGGCCCCCACACCAGCATTTGTGGGAACAAGCACTGAGGTCTTATGTAACTGCATGGGTTGTCATGGCAACCAAACTACAAAGTAATCAACTACAAGCATTTCTTTTCCTTTTAATGACATTGAAATGTGGGCGTCAGTTAAATGCAAGGAGGCTAAAGTCACATCCAGGATGGAACCATTTTTGTTGTTTGACGCCTCTTCTGTCTGCTGACCTCTGATTGTTCTCCTAAAGACTAACATTCTGAGAACATGCAACTGGATTCACTCCATGAATCCCCTCATTACATGTACAAGAGGGCAATATAAGGTCTCACATGGAGCTGCTGTTACCATGGAGATGGTACAGCATTCTCAGGTGGACATAGTTCTGATGCAGGAGGTTAAAGGGCCAGTGCAGCAGCAGTGCACAGCATGCTCTCTGCCAGTTCCCTGTCAGAGTTTAGGCCTCGCGCTTTGGATGAACTGGAGAACTTTTTTCAGGTATGTCTTCACCTCAGCACCTTTTACTTAGATTAGATTTACTACACAACCAAAGTGGTAGTTTCTGTGAACCATGATTACTTATATTGAAAAGTTTCAGAACAGTGGATGATACAGTAAAGTACCGCAAGAAAATAAGCTAATCTTATAGAGCAGTGATCCCCAACCCCGTGCCGCGGACTGTACTAGTGCTTGGAACAGTTTGTGCCGAGCCGCAGAGAAAAAAATACACAACCTAAATTTTTCCATTTAATTTATATTCTGATGGAAGTTTTATTTTAAAAATCTACTGGATTCTCTTCCCCACATTTGACTCAATTGTAAGGCAGGTTGCTCAGTCAAGTCTTGAATAGAAATCTGCTACTTTGTTAAAGCAGCTGCACAGGCCGCTAAATTGAATCCCTTAAGCTAGCAGAGTTAACAAAAAACAAAAATCTGTGGAAAGTTTCTTTATGCAGAAACGATCCAGTGAGGAAACAGAAGAAGTGCCTTCAATTTCAAAATAAAAAAATCAGCATGTAACAGACAAAAACCAGGTAAAACGCTGACCTCTGTGGTCCAATGATAAACCTACGGAATCTGCTGCAGGTAGGTGAGAATAGCTTTTCTCCTTCTGGAGGATGGTCATCAAAAATTCGCCCTTGGTTTGTCTTTGAGCTTCTCAGCATCCACTTTTAAACCATCATGATCTCAGAAACCCCATTATGTGAGGCCCTGATTCTAGCCGTCTCTGCTCCAAGCACAGAAACCTTAAAAATAAATGGTATGATGACTTTTCTTACCTACGTGACCAAAGTGTAGCTTGATGATGAAGAAGTTCAGTTCTCAGTCTGTCTGATGTAATAAAATGACATCTGTCCTCATCAGGGACACATCAGCTCCACCCCCACAAACCTTTAGGGTAAAAGAGTAAGGTAGCCTCAATTGCTGACCGTGGGACGGAAACGCTTCCTTGCAAAGACGACGCCAGTTCTTGTTGCTAGATCTGACTCCAGCATCCTGCTCTATTCTCTCCCAGGAAGTGACACCACGGGCAGCGACAGCTCGCCATGATGCCACCCCCCCTGCCCTCCATCTGTCCACCAATCTGTCCGTCCACACCTCTGACTCCGTCTGCATGGAGAGAAGGTGACACGATGTTATGTGATGATGAAGTTTATCTATGATTTTTTTCTTTGTCTCCATTTACAGATTCGATGAGTCACAATGAACATCTACACTGAACTCGTAACAGGTTTTTCTTTTTTTATTTGTTTTGTTTGAATCGTGATCACATGCATAATAGTTAGTATGCGATGAAAGGATGGAGAGGTGAAAAGAGGGATAGTTGGAAGGTGAATGTAGGAGTCAAATTAAAGAAACAGATGCACAAGATGTTCACACCACTTAGCAAGGGGCTATTAGTCATGCCGTGACACCACAGCCTGTACCACCTGCTGCAGGCGGCACCATCACACCTTTAGCTGAGAAATACCAAACCAGTTAACGGTCTGCATGTTGGGGAGGTGGGGAGAAGAGGAAAAAGGCCCTATCCTACCCTCTGAACCAAAAACTAGTTTACGATCTCCAAAGGGTTATGAGAAACATCCCATTAGACCAGAAAATTCTTCAAAAACAAAGTTCAAAACACAAAATACAATTTTCAAGGTCAAGCCGCTGATTTCAAGGGGAAAGATGATCGTTTGTAACCTCTCTGTTGCTTTCAGTTCAATTCCATTCAGAATGCAGGAAAATCAATCAAGTAAAAAAAATGATGATGATCATTTAAGAGTATTTTTAGTAAATTCAAACAGTCAAAGCAGTATTTAAATAAGTGACAGATCACAGCAAAGCATTTAAGCAGTGCTCAGTGGTGTAGTAGTTAGCACTCCCACCTCACAGCAGTAAATCTGGGCTCAAATCCCAGCCTAAACCTTATTGTGTGGAGTTTGTATGTTCTCCATGATAATCTGTGGGTCTTCCTCTCATGGTCTAAACATATGCATTTCCAGTCAGTTGGTAACTCTACATTGTCCCTAGAGGTGTAAATGAGTGTGTGTGTGGTTGTGTGTCTCTGAGTCGCACTGTAATGTACAGGCAACTATCACGTTTAAACCCCACATCCACTTAGCAACAGCTGGATAGGCTGCAGCAACCCCGTGACCCCAAAAGGAATTGGGAAATGGATGCATGAATGCTACTTTCCCAGGCTGAAGGGAGACCAGTGCAGCTCGTCTCATCACTGACATGAGCTGTGCACCACGACTGCTCTCAGGTAAGGCAGTGAACATGCAGAGGGGGCGCCCCGAGGCAAGTGGGCAGGAGCCCCAGAGTGCACAGCTATGAAAATGAAAGCCCCAGCAGAGAACAGCAGCCTCACCTGGAGAGAATGAGGACAGTCAGAGAGACAGCCGAAACTCACAGCAAACACAGTTACCACAGCATAGACACAAAGTAGGCAGAAACGCCTGATCAGGACATCATTTCGGGACAAGACGAAGCGGAGAGCAAAGGGGACATGAGACACACAGGAAATGTCTACTTGTAAAACAGGATGGAGACTCAGAAGAATGTCAGTGATGGACAAAGACAACATTTCTGAATCATTTTGATGGATGGGTTCTTCTTTAAATGACTAGTAACTCTGTGTCCTATGTAGTTATTGAGTAGTATCCTTTTATACTTTTAAGGAACCTTTTCCTACTAGTACCTGTATTTAAGCTAAGTTTAGACAATGTAGTAGCTTTTTGACATGGGCGCACATTTTTATTTCTCGCTCTGCTTCTGGTGAAATAGGTTTTAAATTCTTCAAGTCTTACATGTAACTGGTAGAAACCTGAAGGACACACAGTGGTTGCTGTGGGCACCGTTCCCCCAGGGGACGAGGCAATTATGGAGAACAAACCCCTCCCATCCAGGTGTGTGACAATTGACAAGGCTTTAACCTCAACTTTTGCCCTAAATTGACACATGACAGAAACTGAACCTGCAATCTTCTGATCAAAGATACCTCTGCACCACTGATGGTTATGTTACAAAGGGTGGCCTGTCTCTGGCTGTACGGGCAGTTGTGCCAAAGGGCACCATATGACAGCATCACCATAAGTGTATGCAACTTTTAGTAGCATAACAAATAATCAGGGCCTGCAGCAGCAGTCTGACTGCAGGGACCATATTGTTTTCGCAGTTGGAAAGATTTCTGCCCCATTGAGCGAAAATTTGACCCCCGCCACATACTCAAAAAGTCACCAAAATGTGCACACACCTAGGATAAATTGAAAATGAATTTTAGAAAAAGCAAATGTCACCCCCCCCTGAAGACAATGACATCACGGCGAGTGATCCCGTAAAAAAAAAGAATGGGCCGAAAATCGCTTATGGGGCCAGAATAAAAAAAATCAAAATACGAAACCAAAACTCACAATTCGGGCATATCCCAAGGAAGTTTTTAAATCATTATGGGATGGCCACACAACTTACGGCTTGGCGGCCTTTTGTTTTGAACTCCGAGAAATGGCGATTTTCGTGTTTTTCGACAATATGGGAAAACAACACTTTGGTTCGAATGATTTTCACGAAACCGCACATACATGCCGTTAGCCTAAGTCTACAAACACCAAAGAAGTTTAATTGACCTTTGACCTTAGGAAGAACCAGATACAAACAAAAACTCATCTGGGAGATTTTTATCGATCGTCTCGAAACTTCTCGGGCATCAAGGGCAAGCTACTGTGGAAAATATGTTGGAATAAAAAGTTGTAGGTTTTGAACGGCGTGCGCGTGGCGAATTTGCAACTGTTGCCATCTTAACTAGCTCACACATTTTTTATCGGAATGTCGTAAAAAAGAAATATGCTATTCCCTGGCCCACGCTGAACAAAACCATGTAACATACGACAAGATCAATAAAGTAATGTGGGCGTGGTAAACAAAAAACGATCTCAAAATAATGTTCTGATTTTTTTTTTTCATACAATCGGCTAACGAAACTGCTATAACCTTGTCGGGGATATCCAAACAAAGTTTTGAAATCAGTACGGGATGGCGATACAACCTACGGTTTGGCGGCCACCTTGTGTCAAATTCTGCATTTTCGCAATTTTCGCGTTTGAACATAATATGGGAATAAGTACTTTTTTTCGAGTGATTTTCATGAAATGTCACTCACATGTTGCTAGCGTAAGTCTACAACCACCTCTAAGATTTTGGCAACTTTTGACTTCGGGAAAAGGCTGCCATCTTGAATTTAAAAAAAAAGCACATTTAATATCAGAAACAAACGTAAACTTGTCACTGGGCTTTTTATCGATCATCTCGTAACCTTTTAGGCATCAATGGCAAGCTACAATGGAAATGGAAAGTTACATTTACAAGTTGTAGATTTTAACCGGAGAGTCTGTGGCGAGCTAGCAAATGTGGCATACTGTTATAACTCTTATGTTTTTCAATGGAATGCAGTGAAAATTTAACGTGTGCATCCATGTCTGGAACTAAACATATTGAAACACACTGGATATGACTATATAAAGAATGAGGGCGTGGTAAGCAAAAAACCCCTGTTGTTAAGGACATCAAAAAGTTAACTTTTTCCAATTCGTCTAAAACAAACGTCAATCTGTTCATCATCCCCAGGTGACCAAAACATCAAATGGTTGCTATGGAGATAAAATCAACAGAAGAGTGGATTGACTCAATTTATGACATGTAGCTTTTACCAATGGAGCAAAGTGTTTTTCTGAGTGTGTTGTTAATCCTGATCGCTAAGCTAACACTTTTAGCCACATTAGCATAATTAGCCTAGTTATCATAATTAGCATCCTAAGCAATGTGTTTTGCTGAGTCAGTTGATGATGGCAATCGCAATGCTAACACTTTTAGCCACATTTGCATAACTAGCATAGTTAGCATAATTAGCATCTTAAGCAATGTTTTTTTTCTGAGTCAGTCAATAGTTTTGATCACAATGCTAGCACGTTTAGCCACATTACTTTCTTTCTTTTGGTACTTTATTGATCCCTCAATGGGGAAATTCTTCTCCGCATTTGACCCATCCCCTGGGGGAGCGGTGAGCTGCAGCCTAACTGCGCTCGGGAGGCAGTAGCACTAAGGGCCTTGCCTAAGGACCCTCACTGGGTGATTGCTCAGTTGACATGGTAATTGCCTCAGTACTCAGTACCATTGTTTATTCCCCTCCGGGAATCGAACCCTGGATCCCTGCGTGGTAGCCACTCACCTTACCAACTGAGCCACCCAGCCGCTAACTATTAATCGCTATTAGCATAACTAGCATAGCTAGCATAATTAGCATCTTAAGCAATTTGTTTTTCTGAGTCACTTGAAGGTGCTGATCACAATGCTAGCACTCTTAGCAGCATTAGCACAACTAGCACAGTTAGCATATTTAGCATATGCAGCTTTGACTTGATCATAGGTGGGTGGTGAGGGTAGCGGTGCTGCGTAGAGGTGGGCAGCGATAGCGGAGGTGATGCATAGAGGCGGGTGGCGGGAGCGAGTTGTGCCTGCGGGCCATACAACACCGCTTGCGGCTTTAATTCATAATATACTTACCGCGCGCACAACAATCGTATGTTCTATTTCTCCATCATTTTTCCACCGGTCCTTTCTTGTGATCCTTTTTAGTAAAAAGTTATTCATTTAGCTCTCGAAACACTTTTGGAACTAAAGAGTTAAGTGTGCTTTAAGTAGTGAGTAATTCAAGTGTCCCAGCTCACTGTCTGTCACGGTTCAGTGTAGTAAATGGAATAAATTTACCTCCAAAACGTATACGACTTCCATAAATTACACCTCAAGAGATCTTTTGGTGATCTATCATAAAATATAAATGACAGTCAGACCAGGCTGATCCTTTTTTTTTTTTTTTACTCTATTTCCACCCTAGAAAGAAGCCAGGACAACACAGCTCTTTCAGAAGACTTCTAAACATCTGGATTGGTTTGGGCTCACAGTGCCTGTGGCAGTCCTAGAGCCAGCAGGTCTGCTGGGGTCCTCCTCACTGGGAAATAAATGAACAATTGAAATGGTTCTACTTTGAGCTGGGTCAAAAGAACAGCAGCGCATCAAAACCTCAGAGGAAAAAGGAGCATGGTGTCACATGGTTAGAAGGTGTGCCGTGTAGCCTCTCTGAAAAATCAGTCACCTCCACTGATGACCAACTCAGAGAATCCCATCTCAGACATATTTGTTTTTCAGGACTGCTCCTGGGATGTACTGACAGGGTGCAGGGGAGAGGGAGCGGCCATAACCATGACACGTCACAGTTACTGTAAACCAGTTTAGTCATTTTTCTTCCAATAAAAGCTCCCATTCATCCCCAAAACCTCTAATCCACTCTCACTAAATAAACAGGCATGTAGACACACATTCATCACACACACACACACACATTCCACACAGTTGTTTTCAGTCTAAACACACTTCTCTTTAGACCAGTAGAGCTGTGACTCAAAAACAGAGAAGCTGAATTACACATTCCTGGCAACGCTCTGCTAAAATAACCTAATAATGCGACACTACAGCCTTCCTGCCCGGCAGACACTTCAGCTGCATGCACACACACAATTAGTCAGCAAAAGCACTAACCGCAAAGCGTCTTGTAAATTTTCAGCCAAGCCTTTGCTTCCCTCTTGGCTTGGCGCCATGACAGCTTCCTAGAATGGGCTGAAGTGGATGTGGTTACACTTCTGCTAATCCTGTCTGAGGACTCATAACCCCTATGACTTCTTAAAAAGCTCCTTGTTTGAAACCACATTCACATCCACATATGTAATTAAGGATGCTGTAGATGTGGAGTGTGAAAAGTTCATAGTCTGCCTCACAAGAGTATACAGACACTTTCAGGGCCAACTGTCTTCATAATCCAGGTTTGTGAATGGACAATAACTGACCTTCAGAAAGGAAGAGGAAAACTTCAAGAGCTCCACAACTGTTTGTTTGGAAATTCAGAAAGGTTCTTAGAAACCGGTCACTGCACCATGATAACGACTGACAGGTTGTTCCATGCCTAATGTACTTCCCCCAATCTGCTGTTCATTGGAGTAGGGGTGGAGAGGAGGGACCATTGAATAAACATGCATCCAAAAAGCTCTGCTGAGACCTGCTATGCTGTTTTAAAACTTTCTCAAAACTACAGACTTGAAATGTTCAAAAGTAACAATAAATTTAAATTTATTAAAAAAAAATTAAATAATCAAAATCAGCCATTACTTTTGAGTTATTGATTAACAGAATTATTTAACAAAACAAACTAATGAAATAGGGCTAGATTAAAATTATGGTACCTCCATAAAAGACTGAAAACTAATTGCCCAGGGGGTCAGGATGAACTCAGGTATGTCCTTTAAGTGACATCACAGCTGTTTTCAAAACCATAATCAGTCAGTCTGCCTATTTAAAGGGAGACAAATAGTCACGTTGCTGTTTGGTGAAAAAGTGTGTACCACACTGAACATGGACAACAGAAAGCCATGGAGAGAATTGTCCCAGGACATTAGAAACAAAATTATAGACAAACATCATAAAGGTAAAGGCTATAAAACCATCTCTAAGCAGCTTGAAGTTCCTGTGACCACAGTGGCACATATTATTCAGAAGTTTAAGACCCACTGGACCGTAGCCAACCTCCATGGACGTGGCCGGAAGAGGAAAATTGATGACAAATTGAGGAGAAGGATAGTTGGAACTGTATCCAAAGAGCCAAGAAAAAACCTCCAAAGACATTAAAGGTGAACTCCTAGAACAAGGGACATCAGTGTCAGATCACACCATTCGTTGTTGTTTGAGCCAGAGTGGACATCATGGGAGAAGACCAAGGAGGACACTACTGTTAAAAGGAAATCATAAAAAAGCCAGACTGGAATTTGTAAAAATGCATGTTGACAAACCACAAAGCTTCTGGGAAAATGTCCTTTGGACAGATGAGACAAAACTGGAGCTTTTTGGTAAGGCACATCAGCTCTATGATCGTAGTCTCAAAAATGAAGCATACAACAAAAAGAACACTGTCCCTACTGTGAAACATGGAGGAGGCTCAGTTCTGTTTTGGGGCTGCTTTGCTGCATCTGGCACAGGGTGTCTTGAAGTTGTGCAAGGTAAAATGAAATCTCAAGACTATCAAGCCATCCTGGATAGAAATGTGCTGTCTAGTGTCAGAAAGCTTTTTCTCAGTCGCAGGTCATGGGTCTTCCAACAGGACAACAATCCAAAACCCACAGCCAAAAAACCCCAAGAATGGCTCAGAGAAAAGTGTTGGACTACTTAGTGGCCTTCTATGAGCCCAGATCTGAATCCCACTGAACATCTGTGGAAGGAGCTGAAACATGCCATTTGGAGAAGACACCCGTCAAACCTGAGACAACTGGAGCAGTTTGCTCATGAGGAGTTTGCCAAAATAGGCAGAAGGCTCATTGACAAATACAGAAACCGTTTAATTGCAGTGATTGTCTCAAAAGGTTGTGCAAAAAAATATTAATTTATAGGTACCATCATTTTTGTCCAGCCCTATTTCATTAGTTTTTTAAAAATAATTCTGTTAATCTACAACTCAAAATTATGATGCTTAGTTTTCAATAAACTTTAATTTATTGTTACTTTTGAACGTTTCAAGTCATTTCAGTGAGCACTGTGGACTTTCTTTCTTTAACTGAGGGATACCAACAATTTTGTCCACCACTGTGTTAATGCTTAGTCAATTATTGACATATTGGATGTCATCATCCATCTTCCTATACACTGAAGACACCTTCTGTTGGTTCTTCAGGTTATTTTCTGAATTAATATTGCTGCTGCTGCATGGATTTCAAATCCAGTGAAACTGGTCCCAGCTTGCCACATCTCAGAAGCTCTGAGTGTTCAATTTCAGGCCAATGTTTCAGCTGCTAAAGTACCCAAAGTAATCGTACAGTGCATTGCAAATTATTAGAAAAAGCATGAAATAGTCAAATACCTTAGACAAGGTACGAAAACCTTGGATATTTCAGGAAAATTTAAATGTGATAATCCCAGAATGAGAAAGGTTTCTGCCAGACAAATCCATCAGATCAAGAGAGCAGCTGTTAAAATTCCATTGCAAAGCAGCAAGCACATATTTAAACTGCTGGTGTCTCAGGAGACGCACCAACATCAAGGTGTAGAATCCTCCAGAGGCTTGCAGTTCTATGCACACCTTCTTTAGGGTTCCTAAAGGTGTGATAATGAACAAATTAACAAATCATCTTCATGCATGACATTGCGCCATCGCATGCTGTAAGAAATACATCTGCATCATTGGCTGCTAAAGGCAGAAAAGGATATAAGCTGATGGTCTGACCCCCATCCTCCCTCGACCTCAACCCTATTGAGAACCTTTGGAGCATCCTTAACCACAATATCTCTGAGGGTGGGGGGGCGTTTCACATCCAAACAGCATCTCTGGGAGGTTATTCTGACTTATTGCAAAGAAATTCAAGCAGAAACTCTCCAAAATTTTACAAGTTTAATGGAAGCAATCCTATGTGCAAATGGAACTTGACCAATGAAAATGTTTTTATTTGAATAGCTTTGGATTTCAGTAAATCTCACCTCCTAATGAAGCCACTGAATATTTAGAAAAATCATAGAAAAATAGCATTTGCAAAATCATTTGGAATATGCTGGAGTTCACCATGAGTGGCACACACCTTTTTGCATGGCAAAAAATAATTTTCACAAATGACCAATGATCCCATCCAAGGTCAATAAAATGACATTAATATTTACATCAACTAACTGGACAACAAACATTGTATAACTTTATAACTAGTCCCGTCCATCTAGAGTTAAAGTGTGACACTTCAAACTGCAAGGGCCCTGAATAAACTTTGGACACAACATTAATATGGGAACCAACAGAACATCAGACCAATGATGCTGCTAAATATTGGTTTACTCAAAACATGCCATCATTTCAGAATATAGTTTCCTGTCACTGTCACACATGCATGCAACGCCTTAATTGGGCAAAAGCCAATCATAGCCACATCCCAAAGGCGAGGCCCTGCATGAAACCAGTACATCACGGATGAGGGCATCTTGGAAGTCCATGACACCAATCCAAAAGCAGAAAACTGCTCCAGAAGCTCTTCACACAATGTTAAAAAAATAAAATGTTTTTTTTTGCAAACACAAAAAGCACATATGTAAGAGATAGAAGTGAAAGTTCAAAACTAAACTATTTCTTTCTCCTACATTCTACTAAGTGTGTGTTTTTTCAAACCCATGTGACTCCCACACGGGTACTGCCGCTTGGCTGATTTAATCTGAAGGCAGGTATGACCTGATGATGACATTTTAACTTTTAACTCTGAGACTCCCACCACCACCACCACAATTCCAGGAGTAAAATGTCCAGAATAAAATAATTGTAGGACAATGACATTCCTCTGCCTCTCCAAACTGTCTCTAGACCCAGTTGATCTTCTAACTGCAGTAGCTGGGTTGTAACCTAGAACGATAAAGGAGTGAGATGGAGGAGTGTGGAAAAAAAGAGAAGGTATCAGGAAATGCATTGTCAACATCCTGAAAAATAAAAACAGTAAATTGACTTTCCTACGGAGGGGCAGAAAGGGACGCAGTCACAGGTTCTGCTCAGTTTGTGATGGTGATTTTAGTGTATTAAATGAAAAAGGAACCCTGTTAGTCACTCATGAAAAAACCCACCAAGCACAACCACACAGAAACGTGTCCAGGCGACATTTATGAGCGGAAATGCCACAGAGGCTGAGCAGGTCAGTGATGCACAGGTCAAAATGTTGTGTGAAAAAGAAAAAAAAACAACAACACATCTGTGAAGACTTTAATGAGTCTGCGCATGGGAGCTAATTGTTATTTAACATTAGTGCACTCACACTAAAGGTTTTTTAGCAGTATAACTAAAATTCTCTCTGTCACTGATGTGGGACCAGTCAAACAACAGAAAACCAGATAAACATCCTGACTAGACTCAATGAAGAGGCCACTCTGCAGGTCACTAAAGGGTTCTTACAGATGGTAATATGCAACATGGGAAATGCAGCAAATCTGGACAAGAAACCAACTGAAGCAGTAAGGTAAGGACAAGAGGCATTCTAAAGCTCCCGTGTGTATTTTGTTTTGCATTTAGTTCCTCCAATCCTAATTCATGAATTACCATGCAAAAACCTGACAGCCATAAACCCTGAAAATGCCTCATGGATGGTAGACACAATTCAGTCATCAGCAGACGGAAGAACAGCCAGCTCAACATTCAAGATTTGCCGTCGAGCACAACTGGCCACTGGCTGTGGCGTCACAGTAGCCCAGGTTTTGGAGGAAGGTGTCCTGGTTGGGGAGATGCGGCTCTTTGATAAAAGGTAAATGGCTAAAAATATGACAGGTCTGTGGTTTCACGCTTCAAACCACTGACATTATTTTCTATCTGTCAGTGCAAAAAGATGTGAAATCTTCAAAAGGAGTTAGGGATTCAGACCACCTGCAGTAGCACCAGATGGATGAGTGAGTTAACCTACATCCAGAGAGAGGGAAGACTAGAGGAAAGAATGGCAACTCCAGCTGATACGCACACAGCTATGTTACCACTTTTAGCCTGACTTGCCACCCTCTAGGTCTACCTTAAACGTCATGAATAAGGGAACCAAAGTTTGAGATCTGGAAAGCCCTCGTGTGATCGAAACATAAAAACCTCCTGTATGTTCCTGTGTAGTGCTCTTATGTCTTTGTCTAGATTAAGTAGAATCAAATAGGATTTAGTCTGTTCTTGCAATCTAGTTTAACTTTGTTGTTTCCAGTGATATTTTTTCACCATCAGACATTGTGGACAGCGACACGAGTAAATACCAGACGTAAAAATAATATGTGTCATTTAACTTTGAAACAAGCAATCTATGCATCCACATCCATTTTCAGCACCTGTTGAATCTCTTTTGGGGTCACAGGGTTGCAGGAGCCTCTACTGTAGGGCAAAGGTGGGCTTCATCACTGAACCCATGAAGTATGTTTATGGACTGTGGAAGGAAGGAAGCTGTAGAAAACCCACACATCTGCAAACTCTAAACAGAAAGAACCAAGCTTGGATTTGAACCTGGCATTTTTATCTGCTAGGCAAGAGTCACTATACCACTGTGCAGCCCTCAGTGCAAAAGAAACAAAAGATATAGAAGTTGAATTTAATATAAACCAAAATGTTTGAAGGAAATAAAAGTGCTTTGATGCCATTACGTGTTTTCATTTCAAGAGCCACTTCAATAAAAAGTTTTTAACATGTTCTTGGGGTATTTTTCTCATGATGGAGGAAATTTATAAAGAAACTTGAAATTAAAATTGCATCTGTTTCTATTTCTTTCTTCAAATAGGTGTGACTCAGGAGTACATGAAAAAATGTCTTGGAAAAAGTCTGTAGTTTTTTTATGCACAAACTACAATCGACGGGCCAAATTCTCCCTGCTCTGCCCCATTCTGTTGCATCCACATGCTGACAAATAGATCCAAGAACATCTTTGTTTTCCTGGCTGGAATCTAGATCTATAACTGTATATGGATAGATCTGATACTGCTCACTATTTTGTTGCACCGCTATTGTTAGGTTGGGAGTGTGTGAAATGATGGATGTCCAGATGTTTTGGAGCTTAATCCACAATGGTCCCGCACACAGCTCCTAGGTAAATTTCTAATGCACTCCTGCTGCTCTGCAGAAACTATGTCCAAGGAAACGACACAAGTTTTTAGATTTTAGCTAAAAACGTCAAAATCCTCATTATAAAACCACCAGGAACGCTTTGACAATAGATCAAAGATGATTAGGGTTTAAGCTGAATCATAAATCATGAATTTTCACAGCTTTTCAATGTCAAAATTGAATCCTGTAACTGTGGGTTGACAGTAACAGACAAGTGAATAGTTTAGATTTCTTGAACATCTGTCTGAAAATGGGATTGAGGCGTGGTTTGATGCTGGGAGGGCTTGCAGCAGGTGCCTAAAAATGTCCTTATTTTGGCATTTAAAACTTAAACAGTGTGTCAAGTGGAGCAGATAAGCTTTACCCTGCTCATGGTAACCCTTACAACAACTAAATGTTGACTTTACCAGCAAATATTTTTATCACAATCCATCATTTCTGCTGGTATTACATCTGCGTCTGTGTGCTGCCGGATCTGCTAATAAAGATTGTGGTTGTTGCAGTTTCTTTCCTTGCATGCGATTAAGGCTCGCCCTGCAGGGCTGCAGCCTCCACCCTCCAGCTGACAGCACACCAATGTGAACGAGTCACAAACTGCAGCTTTGCCTCTGTGGGACGCCAGTGTAAAACACCGCCTCCTTCCTGCAGAGCATACACAGCAAGTGCACACTTCCTTTGGTCAACTCACCTTCTCATTCCCTTCTTTATCCCCTCTTCCCCTCATGACTTCTGGACGAGCGGCTTTTCCCTCTGGAGAATTTGGCCTGAACAGCCTGATCGACTTTACTAGAACTTTAACTGTGCTGTCATTATGTCCAAGCTGATGCCCGACTGCGCAGCAGCCTGCAGCGGGAGCCCCTGACTGCCTTCTGACAATGACGAAATGGCACTACACACTCCTTTCTCCTTTTCCCTGTGTGTGAGTCCTGTCCAACCAGACAAAAAGGGTGTGTCTCCTTAAAACAAGCAAAGAAATGTGAGCAAAGAGGAAGAAGCACACACCCATATATGCCAGCGGGCTGCAGACCTGCTCTTCCTTATGAAGAAGGTGTGAAAGCTGGTATATGGGGTGTCCTTGGAGAACATAGGTGTGCCTGAATGAACTCCCTTCAACTGTGTTTTTCCCTCAACATTTCCCTTGACTTCAGGATGCACACCTTGCGCTACCAGGCAACTGTGTGTTTGCTTGTGTGGAGCCTCGAGCTCTGGACAGAATCCAGGCAACAGCGGAAGGATGAGAGGGAATACCAGGAGAACGTGGGATACCAGCTGCCTTTACACACACTAAACTGCATGTGGAATTGAACCAATAACCCAGGGTAGCAGTGTTGCACTGTCCTTTTAGCCACACAGCAGGACCACACAGAAACAATCTCCGCTCCTCAGTCTAATAAGCCCCAGCTCTTCCAGGCTCTAAACTGTGCTCAGACATATGAACTGAATGGTAAACAGCAGGAGAAAGAGAGGAGCCTCAGTCTCCATGGCAATGCCAGAGGCAAAGAGCCGTTCTGTTCGAGTGGCCTCCTCTTTGTACACACATGGCATTGTGGGAAAGCGGATGCAGTTCTCATGCCCTCCCTGTGGGGCATCCCCACCCACACACACGTTTTCAAACACATAACATAGAATCACTTCAGTCAGAGGTGGAGAACACTGCAGTCACTCACCAGAAGAGGTCTTCTCCATGAACTGATATCTGCATGAGCAGCTTCTGCAGAGTTCCAGGCAGTTCTATCTCGTTTCAGCCTGCAGGGACAGCACTTTGCTTTCTAATGCTAGCTGACACAGACTACAGCAATTCCCAGGCCTGACTCCGGTCAAGCAGGTGCTGTGCAGAAATGAATGAAACAGTAGAAAAAAGTCTAACAACACTGCACACAGATCTGCTCAGGTGTGCTGCAGCGGGGGACAGAAGCAGGAGACCCTTTCTGCTCACAGCAACAAGGTTACAAAGTGAATAAAGTTACAGACCATGTGCATCTACAGCTGTTTCCACGAAACTCATTAGCTGTGTCAATGAATTATTTCATTTAACTGAAAAAAAAACTTCCCTTTGAGTCCCAAAGACCAAAACCAGCATCACACAACCAGCTGAGTACCATCGTTCTCACTTCGCTCCGTTCATCACCATCTTTGAATCATCAAAGCTTGGAAAGCTGTGATGCTTGTGCTTTGCTGCCAGTTCTGTTAGAGAACAGACACTGTTTTTAGCATACTGTGTCCTGGGTTTTAACATTTTATGCTCATCCAATAGAGTCAAAAGGTTGCAGACTGAACCAAATCTTGGGTAGGCTGCTGGTGTTTTTCACCTTTTTTATACAGTTTTTCTTTCTTTTTTCACAATAGTGTTATTTTTAAACCAACGGCAGACATTCCTTTTACTTCAGCTGTGGGACCTGCACATGTTTGAAGCTGCACATCATTAGGCCTCATTTGATGCTCATCCATAGATGCAGCACCACAAAGACTGGGAGGGTGCTTATAAACTTTACAGCTTTGTTTCAGTTTGGAACTCACTAAAAACTAAACCCCAAAGCAGAACCAAACATCTGGAAAAAAAATCTCAAAGTTCCAAATTTTTTCTACATGATCATGGGTTGTTTGTGCTGGCAACAGAGGGGATTCCTCCTTTTAGGTGACTTCTGCTCTTTGGTTGACTCTTAAGTGAACTGACAACATCAGGTGACCAGAGTTCAGCTGAGTCCTCACATCCGCCAAACAAAGAAGACTGGGTCAGACACTGATGGGACCCAAACCTGCCAGGGTGAATACGCTCGTACGACAGAACAATTAAAAAAAAAACCTTCAATTTCAGCAACACCTTAAGCAATCAGTTGTTTTAAAAGAAAGGGAGATTGTTTTAGTGCAAGTGCTCATGAAATATAAAACCAGTTTAACAAGTAAGTGAACTCTTTTCATCTTTCTGCCACTGCTGGAGCAGTTGTTTGTGGAGAGGCGGAGTCACACAAGCAGGATCAGCTGGTTGTTAAGAGGAAGTAGAAACAACTTGAGCTTCACATCAGTTTCCATACTTATCTAAAAACATCATAAAATGTATTCAGTCTCTGAAATGGCTCTAAAAAGACCTGCTTTCCTCCTATGGAGTCTGAATGATATTTCTACACATTATGATTGACCGACTCGTATAATGTGAAGTACTTTGACCTTGTGGCTATACCATAATTCCTCCATCTTCCAAGCCTGCTAAATCCCTTTTGGGGTCACATGGGTTTTCCTATCCCAGCCACAGCTGGGTGAAGGTAGGGATCAACCTGGACCACTTGTCAGTTTAGTGCAGGGCCACACAAAGACATACAACCACACACACTCACACTGGGGACAACTTAGAGCCACTGAATAACTTATGAAGCTTGTTTTTGGACTGTGGGAGGAAATGGAGAGTCTAGAGAAAATCCATACATGCATGAGGAGAACATGCAGACTGCAAGTCTCACAGGGATTAGAACCAGGACCTTCTCGCTGTGGGGCCAGAGTGCTAACCACTGCTCCATCATGCAGCCTTTACATCTCTCCTAAAGAAAATGTTCAAATCTTTCAGGATTTGCGGTGCTTCAGATTAGCACCCGAGCATTTTTTTTCTTCTTGTAATGATTTTCTGTTCTTTGGTCCTATGACGGATTACATTGAAGGAGACTGCACCAAGGCTCTTCTGCTCAAGAACCCTGACCTATGTTTTCAACAGATGAGAGTTTGGGCGAGCTTTTACACCTGCCAAACAAAGTGAACTTTGTAAGGAAACAACCTGTGTGAGGCTCAAACCTGCCAATGGGAGTGGCTCCCAAACAGCTTTGCTGATGTTTTACAGAGGCATGTGCCAGACTACTCCAAATGCATTTTTAAAATAAACAAGCACATTTAGTTGGCAATTGGGTTAAAGAGTCTATATCCGTATCTATGATAATATATTACCTTTGGCACACTAGAGAGCATTTTTCTTTATGAAATATGAGTTATTTTCACAGCTTTAGCGCTTTGAGATTTTATCTAAAATGTAAAGCGCATTCTAACTAAAATGTATTATTATTATTATTATAGCTCATTCTCTTACTTATGCTGCTCACAACCTGAAGCTTTCCTGAGTAACGTGACTCAACCTCTGAGGCTCCGCCTTTCACTCCTTGTGGGTGCCGCCCATTTCATGGCGTCAACCTAGACTTGGCCCTAGGATGAATCAAAATTTGATTTGATTTGATTTGATTTGAAATGGTTTATTTCAAGCAATCAAGTAGAAACAATACACAAAAGCAATATAATCTTCAGTTATACATTCATACAGTAACTAATCAAACTTAGGATAATTAGACATATTAATAAATATTGCTTGAAAGGGAGTGGAAGGAAGCGAACTTATATAATCCCACCCCGTTATACCATAACCATTTTATTACATGATTTATCAATATCCGGTTCCCAGTTTTTATCAGGAAGAATTAAAAATCATAAGGTATCGATAAGGCACATGACAAAGATGAATTACTTGATTATTATGTTAAAAATAAAAAATAACTCTTTTAGAAATCAACATGGCAAATGCAGATCAGTTATCTAAAATATATGTTACTCATAAAAGTCATTCATATGATTAGAGCTTAATACTATATCAGTAAAATAAACACAACACTGTTTCAGAGATTTTCATAGTAAACTTTCATCAAGTATCAAAAGTTAAAAACATGTGCAAAATTATGTTACATTAGGAAAGATTTTTGAATCAATTTATCAATTTTTGGAGCAAATGAAGTAATATCATTAAACATCGATCAATTTAACCATTTTCAATAAGTGATTAATCACAGTGATTAATACCGCTTTGGAGTTGTTTTTAGTGAGGAATGAACGATATAATAAACTTAAAAAGTTGATTTTACATGATACAATTACGGCATGTCAACTCACAGGTTGTGTATGTCGTTCTACAAAACCTAACACCCACAGGCGTTTTGACACGGACAAGCCAGTGTTGGGAGACTAAATCTTTACACTCAGCAGGGATTTTTGTGATCACAATGACCCCATTTGAAAATGACTGTCTTTTTTAGGTCAACTGCCCCTTTAATAAGCTAAAGTGATTTGTCTGCGGTTGGTTTCTGAAGTATCTGGGACACGGCAGCAAGCATAAATACAGCTGCTTGAATAAGGTGAGGGCAGAAGGGCAGGAGCTGCATCTCCAATTAGAAACAGTGATCCATAGCTGCAGTCACTCCTGAACCCTTTCAGAAGAGTGTGGCCGATAAAAAATCATACACACTGCACATCATTGAACACACAGATGTGTGGGATTCTCTTTAATGTGGCCAAAACATAGCTTACCCCCCACAGATTTTTACCTTCTGACAGAATGAGGGCCCCCTCACCCATAAATCAGCAGTCACATGGCCGGCTACTGCCAAAACGGTCCACAATAACAGTACAGGCCGTTATCTCTGAGCTCATCTGGACTAAAACAAGAGATTCTGTGGTTGGATAGAAAGATTCATTGAAAGTTTCAGAGGTGCATGAAAGGTGCAGCAGGGCCACACCTCAACTGATTCAAGGTGGGCTGATTTGACATAGAGATGAGTGTGTCCAACGGGGAACAAAGAGGAATCAAGTCAAGGAGAAAGTTATGGAAAATGCAAAGGGGAGGAGGTGGAGTCTGCTGGGTTGTCTGTTGGGTTGTCAACTCAACAGACCTTGTCCTAACCATTGTCATGCATAATTACAACTGACACCTCAAATGCCTCTTCTCTGAGAATTCTTAATAAATTAACAATTTCTTTGTCTAGGTCCATAAACAAGCTAATTGTTCAATTCATAAAACTGAACTAGTAGAACTTGTAGTAGAACTTGTAGTTCAGAAAGCTGAACTACAAGGAACGTTTCAGGGTGTCCCTTTATGAGCAGCATAAGTAATGACCAGTGTTTTTTTGAGTAACATCCACATGTGTGGATCAGTGCAAGTCAACCCTGAGTTCAACAACAAATCTATTTAAATATAAGAAAGTTACAGTATTGAGGATTGAGAAAATTCGCTTGATGCAGGACTGCCACAAGGCATTCTGCAGAGTCTTACTGTCTATTTTATAGTAGGAAAAATGTGAAAACTATGTAAAAATGCTATCAAACGCCAGCTTCTTATTGGCAAAGCACACCTGATGCAGGTAATCAGTAATCAGGTGGAGTTTTTATGCTAATGTGGGAGAAAAAATCCTTTGCTTTTAACCCACAGCTTGAGTAAGATTGTTGTGAATTCCAGCAAAGAGGAGTAGTGGCTCAGCAAAAGCAGTTTCGATACAGAGACACAAGCCAATGAGAACATGAAATGCTGAGTAAGCATGAATGCCATTTGTTTGACCTGTCTGTTTGCCTGACAATGTTTACCACCGGTATGTTAGCGTGCTCCACCTACAAATGTCACATCTGATGTAGTCCAGCCGACCCAGCTGAGGTTGAAAAACAAGCCAAATAAAGAGTTTACCGTTTCTCACCAAGCCAACGTTACCCAACATGGCACCAAAATCCCACTAAAAAAGGCTGAGAAAACCAACCCAACCCAAATGTTTGAGAGGACTCCAAATCTGACGGCTCTCAGCAAAGACCTCAAATGCGTCTCAACTTCATTGATCACCTACTTCTGTTCAACTATCCAGGAGATTATGACACAACTGCACTAATTGATCATTGTGTCTTTTTAAACAGTTGCTGTTCAAATGTGTGGTAGCTTAACCCAAACCCCCATGCCCCCTTGACCTTAAGAAAGAACCCTTTACAACACCTAAAAAAGGCTATTTGAAGATCCCATTTGGTTGAAGGTGCAGATCTGTTAACGGTTGCTTATTTGGACAAAGTACTACATAGTAAACATACATTATTGTAAACAAGTACATCTTATAATATTGTTAACAATTATAGAATGAAGTAACTTCATTACAGCTTTTGTAACTCAGTTATGTTGGTGGCTTTTACCTTTAATGATGGACATTAAGAAATTAACCAAAGAAAAAGACTTTATGGCAAACAAAAACAACAACACTATGATCTCAGCCATATTAATATATACTATTACATTCCTATCAAAGGGAAAAACACAAACTTAAAAGTACTCACAGTGTGTAAAAACAAACTAGTCCAAGAACAAACACCAGTGGTCATGATGAGAGAAGGAAGCTGCAAGGGAGCGTCAGCATCTGAGGCTCTGCCCTCTTCACTCTAACTGGAAGTCAGAGTGTGCACTTGTGAGAGTGAGCATGTGCATCGTCACAGATCCGAGTAAACACCAACGTCTCCACGGCTTTGACTGAGTCAACACCACAAACCACAGGGAAAAACATTAAACGCATTCTTGTGCTTGGCTCACACACTGTGGGCGGCCACGTGCACGCTCATGTCTGTATGCTACTCAACAGGTGCAAGTCCACAATAGGATATGAGTACATGAGCATGAATTCAGAGGGCTTCCTTCTCCTGTTACAGGGACGAGTCATTTGCTTTAATCTTCACAAACCCGCTCATTTTCTTTTCCAACTCTCAAAGTAACCAACATCACATGTCAGGACTCATCCTTGCACTCACTCACACACACACACCCCACCCACCCACACCTTATTTGATTTGAAATTGTTTATTTCAAGCAATCAAAGCAAGAGTAATGCACAAAACAATCTAATCAGCCGTTTTAAATTCCTTCAAAGACGTATCAAACTTTGGATAATGAGACATTAAATAAAATATTACTTAAAAAGGAGTGCAAGGACGCGAACTTTTATAATCCCTGTTGTACTGTACCATTTTCCTTACATGATTTATCATTATCAGGTTCATAACTTTTAGCAGACAGAATTAAGAATCCTTAAGTATCAGTAAATCACATGACAAAGACATCAACATAGCACATCTTAAATAAGTGCAGATTATTTACATTCAAGTCATGTCCTCTCTCCCAACTACTGGTTCTGCTGAAGGTTACTTCCCATTCATCTAATCAGGTGAAGTTTATTCCTCTTCACATTCTCTCTATTTCATGTTAAATGTAAATAATTACTTAGAACAATCCATCAGTAAACTTTGTCTGCTATTTTTTATCAACTCCAATCAAGACGCAATTGAGATGATTTATTGTCATCTGAAAGCTCTGCATTGGTCTTGATTTTACTGGAATGAAGAACAATTGAGTTATAATCATCAGTGAATAATATAAAGACATGCCAATCATGCCGTTTCATAGAGCTGTTGGCTCGTAACAGCTTAGAGGAGTGTTTTTCTTTATGGTGACAGACAGTAGCCCTGTTTGCAAAAGTTGTGAATGCTCTGTTATTTCAAAGAACAAACGCAAGAGGTATGAATAGAACAACTGGTAAAAATAAAAAAAACTGGGGAAAAAAACAGCAATAGACCCTTTCAACAATGGAAACAAGTACCATAGAAAAACTTTCTTTTAATTAAAAACATGCTTTGTGTTATTTTTCTTCTTTTAGCTCACATATTGTGAGAATGTCCTTTCACACAACACCTGCGTCCACCAATAACATGCATACAGGCTCTGAAATCCTCTGAAAAGGATTTTTGTTTTAGGCCCACCAAATGAAAAAAAAAGTCAAATTAAATTACAAGATTTAAAATCGTAAATTTACGGGAAAAAACTCGAATTAATTTACGAGATTAAAATCGAAGTGATGTTTTTCCTCGTTAATTTACAACTTTCTTCTCGTAATTTTACGAGATTTTAAGTTGCAAATTTACCATATTTTTGTATCGTAAATTTACGTCTTTATTCTCGTAATTTAACAGTTATGAACAAATTTTCTCATAAATTTACAACTTTAAAGTCGTAATTAAAAAAAAGTGTTTGTAAACTGGCCCTAAAACTCCATCATACCGATGGACTCCAACAGAACAGAAGAAAACCATCAAGCCAAGCTAATTTACAATGCGAGGATGAGCATTTAACCCTTATTTCCCTTTGGAATGAATGCATTAAAAAAAGTGAAATACTGGGAAAACATCAAAGGAAAATCCTACTGATTTAGAGATTTAGAGATACTGAAGAAATCTCTGTACGTCATGGATTAAATGACAAACATATTTAGTAAGGGTTATCAAACAAGAGTGGAACTAAGCTTCAAACATCAAAATTCACCAAAATCCGAACTCCCAGTTTGATATCCCTTCCTTCTACTGGAGCCCAGCATCCCTGCACTGCTGGGATGTGACCCCAAGAAAATCTTCTAGAAATGATTGGTCGAACAAAGACAGCTCTTTACAGAGCTGAGGTGCACAGTGAAGCTAAAAAAACAACACAGCTCTTAAAAAACGGGTATGATCACGCTGTGCGCCCACACGCACATTCCTTTCATTCCTCAGGTAAAGAACGTGGTCCAGAGAGGAGAAGCAGCCCACACCCATTCTGCCTTCAGTGTGTTTGTGTCTGCACAAATCATTTCTGTGAATCTGACTCAAGATTAGAAGAAACCCTGCAAGAAGTGCTCAATCACTAATGTGGAGACACCTTAAGTTTCAAGCAGTGTTTGGTCTTTGTCTGGTTTGCTGGTCATCCTGCTGGATACAAAGTGTAGTGGACAGCATCTCACAGCCTGTCCCTGAGGATCAGCAGGTGATGCAGAAAAATGGTGGAGACGTGAACATTCATCACTGTAAAATAAACACTTCAGCAGAAAATCTGAATCTAAAATCCTCACACACAGTTTTAGTAACGATATGTATCTTCCTTCTATCCATCTTGTACAGAAGCCATGCTTTTCTGCTCCCTGCTCAGCATGTTTTACTTGTTCACCTGCTGCACAAAACCTTCTTCAGCCAGAGCTGAGCCATGACGACACCGGCCTTAAAATCAACATGTGAGTGGAGAAACACAGAGGACATGTTTTGCGTGTTAGCATTATGCTGTTTGCTGAGTCACACAGCATTACCAGAGATGCTAACCTGCTTTCAGGAGCAACACGCAGCAAGTCTTCGATTTCCTTTTCCTCTATCAAGCCTGTCATGTGCTTTGGACAGGGGCTGGAAATTTCATAGCCCCGCCCCTTCAGACTAATAAATGAAACTAACACTGAGTGAATACCACAACGGGAAATCCCAAGCACCTATGACCAAATCCACACAAGTGACCAACAGTCATTTTAAAAAAGAATGGTTTCCAAAGCAGTCATTCAGTTCGTCACTTCACATGAAAAGCTTTGAATGTCGTTCTTTTTCTGTAAGCACTGGACATTCCCACAATTCACTTAAAGATTGTTGTGTGAATTTTTAAGAAAAAACCAGAAAGATCCCAGCAGCTGCATGTCAAACCGTTAAGATGGTGCGTGAAGGCTTTTAAACAGAAGGGTGGGCATCCTTATAAGGGCTGGACTATCTGGGACCCTATGACCCCTACAGGAAGCGCTTTAAGGTGTGGGAGGGACAACAGCTGCACCCTCTGCTTTTTAACAAATGGAAGAAAACTCACAGCCCTTTTTTAAAACTTTAGCACGGGATTAAAGTAATCCAGATTACCAAATCCTCTGATCTGACACTATGGATAAAAGATTTATATATCGGTTTTTAAACTTTCCATACATAGGCTACTACTGGAACATGGGTTACTGGATTTTTGGTGGAATAGATGGTCCAAAAACGCCACTAACCAGAGACATTGTTTGGAAGAAGAAAAAACATTTCTTCCACAGGCATGAAAAACGTTCAGCTTTTATTTCTAGCTGTCTGAAGTAAAGCTGAGCTAGCAAGCTGAATCGTGGGTTATTAAAAATATGGTGGAAATTATTATAAAGAGTCCATTTCTTTCTCTGACACATTTTTAAGTATTTAGAAACAACTGACCTTCAGCAGTCGTGGCACATTAGTAAGTAGAAGAGTGTGAAGAGAATTCCGGGCAACTCAGGAAACCAAATTAGTCATTAGTGAATTTCAGAACGTCACCTTCATGGTCCTTCTGTAGTTCACAGGTGAGATTTTCCAGGCAGTTGGTTGCTGTGAGCGTTGTTGAACTAAAACCTCTATAGCAGCATAGTCATCTTTCACTGCCACAGGCCAATTTGGGTTCAAGCTACCATCAATGCTGGTTGTGTGGCGGGTTTTTCAGGTTTTGTCATGAACACAAGAGGTCGCCAGAGTGCACAGATCCCTGATGCTCCCTACAAAAGTCCAAATTTGATTAGAGATGATAATAGACACGTTTAAGGTGAAAAACACTGACAGGTTTCATCTTCTCACACAGAGATATAAGAGTTGAGTGAACAGAAGTCGACCGCTGAGAAATAAACTTCAAAAAGCCAAGGAGCAGTTTGTTCGCATTTCCCCTAACCTGCAGCTTTCACAGCAGTGTAGGCGTCTATTCAGAGTGGTCAGAACGATAGTTTGGACATTTGTAGCACAGTAAAAAAAAACCCAGTTGGTTAAGTGACTAAAAGTAGTCCTGCTAAATGTCAGTTGCAACGTTAGAAACAGTCCCAATTTGTAACTGACACGTTTTTCAATTTTTATTGTTAAGACTGAGTTATTGTGAAAATCACAGACTAAAGAGAAGCGAAAGCTGCTCTGTCAGAGGAGCTCTTCATGTGACTCGTTCAGCAGAAAGCCCTTCAGGACTTTTGTTTTCTACATTTTTGACCCAAACCTGGGATGCAGTTCAAGCTCCTGGTCCAGGACTCCAACTCTGCCCTTCCAAACCAGCGGGGCTTCCCCGGCAGGAAAGAGTTGGTTCAAATAGACGGGGAATGCCAAAATATCTAACACTTTCAGTGGGAGTGGTGTGCTTTCAGTCTGAACAAACCAAAATGCCTGGAAGGGTCCACAGTCAGAACAGCTGCTGTATTAGGGCAGGAATTTCACAAAACCAGCTTTAACAGAGACAGAAAAAATCTGAAGATTCTGCCTGTTTGGTCTGTACTAAAGTTCAGGTAATCTTAGGCAGCCAAACCAGGCAGGCCATCAAAGAAACTAATTCTGGTGGGAATCAAACAGTTGGATTTCTTCACTTCAATTTAATGGCAGAGAAAGAACACAGAGATGATGGAAAAAGAAACAAAGATGTGTGGAAAAAAATCTAATAAACTGTAGCAAAAATGATTAAGGTTGATGAACATTTAGATGGTTTTTTCAGCGATTTGACTTTTTGCAGAAACCTTTCACAGCAGATTTTTAATGACATCCTTGACACATGTCTTGATCGTTTTTCTTGTGAATTTCCTGTAAACGTGTGATGGGAGGACCCCCACCACACCATGATACTACCTTTCTTGTGCTTTACCACAGGAGCCAGTTTTTGGACCTAGATTGATGCAATTTCGACAGATTTTGTCAGGGTTTGAAAACAATTAAACTTAAGAGTACATCTTGGAGCTTTATGAAGACTGTGTAAGAAAGGTACAGGATTTTAAAGGTACGTTAATAGAACTAAAGTAACTGCAAACCTAAAGAGGGGGGGGGTCCTTCACAGTGTCAGTCATTTTCACTGGAAACTAAAAAAACACAATTTTCTGAATTGAGAGTACAGTTTCACGGTCCCCATTTGGCGTCTGCATCATGTCATGGTATATCGTGTTAATATTTGGAAAGGTTTTCAGGAAACTGTACTGTAGCTTCTTCCACCCACATAAAAACTGCTGATGTACACATCGCTGTAAAGACAGCTCTGCTATTATTAGTTCAGTCTAACAGTTCAATCTAACAGCCTAAGTTCTGCCTAACAGTGAAAGTAGGTTCATTTTTAAGAAGACAAAAAGCAAAGGAGATTTGTCTTCTTAAAAATGTGTCAGGACATGACAATAAACAAGAACAGAAGCTAGAAAACAAAATGCAACAAATCAGGGTGCATTTTTCTAAGCTGAATTCCACATGAGGAAAAGTACAGAGGGGGGGGGATTTCACAGATGCCATGATGAAGATGAAGTCAGTCATATCAGAACATTGACTGAAGCTGGTTTTCCTCACTGGTCAGAGGAACCAGTCAAGAGAAGGGCAGCAGAGCAGCAGAGGCGGTCTTGTCTCTAGTGCCTTTGGACTGTCTAGTATGACAAACAGACAGATCACGGTTGAGGGGCCATCAAAGCTCCAACGGGCAGCATTCATTTATTGCAACAGTTGATGTGACAGCAGCCAGGAGGCCACGCCACATTTAACCTGCTGCAGGCAGATGTCCTTCACTGCTCGAACAGAACCGGGCCCTACAGTTTTCCTAATGTCTGTGTCAGCTGAGCTTCCTGTCTGCAGGAAAAACCATCCAGAGAGCCGTACACGCTGTTCCTGATTGGCGTCTGACAGGAGCTGCCCAGGCTGCCAAGGAATGCACTTCCTGGCATTAACCTGAACCTCTGAATGAGCTCCACCCTCATTGAAACACCAACACTCATTTTCCCTGGCACCGCCGCCTCCTCACCTCGTTACTTATTTGTGTTGGAAATCAAATGAAAAGTAGTCTTTGATGTGGACAACAGCCTGACGTCGATGAAGGTTCTCATTGGGGGTGTTACAATTCATTTTAAAGACAATTCCAGTTATATCATTATTTGTGGTTGATGATCCGATTGACTAACCTCAAATGGATCCAGAACATCTTTAGCCAAAAATTCAATCAGTGTGACTCAAAGAGAAATACCTGGGTACAGGAGAAGTTTTCCAGATTCCATGGATTTCTTCAAGATAATCAAGTGTAAATTAAATGTGTGTACAAACAAACAAACAAGTGAACAAGAATGAATGTCAAATTCATTCACATTTTAGTTTCCTAAAGTTCAGTCCACTATTGTTTTTCCTCATCCAAAGAATCCAAAGGGAACATTATTAGAACATTCTAGCACACAGTATGGTCACACGTCTTTGCTAAAGTGTTTCGACACATTGGACTGGAATGATGGACTGATCAGTCTTTGCTGCATCACGTGTGTGTTGTCCACTGTGATGCACTTGGCCATTTTTACTTTACAGTTTATCTTTCCAATATAGATTATTGATTTATCTAATTTCGAAACAATTTTTTAATGGTTTAGGTCAATTCGATTAATAACTTGCCTCAGAAAGACCAATCTGTGTAGATCAAAGGAATAGAAATGAATTCATTGCTGAGTTGTTACAGCCCCAGTTCTCATTTATCCAGGTAACGTCTTGAAGTTGAATCATGGCATCAAAGTAGTCTTTCTTAAAAAAGTTTAACTACAAGACAACAACAACCTGAGTTTTCCACCTGGTTTCTTTTATTTTTCACTGTCTGGAGTTTCCACCTTTTGGCTTTTTCTTGGATGAAATGGGCCTCTAAATTAATTAAGTCAGAAGATTTTGTACTGTTTACATATATGTAAGAAACAACTTTGTGATTTTGCAAGTTATCACACTTAGAAAAAATGGAGGGTTCTAACATTTCATCTTAGCTGCATGTCCACTGTGAGAGACGTCATCTAAGAAAATCTGGAAATGGCGTTGCATGATTTTTTAAATACTTTTTTTGTATGCTACTGCTGTAAATACGTACTTGTACCCTTATCTATCAGCAAGAATTCTGACACTCAAAGAGATGTTAGTCTGTCTTTAAATACCCAACCCCCACTCCACTGCGTATCCTAAATTAGAAGCACCTGTTTGAGGTGTTTAGCGATATAAAGACTCCAACTACTAACATGGCCAAGACCAAAGAGCTGTCCAAAGACACTGAAATCATGCATGGCACAGAACGCACCCCTACTTCAATCGGCACATATTCAGACCAGTCTAAAGTTTGCCAAAGATGATCCAGAGGATTATGGAAACAGGTCATGGGGTTAGATGAGATCAAAATACAACTTTTTGGTCTTAATTCCAGACTCCTTTTTTTCTGAGGAAGAAGAATGATGAGTACCATCCCAAGAGCCCCATCCCTACTTTGAAGCATGGGGGTGCTAGCATCATAATATGGGGTTGTTTTTCTGCACATGAGACAGGTCGACTGCACTGTATTAAGGAGAGGATTACCGGGGCCATGTATTGGGAGATGATGGGGTACAGCCTCCTTCACTCAGTTTGAGCATTGAAGATGGGGCGCGGCTGGGTCTTCCAACATGACAATGAGCGGAAGCACACAGTCAAGGGAACCAAGGATTGGCTCCGTAAGAAGCATGTCAGGGTTCTGGAGTGGCTTAGCCAGTCTCCAGACCTCAATCCATTAGAAATTCTTTTGAGGGAGCTCAAACTCTGTGTTTCTCAGCGACAGCCCAGAAACCTGACTGATCTAGAGGAGATCTGTGAGAAGGAGTGGGCCAAAATCCCTCCTGCAGTGTTTGCAAACCTGAGGAAAAACTACAGGAAACCTTTGACCTGTGGAATCGCAAACAAAGGCTACTGGACCAAAAATTAACATTGATTTTTTCAGGAGTTCAAATACTTATTTGCAGTAGTAGCATACAAACAAATGATTTAAGAAATCGTGCAATGTCACTCAAAACATTTTGACCAGTTTTGTTTACTCTTCATTCCAAATGACTGTTCCTTTAGCATTTTTGCATTTGACCTCACACTTTCCCTGCTGCTCACACATAAAACACACCAAAGTACTATAAGTATTGTAAAGCAAATCTACTGCATATTAGGGATAGACAAAGCCTATAGTCAGTCACCCAACCTATTGGTTAGCACTGGGCTCACTGATGACCAGTTTTTCAGCTCTGACAGGATATGACTTACACGAACAGTTCCACTGCACAAACGAGGACTTCAAGAGACAAGCACAAATGTCCGTCATTGGAGCCCTCTCACTAAACCTGTTTAACAGTTTCCAAGTCACTGCTGACATGTCAAATTAGCCGCCACACCCCCATTCCAAGTTCAAAACTACAGTGCGTCTTAAACCTTCTGCACAAGCAGCACAAAAAGCATGAATAATAAACATTGTCTTTGTGATAAAGCCAAAGTGTTAATGCTTTATCTGTCCCTGCAGAGAGGAGGACATCAACAAAGAAGACAAGTCCTTAAAGAAATGGAAAGGAGCGTGACTTGCCAGAGAAGTATGGAAGCCCGGTTAGGGAGCGCAGAAATGAGTCTTCATCATGAAAGGTGGCACCAGCGATCCAGAGGACTCTGGCTTTTGATCCTAAACAGGAAAAATAATGACAGACACACATTTCTTTAGGTTTTGCTCAAGAGTCTCTGCAGCAGTGATAATAACAAAAAGCATGAATAATATTTTTGTCAAACCTTCATCAGCTTCTTTGCCCACCAGAGAGGAAAAATGTTACAGAGGGTAGAAAACTGCAGTGACTGACATACTAACTGAAGAACTCCTGCTTGGGAGAGCAGATCTGTGAGGGTCCACTTTCTAATCACGTGTGCACTTTGACCTGGAGCCCAACTCCCACGCCGCCGGAGCATCAACGAAAACAAAAACAGACTCCCACAGCTGACACCACACTGATCTTTAAACATGGCCTGAGCGGGAGCTTCAGCGCAGACGCCACAACCCACCTGATCTCAGAGCTGTTCACCCAGCATGCAGCGGAACAGACTCCCCAGCAGCTACGCTCGCTGCTCTTTCTACGAAGCTCTTCCTCTTTCAGCCTCTATCTTAGTGCTTTTGACATCACAGCCGAGCTGCACTTTGTGTGATCATGAATGAAAAGACAAACATGACTCAGAGATAACAATCCCACCCACAACACAGCAGTAAGAAAGCAGCGTATGTAGTGTTTGTTCTGCGTGGATGCAGTGATGCAGGAAGCAGGATGAATCAGAACAACATGATGGGTCTGACTGAAACAAGAACACAAACACAAAGACCAGCCAGAGGAATGTCATTACCTGCACTGCTGGAGGTCAGAACCAAACTCCCAAAGTCTTTAGTCAGAGGGCAGAAGGTGGAGTTTGTGGTAGAACAGTAAGACCTGTCAGGCTTATCCACACGATCTGAACTTTGATCGAAGTCCCTCCTCGACAAAGTTTGCTCCTAAAATACCTTAGAAAACGCGCTTCAAAAATCCTCCCCTGTCACTCACACTCAGCTTCTATTGGCTGATGCTTAGCTTTGATGTAAGCAGGACCAATAAGAGACCAGGAAAAAGGACATTCAGCAACCTGCTCCTATTTCTGCAGGAAGGTAAGGAAAGCTGGTTAAATTCTTCCAAGAACAAAAATGATGATTAAGCAGAAAATTGCATTCTTTCTGTTGAGTTTATTCATGAACAGAATAATAGCAAAATGCTGACAGAGAGGAAGAAGAGAACCCTAAAAGCAGCCTCCAAAGGAACCAGTTCTCAAACAAACCTCTTCCTAATAGACTATTTAATATTTGAACTTAAATTAACTCATAACCTTCAAGCAGCAAATGCACATACCTGGATCGTGTGCACAGCACAACAGAAATTACGCGGAGCGCTCCTCAGAAAAAACTGCCCATTTTGAGAAAATGCAGGTTTCTTGGGCATAAAAATAAACAAAGCTGAGCAAATGTTAGAAGATATAAGGGCTTTCTGTGCTTAGAATAAACATTAATTTCAGTTGTGATAGGCTCCAGCAATCCCATGGCTCCAGAAGCAGGTTTGGAGCGAGGATAGATTCATGTCAGTAAAACACTGGTATTGACAGATATTTGCATAAAAAATAACTTCCTGTATAGGTTAAGAAATTCCAGCTGATAAGACTCGCTGATACAAACATTAACATGTCAGTTTTCTTTAAATTTCTGAAATAGATGACAAATTAGATTTTATAATGCTTGCAAAGTAGCAAAGATGAACTTCTATTTCTTTAAAACTCATAAGACTATGTTATAACTTTAACAAACACCACATTAGAATCAGACAAAAAGGCTCTAGAAAAAGTCAACATTTCAGAAATGTTATGTTATTAACGGACCTTCATCAGGACCTATACATAACAGGAAAACATTCCTGCATTAATTTCTGCTGACTCACTGCAGTTTTGGTAAGAAAACTCAGTAAAAAGGATGTGGGAACCATTCATCAACATACGTAACTGCATTTAATCACCTTAAGTTGAAATTGTTCTATTTTATAGGATATTAAGTACGAACCTGATCTGATCATGTGATCAGAAATCTGGTCCAATCACATGGTTTCAGATGTTGCATCAGGGATTGGATATTCTCATTATTTTAATCAGCACTGTAAATTTAAAGCTCATTATTACAATAAATACCCTAGTCTTTCTGAGAAGTTTTTCTCAGTATTTCAGGTTGAGCTGCTGTTTTTATGTAATTCACATTTATGTTGAAATTTGCCCCGTTAATATTTAACTACCTCAAAGAAAAGTGCATTTTAAATAATGAAATAAAACTAGGGGAAACCTGGATCTGTTTTGTTCGCATTTGTTATGAAAGCATTGGATCAGGACTTGATAGTCAAAACCAAATAACTTGGAATCAGACCAAAACAACTTGATCGGGACGTCCCTAATGTTAAGTCTCCCACATGATTATCAAGGACTTTCTTTCTTTGGTTGTCTTTTTTTCCTGAGGCCTTTGGATAAAGGTCATCTTCTGTTTAGGCCAAAGCCCTGTAATGTATTCTGGTTGTCAGTTTGACAGGTTGGCATGCTCGGCGACTACCAAAACGATTGGCCCACCACAGACAGGCGAGCAAAGGCTGGGAGAAAGAAGACCAACATCTACAGATGATGAGTAGGACGTCCGCACAAAAGCAACTGTCACTACAAGTCACATCACACCTACTTCAACTGTCAGTGTCAAAGCCCAGGTCAGATTGTGATCTCCTAATGAGCACAGAAGGTCTGGTTATGACAAACTCTTTACGCCAAGAGGAAGTGAGATGTTGACGAAAAGAGCTGAGCAAACAGGAAAAGATCTGAGGTTTCTCGTTTCTGTTGTTGTGCGCGTTTGTCTGTGCGCAGTTTGCCTTTAACATCTAAGCAAATGACGGTAGTGATCTTCTCTGATTGGTCTCATATGACCCTCAGAACAGGAACATTCACTTTAGGTCCTGCCCTTAAAAAAAACGTAGCAAAAAGGCGCTTCTTAAGAAAAACCTGTTTTTGGTTTTGAAATCATTCAGGGTTTCACAAGTAAAGGTGTACCCTGACTTTAACCTGGAGAGAGGCGGTGTCCGTCAGGACATCACACAGACTCACCTCCACAAAAAATGCAATTATCAGAATCTAGTCTCAGTAATACCACTCAGAAGAAAAATATGGCTGATCTTTTTTTCATATGGGAACATCAACCTGATCCTACCATTTACCCATCAAAGCTTCATTCACATGAACGTATACGAGCGCTGCAGGGTTTTGGATGGTCCAGGGCCGTAAGAGGGGGGTAGAGAAGAGCGGACACATCTTAACCCCTTAACCCAGATTATTTAACTGTACACAACTAACGTAATTCCTGCGGATTCTGAAGCAGAGGAAAGCCGCACTGTGCTCATATGCGGTACTTTATTGTTGAAGTGTTTACGCCACCAATCAGCTGATTCTTTATGTTAGTATAGTTATACTTAAAGCTGCTTTTCATGTTAGCATTTGGCTGTTCAGAATCTGAATCTGCTGATGATTAACATTGATTGTGTAAATGGTCAAGGATTTACTGAAGTCCCCAACGTCCCCCTCGTTAAGGACAATCTTCATTGACAATTATCAGTGTTCTCTTTACAAACTATAACTTATTTTCTGACCAAAAAAAGCTCAAGACCACAGTTATATAGAGAAAATAAGGATGTTATTTTATTTAACACTGAGACCAACACCTTCAGTTCTTTTTACTGGAACGTATTTGACTTTAGCAGTGACCTGAAGTAAATCTGGTCACATGATATTTCCACATTTTAAAGTTAAAGACAAAGTCCCACTATCTGTTTACG
Source organism: Oryzias curvinotus (assembly GCA_023969325.1). NCBI lineage: Eukaryota > Metazoa > Chordata > Actinopteri > Beloniformes > Adrianichthyidae > Oryzias > Oryzias curvinotus. The sequence continues at coordinate 1,419,670 of CM043728.1, read as the reverse complement.
TACAATAATGATGCATTAGCATTCTAAATCAATATATAGAAAAAGAAAACCACAAAGTCCTTTGAAACAAAATGACAGCTCCTAAATGAAACCAGAATAACCCTGAAAGGCAGCTGATGACCAAGAGAAGAGGCTGGTGGTGGTCTTTACATCACATCACCTGTAGCGCTTTGTCCCTCTGCAGAGAAGAGAGTGAGGGGATGTGTGGTCCCAGCAGTCATTGTCAGGTGGTGTACCGTTAGGGATGTTCTAAGCATGAGTTTCACACTGACTGCACAAACAACAACACTCTGACTTTACAAGAAATGAAACTAAAAGGTTATTGTGCGGATCATTATATAGCACAATCGAAACCTGCAATGGAACACCCAATAGCCCGAGTAGTTTGGTGGCCTCTGACTAAGCGGTTAAAACTTCTGGTTCTTGCAAAGCACTAACGTGTTAGCCATCTTGAAGATCTACTGCACATGCTTTGCTTTGCAGTAGATCCATTTAAAAGACAAGATGGGCAACTACTGAGCGGCTCACCTGGTCGGTCACCAAAAAACAAAAGTAAAATTCCGTTTAGTGGTAAATGCATGAAATAAAGGAAATGTAGAACAAAATAAACAAACAACCTCAGCAAAGCTTTGCTTCCGTTCTTATTAAATGAAAACATTTCTATGATGCAGATGTTTGCATGTAACAGATTCATGTATTTCTCCACAGTAAAGTCTGCTGCTAACCCAAAGGGCTACTGCAGGACTTCTGAGGGGGAAAACACAAGTCAAGTTTCACATTATTCAAATAGAATAAACGCATTTGATCTTTGACCTCTTTAAGTCCACAGCACTAAAACACAGTAAAGAGCGTCTCTGCAATGGCGACACTGTTTTGGCATCAATAATTTCCTTTTATTGATGGAGCAGAAATGAACTGAGATTGACTCGATAAAATCCACTCCTGGTCTGAAATCCTGATTGAGGAATATAAGCAGATTCAGGCGGTTGAGTTTTCTGACCTTTGTGTCCCGGTCTCCTGCCAACATCACGCCAATCTCAAAAATGGAAAATATAAAACTTTAAACACCAAAGTCCACTGATGAAGGTTCGTCTTAAACAGATGGTTATTTTGATACAGCAGTTTTCCATTTTTCTTCTGATTACTCTCCTTTTACAAACAAATTCCTGGAATCGTCAATGAATAAGAAATTTTGAGGATTCCTATGGCATTTGAGAAAGTGAGCTCAAACCGTTACTCAGCAAACGTGCACTCACACTTTATGCTTGGCAGAAGAAAAAAACAGAAAGAAAATAAAACTGGGTTTAATGAGAGAAAGCTTCTGCATGCTCACCAGCGCGTAACCCCTGCATTTGGTTGCTGTGGTAACCTCCCATAAAAGGTAGAATGTGTTCTTTTATGAGAGGTGAGTCACAGAGGAAACCTGTTGGAAAAGGCAGCCAGGAGGACTGCAGGGCGACGTAGAGTCAACTGTTCATCAGGAGACTGGCATTAACCTGCTGCAATGCTTCCTTCCTTTTGGCGTTTGCCCCTGCAGGAATGAGCACTTTCTCTTTCTCCCTTTGCCCTCTCATTGGCCTCATGCCGTCCCGCCCTGTGTCACCGTGACTCAGGTTAACTGGTCCTGCTGGAAGCCTATTACAGCACATGGGTCAGTGCCACCTCCGTCTCCCTTTAATGAGGAAGTGATCCAAAATAAAGAGCTCTCAGTTATGCCCCGCCTCCATCCCAGTAAATGTCAGGAAACTGTTTAGCCTTGTGAGTCCACCTCTTCTTTAACACGTTTTTAGTTTTGATCACAACGAGACAATCATCATTCACTTTTCAGGGATTTTAGTTCAATCTAATTCAAACTGATTTAAAACCCGACAAGTGCATGTGTTAAAAATTTAGAACTGAACCAACCAGAAGCAGAAAAGCATGTTGAACTACAACCCATCATGCATTTCTCCTTTCCTCTGCCTGCTTTATTGTAACTTTGTTTTTGTTTTTTTGCCTAAATTTCAACAGGTCGACTGCCTCTGTTTATGAAAAAACCAGGGGAAGCTTTTTAGAAATCAAACACATCAGATCAGATGATGGAATTTAAGTTGTGAATTTGTTATGGGAAACAGATGTCATGAACATTGAAGGCTACGCCTGTTCAAGAAGAGTGGATAAAAATGAACAGCTCCTGTTTTCATTCCCTTCATTAGAGCTGTACTTTGACAGCAAACACAGAAGAACGGGTCTGAAAAAGACACACCCCTTTAAAGATGGCAGGAAGCAAGAAAGTGGACTCCACCCCTTTTTGAGTGCAGTTTGACCAACAAACGCACTTGTATCCTGTTGGGAGGGGGCACTGGCCGGGCGTGCGGTGCTGGAGGTTCAGTCGGCCGGCGGGGGGCAACCAGAAGAATGTGTGTGAGAGTGCATGGGTAAGGACAGGCCTGAGAGTTACCTCGTCACGACCCGCTGGGGCTCACCCTCTCTTTTGCAGAGTGGGGAGGGCATCGGGGGCAGATACGGGAGGAGGGGTTGAGGAACATGTTGGGTGAGGGGGGTTGTAGAGGGTAGTGTAGGGATAGAGCTGTGGTTGCATCGTGATCTTTGGGCTGCTTGGGTCGGGCACCGGGACTGGCCTGCGGTGATGAGGCTCCGGCTAGGTGGTTGGGGGCTCCTGGGCTATCTGGGTCCTGGCTTCCTCCTTGGCCCACGTCTCGGTGTCCGGCACCCCCAATGGCTCCTGCCCGGTATGGCGGAGCGCGCCTGTCTTGTGGCCTGGGGGCCCTGGCACCGGGGTCGCCTATGGTCCCAGGTGCAGGAAGGGCCACTGTAGGGGGACCTTCTCTGCACCTGGCTGGATGGGTGGGCTCGGCCTGCAGGTCCCCTGGGGAGAATCTGGTTCCCCTAATGAACACTTGGTACACGTTGGCAGCGTGCTTGCATCTCCACCCCCACTTGCACAGTAGCTGCGTTTACATGGGCAAAAGTAATCGGAAAGAATGCCTGATCAGAAAGAAAAATGCACCATGTAAACGCTCTGTTCGGAATAGTCTGTCCCGATCAGACTCGTTCGGATCAAACTTTCTTTCCGAACGAGATAGGTGGTTTATACCGACCGTTTATCCGATCGTTGGTCATGTAAACGGTCATTCCGATCGTGTGTCACTACTGCTCTGGTTTACACGCATAGACGGTGTTTAACTCCAGAGAAAGCTTTGGAGCACATACGGGACCGGCCAGCTGCTCTGCAGACGCCCCGTGCACAGCGCCGCTCTCGTCCCGCTGCCTCTTCGCATCTCTAACACCCCTCACGAAGGAGATGCGGGGGGAGAGCGCTTCGCGCCCCGTGACCCAGCACCCGAGTTCTGCGTCCGTGTTCAGGTGGACAGAGTGAACCATGTCTCTCTGAGCAGAGCGGCCGGATTTATTAATGTGTGTTTGAGGGGAGGAGACTTTGTTACCTGTGTGTTTTGTTGTTTGTTATATGTGGGAGACTTGGATGGACTGCGATCCGTCCCGCTGCTCTGGGTTAGCGGCTGCCGGCTTCAGGAGAGCTGAAATGTCTCTTAGTACTAAGAAACCGTTAAAACAGTCACGTGGATTTGTGTTTCCAGTCGTGTCCCGACAAAATAAAGGCTGATGTTATTCACACACATTTACGTGCAGCCAAGATGCAGATTGCAGCGTTTCCCTCATGGTCCTGGATTTTGTGTCCATGACCAAACAAGGCTAATGTTAGCCCGTGTGTTAGCCTCTCCTAACACTGGCTTCTTCCAGCTCCGTTCTTCCACAGAAAAAGCACTGACCACGCGGATTAAAAATAAAACGATGAGTGCTTCGTAATATTCATTACATTGGTAAAAAGCACATTTGGGAGATCGTCTCGTATATTACCGAGCTGCTGCATAAATGTCTGCGGCAGCGGTTTGTTTACAACGGGACTCGTGTTCTCTTCCGGGTTTTTTAACAGTACTGCGCATGCCCAAATGATTCATTCCGACCGAGAGTGTGGTCCATGTGAACGTTTGTTCTAATCGGAAAAAGTTTTCTGATCCCATGTGCACGGGTGAATTTTAACCCGACCATTGATCCGATCAAGATATTTTGCCCATGTAACCGCGGCTACTGTCACACTGCTCCCTGTCTGCTTTATCCTTCCTCCTAACCCACAGATGGACAGATATCTTCCGCTTATCTTAGTGTCAGATTCTCACCTTTGGATGTAACATTTGCCTTTCCAGCAGATCTAGCATAAATGTTACGAAGCTTACCTACTCAAATTAGCAACTCGCCACTTGTATTCCCTCATTCTCTCCCCCTCTCTCTTATTTTTCGCTTTTCTTCTACCCCGCTTTCACATTTTCCCTCTCTGTTCTCTCTGTTAAAAAAAGAAAAGAAAATATACATTTAAAGCATAAAATTTAACAGATAAATAAAAAATAATAAAAAACAAAAAGGCGTTTCTACAAATATTTCTCCCTGGTTATCCAAATATACTATTTTTGCAATAGTAAAACCACTCCAACACTAAAGGCCTTCAGCTTTCATCTGTTCGTTCAGTTGTTGGACAGAACAAGTTAGAAAAAAAATCAGCAATCATTTTCAGGAGACTAAACAATTCTGAAACCTCATGAATTCAATCCATCCCCAAAAATCCTGACATCTTGTCTGAGCTGCATATGATGACCCCTGTGACCTCCAATCAAGCGAACAGAGGCGCCAAGAAATGACCTTCAAAGTTTCTCTTCCCACAGACAAAAAAGCTGACCACAGACATGCGACTACACGGGCTTTGGCTGGTTACAAGAAAAGATGGCTGGAAGCCAAATTAAGACACTTCTGTCGGATGGAAGGGTTCAAAACAATAAAATGCAAATTAAGAAATAACATTAAAGAAAAACGTGCAGCTTTGGCCTCCTGCCTGAAAGGGAAGGATTGAGTCCTCTGAGCAGCAAAGCAGGCGTTAATGCAATTGGAATAACATTACACAACATAACACTTACATGTGGAGCTCATTTAAATTGTATTCTGCTGATGCATGCTTTAAAAATAACATTGTTTTGTTCAGATTTTAGTAAAAAGTTTACTTTTTTTTTCCAAATTTGCCATTGTATGTATGCTAAAGCATGTTTTAGTGAACTTGTGTTTGGTTATCAGGTAAAGTTACAGAATTGTAAAACAATTTGACTTGGGGGACTATTTCAAATAATTGTTCTAAAAGGTCTTTATTTACCACAAAGACCGCCACTGGCTTCTTCCAGCTGAAATGAGCATAATGTGTCTCCTGGGAGCAAACCGTTTCTCCCTCATAAATATGATGGCTCCACGTGGGAGCGCTCACCATCACTGCTCTAAACTGAAACGAGCAGCAGCTTGGCCCCCCCGCCGAGGCCTGCCTAACACCATTAGAGGTGATCTGAGGCCTTGTGATTGTGTGACACAAACACACACCTAATCATTTAATCACACACTAATCTCCATTCAGACTGAATGCAACAACACTACCTGAAAGAAGCAGCAGTGACTCCTTTTGTGGGTTCCATTAACCCTTTGGACTGACAGTGCCACACTTATGCTGGGAACTATCTAGTGGGAACACAGCAGACTGCAGGGAGGTAAATGACAACACACAGCAGCAGCTATTTTTGCCTTGGTGGAGATCCGTGTTGACACATCAATAATTCACTTGCGTGAGCTCAGAGTCTCATTCCACTCGACATTTGCATGTTTGGCTTTTCAATCGACGACACCAGGGGCAGCCACGCACACACAACCACAAAAGTGCGCACGCTTCTGTTATGTAATAAAGAGCCACGTGTTGCCGTGGGAACTCGGAAGGAAGAAGAGTGGTTTTGCACACAAGGAAGGGGGTGGGGGCAGTGACAGAGGCCCAGAAGCATGTTAACACACAGACATAAGATGACACTGCAGTCCAACGACAGTCTGCAAACACGTGTGTAGATGTAAGGCTGTGTGCAGAGGTCTGCAGATGTTCAAACTAAAAAACTGAGTTTTTGCTTTTTATCATTTGACACCATGTTTAGGAGCTAAAATACAGTTGACTACTGCTTTAAAGGATCTACACAATGCTTTTCTTAAACCTTTCAGAGTGAACTATATCCATAATATATTACCTTTGGCACACTAAATAACTATTTTTGAGTGAAATATGAGTTATTTTTGCAGCTCATTTTCCTACCTGGAAATAAGACGACTCAGCCTCTGAGGCTCCGCTTCTCGCTGTATGGGTGCCGCCCATTTCATGACGTCATCCTAGAACCTCAGCAGTGTGTCTGTGTTTGTCCCACAAAAACAAACAACATCCGAACTTTTGCAAAGATGGATATGCATATTATGCATTTAAAATGAAAGCATTTAGCTGATCACCGCTAGCTCCACTGAGAAAGTGGGTGTGGTGTGTTAGCCTGGGGGCGGTGCTGGCAGCACAGACTCTTCCTGGAAGGGGCTATTCCTCACTTTGTGACATCACAATGTTAGGACTTGCTCGTTTTTGTGGATTGGGAGGGGCTGGTGCTCAGAAAGGAATACTATACTTAGAGATGCATGAATCTATCAAAATAATGCTTTGAGGATGTTTATGGAGACGAATGAACATTATAATACACTTAAAAGCTAAAAAAATTTGATATTGCATAATATAGGTTCTTCAAAGTCCCCCTCCGCTGAAAAACATGTACGTGTGGCATTTTTCTTATGAAAGAGAACAAATGTTCCGTTCCAGTTCCATCGGCCCTGCAACAGACTGACCAGGATGTACAGCGGGGAAAATAAGAATTGGTTACCCATTTGGAATTCTGTGTCCATTACTCATTCACTCCTTATTCATACTTGGTGATGACAGAGGCGTGGCTGCCAGTTCGCGCCTTGTGGCCCATCTGACCATTACTGGGACTTTCATGCACATTCACACACCAGTGGAGCCACACTGGAGGCAGGAAGGATGAATTGTTGCCCAAGGAGACAACAACGGTTAAATGGGGGCACCGGGAATCAAACCTCCGACTAGGGCTGCACGATATGAGCAAAACTTGCGATATGTGATATGAGTGATCAATGTTGCGATAACGATATAATTTGCGGTATATACACAAATAGCAAAACAACCAAAAACATAACCAAAACAAACCGTTTCATTGCAACAATTTAAAAATTATACTCCAAATGACCCTCGTTGACGTAGGAGGCAAACATCTAACATAAAAGAGCTCCATCTGATTGGTCAACAACGTGAAAGGGTCCATCCAATTGGTCAAATGCATACATGGATTTATTTGATTAGTTAAATACTTCAAGCTGCCATAAGATTGTTTTAGCACATTTAAGGTAACCATTTATTGCGATTTTTGCTGACTTTTGCGATATGGACATTGCACTGCTTGATATTGCGATAACGATAAATTTGCTGTATATTGTGCAGGCCTACCTCCGACCCTTTTGATCGACCTGCTCAACTGCCTGAGGCACTGCCACGCTTCCCCTTTAACCCTTCCTCTGGGTCCATGCAGCCAAGAAAAAAGTTCAGCCTCAGGTATTTGGAGAATGAATGTCAATAGTTACTTTCTTTCTAGCTTTTCATTTTATTTGCTGGGCAAGGTAATTTAACAATATGCATGTGCTAGCATCACATCAGTTCTGAGCCACAAGCTGCTTCCTGCTGCAAATTCTAAAGTAATTCAAAGCATTTTTCATGTTCTTATTAAAGTTCTTTTTGGTGTGTAATTTTACTAAACAGCAGGGTCTGGTAAACTCATTTGTTTTGTCATTCAACACATTGCTCAAAAAGTGTCAATTTGGAACCAAAAATATATAACTTTTCAACCTTTTCTTCATTGATAAAGAGATACTTTGGAGAATAGAGACTGTCTTTGTCATCTGTGTCCCCCCCTTGTGCCAAGCTCTTCACTCATGCAAGACGCAGCTTGTGAAAGGGGGTTTCAAGGGCGGGGGTTTCAGCTCAGCATCAATAGCCAGCCCATGTAGAGAAGATTTTGGAAACAGAGGCTTCAGATAAACTTAAATATGGCTTTTTAGGAAATTTAGGTTGTGGCATTTTGGTTGAAAATGTCATAATCATATTTAAAACACCACTGGGAACATTTTTATTATGTAAAGTGGTCATAGGGGGAGTTTAAGCATTTTTGTCTATCTCTGCATATTACCTTCAAATACACAGCTTAGCCGGGCTAAAGTATTTTTTAAGATGAAGTCACGATTATTTATTGAAAATATTTATTTTTATGACGATTTTAATCGTTTTTCGGGCAGATACTCGCAGCAGTGTACAGCTAATACCCTTGGGCGGTTCAGTCAATTAACTCACCTGCTCAGCGTCCTATTTAAGCCAGGTGCGCAGGCGTTCATTCTCTTTCTTACCTTCAGCGCTCATTCTTCGCCGTTCCCCGTGCTCGCGGATCCGGCGGATCTCCTTTTCTTCAACGTCTTGCTGTATTCCCCCCGTCCTTCGGATGGATGTTCCCCATTTTCTGATGTGGGTTTTCCGTTTTCGCCGCGTCTGCTCCTTTTTGCGGCACTCGCCGGGCGGCTTGCGGCGATCTCCAGGCGGCTACCAGCGCCCAGCGCGTTCGTTTCGCCGCGGTCGCATGCATCTGCAGGGGGTGCGCTTTCCGCGGTGTTCGGGTTGTCCGTGGGCCCGGATCTGGAGCTGTCCGGGTCTATCGTCTGCCGTGGTCAGCCGGACTTCTACGGTGAGCGGCGTGCGGTTTTTTCCTGTGTCGTTTTTTCTAGGCTGAGTCTTGTTTTGTTTACTTCCGTGTATGGTGACGTCGCGCCCCTAAGGACCCTGGGACTCGTTTCATGACGCACTTCTGATTCATTTTCTGCTGTTATTCTGCGTCGTCCGATTATTGTTTCAGGAGTTGTGGGGTCTTTTCTGTGGTTGTGAAGGCTGGCGGTCCTCGTCTGGCCTGGTTTCTCATGCTGGCTGAATTATTTGTGGTTTTGCATTTTCTTTGTGTTTTGTTCTTTGGGTGCTGAAGGTGACTCTTGGCTCTCTTTAATTAGATGCTGGTTTTATTATTATAGCGGTTCTTCTGTTTATTTTCTTCGTTGTTGTAGCTGCTGGTTAGTCTGACTGTGAATTGGTCTCTCTTGGACCTGTCTCTCCTCTGTGGACAAATTCCTTATGCTTGGTCTCTTTTATGCAGCGTCTTTGGCTCATTTTAATCACTCGTTCGTTGCCCCCGCACGTTCTGCATCTGGTTCTGCTTCGCCTGTTTTTCCCCGCTCTGTGTACCCCAGTGGGTCCTGCCCTGGCTCGGGGACTTGCGTCGGCCGCATTAGTGAGAGTGTAAGTCTCGTCGCTACCTTTTTTCTCGGCTGGACAGTTAATTTGTTGTTCTCTCTCTGGTTTGGTCTGGAGGTTTGTGGCGGCTGTGTGATGGATTCTTCCGGGGCATCGTTTTCAAAGCCACCACTGAGGGTGGCCCCTACGAAGTGTTCAGGTTCACGTGGACCCGTTGGCGCCTCACAGTTCATCTTTTTGGGCATCAGTGGCCTAGTTCCTCATGCGCCTTCAGGATTAGTATATATTTTCTTCAGCTGCCCATGCTGTCTCCGCGATTTTTCTTCCGAGCACGATATAAGGCTGAGGATGTCTTATTGCTGAGGTTCTCCCTGTGCTCCCGGTGCTCCCAGTTCCCTCCCTGCTCCCTGTTCTCCTCTCGGCGTCTCTTGGCATTCAGTTGGCGCTCGACACGTTTGTCGGCTTACCTTCAGCTGCCGTGGCAGTCCTCATACTTTCCACTTTCTTAGCAGAAGCTCTGTACTGGATATTTGTAGGCGATGGGTCCCCTTCACTTTGCGAGTTATTGATGGTTTCTCAGTGGCCGAATTTCCTCTGTATCCCTGGTTTTTTGGATCTCTGTGGGGGGGTTATTTTCAAATCTGGGTTCCACGTTGTCTATACTGTATGGTCCTCCACCCTTCCGGATTTATTTTTCTTCTATGGATCGGATGGTTCATTGCTGCTTGTCTCTCCCCATTATGTCATCTTTGGCTTTTGTGCAGCGTGTTGTTTATTCATTGTTTGGTTTGAATATGATTTGTCAATGATTGGGCCACCTGACATTTGCTGTGGCTTTGGTCCTATGGTCATCCGTTCATCTTGTGTTCTTGTTCTGGGTAGTTCCGTCCTGGGCCCTGTGTTCCTGTTCTGGATTTCGTGTTTTGCGTTTGTTCCTTCCCTCTCTATGCTTGACATAGTTATGTTATGATGACTGTCGTGTCTTCAGGCTCCCTCCACTTGTTCTTCTGAGGCTGTGCCTTCTGGTTTGGGGGAAAGGATTTAAGAGTGGTTTGTGTTTGTCCGGCCGCCAGAATCTACAGCTCTGATGATTTATAAGGTGTCGTCCGGTTATTTCATCCTTGGAGATTATATTAAGGCTGTTTCAATAGTGAATGATAGTATTGTGTCATCGGTTGACTTGGTTAATGTTTAAATAACACCTTGAGCAATTTCTACCCTGACCGTAGGAAATATATCACTTGCGCTCTCAAGCTTAGTTCAAGAGTTAAATCTTGTGTTCACAAGTCAGTCTTCTATCTGCCTTGCTTAAGCAGATGACAGTCTGCTAGATGCTTCCCCATTAGTGGCTTGTTATACTCCGCCTCTAAATGCTTAAGGTTCAGTCTAGCAAAAATACTATCAAAACCTATGATCCCTCATGGCTCTCAAGTTCTCTTTTTCAGTATCCAGACACCCTTGGCTAATTACAATTTCAGAAGTCTGTACTTTGTTGTCCACCAATTTGAGGACCACTAATATCAAGTACAAAGCCTCAAATCCAGCCAAGCTGTAATCCTTTGCTACGTGGGATGTTGACCTTCCTCATCTACAAATCTCCTTGGCTACTCTTCCCATCACCTACTCCTCGATGGCCTCCTGAAGGTGCGTCCCTCTGAAACTGTCAAAGGTTACTTTTCTTATCTCTGGAATATATAAAAATTGGTGCTAAAATTTTGTGCAGGTTATATATTTCACTATTGGAATTTGTAATTATGATGGTTTCTAGGGTGCGATAAATCCACAATGGGTCTTTACCTTAACTATCTACTAAATTTCACTTTCTCAGATTTGTTCTTTAAAAGCACTGTTATTTCATTTATCTCAAGCATTTTGAAACTGATCATTTTCTGGGTTATTTATATATTCTTGTCGAGTCTAATACTGCTTTGTTTTTATCTATGCATCACATCCTGAGTCTGCGAACCCCTACGCCCCGATCAGCTTCTCAGTTTCCAGGAAGTGATGTCACCCCTGCATTCCTTGATCTGGTGCTGCAACGATGACTGCTCGACGCACCTATTGCTGCACTGAAAGTGATGGGGCGGTGGACCTCCTCTGCATTCCAATGACACTTCTGACTGAATTAATCAATCAATGTCAACAGTAGAATGAATGTAAATTCTTCGATTGTAGATGTTAAAAGAAAATTATAGCCAGGTGGAAGCCTCAAAATTTAGGATGTTCTAAGTTGTATCATAGTATGCGCTGGAGCTCGAATTCGGTTCTTAAGCCAATTTTGTAGTATGCCAATGAAGCATGGTAATTATGGGCGTTGAAGCTTAGTAATTATGGGCGTTGAACTCGTTCTTGATATTTGGATGGGATCTCAATTAAATGATGTTCCTTGAGCGCTTATTATTGTTATGCCAAATGGAGAAAATTATGGCTATTAAGCTCGCTCATTGTACTGTCATTGGGAGCTTCGAAATAATGGATGTACTTAAGCTCGTGTATTTATAGTTGCCACAATGGAAGAAGTTATGGCCATCAAGCTTGTTCTTAGTTTAATAGAAGTTCGAATAATGGCTGTTCAGCATGTCATAATACGCCATCGGAAGCTTTGGATTGGATGTTAAATTAGCTTATCATACGGGTTGTTGGGCGGTTTAAATTATAGTTCTGCACAGCGTTTTTCTTTTGGGGAAGTGAGCTTACGTTCTAAGATCAGGTATGAGTAATTTTATGTTGGCTCCCCTTTTATTTCCTTCTCTCTCTCTTTCAGATAGTATGTTCCTCTAGTGGTTTCCACGAACGGGAGCGACCCTACGGTCAATGGTGCCGGGTCACACATAGCAGATCCACTAGATAGCATGTTCCCTTCGTGGCGCTGTACTCGAACGGGGGCGGCCCAAACGGTCAATGGTGCCGGGTCACACATAGCAGTCATACTGGGAAATGAAATGGAAATGGAATGCTGCCGAAAACACACCCCATTTTATTACACACTGATCATACATACACATTTTTTCTTCTTCTTCTGGATAATTAAGTGTTGGGGGTTTTGTTACCCGAAAGTTTTATGGAAATCTCTCATGGAATTGAACGGAGCCTTATGCCAAATCAAAAGATGTGAATGCCAACTAAAGTATGTGGAAAATGTCAAATAAATATTTCTTACTGCAAGAGTTGTCTGACTGAAATGACGATTTTAATCGTTTTTCGGGCAGATACTCGCAGCAGTGTACAGCTAATACCCTAGGGCGGTTCAGTCAATTAACTCACCTGCTCAGCGTCCTATTTAAGCCAGGTACGTAGGCGTTCATTCTCTTTCTTACCTTCAGCGCTCATTCTTCGCCCCACCCTCCTCCCCGGCTTCCACCTGTGGGCTCCGTAAAGGGGGGGTTTTGTTACCCGAAAGTTTTATGGAAATCTCTCATGGAATTGAACGGAGCCTTATGCCAAACCAAAAGATGTGAATGCCAACTAAAGTATGTGGAAAATGTAAAATAAATATTTCTTACTGCAAGAGTTGTCTGACTGAAATTGGATTTTAATGTTGAAGTTAAAATTGACAGTAAAACCTGTGCAATAAAAGACAAATACAATTCAATAGGAAATAAATTTGATTTTCATGAGCTTTATTAAAAGCCAGTAAATGAAAAAACATTCAGTCATCCGATGAAAAACCCTGCAGAATTTTCTGAGATAAAAATATACTGAATTATGATGCTTGTGCTGTTAATGTGTGTTAAAGTTTTGCACCACATCCCGTCTTTGTCCAAAATCCTTCACATACAGACTAACCAGCTCCACATGGAAGGAGGACACCAAAAGGTTCAGTGTCGTGTTCCTCTGTTCTATGGTTTAAATTTTAAGATAAAGCTGAAGTTAATTGAAAATGACTCCAGGTGTAAACTCACAGCAAAGCTCCAATGATCTAAATTTCAGGAGGTTGGAGGAAAAGGTCAAGTGGACATGATGTCTGAGCATTTGAGGTGACAAACCAGTTCCAAGTGTGTGTCCAATTGAACAAACATGCTGCTGCATGTCTTCTTGTTTGTCAGACAAAGAGCGTGAGAGCCGATGTTCGTGCAGCTCAGCCTGGCACTCTGTGGTATAAACTAGGGCACGCTCTTGCACAGATGTCTGCAAGACCGCAAGAAACAGGATCTGAAGAATTTCAAGAATTACAGTGAAAATGTTGGTATTTAGAGCTGCACAGTGAAGTAGTGGTTGACACTCTCTCCTCACAGCAAGAAGGTCCTGGTTCAAATCCCAACTGGGTCCCTTCTGTGTGAAGTTTGCATGTTCTCCTAATTCATGCGTGGGAGTCCTCTGGTTTCCTCCCACAGTTCAAAAACATGCTTCACAACTGTGTCTTTAGCAAATAATCCTGGGTTAACCCTTGTGCTATCCTAGGCACTTTAACATTGCGAGTTGGGTCATCTAGACCACACAAGACAGTGCGCTGAACCTTTTTTCTTCAATGATTTGTGATCTCCACTGGTGTCCATGGATTACATGAAATCCTCTCCACCTTTATCCACCTTTGTCATGGTAGGGAGAACACGTCAATGTAAGGGTGGGGTCTAAGGATAGCACAAGGGTTAAGAATGCGAGTGTGTGGCCCTGCAACAGACTGGTAACCTGTTCAGTTTAAACTCTGCCTTCACCCAACACTAACTTCGTTGGCCCCAGCAACCCCATGACCCTGAAAGGGATTCAATAGTTCTGGAGTTTTGTTTTGTAACAATAAAGTCAGCAAACTAAAGTCACCATTGAATCCTCAGAAGGACCTCCGGTGATGTTCAGAGGTCCTCTGTGGTCTCTGGCTGAACTTGTCTGCATCAGTGAGACAAAGGGTGGGAGAGCTGGTTCCAAATGGAAAGATTTAGCAAATGGACAAGGTCAGGTCCATCATTGCAGACAGGTTGCTCTGTTCCACCCTGAGAGCTGAGATGATGAACCCACCACCTCAAATAGCAAAGAACCGCATCGATTAACATTCCTGGTGTGTTTAAAAACAGCAACACGCTTCACCTTTAATCCCAATAACCTGAACAGAAGCATCTGAAAATGAAACACATCAATCCAATAATATTCTAACTCATTATAATCCAAATGAGTCAGGCTTAGGTGTGAAACTTGCTGGTGAGTTGCTATGTGTGTGTGGCTTGAAAAACACTCCCAGCACAGAAGATGGGCAGGAAAGAAACTCATTAGCTGCAGAGTTCAGACTTTTGAAAAGCCTTTGCGTGGTTCATGATAAATAAGCTCAGTCTACACTTCCTTCAAAAAGTCATAAAAAACAGGATTTCAAGAAATAAGCATACTAAATCATTTTCCTGAAAAGCACTACACTTGACCATTGATTGTACTTTTGACCCCAAACGATGGGCTGGAAGGATCACACAAAGGTGTTTATTTAAGGAAGAATCCATATGTTTCCTATATGTGAAACAATGCTGTGGGAGCATAGAACATTTGGAGGTGCCTTAAAATAAATATGGTGACATCTTCACACAATGAGACAAGCAGCCAGAAACCTAAATGTCTCCCTGCTGCAGTGTACGGTTTGTTTATTTTACATTTAGTAGTTTCCCCGTATCTTCACTGAGGAGAAGTGAGCGTCCAACACTAAGACATGACATTTAACTCTAAGACAAAGCAGTGGAAAACTACTGAGCTGGCATGCAAAAGCTGCTGCCATTGTTCTGCGTCTTGGAAAAGCATCAGAGTTTTCCTGGGAAAGCCGTGCTCTGCAGGGAGGGGCAGAGGAAAAAAGCTATTAATGGCCAGTGATCCAGGTCAATTTTCAACAATCTAGGCTGGTTGTTCTGACGTAAAAACCAGCAGTGAGGCAGGGAGCTCAGCACCACCAACAAGAGGAAGTGGTTGACAGAGGATGAAGAAATAGATAGCATTATATTCAGCATCTCACAGGCTTTGAAGAGACTTTCTAAGAAAACAGATCTTTCATGTTGTGTTTTTAGAAATTCACAGAAAGCCCAGGTCTGGTACCCCTGCCAGCTGAGCAAACTGGTTTTGCTGGTCTGTGTGGTTGCACTGGCTGGAAACTGTCCCCTCCCAAAGCTGGACACAGATACTGTAGATCAAACAGGAATTAATCCATCACCAAGCGCTGCCCTCTCAGCAGCATTCATCGGTTTATCTGTCAATTCACAACTGTATCTTTAAACTAAGAATCCTCCTGTGTTTGCAGCTGTATGGGCATCTCTATTGTGAAGCCCTTTCTCCCTGTGGTGAATTTCCAGACTAGTCACTGTAGAGGAGGTTTAAAAAGAGAACTGGGTACCTCTGATCTAAAGTCAGAGCTGATCATTGGCCCAGTGTTTGGCTGTTCACCTTCAGCTTTGGTTAAAGTGGTTAAAGAGGTCAGGGCGGCCTCTGGGCCAGGGGAAATGAGCACGTCCCCGCCACAGCAGTGAGGTTTTGGGTATCACCAAAATACATCAAGCATCGTAGGATACATCACATCCCAAGTTTTTTCTTTGTGGTTCTGTGTTCACGTGTGCGTGAACAGACACTAGAGAGCTGTGTCCATTCCCCTTTGCCTTTGGCCTACCTAACACAGCTGCAGCAGCCTCCTGTTCCCAGAACTCCTCCTGTTTAACCATAAATGTCAGCTATATATTTAAGGAACCAGTCATGGCGCTGCTCTGCACAGCTGTACAAATGTGCTGATTCTGTCAAAACCGTTGGGCTCAGAATGTTTGCGAAAACCTTTTTCACCTGAACACCTGAACTTCGCAAAGGGCTGCACTGGGTTCTTTCTGTGTGGAGTTTGTTCTCTCTGTACACGTGTGGCTTTGCGCTTGGATCTCCAGCTTCCTCCCACAGTCCAAAAACATGCCTTATAGGTGTCTGAAAGTTTTCCCTAGGTGTGACTGTGAGTGTGTGTGTGTGTGTGTGTGGGCGGGGGGCTGCAACAGACTGGGATAGGCTCCAGCAACCATATGACCCTGAAAGGCATTGAGTGGCTTCTGATGGATGGAGGGAGGGAGGGAGGGAGGGAGGGATGGATGAATGGATGGAGGGAGGGATGGATGGATGGACTACCATGACAAGCCGTTTTATATTGTTCAGACAGGAGGTTCCCACTGGTTGGCATGAAAAATAAAGCTTTTATTTCCAGAAGAAGAGCAAAAGACTTTTTTCCTCACAGTTCTTTGATGCAGCTCTGACTGCAGGCTGTGCAAAATTCTGCTTATTGCCTGCTGACAAAGACGGAAAAATGAGATCATTTCAGATTATGAATCCTTTACCTGGCCAGTCTCCACTTTCAGGGTGTAATTTAAGGTTTCATTGCTTTTAAATGTCTGAATGGTTTTTGGAAAGAAAATCTTTTAGGTCCTGTGCAGCCTAACTTTCACCTGCGCAGCCTCACCCGTGCCGACAGGTGTCAAATCCTGATCCAGGTTTCCATCCGCGTTAACAGAGCCTTCTCTGTGTGAGGAACAGCCCAGATTTCAGGGTACTCCATGCTAATTAGGAACGAAACTTCACTTTTTTGTTATAATTCTTTTTAGTTTCAGTTATTGTTTCTTTTTATTGGATCATACTTTGTTGCACTTTCATTTTTTATCCAGTGTCGTATTTTACTTATAATGATAAGAATTATTCAGCACCGTTTCTTTTGTTAACTGTTTACTTCTCATTATTTCATATTCTGCTTTGACTTTGGACAGCTGTGTTCTTCTTTTATCAACTGTAACTGTACAGAATTTTCCTCAACTAAGGGGGATTTCAAAAACACCATATAAAGATTAAAGAAGCTGTATTTGGATAGATTGGACTATCAGAAAGGGTCTCAGGATTAGACTTCAAAGCTGTCCCTTTTGATAAATCTTCCATTGAGAACTCTAGGGACTGACCCAAAACTATCTCTTCAAAAAGCTGCAATGTCTGGTGTGGAGAAAAAACACTAAAAAGATTCAGTCCGTCCATCGCCTTAAAGTGGAGGTTGTCTTTCATGCATGTTTGTAGAACCTGTAACTGCAAAGATCTGGAGCATCATAATGAAGCAGTGCTGCATCCAAGTAGTATCAGACATGAGCATCAAGCTGCTTCACTTATACTGAGTCCTTGCTATGATAAGAAAATGGAGCAAACTACACAAAATAAAGAATGCAGACAGTCCAGACCAGTGATCTCGGATCAGAACCAAACCACTGTGAGAAAGAAACCAGAATGCGTCTTTCGTCAGTATCACTTTATCACTGTCACTCTACTTACTGCACCAAAATGCCTTTCCTTTTCTATCTTCCTGTTTATTGCTGAGACTAGCAAGCGAACTGTTGGGGCAAAGGGCCGAGCTGTCAGAGCGGGAGCACAACTGCTCGGCCAAATCAGAGTGAGTGGACAAAGTCGAGAACATCTAAAGCTGGTTGGATGGAGATTCTGCAATCCAACCTTTTTCAATCAAAACTGAATGAGTTTATCTAAAAAAGATGTGACCCGCAGTTTTCAGTGACGTGCAGTGAGGTTGATGGCTGGTGAGGCACTGACTCCTCTGGAGTGTGATTTACAATTGCAAGAACTGAATATTTCACCATTTATCCACCAGCAGCTAACAGCTTAAAAGATACACACAAAATGATATTTGTCCTACAGAGAATATTTATTTTATAGACATGGATAGAACATTCTTCTTGTGTATAAATTATCTATGTAGACTGTAAACAAATTAAAGCATACAGATTTTCTCAGCACACATTTAATTTTGACCCTCAGTAACTATTTCTGGTATTTTTCCAAGCTCAAATTCTGGTGCTTCAATCAGTGTTATCAAAGGCTGTCTGTGAAAATGATCATTAAAAAAAATTTTTAGGCCTAAAATTTAGTTTTCAAATACTTACATTTTTTTCCACTTACTTCTATGTTATTTTTAAAAAACAAAAATTGAAAACCATGTTTGGCCTTACCTTTTGAGTCCATTCTCCAATCCAGTCTTCCTTAGTTTCCTTTAGTTTAATGAGTATCTCCCTCTCAATGTAGAAAGACTCCTTAGTCTGTTCTGTTTCTACTGCACCAGTATAGCTACAGAGCTAAAAATGACCCCACCCTTACATTGACGTGTTCTCCCTACCATGACAAAGGTGGATAAAGGTGGAGAGGATTTCATGTAATCCATGGACACCAGTGAAGATGACAAATCATTGAAGAAAAAAGGTTCAGCGCGCAGTCTAGTGGGGTCTAGATCAGTGTTTTTCAACCAGTGTGCCGCGGCACACTAGTGTGCCGTGGGAGATGGTCAAGTGTGCCGTGGGAAATTGCCCTCACTGAAACATTTATTGATCGACAGCCCCCCCCCCCCCCCCCCCCCCCCCCCGCCCCCGAATCTCAGGGCATTTCATGAAATTGTGGCAGAACGCTGGAATGAGCTGTTTTTTTTCTAAATTGAATTAAAGTTTTTAAAAAATCAAAACGTTTAGCTGTGTTCCTTGTTTTAAGAGGAAGGTCATGTGCGCTAAGAACGTTCTCCCACATCATCTGGAGATTTATCCGTAATACGCCGACCCAGAAGACAATTCTCTGAGCTTCATGTTGTGTTCTCTGTTCAACGGTCGACACCGGTTGTGGAAATCTAATACCAGCTAAAGCTCAGCTTTAGCGGTGTATTGTTGTCGCTGACAGATGTATGAGTTAAACAATCTAAACAAGGATGAAGACTTAAACCACTTCTGCATGTGGATATTTGATGACAGTGATTCTCCTTGAAAATGGGTTGTGGAGACAGTTAACGGGGCGGCACTGGTATAGCTAACAGGAATAGCTGCAGCTAAATCGCTGTATCTTCATTCTTATCAAAATGTATTTAATAGAATCAAATAAACACAAAGAAAAAATAATTTTATGATCTTTTATATTCCTAACTACTCAGTGTTTTATCAGGGTTTGTTTGGATGAACAAAGAGCTGATTTCCTGGAGATGGGAAATGTTGTTAGATCAGTTAATGAGGGCAATTTCCCACGGCACACTTGACCATCTCCCACGGCACACAGTGGTTGAAAAACACTGGTCTAGATGACCCAACTCCCAATGTTAAAGTGCCTTGTTATATGGAGTGATATTTATGCCACCACGTTGCACACAAAACTTTCTAAGTTGCAAATGAAAATATTAAATATCTGCTTTATTGCTTTCAATTTCCTTTTTTTGCTTTAAAATTTCCTTTTTGCTTTAAATTTGATTATTTTTGCTTTACATTTTTTTTCTATTTTTGCCTTAATTATTTTTTGCTTTCAATAACGTTGCTTTTTACCACTTTTTTTTTTTGCTTTAAAAAATGTTTTTTTGCTTTCAGAAAATTTTTTTTTCGTTGTGTCATCTCGCTTTTTTCTTATCTTTGATTTTGCTCACATAGGTTTAAGTTTACCATGACAAAGCTGTCATTGCACATTAGTTGTGTGCAACGTGGTGGCATAAATATTACTCCATACGCTTACAGTCAGCGCTGTGACAGCATGTCACTGGTAGTTTTCCCCTCCATCACCCACGCCCTGCTGGAGTTTTGTTTCACCTCATGCTGAATGCCAAGCAGCCCAGATTCTTCCTGCCAACTTACTCCATCCTTCAGGCTGCTTCACAAAGCAGTCTACGGCTTACCTCTGACCACACTCCCAAACATCACATTACCACCTCAAATTTTCTGTGACTGAGATCACTTTTTGTCAACCAAAAAATAAATGCAAGAAATGTCTCATTGCAGGGTTTCCATTCAAATCCATGCTATTTGTTTCTTTCTAAACATGTTTCATTCTCTTTCAAAAATGGATGCTGAAGTGATGAAGTGCAGGTGTATGCTTCCTAAACTGACACAAACATGAGAGGAGGCTGCGAAGAAACAGAGAGCAACAGAGGACGCCGTGGAAGTACGCAGGACAAACCTCCAGGTGTCTGCAGGTGTGTGGGAACGGAGACACTGACTGAAAGAGCCAGGTGTCCTGTGGAGTTCTTTTCAGGTGAGCTGAAGTACATCACTGTCCTTTAGACAGAAACAGCTGATTTCTTTCCTGCTTTCCCCAAATCAAAACACAGATAATCCATGTGAGATAATAATTAGATTTTATTAAATTAACCTTTATTTACCCAGGAAATGTCCCATTGAGATTAAGAATCTCTTTTTCGAGGAAGTTCTGGCTAGGAGGAACACGAAATTACATTTACAATAAAAATGTAAACATTTAAAACGAGTCAAGGCCTAACAGTTTGTTACAAACCTCAAACCAGCATTATACACAGAATCAATCTTACTCAAACATTGCGCTGTAGCATTTATTTATAAAAGGTCTTTATAATTTAAAATGGGTAAAAAAGTTGTGGTGATAAGTCGCCTTTTAATCCCAAAAGAAAAACAATACTTGTTTCGGAATAAAAAACCCAGTTTCAATTTCAGTTTTCTCACAAAATTCTCAATGTAAGGCTTGAATGAGAGTGCATCATCAATCAAGATTCCTCAATATTTGTACACATGAAAAACCTCAATTACATTTACCTCCAGAGTGGAAACTGTAGGGAAAACCTGTGGTGTTTTTCTAGAGTTTGAAAACAACATTAATTTGGTTTTATCTCCATTAACGAGTAGTTTTAGTTGACGAGATATGTGCTGTACCGTGTCAAAAGCTTTTTGCAGAGATTTAACGGTAGTGACAGGGGATGGGTCAAAGCAGTAAATAATTGTGTCATCGGCATAAAAATGCATATTTGCATCAGACACGTTTTGACCTTATCAATAATATGCATGACAAAAAGAAGGAGTCCTAATACAGAACCCTGTGGCACCCCCTTGTGTACATTTAAGAATGCAGAGCACAAACCGTCATGTTTAACACATTGGGTTCTGTTACTCAAGTAAATTGTGAGCCAGGAGTCTACATCAGCAGTCCCCCACCCCCGGGCTAAAAACTGGTAGGTCCGTGGGTCATTTGGTACCGGGCCGCACAGAAAGAATAAATAACTTACAGTACTTACGTTTTATTTATTTCGGAATCTGACAGATGTTTTATTTTGAAGAATTGCCAGATTCTCTGCTACATTAGTCTTGACGCAGGCCAAGGCACTCTTACGGGATAGGTGACCGCTAAAATAATACCAAAGAACTAGCAAAATGAGTAAAAAACAAACGTCTTTGGAAAGTTTCTTTGCCAAGGGGAAAACGCCCAGCTAGGAGACAGAAGAGGAGCCTTCAACTACCAAAAAAAAAAAAAAGCTACATTTAATAGACAGTACTTCTTTTTTGCACCATGAGTGTGGGAAGGGGAGAGGATGATGACATCTGTGCGATGTGCAATGTCATGCGTATCAAAATAAAAGCACAGAATTTATCTTGTCACATCTTTGTTTCTCCTACATCGTAGAGTTGCTATAATAATCATCCGCCACATCTTAACTACCGGTTTGCGAATGATTTTTCTGACGTCACATGGGGCGTTAAAAAGGATGGGGACCACTGGCCTACGTGATGTGGTCCACAGTATGAAATGCCTTTGACAGATCAATAAAGAGCGCAGAACAGTACTGCTTTTTGTCAAGAGCAACACGAATGTCATTTATCACTTTTGTAGCAGCCGTAATGGTACTGTGCCTTTTCCTGAAGCCTGACTGCAATGTTGAGAAAAACTCATTTGAGTATAAAAACTTGTTCAGTTGATTGCATACAAGATTCAAGAATTTTTGATAAGACACACAAATTGGAGATTGTTCTGTAGTTGGTTAAAACCGCTGGATCGCCACCTTTTAAGTGAGGAGTAACAAAAACTGACTTCCAGATGGAAGGAATTATTTGCAGAGATAGACAACAAAAATTGTGAAAAACAACTAGAGCATTTTAACACAAACTTCAGTCCACTTGTTGAGCCATACAAGCTCCAGCCACCTTCCAACACTGAGGAAGAAGCTGGATGCAGCTGGTTATTTTTTAAAATTATTGCTGAAGCAAAAGACAAAAAAAGATCTATGAAAGTTCATTTACCGCCTGTTTGCCTTTAAGATGACTGCTCATCTGTCTTGTTCATAAGTGTTTCTTGTGTTTGTTATTCGTCGATGTGCGCAGATGTGCGTCGGAGGTCTCGGTCAACCGGTTTTTACTTGAATTTGGTTTTGAGCCGTTCAACATTTTTGGTCGGTTGAGAATTACACAGTTTATATGTATTTTACTTAGTTTATACGCAATTATTACATCCATCTTACCCAATTGTGCGCGATTTTGCAAACAGCAAAACAAAAAAAACTAGATCACTTAAAATGTTAAAACATATCAGAAGTTTTTTCTATCAGCACAAATGAAGTGGTCCCATTTTCTCTCTGCAATGTGTTCCCCCGCTCATTACTATTAGTGCTATGAAAAAAAATCAATATACTGGTGATATTTTATAGACTTTTTTTTTAACTCAGTCAGTATTTAGTTGTTTAATCGGTGTTTGAATCTGAAAAAGTAACAATACAGTCTACACAATAAACCCCAACAAGACACAGCAGAAAGGCTCATGTTTGGTGGTAGTTTTGCTGTACGACACTGATGCGAAACCTTTTTTTTTCAGAGCTTGTCAGATGGAAAGCCTTCTCGCTGCACGCTGACTGTTTTTAGGAGCTCATCTTGACCTATCCATCTTTCATCTCAGCAGAAGAACATGAGTTTGCTGAAGAAACGTCGGTGATCAAGGCTGCTCTGAACTCTGGTGTGGGAGGACAAGCAGCCAGTAAAGGTGATGAAGTCATGGTGAAAGTGACTGGGGTGATTTAGCTCGGGTTTCAGCAGGCAAAGCTCTGGGCAAACAACAGCCGGTGTCACTACTTTCACACTAAGCAGAGGGTAAATACGTTTCATAATCGAGTGTGCAGGAACTAATCCTGCTGAGCCACAGACTCATTTTGACCTCATCTGTTTACAACAGATCCAGCAGGAGATGTGGTGATGACTCCTCCGTTACTGAGGAGCTGATGGCTCATTACTTTCTTTGTTTCTGTCATACTCGTTGGTCTGACGGTGGTTTTCCTGCCTCTCTCTCTCCCCCTCTGCAGCATGGTGATGTCTGCTGCTTCAGCCCTCCCCTCCCTCCTGCGTCACTTCCCCTTCTATCACATAAACACAAGTACACCCCTATTCACAGGCGTGCTCTGACGTACACGCATACACACACCCAGACACACGGGAGCTGCTAATTATGACCACATAAAACCAGCCGAAACACAACTTTCCCAGCTGAGTGCTCGAGCCTTCTTATACTTACAGAATTCACATGCAAATAAATGTACCGCTCACCTTAATTATTCAGCAAACCCGGCAAAAATTAAATTGAAGGGTTAATCTTTTTGCTCCAGTGCTGTGGCTGCAATAGGTTCTGCTGAGGGAGAGAAAAAACAGTCGCAGACTGAGTGAAAAAGATGGAGGTAGGACGCTGTGAAAAACTGGTTTAAGCTGTTCACACAAGAAAACAACGCATTTATAGCCAAATGAAAGCCATCTATTTGCTGAAACAGCATAAACATCACGCACAGCCTGTGACGCAGAATGGAAAGTCTGCCTTCAGCTAGCAAAAGCACGGCCCAGATAAACAGGAGATGCACAGGCAACCGGGTTTTCACCTCTGAACTCCTCTGACAGGCTCCTGCCATGCTGAGCAGCCTCCGAGCGTAGGATCAAGCTCACTAGTGAAATTCTGTACATCCAACGTGAACAGTTACGGCTCTTATGAGCAGATCCACAGCTTAGAGCTTCTTCAACAGATTTGATTTAGTCAATAATAACAAAGATTATTCAAGAGAAAGTCAAAGCCCCAGTTCAATGCTGTCTGCATTTGTTAGGTTAGAGAATGAAACTAACAAATGTCAGTTTGCTGTAAAGTAAAAGCGTAGGGGCAAATTCAGAGGGGATGGAAAGTTCTGAGGCAACAAATGATAAAATGGATTATCCAAGTTCCAGGGTAGTGTCCTCAGGTCAATGAGTCAAATCACTGTCTCAGTCTAATGTAAAGTGTGTAACTGTAACACTGATGTTGCTTCACGCTGCATCACGGAGCCTCTGTGTTGCTGTTATGCAACGCCGGTTC
Source organism: Oryzias curvinotus (assembly GCA_023969325.1). Classification (NCBI taxonomy): domain Eukaryota; kingdom Metazoa; phylum Chordata; class Actinopteri; order Beloniformes; family Adrianichthyidae; genus Oryzias; species Oryzias curvinotus. Next base: position 1,395,348 of record CM043728.1, on the reverse strand, counting down.
CAAAGCTCAGCCAGCAGATTTCCCTGTTCAAAATGCTTTTAGTTAAGTAGACACATTAGCAGCAGCTGGAAACTTGCTGACCGTGAATTCAAGCAAAGCTAACCTTACAGGTCCATTATACAGGAAGCCTGTTCCAACCAAAAGTGATTTCTTACATACATCATGCTCTTCAGTGACGGCACTCTGGATGGGTGGTTGGCCCAACATACCAACAAGTTAGCTGTTGACTCTGGAAGAGAAGAGCTACCTGAACCTAACACAGCAAAGAGGATCTCTCCAGCATATCCAGTCTGGCAACGGGTCTCACATGTGTTGGATATGTACATAGCAACCCATCGTCCATAGAACATTATCACCAAGTTCAAACCACTTCCACTGGGTCCTCTTTATGAGGAGTAGATCTCCTCTTCACACCTTATCTCTAAGGGAGACTGCAACCACCCTGTAATAGATGTTCATGTCCACTGCCTGTATCCATGATCTTTCCTGAAACTGACCAGCAAATTCAGAGCTTTGCCTCCTGACTCACCTTTCCATCTCCCCTAAATTGAATGGTGTTCATCATTCCCTACTTTTCCAAAAATTCCATCTTGATGTTATATTGGAAGTGAGGATTAAAAGTTTACCAGTCATTTAAAAGGCTATGGCCCTCAGTAAGCTGTGAATTGATATTGAATAGAAAACAAAAGGATATAAAACAATCCTTTGATAATAAATGTAGCCAGAGAAGCAAGAAAGGCTTTTGAAACCAGACTGTAAGTGTGTTGGTGTTGGTGTTGTGAAGTAGTGCTGTTGTACATTGGCATAAATGGAGAACTCATGAATTAAATAGCAGGTAGCAGATTACCTGGTTACCTCATGAACTGACCTGGCTCATGCTACTTTTTGTTTTCCAACCAGCCTCATGTGAGGATAGGACAGCATTGGCCCTTTGCTTCCGTTAGATCTAACAACACAATCAACTCTGTGTCGAAAACTTTGATTCCATCTGTTATGTTTCAAATCTAACAAGTGCAGTGTGGCTAGGTATTGACTCACTTACATTGTCTTTCCATTCCAACTGAAGCTAAGATGCAAGTCTGCTAATTTACTATAAATACATAAACCTTTGACAAGTGTCTTCACAGGAGTGTGACTGTAAAGTACCAGAACAGAAGGCACACTGCCATCTAGTGTTTGGGAGTGTCATACAAAATCTATGAAAACATCACAGGAGTCTGAAAGTCTACAGAGGTCTGCACAGTCCAAGAATCAAAGCCACCACCTTCCAGAGTTGTACCCTGGATCAGGCCCAAATACATCTGCTATCAAGGAGATATCATCAAACCTTCTTCCCACAAACAAAACAAAAGGACCAGAGCAGGGGCAGATGGTCCAACCAATAGAACCTAAGGTTTCTCCAGACCTGTATGTTTCCCAAGACTCCTCCAAACTCCTCAGACCAAACCTCTGTGCTGTTCACCATAACCCAGGCTAAATACAAACACTTTCAGCAAGAGTGTTTTATAGTTTCATGAATGCATCTCTTCTGGTTCTGACCACAGCAACCTTTCAGTCTGTTCTGTCACTTTTGTGTGGCTCCTTGAGACAACTTCGTTATTGCTCCTTCATCAAATCTGCAGTGAGACTGAGCTGCTTTTCACGACATGAGGCCTGATTCCCACCTCAGTGCCGGTATTTACAGGTGATAGGGGAGAATCGGTCTGCAGTTGCGCCTTAGGAATCGCAGAAACAGTCTCCACGCGGCGCCATGCAACTTTCCTGTCATGAAACAGCCAAATGCTGGCTGGTGTTTGCGTTGGCGCCACATCTGGAGTGACTGGCAGCCTGTTGGTGAGACAAAACTAAGGGAAACGCGCAGTCACGAGCGTCCTGCAGGAAAACGGGCACCAGTATTCTCAGCGTATTGAACTCTAACCTCAAACAAGGAGAAGATAGGTACTTTAGGGCTGTGACGTAGTTGTGATACTAAAGAAAAGCCCCACAAATTTGGGGATCAAACGGCCCGAGATTAAAGTTGAATTAGGAAGAGAAATGACATGAACACCCCCACCCCCCTCTGTTGACATCCCGTGGAACTGCCATCATCGTCCTCCTGTGTTACCAACAACTTCAATAGGTCCTGTTGGCGATATGATACGGGGCTTCAGGTTGGTTCGTAAAGTGGGGCGGGATGTCCCAAAGCTCCTCCGGTTGTTTACTGCAAGTTCTATTTCTATGTGCGCAACAGCACCTGGAATGCGGACACTGGCGACCACGGAGGGGAGACAACACTCACGAGCACGACCCCCCCCCCCCCCTCCCGGTTTGATGAAATAAAGCAAACAGTTTGTTCTTCTCATCCTCCTCTCGCTAGGATGAGGCGCAAAGGCACCTGCGGAGGCACCGCCGATCCACACCAGCGAAATAAAGAACTTCACTCACGCGGAGGGGCGCTCCTCCTTCTGATGCTCTTCTGCGAGGGGACATTTGAGCGCATCGTCTTCCTCCGGTAAACCGCACTACAGCACGCAGGTGCAGCGCAGATGTCCCGTCCGGCTCGGCCCACCCCGGTCCGGACCGAGTGGGCGCCGCTGGAGAAGAATGACTGCGCGTCTTTCTCCATCAGGACTGTGCGCTCGCGCTTGGCGTTCCTGTTTTTTCATTCTATCATGTCCATGTGACACGCTGAGGCCTCAGTCAATGGAAACTTAAAGGGACCTCCCATGTGATGGCTCCACGCGCGCGCTCATAACAGGCGGCGCGCGCCCTCGGGAACGAAGATGCTGCGGGAGCAGCGCGGTCTCTGCCACACACTGTCAGAGCTTTTCCGGGAAAAATGATGCGCGCGCGGGGGGGGTCTTAAAGGACATTTGTAGAGGATGTTGCGATGACGATGGTCATCGATGAAGTAGCCCTGGAAATTCTATGTGTCACCAGTTTTGTGTTATCAGGTCTCTGCGGGCGCTAACAAAGCTCGTTTGTTTCCGCGGCCTTTGGCTTTGCTTTTTATTTTTTATTTTTTGCGTATGCTTTGTTTAGAGTAAAAAGTGATCCCAAAACTTCAGAAACTATTCTAATGTCGTCAAAGTAAAATCCATGCTGTCTAGAAAGCAGGTTTCGGGTGTTTAAGTGGTCAGTGAAGATGATCCTGCAGTAGCTTTTACCCTGAGGCTGACTTCATCACAGGGTGACTCAGACTGTTGGGAAACACAGATGAGCTCAGATTAGAGAGGAAATCACAAAACACCTTCTATCACACCCCATTTTAAAGGTCATTCTCCTCCACACTGAGACCCATTAGTCAAAATGATTCTGCATTTCCTGAAACTAAGCTTAATCCTAAGTCCTCGTGCCAAATTCATCTTAGTTGAGCTAATTTTTACTTTAAAGAGGAGGAGACAATGTCCAAAAGGTAATTTCATAAATCTGTCTTTTTTCTCTCTTTTTTGTTTTTAAGTCCTCTCAACTGAAGATGTCCCTACAAATTTGCCTGGGAATCAGTTTCAGTCTAAAACTTGTTACATATAAAGAAAAATGTCTTAAAGTTTATAGTAACAGCAAACGTTTTAAAGAAGATCACATCTGAAGGAATAAACTATAATAACAAAATAACCATATCTTTAATGTGCTCATCTATCATTTCACATATCCGTGTTAGCTATTTTCTTTTTTTTTTTCTTACTGCAAAAGTTTTTGCATTGCTGTCCCACATTACCCAGAGGGGGTAAAAATATTCTGATGAAGGAAGTCAAGAGATCAGGGGGAGATTTTCCTGCAAAACCATCAATGGTGTACATTACAGTCAGCTGTTTTTAACTGATCAAAAAGTGCTGCATGGCTCTGTGTCAAACTGGGCAGGGCTGCATGTGGGAAATATTCCCTGAAACTTCTGTCCAATCAGAAGGTCTGAATACTGTGATATTCCCAAAGCCTTCTAGAAGGCCCTGCTGACACAACCTCAAAATCTGATTGGTTGAAGGAAATGTTCGACATTGATTTGACATTAGAAGCCCTTCAGAACTGATAGTGAAGACCTTTTTAGCTCCGACCCTGCCTGGCAACAAAGGACAGGTGAAATGCAATTGGTTAAATGCTCCAATATGAAAATACGTCTGTCTGGAAGAAGCATGACCATCATAAACACAATAAAAGGGAATGGACAAACCATTTTTAATGATTTAATTAATATGCATGAACAAAATATAATTAACACATAATTCAGATATTTTATAGGAAATATGTATTTTTAAGGTGTTTAGGTTGCAGGATTTTGGTTAAAAACTTCATAATCATAATTAAGATACAACTGGGAACATTTTTTTTAATTGTCATAGGGGGACTTAGCGACCTATTTTTACACTTTAAATAAAACAAAAAAAAAACGTCCTGCCCTTTAGTAAACTGAACAGTCAGAGGTTTAGTTACAGATGTTCAGTCTGGCTTCATGTCAAAAGTGAAACAGGACTAATTTGATATTTGACATTTTTTATGATAGAACACTGTCATGCTATCATTAATGTACAATACTTTAAAAAATGTATCTGTGTTCTGTTATCTGGGTTTTCAACTAAACAATATCAGACTTTAGAGTGTTATTATGGAACACTTTTTGGTCTGAGTCCCAAAAAAACCCAAAGTGATTTCCCCAGTCTCTGTTTGGGTTTCCTTTTGCAGCATATGACAACTGAAACATAAAGTCTGGTTTTTCTGACATTTCTCACAGCTAAGACCATTTTCCCCACAGCTCTCAAAATACAGTGTGTAGACTGTCATAGATTTTCCTTGTTAACTATGAAATGTGTCAATTTGTCAAATGTAAATATAAATGTTCCTTTAAAATTAGTTTGCCCCCTTAGATGGTCTGGCGACCTGTGCAGGATGTCTGCTGCGCCTCGCCTGATGACAGCTGGTGACTCTGGAATGGATAAAACCTGTTTGGCAGAGAAACTTCCTGGATTTACAGTAAGTGAAAGCAATCCCAGCCAAGTGTAGGATGTGCACTTATGAGAAATGCAGTTGTCATGGTCCTCATGTCATCAAGCCAGAAAGTTCACTGGCAGATGATTCACTCACAATAAGGTTAGTCATCATCCACCATCCAATCAAAAACCCAGTCATTCTGCTTTTAAACAGACAGCCTGGACTCAGGATATCTTGCTGTCTCTTTCATAACTGTCTTGTAAACAGAGGATTTCTTTGGTACTCTGAGCTTGGTTATTTCCGTTTCCTCCCTTAAAATCACTTCAAGGGAAACAGTTCTTTATTTGTTGTAACTGCACTCAGCCAGGACACCGCATGGGGATGTGGTTGTTGGAGTTGATAAATACCACAGGCAAAAAAATAAAAGTAAATTCATGATGTCATTATTTAGTCCATGCTTCAGTACGAAGTCTTTCAAATGTTGTCGGCACCGGGAAAAGACACTTGCTGGTTGTTCTGTTCAGAAGACCAATCAAGGCTGAATGAGAAATATGACAGAAGAATCTCTCCTGAAGTGAAGAGGAACCCTAAAAGATCTCATTCCATCAGCTAAAATGCTGATCATTTTTTAGCAAACATATTGCTTTGCATATTGCTTCAAGTTAACCTCACCTCATGTTTAAGGTTTGAAAAGCTGCTTTGATTTCAATGAAAGCTGATTAAAGCTGAGTGTAACTAAGGACTCCTCCTGGTGCAGACTGTTGTTTGTTGTTGAACTTCTCTGAACAGCTCACAACGCCGGCTTCATCTGGCTTGTTACTAAATAAAACAAAACAAAAAAACATAAACATGGGTAACAATTGTCTGTTTTTTTATCACAAGCTCTCTTCTTTAAAGTAAGAACTTTAAAACCTTTTTTATAAATCTCTTATCCAAGTAAAGCAGGATAAAAGCAGTCAACTAGACTCGGTTTATTTTTAAGACGTTTCCTGTCTTCTTAGTTGGTTTTCTCAGTTCTACAACAGAGTGGTGAGAGCTGGATTGTTTGATCTTAGGAAGAGGATTTAAAAAAAGTCTTTTTTTTAACCTGTGAAAGTATGTCTAACAGCTATGTCAAGCTTATAGTCGGGGTTTTGCAAGGTGACCCTGAGCCTTGCAAGTAGTTAAGCTTCTTCAGTGCTGGTGGTCGTTTGAACAGTGGCGGACCGAGCATCCCACACCTGGGCCTTCTGTAGTGCCACGTCTGAATCACTCAATCCCTCATTAACCATTTTTAGGCCTCTAAATAAACTGAATAAACAAATAGTAAACAAATTTCGCTATGCAACTAAACAAAAATGGAAAACAATCACATACATTTGTAATATTATTTACTATTTTTATCATTTCACTCATCAAAAAAATCGGATTATTTGAAGACAAAATCCACCCTGTCAAGAAGTCCTTCTCTATTGCCATCAAGGCCAGTTGTGTTTCTGCATGGGCTTTAATTCGCTTTAGAGCCGAAAATGTCCGCTTGATGCAGCGGACACGAGGATGGTAATCGTCAAACACACAAATCTGTACAGTTGCTTCATGTTTTACCCAGATTTTTCAGATGAAGGAAGTCAAGGAGATCAGTGGGAACTTTTTCCTGCTAAATCCTCAATGGAGTACATCGAGTCAGCTCTGTTTTTAACTGAGACAGATCAAAAAGTGCTACATGGCTCTGTATCAAACTGGGCAAGGCTGTGTGTGATTTCCTGAAACTTCTGTCCAATCAGAAGGTCTGAATACTGTGATGTTGCCTAAGCCTGCTAGAGGGCCCTGCCGACACAACCTCAAAATCTTATTGGTTGAAAGAAATGAATGACCGACATTGATTTCGCATCACAGGACCTTCGGAACGAAGAGTAAAGGCCCTTGCCCTGCATGGCAACAAAGGAGAACTGAAATGCGATTGGTTAAATAGTCCACTATGAAAATATCTGAAGCAGCATAACCATCATAAACAAAATAAGAGACGGGACAGACCATTTGGAACGATTTAATGAGTATGCATGGACAAAATATAATTAACACATGATTCAGATATTTTTTATTCGTTCAGAGAAGGCATTGAAGGCCCTGACGGTCCACCACTGCGTTTGAAGATACACTGGGGGCGGCCGTGGTGTAGCGGTAGGGTGGTCGACCCATGATTGTAAGATTGCAGGTTTGATTCCTGCCTTGCACGCCCATGAGTCAAAGTGTCCTTGGGCAAGACACTGAACCCCACCTTGCCTCTGGGGGTGGGCAGGCGCCTGTGTTTGGCAGCGGAGCCGCCACCAGTGTGTGGCCGGGTGAATGGGTCTGTGACTGTAAAGCGCTTTGGGTCTTGTAGGTAGAAAAGCGCTATATACGTATACGCCATTTAAACATTTGTCACCTTCCTCACTTTACATCTGTCCTCTGCCTGCTCTTTTTTGGTTTATTAATGTAAGCTGTTACTGTTGCAGTCACCAAGTCTTCCTGTTTTTGTCTTAAAATAGATGCCTCAGTCTGTTTGTGTTTGTCTCTTTTCTACTCTGTTGGATCCAAACCGGTCAGAGCAGATAGTTCCCCATTTTGAGTCTGTTTATTTAATGAAATTTTTAAATGCTTATTTATGAATAAATACATGGTCAGTCATTTTTGAAATTTCTTCTTTGTCTTTTAGCTTCTCCCTTCTTCACACCACCATCCTTTGCTCTGTTCACACTCTTCCCAGCCACCTCTTTATGGAAGCGTTTCTATAGCATAATTAGAAATAAAAATCAATTCCAGAAATGCTTTTTCATTTTCCAAATGAAGCTGCACTCGTTGACTCAAAATTAAAATGAAAAAGCAATTTGCCAAACCGCTTTTTCTTTTTCTTCTTCAACACAGTTCATTCTGTCACTTAATTAAAATGATAAAGAAAATGGTATTCGACATTTCATTTCAAAAGGTTCTCTGGTAAATGTGTAGCAAAATTCAAATATCTAATGTGACAATTAAAATGGATTAACAGAAATGCGTTTTCATTTTCATAATGCAAGTGCATCAAATGACTTAAAAAATCAAACCTTCAAAATGCTTTTTCATTTTCTACTTGAACATTGCATATTCTGTGACATAATTAAAGTGAAAATGAAAAGAGGGATTCGCATTTTCGTTTTCACATGCATCGCGCCAAAAGTGTAGCATAATGAAATTCCAGTCACGATTTCCAGGAGGGAGGCAGGACCATGACGTCAGTGCTCACTCCTAGCCCTACCAGCAAACAGTGTTGCCAGATTGGGAGGTTTTGGTTCTAGATTTGCGGGTAAAAATGGCTTTGGGCGAGTAAGCGTAATTTGGGCGTGTTTAGGGTCGGTTCGGTGGTTTTTCTTTTCCCATGAAAATATGGTAGCGCACTAAGTTAAGCTGGGTGGCTGTTGGAGTTCCGTTAATCTTCTAGGTACTAGAGCTTTGTGAATGAACCAGGCCGCGTGTGTGACCAGCTAATGTTTTTAGCCTCATCGCTACATGGAGCAGTGTCTGTGTTTATCTCACTTACAATGCATGGAAGACACGGAGAATGTTAAGAGATCAGGTTTATTTATTTTAAAGAGTTCTATTCCTATATTTACCTCGTAGTACTTTCTTTCTATTATTTATCCTCTCCTGTCTTACCCCATTAAACTTTTTTTATATCTTTCTAGTTTGCACGAGAGCACAAGACGCCAAAGCCAAATTACTTGTACATGCACTGTACTTGGCCAATTAAGCTGATTCTGATACATGGTAACCATTAGGGGTGTTTGAAAAAATCCTTTCAGTGATATATCGTGATAGTTTATTCTGCGATACTTATATCGATTCAAAATGCTGTCAAGACGATATTTATTTTATTTTTTTATGAGCGTCCTTCAGCGGCTGACTCTTGTTTTCCACTCAATCCTCAGCTTGCTGCTAATTAGCTGAGCCAAGTGATTCCACATTGTGATTGACTGAGCACACCTGATTTAGGTAGTCAGCATCAAGCAGTCCAGGGAGAGCTGGAAAACAGGCTGGGTTGTTGCTCTTGAAGACCAGGGTTGGCAGCCCTGTACTAGCAGCTGAATGTTCCGACATCCTCAAACGGCTATCACAACTTGAGAAGGAAAAGGTAACGCACAAATGCAACTCTATGGGAGAAAGAACACCAGATGGAGGTGGGCTATACCATATTCCCAACCAGAAAATGGGAACATAGCCCCAATAATGCCATTAGGCAGAGCAAGGCAGGAATTGACCAGAAAATGAACACCAAGCAATTCCCACACAACAAACTAGATGAATAATGCGCATGTAAATACCTTAAGATGAATGTGGTTGCTGAAATTTGTAAACGCTAGGCCTGCACAATAAATTGTACATTTATTGTTATCGCGACAGGAAGCTGTGCAATATGCATATTGCAAAGGTCGGCGAAAATTGCGATTAATGGCAACCTTAAATGTGCTAAAACAATCTTATGGCAGCTTGACGTATATAACGAATCAAAAAAATCTCTTTATGCATTTGGCCAATCGAATGGAACCCTTTTTTGTTAGATGCTTGCCTCCTACAGCAGTGTTTTTCAACCGGTGTGCCGTGGGAGACGGTCAGGTGTGCCGTGGGAAATTACCCATTCACTGACCTAAAAACATTTACCATCTCCAGGATATCAGCTCTGTGTTCATCCAGACAGGCCCTAATAAAACACTGAGTAGTTAGGAATATAAAAGATCGCAAAAGACTTTTTTCTTTGTGTTTATTTGATTCTATTAAAGACATTTTGACAAGAATGACAGTACCGCGATTTAGCCGTAGCTACAGCTGTTTTCGGAAAAGTCCCACCCCTTTAACTGTCTCTTCTGTTCTTGGAGGATTAATCACATGTCATCAGTCTGACCAATAAAAAGGGGTTAAAGTCTTCACTTCCTTGTTCCAATTCTGCTCATAAAAATCGCTTAGTTCCAATAAAAATACCAGCTAAAACTCGTCTTTAACTGTGTAGCTTTCCGCGGGATCTGGTATCAGACCGTGGAACAAGTGAACAAAACAATGAAGCTCAGAGAAGCAAGTCTGTTTGCGTTCGGCGGCTGTTCGCTCTACATCTCCCATGATGCATTGGGTTAAAGTAACATCGTCTCAGTTCACAATGACTCTTCTTTGTCGAATGTCTTGAAACCACAACGAACACACATGAAACAGTTTTTAAATCTTCTAACTTAACTTCTATTACATCTATTACATTAAAAAAAACATCTGCAACTTCCAGCTTTTTCTGCCACAATTATCACAAAAATGCATGTGAGATTGCACAGGGGCTGTAGATCAATACAGACAGAGTTTCTCCTTTTTTTTTTTTTTTTGGATGCTGGTGTGCTGCGGAATTTTTGTCAAGGTTAAAGTGTGCTGTGGCTCAAAAAAGGTTGAAAAACACTGTCCTACAGTATGTATAGTCATTTGGGGTCTAATTTTCATGGTCGCGATGAACATTGGTGAATGAAATGACCAGCCTGCCCGCAGTAAAAACAGGCACCCTCCTCTCTACGTCTCTGTCGTTCCTCAGGTGTTAGTTTGGAATGTCCTATTTGCATAGGTTCCTCTGCGGGTTTTCCAGCCTGCTCAGGAGAAACGGAGTGGAGTGATTCAGTTATAATATTAGAAGGAAGGAGATTGACAACAGTTTTCTTCTCATAGCGGGAGCGTTCTGCTTGGCGTTCTCGGAGACGAACGTCTGACCGAAGAGCCGCGGTGACAAGCTCCTCAAAAGTTCTGGCTTCAGGCTGTGAGCATAAATGATCCTTGATAAAGTCATTGAGAGACTGATAGAAAACTCCTTTCAGTGCGATGTCCGGCCACCCAGCCTCCACCGCCAGAATACGAAAATCAATTAAATGTTCACTCACTGATCTGTTGTGTTGTCTGAGAGCTAGTAGTCGGCGTGTAGCTTCCTCCTCCTAGCGGGGCTGGTCAAACACCAAACGAAATTCCCAGATAAACCATTCGAATGGGACCTGGAAAATGGGGTTAGCCGTAAGATAAGCCTGCACCCATTGGAGAGCCTTACCCCTGAGGGAGTTAACAATGAGAGTTATTTTGCTGTGATCAGCGTGGTAATGTCGCGGAGCTTGCTGAAAGGTCAGCTGGCATTGCAGGAGGAAACCCCCGCAGGCCTCGACGTCCCCCTGGAAGATTTCCGGTTGGAGCCGGTCATTTCGTTAGCTCCACTATCGGTAGCAAAGACGGGATTGCCGACGGCGGAAGGTGAGGCGCTGGCCGTGGAGGTGGCTGATTGCTGCCCGGTAAGTTCCATCAGAGCTTGTGAGATTCCATCCAAGCGGCAAAACAGGTCCTGTTGGGTGGAAGCCATTTGATGGAGGGATTCAGCTATGCCTTACTGAGTGATGGCTAGGCGGAGTCCTTCCGGGTCAGCTGGGTCTGGGTTGTGGCCAGTCCGTTCTGTCATGGGTGCGATGATGAAACAGACCCAGTTGCTGAAACCCGGAGGGAGACTCAGACTCAGGAACTTGGCTGTAAGTTTAATTAATATTAAACGTCCAAGAAATAAGCGTGAGCTTGGAAGTAGGAGAGTCTGGTAGGAAGTTCCAGTGGAGTATCCAGAAGAGCGTCTGTAGTTTGGCGCCGAGAATCCAGTGAGCGCGAGGACGCGCAGAGGCGGAAGATCCTGAGCGCAGCGAGGAGGACTGCGTGGCTTGAACAGCCTGAGATGTGGAGGAACCAGCGGCACCCGTGGAGAGTAGGAGCTGAGGGCGTAGGACAAGACAAGGCAAGAGCGTGACTTGACTTGGGAGAAACGAGACTTAACTTGAGGCCAGGCGTAGGCACCGGAGAGAGTGTAACTAACTGGCTTAGAATGCTGGGGTGGATCTCCTTATGAAGGTCTGCCGGTGATGAGGTGATGAAGTGCAGCTGGTTCCAGTGAGCAGAGTTGGGAGGGGGAAGGTGGCTGACGGAGGCACCGTGACACTAATTTAAGTTATGTTGACTCTTATTTAAATTATATTGCTGATGTGAAATGAAAATTATGTTTTTAGTTGTTTTGCTATTTGTTCATGTCTCGCAAGTTATATCCTCATCGTAATATTGATCACTAATATCGTAAATCACAAGTTTTCCTCATATCCTGAACGCTATGTTGAAAATGCTACTTACTTAATTCTAAAGTTGTACAAGGATTTCCTTAAGAAAAAAGTGTTGAAAAGGCCATTGACGCACTAAACTTAAAGTGCTTGAAGGGGTTTGCTGAAAATGATAAAGCAAGTTGCTAAATCCATAAAAAAAAACCTAAAAGATTTGAATTTATCTTTTCTTGAGGGGCTTATCCTACAAACAAATAAATGTGAACTTGAAACGTGTGTGTGAACTTCTCAATAAAATATTCAAAAAATCTAAAAACTAAGTTTGAAATGGTATAAAAAGAACTTGAAAGGACTAAAAAAGATGCTAAAACCACTATAATAAATTAGCTAAAAAATAACTCCTTATTTATTTATATGTTGCATCTGCCCTGTTCTACGGAGTGAGCTGCTGGATGCACTGACAGGAACAGGAAGAGGATCGACAAAATACTGTGGAGATCCGGCTCCGTTCTGGGATGTTCTGTAGAGTCTGTGACTGCGAGGAGAGGAGGATGCAACAGAAAGTGGAATCCATCATGGATAATCTTCATCATCCTCTGCATGAGACCATTGGTACACTGAGGAGCTCCTTCAGTCAGAGAATGAAACACCCTCTCTGCAGGAAGGAGCGTTTTTACAGATCTCTCCTCACATCACTCATTAGACTCCACAATGCATCATAGATACTTAACACTATTTTTTTTTACTGTTATTTATTGTTTAGTGTTACTTGTGGGTTACACGGTGGTAAAATGGTTAGCACTCTTGCCTCACAGCAAGAGGGCCTCGGGCTGGAAGACCTGAAACAGAATCACCAATGGGGGACCTTTCTGAGTAGGGGTGTGCCAAAATATCAATATGGTGATATATTGCGATATTTAGTCCCGCGATCGATTATCGATACGTCTTCATCAAGTATCGACCTTTTATTTACGTTTAAAAACCCTGTAAAACGTTATATTCATCATCCTTTGGTAAGACAATTCCTCGGAGGGTCGATAGGGGGCGCTCGTTGCGAGATTGGCTGTTGCGGGCGGACGAAGAAGAACACACATTCAAACAAAGATGGCGGAGCGGGAAAACAATGAGAAGCGAGGGCAGCAAGTTAAAAGACGCGCCGGCAGCATTGAAGCTGCATCACCCGGAGTTGTGAGAGAAAGCTGTGGCTGCTGCTGGCCTGAAGCCGACACAGACCGACGCGGATACTTTTTTTTCAGACGAAGCTACCGCCGTCTTCTGAGAGACAGAGCAGCGGCAATAACGGAAAACGGTCCCTGCAGCGCGGTGGAGAACAAGGGATTTGGGTTTTATTGAATGCAGTAGAGCCACGCTTTGACATTCCCTCTCAGAAATACTGAAAAAAGGAACCCTGTACTGTTTGTCCAGACCAGAGCTACGGCTGAGATAGAAACGGAAGAAAGAGAGGCATCCTTGCTCTTAGACCCCCCTTCTCCTCTAAGCAGCGGTAGATGAGCGGCGTCTTGATGCTAAAAAGCCTGAGGTTCTCCAGAAAAACATGAACATAAACATACATCACATGCAGCTTTTCCCCAAACGTGTTGTTCACAAAAACGTTAACTTTTAGATGCACTTCAAGTTCTTTATGTATTTTATCCCTGGTTATTTATTTTGAAAGCAGTTTATGTCTTAAATAACTTAAAGGAAAGGTCCTAGCTACTTGATTTTTATTTTTCTGTGAGAATTATATTTTTGTTTACACCACATTTGCACTAAATGTTGTCATTTATTTTTTAACAAAGACACTATAATTTGTTCACAGAATTAATATCTGATTTTCAGCTATTTTTTAAATTAAGCAATGGCTATGGTTTTGTTTTTCTGAAGTTAATACCAATGTGTCTGGCAGCTACTTGACTCATTCATTTTTTATCTTGTTTACAGCAATTTTGTACTAAATAATGACACTGCTGTTCATGTTCACTATTGTTTAAACTGAATTTTACAGATATTTCCAAATGAAAATTGTCATTGTTTGTCAAAGACAGAGTATTACTGATTTCAGCAATGTTACACAAAAGTCTGTTATTCATTACACCAAATAGGACACAAGTTGTTTATTATCATTGTGTTTAAAAAATAAATGGGGAAATATTTTCCAAAAAGCTGTTTTTAAAGTTCTTCTTTCTTAAAGTTTGATATATCATGAGTTGTTAGAGACGAGATATATTGATTATCGCATTATCGCCATATCGTGATAGTATCATTATCGTGAGCAATGTATCGCAAATCGTATCGTATCGTGAGGTACCCAGTGATTCCCAGCCCTATTTCTGAGTGGAGTTTGCATGTTCCTGTGGGTTTTCCCTGGTGACCCCGGCTTCCTTCCACCATCCAAAAACATGCTTCATAGTAGGCCTGCACAATATACCGCAAATTCATCGTTATCGCAATATCCAGCTCTGCAATATGCATATCGCAAAAGACGGCAAAAACCGCAATAAATCGTAAACCTTAAATGTGTTAAAACAATCTTATTGCAGCTTGAGGTATCAAATAAATCCCTTTATGCATTGGACCAATCAGATGGATGCCTTCACGTTGTTGACCAATCAGATGGAGGCCTATTGTGTTAGATGTTTGTCACCTATGTGACATTTGGAGTATAATTTTTAAACTGTTGCAATGAAATGGGAATTATGTTTTTGGGGTGTTTTGCTCTTTGTTTATATACCACAAATTATATCGTTATCGCAATATTAATCACCAATATCGCGAGTTTTCCTCATATCGTGCAGCCCTACTTCATAGTTTAATTGGTCACTCTAAATTGTTCCTATGTATGGGTGTGTGATTGTGGCCCTGCAACAGACTGGAAACCTGTCCAGGGTGCGCCCTACCCTCACCAAAGAGTGGCCGGGATAGGCTCCGACAGCCCTGTGACCCAGAAAGGGACAAAAACAAGTTTAAATGGTGTTGTTTGTTATCTGCTGTTTTCATAGGGCTGTGGTAAATCTATTTTCCCATTGTGGGATCAATAAAGTTCTATTCTAAATATGGAAACATTTAAATGGGTCAAACGTTAATCAAGAGTAAAATGTTGAAAGAAATGCAAAACATTTTCCAAAATGCTAGTTCTACATAAGACTATGTTCTGCTTCTGAAAGATCTACAGTATGTATATGTTCTATTGAAAGTGTGATGCTGCATTCACACCAAATGTGATTCACGCATCAAATTCGGGTCAGACACCTCTCTTTCGACACCTGGCGATTTCGCTGCTTGATGACTGTCTTAAAATGTGTTCAGAAAAGAGGCCCAGAGAGGTCCAATGGAAAAGCAAGTGCCCAAGAAGTACTGGGAAATTCCAGAACTGGAAACTGCCAAAAAAGAAGCCAGGCAGATAAACAGGCTGTTCTCAACTTAACCTGCAACACACTCAGTGGCGGGGTCACAACAGCAGAGCAGACCCACCAAGGCTGGAAACTGAACAATACTGGAAAAGTATGTGGGAGAGAGAGACGGCACGCAACAGCAACGCTCAATGGCTGGTCTCTCTGACAAAAAAACACAGGAACTGAATCCAGTGACCATCACAGAGTCTCAACCCGGTTGGTAATTTATTGTCCATTTGCCAGACTGTCAGAAAAGCTAGTAACATAAAAAAAATCCTAAACAAAAACCTCTAGCTCCCATGCCTCTGATAGAGAACCAGGCTTGGTGAGAAACCACCTGCAGAGGATGAGAAGAGATGTTTTTTTTTTTTTTTAGTTTCTCGTGTTCCTTCCTCCAGATATTATCATTACGATATTGTCAACATTTCAAAACTTTTATTTAAAAAAAACTACGTCTATATATATTTTAATATAACATTGGTTTGGAAAATGCAGTAGATATTAGTATGATAAACATATCAAAATAATAAATCAAGTGTACTGTCTCTTTAAGTCCGCTCGCAACTCTTTCCCTGTTAGCCTCCTGCTATCTGTTTTTTTTTTCATGCATCAAAATGGCCGTCGCTCCTGAGAGCAGAATCCTCACTTACAGCCTTTTTAAATGGAGTTCCTACTCCTCGACATATTTACCAGAGTGAGTATTTGGCACGTTCGTGCGCTGCAATTTCTGTACTTGCAGGTGGCCTCAGTTCCCCTGTTGATGGTTTCGCCGACCCGCCTGGCCTGGCTCGTCTGGGGTCCGGCTCAGCTAGCTTAGCTTTCACGGTGGTGGTGGGTTCGTTTGGTTTTAACGCGCTGGCACTCCGGCGACACTTGAACGCCCGAGCAGTATGTCAGACAGAGTGGGATGAGGTATTAAGTAGTCCTTAAAAACCATCCTGGGAACTTTTTCATTCAACTTTGCACCTAAATTTGATTGTGATGAGTTGGGGGTCCAAAGAGACATGTGTAAGTTAGAGGTTTTTCTCATAAAGTTAGCAAATGAGAACAAAACGACACGTTTTAATAGAAAAACAGTATCAGTCAGCAATATTACTATTCATTAGGTCCTATTTTATAGTTTTTTTTTAATTACCGGAGGGCAGAATATGTTAGAATTTTAAACATTTTGGTAGTTTGGTGCGGCCGTCCGCACACCGGCACCAAGCATACAAATATTTAACGCAGGCCGTCAGGACTCCAGAAGGTAACTCCTGTTATCTAACCTCATAGCTGCAATGCTAATGAGCGGTTCCCTGAAACAATACCTGACAAGCGAACTGTCACACTTTTCAGCGCATTCATGCATTTAATTCTCATTAAACATTGAGATGTCTGACATCAAGCAGTAACTGATTGCTGTCAGCCCTCGCGGGGCCGTGAAAGTCAAGCTAGCTTACCATAACAGCAGAATGTGGAAGCTAACAGTCTGTTGTGATGCCAAACATAAACATTTCGGGTTTTTTTCTCCATCGTTTGTTTTATGTAAACTTCTATTACAGGAGAAAATAAAAGACCCTAAAATGTATTAAATTCCATTCTAACATACCTCAAGTTTGTTGCCTTATCTTTCACATGCTAGTATTGTTATCACAATCTAATCCTAAAACACGTGGGAAAATATTATAATTCTATAAGAATATTATAAATGCTGTGCAACAAAATTATTTGACATGATCGTTTTAAAGGGCCCATATCATGCTAAATCAACGTTTTGAGTTTTTAAGTGTATTATGTTAATTCCTCACTAAACCCCAAAGCGGTATTTTGATCCATTCATTAATTTCTGAGCATTTATGGAGTGATATTTATGCCACCACGTTGCACACAAAACTTTCTAAGTTGCAAATGAAAATATTAAACATTTGCTTTAAATTTTTTTTCTTTTTTCTTTCAAGAACTATTTTTTTTTTTTTTTTTTTTTTTTTTTTTTTTTTTGCTTTCAAAAAATATTTTTGCCTTTGCAACACAAATGTTTTCGCACGCCTTGTGTCTCATGTCGCTTTTTTCCTATCTTTGATTTTGCTCTCCTAATTTTCAGTTTAGCTGACATAGCTGCCATCAACAAGCCTGCTGATTGGTTTTCTAACCAATGCAATCCCCATATTCTCCAACATGGGCTCTGTCCGAATTCCCACCCTAACTGCTAAAAAACTATCTTAAATTCAGGGTACTATGTAGTGCCCTGAATTTTAAAAGCAATTCAAACACCAAGCTCACTACTCTTTTTTTTTTTTTTTTTTTTATTTATTTATTTATTTATTTTATATATAATCGATCTAACAAAGTTTAAATCTAATTGATATGAGCATTTTGCACCAATTATTTATGAGTCCACTGTCTTTTAAAGATAAAAACATTGATGGTTTATTAAAAAAAAACATTTAAAGAATTTGTTTTGGCAAAAATTGTTTTGACACAATGCCTATCTAGTGAGCATTGATGCACACTGGTTTTTCGCACTTCTTGGACATTTCTAGGGCACTCGATTTTGGAATTGTAGATTTTGATAGCACAACAAAATGGCGAATGCACTATATAGTGCACTATATAGTAAATAGTAAAGGAATTTGGACACAACCATGGTGTCTGCTACTAAGGCTCAGAAGCCGAACCATCTCTTTTTACCCTTGATTTTGTATCTTTGCCTGAATTTTTTTTTTAATCATTTTAAAATTAATTCATACTTTTTTTTTCTTTTTTTTAGCATTGATTAATTTTTATTTAGTCAGATTTGTGAATTTATGGCTGAGGGTTAGGAAGGGTTAGTGAAACTGTACCTGAAACTGTTGACATTACGCTATATCAACAGGCCTGTGTGTAATCTGTGAATCCTCTGGTGCAAAATATTGGTAAAAAGTTTGATTTTCTTTAAGACCTGTATGAAAAAAAGATATTTTTTTTTGGTTTGTGAAGTTCTAAATATTTTCCGTCGGTGATCTTCGGCCCGGTCAGTTTAACCTTCTAAAGGCCCCCGCTGTTCCATTCTGAAGCCATCTTTTTCTGGTAGTTTATCTGTGTCTTGCTGAAAAATGAAAGGCTGACCATGAAAAAGCAGTTGATGATTAATCTTTTACTTACTGAAAGTTTCCTAACCTAGCTTTGCTTATTTTGTAGGAATATTTTGGTGGATAAACCGAACGATCAGTCTTCCAGGTGGTCTTCTGAGAGCAACTACCCTCCACAGGTAGGCTTGTCTGCTGAACTCTCAAGAAAAAAAATCTAAAAAAAATCTGTAAATGTAGATAATTCTGATCATTTAAACTCCTTGTATTATATTAAGTGATTATATGCATGTAAACCTGTGTTTGAGATTTGTTTCTTAGTGCAGAGAGTTTTTGCTGTTTGGCTGCCAGACAGAAGAGTTTAAAAATATGTTGACACGGAGGAGTAGGCATCTGCCTCAGTGACTGATAGGCGTTCAGGTAGCTGGTTTCACAACGTTTCCACATTCCTAACGGTTTGAGAGGAGACTGTTGTAACAGGTTGTTCTTTTTGTTTGTTTGTTTTTACACATCTTCATGTAGGAATGTAAACCAAAGCAGAAACAAATGAGGCGTATACCAAGCAGCAAATGAATCCTTTTGAAGCAGCAACTTTTCATTGGTGCCGGTTTTTCTCCCAATAGCGTTCGGCTCCTCCAGTTGAAATGCAAATCCATGACAGTGTTTTGTATTTGTAACAGAAGAAGTGCAACAACTGCAGTTTCTGTCTGCACAACACAACACTTTTGGTACTGTTGCTTAACATGTTGTAGTTTTTGAAGGACTAGTAAAATGAAGCATACGAAGCCCCCAGGTGCCAGTGGTAAAAAAAAAAAAAAATCGGATAAACCGTGCCCACGGATTAATCAATTGTGCTCTTACTGTTGTGCAATCATGCGTGCGCACACATTGCTCGGAGACTTCCATTGGGAGTTTGGATTCATACATGACCGGTGTTCGGCCTGCAATAAGTGTTTGGGGCCCTACGACAAATGATGACGTCACACTATTTGATTGGCTGTATGTTGGTCCGATGACGATAGTGATTGGTCTGGACAAATTATGGTACGACAGTAGAAGAAATTGAGAATTCCGTTGTAAACAAACGAAGCTGCAGCATAGAGCGAGATGATCTTCTAAACAGGCTTTTATTATTGTTATGATTATTATTAAGTGCCTGTTCGCTTATAGTTTTTTAAATCCAACTTGACCCGGATGGTTGCTTCCAAGGTTCAGGTTTCCACGGCGTGTGTTAAAAAGTGATAATGGACACTTAAGGCCATTAACCCGCTTATACCATAGTCACTTGCAAAAGAAATAAATATAACCAGGTTTTAGTCCTTAATTCTGTTTTTTTTCCCCGATTTGAATTGCTTTTTTCACGAAAAGCGCACTATTTGTTACGTGGTGCGGCGCCTTGTGTTTGTCATGGTAACGTGACAAGGCGCCGCACCACCGATGCAGTCAAGATTCAGTGATATAAAGCGATATGTATATATGTTGATCGTCCCTGATGAGTTGAATAAAGCATCAGTTCAGAGAGAAAGTTCACCTCTTACCGCTTGTTTTTGTCCAGATGATGAAGCTAAAGGTTGTTTTAAAGAAGCCGGCGCAGTGATACAGAACATTTAAGCTATGTGACCGGAACTTCTTTTTGGGGTGTGCGGTTATCACTTTTTGACGCACACCCAGCAGCCAATCAGAATTGAGTATTTACCCGGACCATGGTATAAGATTAGGTTAATATGTGCTAACAACATTTAGCCGTAGATGAACTTAAACTGGAATAACATCAGCCATTATTTTGTCTGGACCCGACTGGTAATTTACATGATTGTTTGCACGGTTTCTCAGGACTGTTCTTTCCCGTCCCAAAGCCTCTCCTCTGCTTGGAGATACAAATCTCCCGGGGACGAGGTTCTGCGGTCCGAAGCCTCCTCCGTAGTACACACCATAACAAAGCACCCTCTCCTGCTTGCAAACACGAAGCTACGAGTCCAGCTGCTCTGCTCAGAGACTACGCAACAGTACAAGCACAATTGATTAATCCATTGGCACAGTTTAGCAAACCATGGGCATAGTTTATCAGATTTTTCCCTGATCCGATTCATAGTCAATATTTATTTATTTTGAACAATCCTATAGAATCCGGTTCACTGACCTAAAATGGATCCAGGATATCTTCACCTGCACCTCTCTGTAATGGCTTTGCTGCTCCTTCTGGGTTTTACTCTGAGAGAAATGGGCCAGAATGGTCCTGCAACGAGAAGTGCAGGTGAAGTTTTCCAGATTCCTTTGATATCTTCAAGATAATGAAGTGTAAATGAAATATGTGACAAACACGCATTAAACAAGAATGAATGTCAAATCCATTCACGTTTTAGTTTCGTAAAGTTCAGCCCAACGTTGTTTTTCCACATCCAAATAATCCAAAAAAAAAAAACATTATGAGAACATTCTAGCACAAAAGGGTTTTTACAAATATTCACCTTGTGTGTCAAAAGATCTTAACATCTGTCCAACATAGGACAAGTTAAAAAGAGAAGAAATGGAACATTGCAGAGGAAATTTATCTGCTCTGAATGAAGAAACCTGCTGGACCACATCCGCAGTTTTCAAATTGATTAGATTAGGTTTTGCTGTGCATGTCCCGCATAAAAGGAGCAAAAAATACGACAGGAACACAAACTACCAGTAGTTCATTTTCCAAAGAGCCAATCAGAGGTTAACAGTAGCATGCTTTACTGTCAGAATTCTTTTGTTCATTCAGCAGTCTTCTAAACTATAGTTTGTAAACTAAAGAATGGCTGTAATTCAGTTTTTATTTTTTACTGTAAGCAGACTTTTTCTGTCTAGAAGAGATTCTGTTTATTTATTTATTCTTCTTGATTGGGCTGAGAGAAGCTGCCGGAAAGATGTGGGTGAAGAAGGAAAAAAAAGAAAAATGTAGCCAAAAAGCCATTTAACCTCCTCAGAAAGAGCGGGGAAAATAGGAATTCCAGAATGAGACGTTTTCCAAAAAACAAATACAGACACAATCACTGAACCAGCTCATTTGTCTTGGGATTTAGAGGGAAAGTCCCAGGTTTGTGGTCTCGCCAGGACAGAGGACAGGCTCTGTTCCTCTCATGTTTAGCAATTAAAACAAAGCTTGGGCCAAATGACCAAGAATCTGATATCCTTCAACATGAGTGCAGCATCTGGGCTGAGCAGTCACAGGTTTGCTCCAATGAGCTCCTTTTATTATTAATTTTAGTGCCCATAAAAACTCAGGTAACGATTCTTCAGCATGTCAGTGGAAGGAAAGTGGGTTTTTTTCTCCTTTGACTGATATCAGCTGATGAGAAGATGTTTTCTGCTGGCTTTGATATCAGTCCTTGGACCGCTGGCGTCAGCTGTCAGACATAATGGCTGCAGCAGATTTGTCATTAGATGTCCTGACTCTAGAGAGCCCGGCTGTCATGCAGATCCAGTCCTCGATTATATGTGATGTTCCTTGGTTCCAGGATATTTACTGCTATGTGCTAATGGAATTACCAAGCAAAGCCTCACACAGACTGCATTAAAAGCAACTGTCGGTATCAGCACTGTCCCTCTGACCTCCAATCTTCTGCTTGTTTTTTTTTTTTTCACCAGTTTTTAATCTTAAAATTGGAAAGGCCTGCAATAGTTCAGAGCATCACCTTTGGGAAATATGAGAAGACCCATGTCTGCAACCTGAAGAAATTTAAAGTATTTGGTGGAATGAGTGAGGAGAACATGACAGAGCTTCTGTCCAGGTGAGGACCCATCAGTTTTTTTTCCTCTTTCTAGTTCCAGCAGAGCTACATCTCTCCATATTTCTGTGACAAATGTTGGGAACTCTGCAGTGAGTATTTTTGGAGCACTTTGGAGTCAATGGGAAGATCTACCCATTGTCTACAGATACCGAGCCTGTGAATCAGATATTGGATGTTGAACGTCCAAATCTTTCTGACTGTAGTGGCTTGCTATTGATTCAGGAGGATTGTGTGTGGAATTGATAAACTCCTGAACATTCTACTATGTTCAATAGCATATTGTATTACCAAGAGCTGTGACGGTGTGGGATTTTGATCACTGCGGGGATGAAGCATCAAGAGTTGAGGTGTTAACTTCACACACCCCCCTGTATACAAAATCCCCCGGCCGCGTCTCGCACTCAAAAACGCACGAAGCTTGTAATGGAAATTAATACAATGGACATTAATAATTGTAATGCAGTATGCTGCATGACAAATAGAAAAATAACAGTAACAATAACTAACTAACTAATTGGATAACTATACTGGTAAACCATAACAACCTTTTTAAAGTGCAAAATAGAGCAAAAAGTGACCAAGTGTCGCTTAAATGAGTCGTGCTGCTGCTTTTATTTGTCCGTCTTCATGTTGCGTAACAGGAACACCAACATGTTAACCTTGTCAGGTTTCAACAAGGATCTTAATGGGGTGGCGATGTTGGCAGTCGCACTGAAGACACACACGGATGGAGTGCTTGTAGCGCATACGACAAATATTTTCTTGCCACTTTTGACAGAATAGGGAATCGAGCCTGATTATTCCGCCACAGGCAAGCGGATCAGAGTGCAGATAGAGGGCTTCCTCCTGCAAATATCTTGTGACTTCAGTGTCTGCATGGATTCTTTTTGGACTGTTGTAGTTACACTATTGTCTTTTATGCCTGTGTTTGTGTGTATTTAATTTAGCATCATCTGTAAACATTACAAGTACTGAAACATGGCAAGCAGTTAATGAAAATCAGACAAACACAAAAAAAAGTCCCCCATAATATGTATAATGGACTGCCCCTCCCTTGCGCAGGAGGATGCGGGCTTTTTCCAACAAAGCCCTTGACGTTTGAACACAGGACTCACAGAAGAAGTAAATTATTAGCAAAGATGAATGTGTGTTTATTATAGTTCAAATCACGCACCATATGCAGTCCTGTTACCTTCAAAAAGAAAAAGAAAAGAAAAAAAATGTGCGGTGATGAGTCATCACCACGGTGATGCGGTTATCGTCACACCCCTAGTATTACGGCCTAGTACTACTACATCTGCAACTAAAATGCTGCTTCTTGAATGATCCATAGCTCTGATCCAGCATGTGGCTACATTTATTGCCCATATAGACACATCTTTTTTAAAAAAATACTTTTTTTAATTGAAAAAAAAAGAGAAAATGAGCAGGTTGAAGTTCATTTCAGTTCATCAGAAATGCTCATAGTTTTAGAAACTAAATACTTTTACCAACAATCACTGTTTGTCCTGGACATAAGAGGAACACAACAAAGAAGGGAACATTCAGATTGACTTTATCATTTTGTTGCTTTTAAAAGATGTGTTAGTGTAAAAGTGGTGCATTTTCCTGCAGAAAGAAAGAATCAAAAGGAAATGGTTTACTCCTTTCTGAAATGCATCAAGTAATGGATCAACCGCCATCATTTCTTTAGTAAATTCATGTCATGTTGTCTGTTTCTGTGCATCTGACAGTGGCCTTAAGAATGATTACAACAAGGAGACATTTACGTTAAAGCACAAGATTGACGAGCAGATGTTCCCCTGCAGATTTGTCAAAATAGGTAAAAGAAGTGTTTTCCAAAGTCTGCTGAAACTTGTTTGCCATGATCTCACATATATCACGCTTTTCCCTGCAGTGCCTCTGATGTCTTGGGGTCCAAGTTTTAACTTTAGCATTTGGTACATTGAACTGCACGGCATAGAAGACCCAGATGTGGTGCAGCCCTGCCTTAACTGGTACAGCAAGGTAAGAACTGGAAGGCGTACATGTGCACCAAGCGTCCTTTTATGGTACCTCTGGGATTTGGGCCAAACAGCGGAGCAAACGGGAGCCTTCCGTGCCCTGTGAGGTCCGCTGGTCCACAGCCTCTCTGTCTGACTGTGATCAGTCACAGGGAGCTGTGAACATGGTGGTTAACAGCCAGCAAGAATGCAAACTGTCCCACAGACTAGTGGTGCCACAAGGTTTGCATGTGTTATGTGTAATTATTTTATATGGTATCATTCAGTTTGAATGTTTTGAACAGAAGACAGAATTTGTGGTAGAGAAGGCAGTTATCATGGCAGAGACATCTTGGAATAAGTGGAACTTAGAAAGTTTCAGATTTTGTCACAGATCACAGCAGACAACCCCTCTGGTCACTGAAAAAGTCCCCTCTGATGTTTGTTTTCACTCGCACAAGAGAAGCAAGGCTGGTCATTCTGTGATTTTGTGACCTTTCCTTAGATTTGACCTTTAGGCTTTCATAAAATCTGCCGCTCTGAATGCGAAGACGGAGAGCAGAGCTAAACTCAGGCTGAAGCACTGTGCCGGGTCTCGTTCCCGTCTCTGTTCAAACGGTACCTTGTCGTTTATGATAACATTCAGGGACAGCACTGGCAGCATTGCAGTCTAACAAAAGATCTTCAACTGTTTAGGACCGTGATGACTTAAGCGAAACCATGGTTCTTCAGGGGAATCACCCACTGGTGCCCCCACAGTCATGAATGAGTGCAGCGTATCATGCTCTTGCCAAAATCAGGAACGTTTGATATTCCAGTAATGTTCACAGAGTGAACC
Organism: Oryzias curvinotus; assembly: GCA_023969325.1. Lineage (NCBI taxonomy): Eukaryota > Metazoa > Chordata > Actinopteri > Beloniformes > Adrianichthyidae > Oryzias > Oryzias curvinotus. Next base: position 1,370,338 of record CM043728.1, on the reverse strand, counting down.
ATCTTAACAGAAAAAAAAAACAGAGCTGTTGAAATCTCTGGAAATTCCCCAAAAAAGTAAAACTGAAAAATCCCATTCCCCCAAACCCTTTACTGTGTTTCACACTGAACTCACAGGCTGATCATTTCTTCTTATCCTCCTTGAGATGATTCTACATCTTCATTGAAGTCCAGCTGTGTTTAGTTAAACTGACTGGACTTGCTGTCTATAGAAGACCTTCCAGCTCGCTGTGCGAATGACTGGTTGCAATTGAAGGAAAAATGAATGCGGCTAAGTACAGAGATATGTTGGAAGAAAACCCCTTCCAGAGTGAACAGGACCTTCGACTGTAGGTTCCACTTCCAACAAGACAACGGCCCAAAGCACACGGCTGAAATAACAAAGGAGGGGCTTAACAACAAATCTGTGACTGTTCTTGACTGATCCAGCCAAAACCCTGACCTATTCCTAATTGAGCATCTCTGGAGGGAGCTGAAAATGGCTGTACACCAACATTCACAATCCAACCTGAGGGAGCTGGAGAGGATCTGTAAGGAGGAATGGCAGTGGATTCCCAAATCCAGCTGTGACAAATGTGTTGTATCGTTTCCAGGAAGACTCGTGGCTGTACCAGCTCAAAATGATGATTCTATTCAATACGGAGCAAAGGCTCTAAATATGACCAAGGGATTTTTTCTTTTTTGTAAATATGCGGGAATTTTTTACACCTCAGATTTTTTCTTCATTATTGAGAAAAAAATAATTTTCCTGATTTGGCTGCAAAGACACGAAGGGTGACACTGGGCTCTGAATACTTTCCCTCATTAGATACTTTAACTTTTTAGTGGATTTTCAAAAAATCAATAAGATGGTGGTGCAGCAGCCGTGGTGCAGTGGTAGGGCGGTCAACCCATGATCATAACATTGCACTGTTCGATTCCCCCCTTGCACGGCCATGTGTCGATGCGTCCTTGAACTGAACCCCACCTTGCCTCTGGTGGTGGACGGGCGCCTGTGTTTGGCAGCAGAGCCGCCACCAGTGTGTGAATGTGTGACTGGGTGAATGGGTCTTTGACTGTAAAGCGGTTTGGGCTTTGTAGATAGAAAAGCGCTATATAAGTATACGCCATTTACCAAGATTGATCAAACTCCTATGAGATGATGTGGGTCTGTCAAAGCAAACATACATGACAAATCACAACGTCGAGACATGAGGTCCAGACAGTCTCATTGTTTTTCCTTCAGGGTTAGGGTAGGGTTGACTTGTGCAAACACTGTTCTGACTGCAGGGAGGGAGCTTCATTTCAGTTCCAACCTGACAAGCAGTTAAAATGTTTTATTTGTTTGTAAAATGGTGTCAGTCATGTAAAAACCGGAGCTGGAATTACCCAGAAGCCTCATTTTTATTGCAGTTTGCTGTTGTATTTGTTTACTCGCTCGTTTGTCAGGAGCTTGAGTCATCCAGAATCCAAAAAAACATGTGGGTCACCAAACCGTGTTCTGTCTTTGCAGTACAGAGAGCAGGAAGCGATCCGCCTCTGCCTGAAACACTTCCGACAGCATAACTACACCGAGGCCTTTGAGTCTCTGCAGAAGAAGACTCGGATAGCGCTGGAGCACCCCATGCTGACCCACCTCCACGACCGCCTGGTGCTGCAGGGGGATTTTGATGCTTGTGAGGAGTTCATAGACAAAGCGGTCAAAGGTATTGGGCACAGATTTTGAATGCTGTTCCTTTCCAAATGTTATTACATTTGCAGATGAATACATAGACCTGTAAGTGGTTTTTTCCCTAGTTTCCAGTTGTGTGCCACAACTTTTGATCTTGTTTCCTTGCTAGATGGTTTGTTTAACCAGTATATCAGCCAGCAGGAGTACAAGCCCAGGTGGAGTCAGATCATCCCCAAATGTAACAAAGGTACAAGCAGTCAAGAAATCAGCAGAGACGACGTAAACAGTGAGACTGCTTATTTACACAACAAAGATTCTGTCATTGACACATTTCTCTGCTCACTTCACAACTAAATTCACTCCATTTCTACCCCCTCCCTTCCATCTGTCGTCATTACTGTGCACTCTTTCCACACCTCCATTCTCCATCCATTCCCCTCATGCTCGTGTCCCCCCTCCTCTCTTCTTTTCAGGTGATGGCGATGACAACAGGCCAGGAATGAGGGGGGGCCACCAAATGGTCATTGATGTACAGACTGGTAAGACTTATGCACCAACTCCATATGCAAAGCTGTACTGCTGTCTAGTCTCCAGCCTTCCTCCTTTAAAGGAGGCCGTCTCTTAGTGTGTGTGTCACAGTGTGGGACACTGTGCGTGTGTAAGTGTGAGTGAGTTTATTTCTGGTACCAGGTCTGGTTTTCTGAGTTTTTCCGAGACAAATGTATTTCTATGTCATTATGACCAGAATAATTTTGAAAAAAGACAGAAGTCCAACAAATGGACCTTTGTCACACAGACCTGTTCCCACCGTGTTTGTTGGAAACCTAGAAATGACGCACTCTCTTCTTCTTTATTCAGCAGATTAATGTCCAGTGAAACCGCGCTGACTTGATAATCCGCTTTGTTGCAAATTCATCCTCATACTCGCAAACAAATGAAGCTACAACCTGCATGTCTGGTTGTTGTAACAACCTGCTTCCACTGTTTCTTGTATAAAAATTAAAACCAAATCTGCTGCACTTTACAGACAAGAGTGTCTACATTTATCTAAGAAGTTGCTTCTTTAAAGCAGCAAAGCAGACACACCTAGTTTACTCTTGATGGAGAGCCCCCTCCCCCACAGAGATAGTCATTTTAGGGTTAGCAGCAACAGTTCGATTCAGAATTGATTTTAGATTTACCTTGTGGATGCTGTTTGCTTAAAAAAAAAAAAAGAGAGAATTATCTTATTTATATTAAAAGAGAGCAAAAATCATAATAGTAATAGATTTATTACTGCTGGGGCTGCTTTTTGGAGATCTTTTCTAACCTAGTTAAAGTTTTTTTTTTTTAATCAAAGTTAGCATCTTTAAAAGCGATATATATCCTGATCATCATGACAGGTTTAATCTAAATATAGGCTATATATAAATATAGTCATTGTAATATTTATCTATGATATTGCGAGTTTTCCTCATATCGTGCAGGCCTAGAGCATTCTCTGTGTCTTAACCTTCACAAGGAGCTCCATGAAGTCCTGCAGGAAGTCAATGCTCTGACTCTCTCAAAACTGTAATGATTCATTTGAATTATTCAATTCGTTTGCCGATTCATAGTCGACATTTGTTCTTTTTGTGCGATCCGATTCAGTGACCTAATGACAACATATTTGTCCAGATGATGAAGCAAAAGTTTGTTTTAAAGAAGCCACCTTAGTGATATAGAACATTTAAACTATGTGAACTTATTTTTTAGGTGTGCATTATCACTGTGAATGATCACTTTTTAATCCACACCCAGCAGCCAATCAGAATCAAGTATTCACCTGGACCATGGTATAAATGTAGATAATTAGTGACTGTTCTGGGTTTATTTACCCACGATGCTTGAAGCCTGCTGGTGAAATCCATCATGAAGACTCTGATGTTGTCTAAATAATCACAGTGGTCTTGTGTTTTCCTCTGCACCACAGCTTCCTCTTTCTAGACCATGAAAGAATGGAATAAATGCTACAACTGTTAAAAGCTGCTACAATCAAAGCAGTTCATTTTATTTTGGATCCAAAAGGAAAGTTTTTATGTCTGAGATTGTTTTACTTGATTTCCTGTGTAACTATGCATTGCAATTAAAAGAAACTTTATACTCAAACACTTAAAAGTTTTCATATGTCAACGTTTTGATGCAATCAGTCTTTCCAAAAGAATTTTTAAAACAGGCCGGACAGTAAATGTTCTGGTTTTCTCACATTTTGGGAGTTCTGCATGTATGCAGGATTCTGATCAGTGTTTCTTCTGCAGAAACAGTGTATCTGTTTGGGGGCTGGGATGGCACTCAGGATCTAGCAGACTTCTGGGCTTACAGTGTTCTGGAGAACCAGTGGGCCTGCATCTCCAGGGACACAGAAAAAGAGGTAAGGAGGAAGTCAAAAAAAAAAAAAAGAAGCTCATGATTAATTATTTCCTCCGGTGACTCGGCTTAACTGTGGCTTAACATTTCTGTTGGTTTTCTGAAAGAGCTGGTCTTCTTTGTTCCAATCAGAGTGGTCCAAGTGCTCGCTCATGCCACAAGATGTGCATCGACTCACAGAGACGGCAGATCTACACTCTGGGCCGTTACCTGGACTCCAGCGTCAGGAACAGCAAGTCTTTGAAGAGTGACTTTTATCGTTACGACATCGACGCAAACACCTGGACGCTGCTCAGCGAGGACACTTCAGCAGACGGAGGACCGAAGCTGGTGTTCGACCATCAGGTACAGGCAGTGCCTGCCGTCCAGCACCTTTCCTGCCTATTGGCTGAAACATGATCTGAACAGACAGTTTGAAGTCTAATGAAGGAAAAATAATACATTGTCACATCAGAGAGACTCATTACTAATCAGTCAGTCAGAAAACAAAGAATTCCATTTACCAAATCCAAATTAGGACAATAAGAACAGATGTCTGCCTGAAGGTGCTGATGTACAGATTTTTAACATGACCAGACTGACATCCCTCTGAGATCAAAGTTTTTGTCTTCTTTCATATGTGAGTAAAACACATATTGTTGGGCCTTTTATCACACGGGATTTTATTTTAATTTTTTTTCCTTCACCCAGTGCTTCAGAAAATACCCCTAGACCGTGCTGTTGTTAATCAAGTTATATTTTAATTCCCTTGTTTGAACAATTTATTTAGAGCTTTGGCTGAGGTTGATCAGGACATCAGTCGTCTTTTATTCAGTGAGTACTCAGATCTTATACCAGATCTGAAAAGACTGAAAAGACTTGGCCATGACATTTTTTTTAGTACCCCCAACAGTCTAAGGGTAAAATGTGGCTTCATGGATCCACTTATAAACTAGAAAAACATCCAAAGTAATCCAATCGCTTTATCTGTGCTTTTTTTTTTTTTTGTGGCTGAGAAGACTGTTGACAGAAAGCTTCTCATGGGTTGATGAAATCAATTAATCAATCTGATCTAATCCGAGTTTAATAAATCGATAACCAATCCATAAAATTAGAGATTGACCTTTTATGCCTTTCCTTTTACCGTGACCTAATGCATAACAGCAGTAAAGCCAAAGTCTGTTAGCGTGATGCCAACGTATAATGGAATTTCCCATAGGACGGCTGATGCTAACGCTTGTTTGACCCAAACATGCATTGCTGCCTAAATGAACTGCTTTGTATAATCACTGGCATGAATCTTCCAAACTCCTTTTTAGCAAACATTTTTTTAAAGTAACCATTTGTGGGTAGAGCACCGTTTTTTGCTTAAACCTTCTGGAATGAAGCTATAGCGCAGCTCCACCTAGTGGCCCAACTAAAACGCAGGTTTCTTAACAATCTGCACACTCCTACAGTATTCTGAAGTATTTCATGACAGGAGTGTTATTTTGTCAGCATTTTCTCTTTGTAAAAGGTTTTGAGGTCTAATTTCATTTGACTGTGTTGAGCTCCAGACTTTTTTGTTTCTTTTTGCTGAAGTTTCCAGAACAGGCAAAGGAAAAGTGTTATAAAGCTTTCAATTTGGGATGTTGGTGCTACAGTTGTTGACAGTTTGTTTACTCTTGCTGCAGATGTGCATGGACTCAGAGAAGCACATGATCTACACGTTTGGCGGTCGTATCCTCACGTGTAACGGCAGCGTGGAGGACAGCCGCACATCAGAGCCACAGTTCAGTGGCCTGTACGCCTTCCAGTGCCAGGCGGGGTCGTGGAGCCTGCTGAGGGAAGACTCCTGCAACGCTGGCCCAGAGGATATTCAGTCTCGCATTGGACACTGCATGCTCTTCCACACTGTAAGTCTGCACAGAAACGACCTTGTATCCGAATATTTTCACAAAAGACTCACTTAGGATCATCTTTTACTGCAGAGAAACCGCTGCCTCTATGTGTTTGGAGGTCAGAGGTCCAAGACTTACCTCAATGATTTCTTCAGTTATGATGTGGACGGAGACCACGTCGAGATCATTTCTGACGGCACCAAGAAGGACTCTGGCATGGGTAAGAACTAGCTCCAAATTACTAACACTGCCGTAAGAAATAATGACTTAGAAAACCAAAAATGATCAGTCAAATCCAAGAATTATTTTCTTTTAGTCCTTTAGTTGGCAAAAAAAAAAACCATACTATGCTATACTAACAGTAAGCCTTTTATAGTAAACTATATCCATGTGCTAAAGAATAATCTTTTTAAATTAGGTCTTTTCCTGAGTGCTCTTCCTACCTGGAAGTGAGACGACTTGATCTCTGAGGCTCCGCCTTTCTCTCCTTGTGGGTGCCGCTCATTTCATGTTGTCGACCTCGGCGGCGTGTCTCCGTTTCGCTCTCCATAACAAACAACATCCAAACTTTTGCAAAGATTGATGTGCATATTGTGCATAGAAAAGGAAAGCATTTAGCGATCACTGCTAGCTTCTCTGAGAAAGTGTGTGTGTCTTAGCCCCGGGGGGCGGGGCTGGCAGCGCAGACTCTTCCTGGAAGGGGCTGTTCTCGCTGGCCTACATCCACCTGTGACCCGCTCGTTCTCAGAGCAGGTTTTTTGAGGAATACTCAGAGATGCGTGAACATGGTAAATACCGCTTTGGGGATGTATTTGTAAGGAATGAACATTATACTACACTTAAAAGCTCAAAAAGTTGATTTTGCATGATATAGGCCCTTTAAAGAGTTAACATAAAAAGCCTGATTTGTGTTCAGAGTCGGTTCATACCTGGATCTTCTGTGAATCTCAAAGATCTGAAACCAGAGTAACAAAGGACAGGAGATCTAAGCTGAAATCCGCCCATCTGTTTGGACCACAAATAACCAACCTGTCAAATCATAATTAACGTTTTATTGTTCTTTTTAAGGGTTTTTCTTAAAACGTTTAACCCTCCACTGCTAAATCTATGAAGCTTGTTTAGGAGAAAATCCTGGTTTTTGTGGTTGTCGTCATTCTGACAGAACCTGATTTCATTCTGATGTCAAAGTATTGAATGGATCCAACACTAGTACTCCCTAAGTTTTCGTAAAAGCTAAATGTATCCACAGGCAACAAACAGCTGACAGCAGCAGGCTGTGACGTGAACTTTGAGATCCACTGTGGGTACGTGGAAAACACCTTCAGGAAATGCACCGCTGTCTTAGTCTGCAGCTGTCTGTCAGCTGGAGCACAGCTCTGTGTCTGAGCCTCACAGCTCTGCAAATGCTGTACAGGGCCTGAGATCCCTTTGAAGGTTGGTCTGGTCAGTGGATGGACTGAAAATGAGGTGTTCTGGAAAACCGCTGGAAAAAACGAGCCTCTTTAGAGCCTCTTTAGAGCCTCTTTCATCTGTCATTCCTGATAAGTTTTATCTTTGTGTTGTCTCGATGTGAAAGGTGTTGAGGTGTTTTGTTGAAAACAGTTGTTTCTTAATGAACGCAGGTCAATACATTCTATTTATAGAACCCTTTTTAAAAATAACCAAGACAAAAAATCAGCAAAGCAAAGTGAAGCAGATGACAGAACAGCAGAGGGTCCCTTAAAGACGATGCAGTCAGCTGTGAGGGCTGGATGGGTGGAGGGCTGGATGGGTGGAGGGCTGGATGGGTGGAGGGCTGGATGGGTGGAGGGCTGGATGGGTGGAGGGCTGGATGGGTGGAGGGCTGGATGGGTGGAGGGCTGGATGAGTGGAGGGCTGGATGGGTGGAGGGCTGGATGGGTGCAGGGCTGGATGGGTGCAGGGCTGGATGGGTGCAGGGCTGGATGAGTGGAGGGCTGGATGAGTGGAGGGCTGGATGAGTGGAGGGCTGGATGGGTGCAGGGCTGGATGGGTGCAGGGCTGGATGGGTGCAGGGCTGGATGAGTGGAGGGCTGGATGAGTGGAGGGCTGGATGAGTGGAGGGCTGGATGAGTGGAGGGCTGGATGGGTGGAGGGCTGGATGGGTGGAGGGCTGGATGGGTGCAGGGCTGGATGAGTGGAGGGCTGGATGAGTGGAGGGCTGGATGGGTGCAGGGCTGGATGGGTGCAGGGCTGGATGAGTGGAGGGCTGGATGGGTGCAGGGCTGGATGAGTGGAGGGCTGGATGAGTGGAGGGCTGGATGAGTGGAGGGCTGGATGGGTGGAGGGCTGGATGGGTGCAGGGCTGGATGAGTGGAGGGCTGGATGAGTGGAGGGCTGGATGGGTGCAGGGCTGGATGAGTGGAGGGCTGGATGAGTGGAGGGCTGGATGGGTGGAGGGCTGGATGAGTGGAGGGCTGGATGAGTGCAGGGCTGGATGAGTGGAGGGCTGGATGGGTGCAGGGCTGGATGAGTGGAGGGCTGGATGAGTGGAGGGCTGGATGGGTGCAGGGCTGGATGAGTGGAGGGCTGGATGAGTGGAGGGCTGGATGGGTGCAGGGCTGGATGAGTGGAGGGCTGGAAACCAAAATATCTGTTCTTATTGTGTAGTCTTCTTTTTTCTTATTCGTCTCTTCAAATCCTAATTTTCCATCTGAAAGGTTCCGGTAACATTTAGACTTCAGATTTCGTTTCAGAAATCTCTGCAGCTGCTTCAGCTGGCATACATGGGGCCTCAGTGTAACTGGAACTCATCTCAGTCTAAGACACTCTACATGACATGAAAATAAAGAAAAGGAAAGCAGGGATTCATTGGCGAGTGATAACAGAGAGAAAGAACAGAATGCGTTTTGGCAGCAAGAAAGCAGCAAGTTCAAACAGGAAAATGACTTTCAGGTCTGCTGATGTCCGGACACTTTTCTTCTTTTCTCTGGACTCTTTCAGGACTTGTTACTGAGAAAAATTGTCCTTCGCTGAAATGATCAATCTTTCTTCAGTGAAGCAATTTTATTTTAGTATATTGAACATAATTTGGGAGGGTTTTAGCTTTCATATGAGACATTTCTAAAACCAATGGATTCATTAAAAGTGAGGTTATGCGCTTTTGTTTCTTAAAAATGGATAAGCGACAAGACTTTTGTCAGGGACTGTAGACCATATCTGTATGAAACGTTATTTGTTCTTCTCATTCTCACCTTTACTATATTATACAACAGAGTATTGGGGCCACCTGTGAGAGAAAGAAATGTACAAGAATAAAGTCGCAGAATTATGAGTGAAGCATCAGTACTTTAAAATAATTAAGTTATTATTTTATAAGTGGATAAATTACAAGAAGTAAAGTAAGGAACGTATGAGTCAACAGGCTGTTTATTAAAAAAAAACAGAAACGACAACAAAAAAAGAACGAAAATGATGTTTTAGTGTGAGAGACCTACAGTTACTTCAGCTTTGGTTTTACAAATAAGGAAACAGTCAACTTTGTATTATCATGAGAATCTGCAGGAAACTCTTCAAAATTAGATTCCTGACTTTCGGCGGGCACGCCATTTACGCCGTCTGCAGTACAGAGGTCCAAATGCATTATGGGACATGGATTCCTATGATGAACTAAAGCCTTATGGCATCACTATAAATGGCTAGATTGTAATGTGGATGGAGGCTTCCACAACCAACTTTATTTCCAAAAAACATGGCTCTTTCCTGGAATAATTAAGACTTTTTTCATACTTTACGACTTTGATCTTGTATATTCATGTCATTGTTTTATTTCCTGGTAGCTCAAATACTCAGTTGGATTATTATGACAGCATTATCAAAGCTGTCTTAATTATTAATGTTTGTTTTTTCTACTTTGTGTCAAGCATGTTGATTGATGCACAAAAAGGCTTAGCGGTCATAAAAATATGATTATTAGAATGTGTTTGGAGTTCTGCCCATGCTTTAACACAGTACGGAAAGTCGTAATTCAGCTTTTTTCATCCTCTGCTCTGCTCATTTTCTGTCTCATTCTTCGTTGCTATGGCGATGTGTGTCCATACTGTCATGTAGAATGCTTCTTTTTTTTAACTTCTGTAAGTTTATGCTTCTTTTAGTGTTTTTTTTTTTTTATTCTTAAAAACTAATCTCTGCTGAGTAGACGTTCTGGAAATGTCACCTCGCCGCTGTTTTTACTTTTTTGGGTGCAGTTCCAATGACGGGCTTCACCCAGAGGGCCACCATCGACCCTGAGCTCAATGAGATCCACGTCCTCTCCGGACTCAGCAAAGATAAGGACAAGCGGGAGGAGAACGTGCGCAACTCCTTCTGGATTTATGACATCGCCCGTAATAACTGGTAAGACATGCTGACCCTTCCGTTTCTGGCATGTCGGCATATCAGGCATATCAGCGTGGTCATCCCACAGCAGCACTTGCAGGAAGTTGACTGACATGTACCAGCCTGTCGCTGCAGAGATCTTCACCACAACAGACGCTCCTGTGTGCGGCAAGCACTCATGCACGCACGCCTGACACCTCAGCATGTTTGTACACATGTGGGCACCCCACAGTCGTCCTCACACATGAGACGCTGCCGTGTCTCACGTGGCGTGTCTGGTTTGGATGATGAGTGCAGTCCTATCGGAAACAGGATGCCTTCTTGTTCTCAGCTTGCAGTCATCACTGATAAACCTTTATGCTGTGCTGGTGCATTTGTGCGCCAGCGTCCGAGTCTGCAGTCAGGTTTCCTCACTCCAAAGTGTTTCTGTTGCTTTGGAGGAGGGGTGCCTCGAGGTCTGGCCTCCTGCTAGCTTTTCCAGAAATCCTGCCATATCAGCTGTTGATTACCTAGTTCAGGTTTGTTTAGCCAATAAGGAGCTTTAATGCCAGGATTGTTGGAAAACATGTAAGACACCGGCCCTCGAGGCCTGGATTCTAACACCCCTGCTTTAGAGCTTTTAGCTGTGGACGTTCTTCCTGATCCTGCATGTGTTTTTGTTTCTGCTCAGGTCATGTGTGTACAAGAATGACCAGGCAGTGAAAGAAAACCCAAACAAGACTCTGCAGGAGGAGGAGCCTTGTCCTCGCTTCGCACACCAGCTGGTCTACGACGAGATGCACAAAGTAACACACTCTCAGCTTTCCTGCTCAAACTCCGATGCAGGAACGTTTTCTAGCCTCTTTCTTTCTGTGCTTTATCCTGCTGCTCCATCATGCCGTCATCCTCTCGTGCTCAGTATGCATCCTGCACTCAGCTCTTCCATCTCCAATAAAACCAGTGGTCCTTCACTTCATCACCGTTCATCTTTCGCATTTTAAAGTACAATATTGCATGTTTTTTTTGTTGTTTTTTATAGCATGCTGAGTTCTACGTCCTGATTGGCTGTTAACCTTGTCAATCTACTCCGTGCTGTCTCCTGCAGAGTTTAATAAATCTTCGATCAGGATCAGATTTTTGTTTTCATTTTATAATCCTGACTTTAGTTTTCTATGAAGGTCAGTGGGAAAGTGGGAAAAGTTCCTATCTTCCTGTCCTTCCTGTCTAAGAAAAGTGTAGCAATAGTGTAGTGAAACATCTTAATCCTACTTTTACTTTTTCACCTACCGGTGGCTATTTTTAGAATGTAAGCCCCGCCTTAAACGAGGAAACACTGTACACACAAGGTTATTGATGTTTTTTTGTTTTAGTCAGAAAAGATTTATTTTGGTTTTCATGCATGAAAACTGTAGATGGAAGTGACTGACGCAGCTCTATGTGATGTAAACGAAATGAGCAAGAACAGAGAAATGAAAAACCTCCAGATGAACATTTCAGAGCCTTACTATGATCTTTTTAAACCAATATTCTGCCTCTTTGTCTCAATAACTCACGTCATTTATGTTATGGAACAGATTGGGCACACACATGCACACTTGTGCATTTCTGTCCAGATTTAACCCCTTTCACAATGGAAATGTTGCCCCTGAATACCTCTCATTGACATACAGTAAAACTGGTTATCCTCTGTTGGGCACATGAGGGCACGTCTCTGTCAGATAGAGGACTATTTTGACCTCTGGGATTTGAATTCAACATAGAAAGAAGCAGAATGTTTGTAAATTGCTGATTTCTGAATGTTCCATATCATAGGATGGTTTCAGTTTTAGGGGCGTGACTTTTGGTTTGGATGTTGGTGTGTTTAAAAGCAATATCGCCTTTTCATTGCTTTTCTTGCTTTTCTTGCTCTCAGGTACATTATCTTTTTGGAGGAAACCCCGGAAAGTCTTGCTCCCCTAAAATGCGGCTCGATGACTTCTGGTCCCTCAGACTGTGTCGGCCCTCTAAGGAGTACCTGCTCCGCCACTGCAGATACCTCATCAGGAAATACAGGCCTGTAGCTTTCATCTTCTGCTGACAAACTTGGCGATTTCTTCAGTTGGGCCGCCCAGCTGACAATCTTAAGACATGTCCACAATCTGTCACCAGGAAGTTCTTCACAGGAGATTGTACTAAAATGTTCATTTGGATGACTCGCACAGAAATGTGATCTATGTCGTTACAGATAAGCATAAATATTATAATATAACATTTTAATAATATTAATCTGCAAAGAGAGGCTTCTCTCACAGTTGAAGTACATTACTGGAAATGATAAAAAATATGGTACAAAAACTAGTATATTTTTACATTTTTTTTGTATTTTCAAGCATCAAATGCAACATTTCAGATAATAAGTGTCATTATTGCCTGCTGTACCAATGCAGGCCAGCGGTTTCTTTGCTTCTATCGCCATCTAGTGGTTAGCAGTGGTATCAGCAGCCGGTTCTTCTGTTTTTACCCTCCGTTTCTTTTGACTCTGCAGATTTGAAGAAAAAGCCCAGTCAGAGCCGCTGAGCGCGCTGAAGTACCTGCAGAATGACCTGTCACTCACCGTTGACCACACGGACCCCGATGAGACTAAAGAGGTGCAGTTTTTGTTACAAACCCTCCTTTTCTCCCTCAGGAAGTGCAAATGAACTTTATTGCAAATTCATTCAGTGCAGCTGGGTGTAGAAATGACGCTAGATGTTTGGGCCTTGTTTCAGTTCCAGCTCCTGCCATCAGCTCTGTTCAAGTCCGGCTCGGATTTCATTCCGCTGGGTAAGAGTTTGTAGAGTTCTTATCTTCTGTTTGGGCTGTGAAGTGGTCGTTATCTCAGCCTTTAAATACATTCAATAGTTGACAAATTCTGCATGTTAGTTCAATGTGAATGTTTTTCTCTGGAGTCTAATGTTAGTTCATTCATTTCACGTTACAGATGCTTTGTCATGTTGCCTTCTGCTAAAACTTCACTACAATGTGCAGTTGTTTAGTGCTTAAAGACAAGCTGTTTGGTGTGAAGCCCCTCCCCCAAGGTCAGCAGGGCTGACGAACCCTGTGCTTTTATTTTGACATGCTTAACAGTTGATACGGCACAGGTGTCATCATCCTCTCCCCTTCCCACACTCATGGTGCAAAAAAGAAGTACTGTCTATTAAATGTAGCTTTCTTTTTTTGGAATTGGGAGGCTCCTCTTCTGTCTCCTGGCTGGGCCTTTTCCCCTCGGCAAAGAAACTTTCCAAAGACGTTTGTTTTTTACTCATTTTGCTAGCTCCTGGGTTTTATTTTAGCTGTATCCTATCACGTGACCGAGACGAGTGCCTTGGAATGCATCAAAAGGGGAGCTCACACTTTTTTGTACGTTTTTGTTTTTTGTACATTGTTGTTTATATACGGATGATTAAAAACTACACAGTAAGATTACACAAAGATACTTTTGTATTAACATATGAGGCGTTTTATTACTAAGACAGAAAGCAGCAACTGTTGCAACTGTCAGGCAACTGTCAGGCTCTGTTGTAAACTGTGGATTGGGGGGAGCATGGCATTTTAAAGGCGCTGCTGGCTCCGTACGAAGCGCATGCCACGTAAAACAAACAGCTTTCTTAATGAGCTCATATTTATCGGGCGAGAACCGCAAAGCTAATAGCAGGAGGACACGCGGTGCAGCTTCAATAAACGGTTTTCTGCCAGGGACTTGACGGGACAGAATTTGCGCTCAGTGTATTTAAACACGCATGTGCAGTGACATATGTATCAGAGGAAGTCCGATAGGCCGTTCTGCATGTCAATCAAGTCCTGTACTTCTCAGTGAGGATTTTGATTGGCTGGTGGATTGTTTAGAAGTACATTATTTATTTTTTATTTATCTTTGCTGGCCTGCGATCTACCCTCATGTCTTGAAGATCTACCGGTCGATCGCGATCGACGTAATGAGCACCCCTGAATAGACTGATTTTTTATTTTTTCAAAATAAAGCATCTTTCAGATTCCGAAATAAATAAAACGGATGTAATGCAAGTTATTTATTCTTTCTGTGCGGCCCGGTACCAAATGACCCACGGACCGGTACCGGTCCGCGGCCCGGGGGTTGGGGACCACTGATCTAGATCCACTAGACAGTGCGCTGAACCGTTTTTCTTCAATGATTTGCGATCTTCACTGGTGTCCATGGATTACATGAAATCCTCTTCACCTTTATCCACCTCTGTCATGGTAGGGATAACACATCAATGTAAGGATTGGGTCATCTGGACCCCATAGGATAGCACAAGGGCTAAGGTGGGCTATAGGCCGTGTCACAAAGCCGCTATATACATTTTGCGCATATTACATGGATAAAAATCGGTCATACGTGAATATACCTGGAAAAAGTATGAAAAGTCGTGGTCTTTACACAAAATCTTCACGGATGTATCATTAACAAATCAAGTTGAAACCACGGAAGAGGTAAGAATAAACCATGCAAAGAACATGTAGGGCTACGACTATGTAGAACATGAACCGTGCGTGATTATCACGCTGTTTATATACAATACGTTAGTGATTTGTGCGTCAATTACGTCATTTTAATATGATATGTGCATCGTATACGCGAATACAAAAGTTATACATCAATGGTACATGCATGAAATATCTATTAGACATGTGTGGGATGGTCGTAGAAAGACCCACATTTTCATATGCATCTTGCAAAAATCAGGCACAATTGCATGAGATTTACGTAATGATTGCATATAAACTACTTAAAATATGCGTAAACTTCGTAATTTTCAACCAAGAAAAAATTTTGAATAGCTCAAAACCTAATCCACGCAAAGAACCGTCGACTGACATCTATGCATTTAAAAAATGACTAACGCAAGAAACACTACATATGTCACGCATGTATCATGAAAGACTGAAATGTCATACATGGAAAATGTGCAAAATGTAGGTAGTGGCTGTGTGACACGACAACACAGACTGTGAAAACAGACACATGACCACGATTGATCAAATAATGCCTAGTAAACAGTGTTTTCATTTGGAAAAAATAAACTGCGTCCACTGCTTTCTGGTGCAGCAGTGCTTTGAGATCAGGTTCTGCTGTGTCCTGGTTGTTGAGGCAGAACTCCTTCACCACAGCACCACACTTTCACGGTAAATGCTGTAACTGCCCACCCTGCTGTGAACTGAACCCCGCCTCTTCACAACTTACATTATGTCAGTCAAGATTTCCTGACATCAGGGGTTCACAAGGTCACTATGGAGGGACCGGCCAAATCCAAACCAGGTCATTTCTGGGAGTGGGGGTTGTGTACCTGCTGCAAAAACATGTCAAAACCAGCTCAATGACATCACATAAGTGATGACTGCTGCTTATAATACACCACACACATGTCGCGTTGCTGTGTTCAAGAGGCCTGTTTCAGCTGAAGCTGGAGGCAAATTAAAATGTGTGCTCACATTTCTCGCTGTGAGTCGAGGAAAAATCCTCAGTCTTGTTTTATTGTTAGGTTTTGATAAATCAGCAGTAACAGAGAGGTTTGCTGATGTAGCTTTGATCTCCTTTTTGTAGGTTTCTCCGACGTTGACCAGACGTACGCTCAGAGGACGCAGCTCTTTGACACACTGGTCAACTTCTTTCCAGACAGCATGACGCCTCCAAAAGGCAATCTGGTAGACCTCATTACCCTCTAGCATCTCACCCTAGAACACCTGACCCAATAAACTGGTTGGACTCCCTCATGTGTACGAATGTGAGACAGAAACCAGGTATTTTTGTAATCACAAATTCCACTGGTTGGATTGCACTCTGCCCACCTCCATGACACTGAGCTGCTTCTGAGCGGGCCATGTACTGGCCACGCCCACGGGAGATGCCTACAGAGACGTCGCACTTGTTGGACATGAATGAAGACGTTCTGGAGCATGTTCAACCCACTCAAGTCTGCCAAAAATAACATTTGGGATTTTCCATGTAGATTTTTCTTCTTTAAGCCAAAACCATACCTTTGTTTGTAGCTTTTTTTTTTCTCCAAATGCTGGATTTTTACACACAAGGTTTATGACAGCCTTACAGGGGCACCTGGAAGGAGCAAAGCAGTAATGAAAGTCATGGTCACCTGCAAGAAAAATCTATTTATTTATGTGAAGAGGAGAGTTTTTCCTCGTCTCTCCTCGTATTATTTTTGTTGACGTTTTTCATTTTAATATTTGACTGAGCTTCATTGTAACAGCGATCCCCTGCAGTCATGACCATGCTGATGTATAAGAAAGCCCTTTATCTGTCATAGCTTTGAAGTTTACCATGAGAGCCGGAAACACGTGTGTATTTATAAGGATCCATGATCTCTGCTGGATTGGCAACTCAACCTAAATCTCCTCGCAGCTGTTCCTCCTTGTTGGTTAAAGAGACTCCATAGCAGCTTTTCCTTCTTTTGGCCTTTTTCCTCATTGGCCTTTGTTTGTTCTGCAGATAACAGCAGTTCAGCTGCACTTAACAAATGGAAGAAAAGAGAAAAACCTTGAACACCCCAACAGCCCAGTGATGAGGCGGTATGCAAAGACCTGACTGGATTATTCACTGCAGGCAGGCCCTCTCCCAGCAGAACAACCCTAAAATGATGCTCGTCTTCATTTGAAGTGCGAATACATTTACTTTTCAGACCCATGAACACGTTCACACTGTCAGTCTCAGAGTTTCAATTAGAAAACTAAAAACATTTGAGGGAAACAGCATAAAGAAACATGAGCACACGTGCATAAAACACACAAGTATGCACACAAACACGCACACATGCTTCACACCAATGATAATTCCTCTGAACCCACATTTATGTGTGTGGTCTGTTTGGTATATTTTTTTAACTTTGAAGATGGTCGTTGTGATTCTGGAGGTCCATTCCGCTCCTTTAGTTTCTGCAGCAGATCCACGATTCTTCACACAAAGTTTGAGACTCTGAAGCCGTTGATGGAGAGGGAGTGCTGCTCTGCTGCAGGTAGAGAGGGAGTGCTCCTCTGCTGCAGTTTCTAAACAGCGGGTAGAGCAGATAGGAGTCGAGCGCTGGCATCTCAGCTGCTCTCAAACGACAGTGAATGTTGTGGTTATCCGCCTTATGTTGATGAAGGCTAAAGTTGGAATCTGGCAGTGAAGAATCATCACCTGATGTGGACACATATATCAAAATTATGGAGGAGGCTGTGAGACGGAGCAGGTGAGGCTGCGTTTAACACCTTTGTGATGACGATTTAGTCCAATATGCTGTAAAAGTCTAAACTTTCCCATTAAAACTTCAAACCAGAGTTTGCTCACAATATGTGAAGAAAATGAACTAGTACTATTTATGAAGTCAGTTTTGGTCCAAAAAAAAAATTGTCTTTACATTCCCCAAAAAAACAAACAAAGTGAATTTAAAATATAATTCTAACAAATCGCCTTTTCTCTTTACCGTCCACAGTTAAAATTTGACAGAAATCCTCAAATCCTTTTAACTGAGTTTTAGCTACATGGTAATAGTACAGATTACAACTGAAACCTATTTTAAGCTGTCAGGTTTTTCTGGAATCACCCCCCCCTCCCACTTCCAGCTGTCTGGAGAGGTTCTTGCCTCTGTTGCAGTACTCACACAGACCTGTGTGTGGCGCTGCACTGCTCCTCCCATCTGTAGGCCCTGTCCTGCATGCTCTGTGTTTGGCAATGGGGAAAGGAGTAAAGTAGGGACGCCCCCCTGCTTTTGCAGCAGGTGCATAGAAAGAATGTGGGTGTCTAAAAGGAGGGTCTGTGAGCCAACGACAGGAAGTGACATCACTGCAGAGTGAGCTGGAATGATTAAGGCCTCCACGCTGAAGGTGCATGTGTGTGTGGGGGTCATAAATTAAGTTGAAGCTGCAGCAGAACACTCAACATCTGATAGGGTTTGATTTTCTCGGATTTGGAGTAAATACGAGTTGTTAAAAGGATTATTGTGAACTTGTAAAGGAAGTAGGCTGGTGTGGTTTGGTGGTGATCTCCAAGCAGCTCCAGTTCCGGCATTAAACTTGATTTCAAGCACCTTTGTAAAAGTCAAACACACAACACCACATCCAGCTGTTCTTGGATGAAAATCCTCTCCACAACATTTGCTCTGTTGCATCACATTCATGGGGGGGGGGCAGGCGTTGAAAGATTGGTGACCTGAGAAAGCACTACTCTGTAGATTCAGCGAATGTGTAGAAAACAGTATAGTATTGTATTGCATTGTATGTACTGTATATACTGAATAAAGATTGTATTTTGTTCAAGTTTTCCTCAGTGCAGTCTGAGTTTCTGCTCCCTGGTGGCATCTTGAACCATTAACATCTTCTAAAAGGAAGTTTTTTTTATTATCAAATCTGAAAAGGTACAAGAACAGGTCAAAACTGTACATTCTCCAGTGTGTCAGACTCCTGTTCTTCTGCTTCATTAGCAAACAAACCTTAAATACAGAGAAACACTGATACCATCTGATACCATGATTATGTCAACAGAAGAGCAGTGAAATAATAGTAGACATTTCAGAGACATGCAGGACTGGAATACCCTTTCACACAGGTTAAAGCATATATACATGTAATATTTTACTGAAAACGTTATTTTTATTGTCTGAAAATGGAAGAACCCACACTTTAAAATGTTCAGGACCTGCAGCTGTTTGCAATATTCACCTGATGTTACCAGCTGACCGGTTTCTGTATCTGTTACCCAAAATGAGCTGAAGGGTGTTCAGATCAGGGAAAGCTGAAGATCTGCTGTCCCAGTAGAACCACGTGATGTCTGTGCAGAACCAACACATCGCAGCTGAAAAACTCCTGTCCAGACCTCTTCAAACCACTGACACTCTGCAGCGCTGCAAACAGGATTGGAACTGTGGACTCGGAAGACTCAACAGAATCCCTAATTTTACTGAAATGATTTTAAGGTAAGAAAAAATGCTGATCATCTGCTCAGATCCTCCATTTTCACTGTGGTGATGCGCTAAAGTCCCTGTGAGAAAGTAAAAGCTGAAAATTGCAAATGATATTCGCATTTCAGGCACCGGAAACTCGGCAGTCTCTTTCCCCCCTAGGGCGGTAGGTAATTAACTCACCTGTTCAGCTTCCTATTTAAGTCCAGGTGTGCAGCGTTCAGTCTCTTTCTTACCGCAGCGCCGCTTTCGTCGCCCCACCCTCCTCCCCGGCTTCCACCTGTGGGCTCCGTTCGGGGTTTTTACCCTAAAGTTTATGGAAGTTATCTCATGGAATTGTACGGAGCCTTATGCCAATCAAAGTTTGTGAATGCCAACTAAGATGTAAATTAAGTATGTGAAAATAAATGTATTCTACTGCAAGAGTTTTTGTATGACTGAAATATGATTATTTTATGTGACGGTGTTTGGTTCCCATGTAAAGGGTGATCAGGTTCTGAGGCCCAAACGGGTCCGGACTAGAATGTTGCTCAAGTTCAGGACTTACTGTTCTTCATCCAGCTGTAAATGTCCACTATCTCCTCTGAACATTTTCACACGTCAGTTCTGCACCATCATTTACTCTGAAGGAGTAGGGCTGCTATGGAACATCCTGAATCCTGAATTCCATTTTCTGTTTTTCCACTCTGATGATGAACCCGAGTCCTACAGACCCACTCTGATGAAAATGTTCTTATTGGTGTTTTACACCTGTTCTTCTGGCATTTTTTTGATGATGGGAGGAAAAGGATAAAACTGCGATTCTGAGTGAATCAGAAATAAAAGACGGTTGATGGGGTCAAAGTCTTCATTCGGATGAATCTACCTGCAGAAAAATAGATCCATGAACGTCTTTGTTTTCCTGGTCTGAGCTGGAATCTGGATCTAAACTGTACGGCTGGATAGCTCCGATATTGCTCCCCATTTTTGTTGCACCGCTGATGTTAGGTTGGGGTGGGAGGGTTGGTTAGCAGGAGAGCATGTAAATAGATTGTAAGTGGGGGTGGGCTTACAGTCCCGCCCATAACTCGGAGGTGAGTTTCTGATGAACTCCTGCCGCTCTGCAGAAACTAAGTCCAAGAAAACGACAGAGGTTTTTAGATTTTAGCTAAAAACAGCATCATCATTAACTAGGGACACTTAAAATAGATCAGAAGATAATAGGAAAATGAGTAAAACCTATTGGATACAACGTGACCATGAAGGTTGATGATGCTTTGAAAGAAACTTGCCTGGATTCTTGGTGTCGTCTCAAAAATTCTGTAAAACAAATAGTTGGCAGTCTCAACTTGTTTAGCAGAAAAACATTAATTCCTCTGGAAAATTAGGAATTTGTCTCATGACTAGAGAACCTGATTTGTCCAGAAGCTTCCACAACCTCCACGTAGCGGCTTTCTCATCAATGACACTAAACTCCTTAGTTTTGTTGGGTGGAACCTGCATTCAGGTTGAAACTGCATTTCCTTTAACATTTGAATTGTTAGATTCATATTTATTTGTAAAAATAATTCATAGGATCAGATCGTTTTGGACAGAGGAACTGAGTTTGAAGAAAGCCTTTTGGCCCAAAATAAAGAATTGATTGGCTTTATAATATTTGACTGCAGTCAGCACCCTCTGTTTCTTACATAATAAGCCTTTCAGGTGCTGCTGTTGGCCTCAGTCAGTCTCTGATGAAGGTCAGTTTGGGCTTTAAAAAGACATGGATGCAGACAGGTGTCTGAGCCTCAGTCTGACACTCCTGCATTCAACTCCTTTATGACCATGTCTGTCCAGCTCCTAGTGCAGAAAGGGAGAACATGCACCGGTTTTTACAAAGCAGACCCAGAATTAATATAAAGGAAAAAAAAGAAATAAACTCAAAGAATTCACACAGATTGTTTCTGAGCCCCCTCTGATGGAGAGCAGAGCGGCTCTTTGTCCTCTGGGTTTATGTCTACGTGTCAGAATGCAAGGGCGGGGCATCCTGCCGCAGTGGCGACTGTGTCCCGATGTGGTCCTCACAGGTGGGTGTCCTCCTCGTCAGCGATATCCTCCTTCAACAGGTTGTCAATGGGGACGATCCAGCTGTCGTTGAACTCGCCGTTCAACGCCACTTTCTTCTCCTGCATCTCTGGTTGCACCTCCATCACTTCCAGAGTGGGGTTGTCATGGTAACCGTTCTCCACCGTCTGCAGCTCCTCAGTCAGATGTTGCTGCAGAGAGAAGAAATTAGAACAAACAGTAGAAGAAAGGAGAACCAAGTCAAACCCTCCTGGACTGATTGAATGAAATCTTTAACTTGACTCAGATTTTGGGTTTTCCTGCTCGGATGTTTAAAACTCGGACTCTTGTTCCTTTGTACTCATCTTATCTGATGGTTTAGTCTGCAGCTTTCAGTGGTGAAGTTAGCAGAAACTTTGAAACATGTTCTAGTAGTTAATGTTCACCCCGACATGTTATGTTTTTAAACACAGCATGGATGTGGATGATGGACCGGAAATCCAGGTTCTATTTGTCAATAAACCAAAGCAGCAGCTTCTCAGAGGAAAACTAAAACCCTCCCAAAATGCTGCTGTAGCAGGTAGACTGAATCCTTAACCTTCGGCTCACCTGGTTCTCACTGTAAGGTCTGCGGTGGTGTGAGGCGCAGACCGCCAGGATGATGATCATGATGAGCAGGGAGCCACAGGAGGCCAAGATGGCGATGAGCGTTTTGTTGTCTCTGGGCTTTTATAAGGAGAAAGAACAGAATGACGCGAGGTGCTCGTGCACAAACTCAGGTGTCCGTGCAGCTGCCCTCACCTTGGTGATCTCCTCATAGTGGCTGGCTGCAAGGCTGCTGTTCACTGGAAGAGAAGTCAGAGATTGCAGGAGGAGCTTCAGCCTGTGAGTATGGCTGCACCTAAGAGGAAGCACTTTCACCTACCACTAATATCGATACTGTCGAACAATATGCTGCCGTTTTGTTGGCGCCATTTGAACCTACAGGTTCCACTCCTCCAGTCTGGGAACAGCCGCTTGCACACCTCTCCCAGAACTTTCTGCTCCTTTGTCTGAAAGAGAAATGTCCACCTTAAGAACTCCCAGGACCGAAGGATCAGCGGCTGAGATCAGACCTTCCTGCGGGGTGGGGGGTTCATTTCTGAGGGGCTATGGAGGGATGGCTGTGTGGCCGGCCTTAGAAAAGTAGTGTGAGAATAAAAGGAGCAAGAGAAAGACAGGAAGAGGTCCTAGATACATTTCCCACTGTTTCTTGTATTTTTAACTATTTGTTGTGGAAATTCAGGCCACGCATGTGAGTATTTATTACACATTTAAGAAAATGTTTGATATTCTTTTTCTTAAAGACAGGTAAAATAAAATGGAAAAACTCAGGTTTACATCCTGTCACACAAGTGTGCTCATACATTAAGATTTGAAATTCTGAGTTTAATTTTTTGTGTCACAACTGGACTAATGTTGCGGCCGTCTAAAATACATGGTTTGAATTCAGATTCTTTAATAATGTTAGAACGGCAGAGACGTGAATATTTGTTAGTCAGCTGTCTCATCAACATCATCTATCTGCATCGTCTTCATGTGAGGACTATGTTCAAATCATTTTCTCTGATTTGAGGTCTTTCTTTCCTCTTGAATCCGTTTGATGGGAACCAAAAAGACTCATTTAAAAAATCTAGCCCTTGTTTGTGAGAAGAAAACAATGTTTGATCAATTAGAGGGACTTTCAAATCTAGGACAGATGGGAGTAGATGCTCTGGGTTGGTGGGGTAAAAAGGTGGGTTTGGGGGAAGCATTCAGAAGGTGGGCTCTGTGGAAAGTCGCATTGTGGTGCAGGAAGCACCCGGTGCTCCCAGATTCATCCATATTCAGGGGTCACACAGGGTCATGGAGCGGAGGGCTGCTCGCCCATCTCTAAAGGCAGGGGGGTGTAAAGCTGTAGCTCCAAATGAGGAGCAGTCTTACCTCCGGCTGCCCGCTTGGTGGAGGAAACTGCAAAACATGAGAAAATGTTCAGTGAAAGAGGGGGGGGGGGTCACGGTTTTCTGTCTGCCGTCATGCCTTTGCTCACTATAAACATGTAGGGTGGCGGTGCCGTGGTACTCGGGCCGACGCTCGGCAGAGGCTTGGTGCTAGGTCGGGTGTGTGATGCCTGTGTTTTGGCTGGTTCTGTCTTCGCCAGACTGGTGGTGCTGGTGGTGCTGGTGGTGGTGGTGCTGGTGGTGCTGGTGGTGGTGGTGGTGGTGGTGCTGGTGGTGGCGGTGGAGGGTGGGATCACAGGTGGGGGTGAGGCTTCAGATGGTGGTGCTGTAAGCGCTGTTGTTGTGGCTGGTGCTGTTACAGGATGGACATGAGAGGAGATTCAGACAGACAGAGTAGTCACCGTCTAGATTTGAAAGGGTTTAGCTGATCAGAAGGTTTCAGCTGTTAGTGCTCACAGCCCCCACCGCTCCCATTTTTATGCTGTCAGTGTGTTTCACATCCTAAAAAACACAGACTCTCCATCACATAAAACGATGGTCTTCCCGTCCAGCTCCTTACCTCTGCTGCCTTCTGTGTAGTTCTCTCCTGAACGGTTGGAGTATTCAGGTCTGAGGGTCGTTGTGATCATGGTGGTGGTATTTGTGTCGAAACCTCCAGCCAATTCAGCTGTCACGTTCTCACTAGGCCTTGTGGTCATGTTCTCCTGTTGGCTGGTGGTTTGTACTGAATGAGATGTGGGGGGTGACTGAGTAGATGCGTCTCTAATGGTGGGAAGGCCTGAGGTCACTGCAGAAGGAAAAGAGGCATTTCCAGGAGTCGCTGTCAGGAGATCTAGAGCTGTCCGGACAGCTGTAACTACAGCTGCTTTGATGGATGTAGCCGTGACAGCAGTGTCAGTTGGTTTCTGTGTCGTCGCGGGAACGGTTGTATTCAGTGGTGCTTCTGTGCTTCCTGGAGCTTTGCTGAGAACAACAGCTGATTCAGAAGGGGTCGACAGTTCTGTAACGTTTGAACTTCCATCTGAACAGATGCTGGAAAACAGAGAACCTGAAAAGACAAACATCTGTTTTAATCAAACAAATGGTAGATACAATAACAAAAACACTATATTATTATAGTAGGAAAGATTACTGATGCTGTCTCAGGTCCGAATATTTATAGCTGCTTGGTGTAGAAAAACGCAGGAGCAAGAAAGGTCTTAAACTAATCCAGAGTTCAAAAGATTTAATGAAAAAAGACAACCATGAACCAACTGCTAAACCCCGACAGATACCAAAGACGCACCGACACAGAAAACAGAAAAGCAAAAACCAAACTAGTGGTTACAGGCAGCTGTGACTGTCTTAAGGATGTGGGGGTGGGGGCATCCAGGGGAGGTCACAGCAAGACTGCACAGAAACAAAACTGATGGGAACCAAAAAAAAACAAAACCTAAGGGCTAATACACGACAGAGGGGTCAGCTCAAGTTCTCCGCCTCCTGAGGCAGTCAGTTTACCTAATCAGACTTGCAGCCAGAACAGATCAGTCCCAGCAGCCAAACCAACCAGGCTCTGGGGTCAAACGTCCTCAGCTGGAACTCCTGGGGGCTTGAATGATCCATCTTATTCTGTTTCTCTAATAATAGTGACCAGAAGAGGAAACAGCACAATGACTGTGAATGCACCACACCCTCATGTCCACCAACAACAATGATCCAGTGTGTCTATTTTTAAACAGAATCAGAAGAATCAGCTGCTCTACTGCAGACTTTCAGAAAGGATTCAGAAAGAACTGTAGAACTTCTTTTTGAGCACTGCCTTTCTATAGAAGCATATTTAAATACAGGTGGTCTTTGTTCTAACGTTTTGTGATTTTGGTTCTTTTTATGGAGCTACAAAAACTAAGACCTCCAAACAGCCTGGGCTCTAACCTCGTCTGCTCATGAAGACGAGTAACAATTTAAAGTTGAACCCAATATGTTCGTTTCATAGACATAATCAGTGTCTGTTTAGTTTATGCCACGATATCCAAGTTTGTTTTGTTATTATGCATTTATTTTTCTTTTTTTACTGAAAACAGATCAGCGCTGAAAGCCTCTTACTTGTGCTTCATTAAGTATTCTACTGGATGATGGAATGTTGAAGGGGGGGGGGGGGCGACAGGTCATCCCCACATCAAGACCCCCATGGATGGCGAGGCAGCAGTGGTATTTTGGGATCCCCCAGACACCCACACGGGAAAGCAAGTCCAGGAAATCTCCTCGCCACATAACCCAACATCAGGGGGGGGGGGGGGGGGGGGGTGAGCCAGTTCTAGTTGCTCAAGTGGATTTAGAGAAGTGTTTACTTATCACTTATCAGCCTGGAGTCCTTAACACCAAGTGAACTACCAAAGGAGCATTCCTAACTGAGTGAACATGTGTTGCCAGCAGCTGATAGTCCTCCTGCACTTGGCAGAGGGAGCCATCAAAAGGGCAGGTTTGCAGAGTGAAGATCAGGTGCAGCAAACGTCTGCATGGCTCCACCTGATCTGCTGCCTCCTTGAGCTGGAAGAACTTTGCTTTGAGGATTCAACTGAGGAGTTTCCATCCTCAAACCTGGACTACTGAGACCTGGAGAAAGAAGATCTTGGTTTTGTCTGATGTCCTTCAGTGTCACACTAAAACCTACAGACCTAAGCGATTCCTAATCTCCTGGTCCACAGCAGTGTATCTGAGATTATCTGGAAGCATTTAACCCTTTGAGATCAAACTAGTTTTCATTTTGTGTGTGTTGTGTGTAAAGTTAGAAACCAGGATGGCTCTACAAAGACAAAAGCCTTCTTCACGGATCAGCCCTTTCCTCAGGTTTCTGTTCTTCAGCTGCTTCTGGCTCATGCCATCTCGTCTGACACGACCTGAGCTGTCACTGATGAAGCTGTTGTGTGGCCAATGGCAGCTGCGGTTATCAGCTTGGAGGCTGTTTTTACCGCACGCGTGCATTCCTGACCGCTCAGCCATGAGAAAAACACCTCCAGATGCAAACACACCACCTGCAGCCCATCAGCTCCACCCTTCTGACGATGCCGTTCTCTTTCCTGTGACTCTCACACATGAAGCTGGTGTCATTATGACTTAGCTTTAAGGCCCGTACACACCGGGACGAATATTCGCCTGGCGTTATTCGCCAGCGTTTTTCGCCACGTCTTTTGTGTTCACACCCAGGCGATTTTCGCTGACGACGAGGCGAGCCAACATGCAATTTCATTCCCTGACATTAGATGGCACTTAATGTAAAACAGAAATACTCCTGTACACAAGGTGGTCGCTTTTCACTCAGAAGAAGAGAGCCAGTATTTACGCGCTTGTCAGAATCAAACAAAGAAAACATGAATATTTCAAGCACCAGTAGCTCCAGCTCCAGTTCCAATGATGAAGAAATTATTGTTCTGTTGAATGATGAAAGACGCCGGAAAAGACGCCGATTTTGGGTACATCCCATAGTTATGAGAAGAGAAGAACATGGTGAGTTTTATGGACTGGTACAAGAGCTGAAAATATATCATGAGCGTTTTCGGGGATATTTTAGAATGTCCGTCATTATTTCTTTGCGGCAGTGTAGCCGCTACTTGGCGTCTATCTTCTTTGCTGGTATGTGTGCTCAGAAAGGCAGTTTTGTGTTTGAGCGCCCCCAAGTTGTGTTTTACTGTAACTTCAGAAGCTCCAGACACGTGAGCAAAAGCGCCATTCTCATTGGTCGAATAGATTTCGACGCGAGGCGTCAAAAAAAAAAAACGAACCCGAGGCGTTTTTTTTTTTGACACTTTGACGCGTGGCGTTTTTTCGCGTCGGTGTGCACACTCACATTGGTGCCCTTTGTTTAGTCACGAGGCGAAATTCGTCCCGGTGTGTACGGGCCTTTAGTTTACTGCAGCACCACAGTAACAAAACTTTTCTATGAGACTTTGGTTAACGGAATCTTCTCTTCAAACGAATAACAGGACTAACCTCACCGTAGAGTTGAATCATCCTGTTTATGTCAACATTTTTTGTGTTTCTGCATCAAACTCTTTGGTACCAAATTCCACCAGAAATGGCGACTACTACTAAACTAAAGAGGTAGCCTCCTTTTTCTCTTTTTTCAAAAAAGCATGACATCTCTTACCGTCTTTTCATTTATGCAGGCAAATTTTAAGATTGTGAACCCCAGGAATGTCTGGTTAATGCACTTTGTCCCCACAGGCTTAGAAAAGCAGAAGAAAGGCATGTTTTCTGTCCTTTACAGGAGTTTGACCATTCTTCTTTAGATTCTTCTGGACGAAGTCCTGTGAGGTCTGTGGTGCTGCTCTGGTCCAGTCAGCAGGCGGCTCTCTCTTCCCTATGTCCTTTCTTTACCACTTGGCTCACAGCAAGTCAGGAAACAGCCCCGAAGCAATTTGGGAATTTGACTTTCCAGCTTCGATGGGCGTCATAGGTTGGTGTTGGAGAAAAGCCAGAGCAGAAGAACTCTACCAAACAACAAGCGCTGCTGCTCAGTCCCCATAGTGACAAAATCACTAACATTTTCAGATTAGAAATGTCCTTGAACGGTTTTCTTCTCTGTGTGATGCTTGTTTGAGGTTTTCCTGGCTCTGTACATGTGAGTGGATGATCTGGGACAGTGCTATAGAAGCATCTGGGCTGAAAGCTGCTTTGCTGCTTTTCTACAATGTTTGGTAAAAAACAGAAAAGCTGCTGTCTGGCAGCATTGGGGAAGGCTGGTGTTGACATTCACTGTGCACTCTGCTGTTTGATGCATGAAGAAGGTTTAGAAGTCTGAGTGCTGACCCGTCTCCTCGCTGCTCCTCACACAGCACAATTCAAACTACCAGAAGGCCAGAGACGAGGCGATGGGCTGAATACTGTCAGCAGTGGTTCACATGACATGAGATCCATTTAAGATCAACCAACCACAACCCAGCAGGCAACTGTAGGAAAAGTGGGATTAAAACGGCAGCCCACATATTCACCTGAAAACTCCACGGGACATGGAACAAGAGCTTCACTACAGCAATCACACGTCTTTTCTTTTCTAAATCTGCTGGTCTCCAGTCCTTTTCTCTCTTGTTTGTGCGGTTAAGTGTGATAAGGAGCTGCATCTCACACAACACGGTCATCTGCTCTTCCTCTGTTCGCTCCAAAGCCATTCTGTGCAGCTGAAACTTCTCCTGAGAATCTGTAGGAGACCCTAAACTCCTCGTTCACACGTTTGACCCCACTGAGTTCAGGTCTCCTCGTCCCACAGACAGACGGTCCACCAGGGACCCAGCACAGCTTCTTTTGTCTTTACTCTCTGCTAAACTGAAATGTAATTTGGTCACACGGGTCCTCTGAGATGATCATATGTGATGACACGCGTGAGAGCTTTCATCAGTGTTAGGAGTCTGAAGCTTCATGCAGGACAGTAAAGGGTCCTATCGTCCCACTGGTCTGGAGCAGCTTTGATCCAGAATCCCAGGCCATGTGGAGGCAATACTGGTTGACACACTTCAACAGTCAAACCCACAACCCTGCAACCACAGGCTGCCCGCTCTACCTCTGTGCCCCTAAGATGTAAATGCGGGCCTGTTGGGTCAAAGCTGCACATGCAGCCACACAAGAATGTGCCCTCCCCTCTGTGCAGACCTCCAGTGAAGCTGGGGGGGATGTGGGGAGGGTGGGGCTGCCCCCCATGCACGTATTTCAGCTCTTAATGGGACTGTGGACCAAAGACTACAAGACGGAGGCCATCCCTTCTTTACTTTGTGTGCTTGTCTGAATGTTCACGCCCTCTGCCTGAATAAGAGCGGGGTAAGGGGGGGAGCGAAGTGAAGAGTAGTTGTAAATCTGACGACCACATACAGATGACCGCAGTCACACGCATCACAGGCAAACAACCCTCCCAGCAGGGTGGTGTTTATGGTCTTCATCTGCCACTAGAACGTCCATCAGGAGAACCTGCTGTGTGTCTTCCAGGACAGAGCCGCTGCTTCTGCCCTCACGCCGTCAGCACCCTCCGAGCTGAGGGTCCGTTTGAAGAGTTACAGCCTTCGAGGTGTGCATGTGATCTCCTTCACATGCACACCTCAAAGGGAGGAAACTGCTTGTTTTACATTAATGCATGTTAGCCTTTGTTTTTTTAAATATCACTGAACGTCAGCTGACCCAGCATGGGAGACTCATGACCTCCACAATGACCATTCAGCCCTAAAAACACACTGTAGTTAGTGTGTCCCTGTAGGTAAGATGAATGCAGAAGATGTTTAGAGAATGAGGAGGACCCACTTTCCTTCTACACACATCAGCACTTTAGTGTTTCTCCTGACAGCTGAGGAGTGAGGAGGCAGTGCTGAGACAGTCAAAGGATGAGAAAGAATGAGGGGGAGGAGGTGTAAGTCCATGGTGGTACCAGCCTCAGCCCTGAGTAATGGACACCTGATGATGTACTGTTGCTTTCTGGGTAAAGGGAGGGAGTACCGGGTCAAAACCGAGGTGAAGGCGAGCAGCATGATCTGCAGAACTGGACCCTGATGAAATATTTAGAGTTCCTCCCAGCAGGAAGCGTTATATGCCGCCTTCAGGAGCAGAATTCATCAAACATTGCTCCTATGACCCTCCTCACAGCTCTTAGGAGTTCACCTTGTTCTGGCCTTAATTTTAAGTTTTGTTTAGAACAAGAGTTCTGTGCAAGGTGGTTTGATTTTACTACATTTCAATGCCACAACGCTATCTTGATATTTCTATCCTC
Source organism: Oryzias curvinotus (assembly GCA_023969325.1). Taxonomy (NCBI): domain Eukaryota; kingdom Metazoa; phylum Chordata; class Actinopteri; order Beloniformes; family Adrianichthyidae; genus Oryzias; species Oryzias curvinotus. Next base: position 1,340,478 of record CM043728.1, on the reverse strand, counting down.
CACACCTGTAGAGTCCCAACGGAACCAAACCGTCATGCTTTCCATGAAACCCTTCCAGAATGTCATCCCACTGTCTCATTTCAAGACAAACAGTGAGGCTATGGCTCAAATCCCACCTATTCAGAAGCCAGATGCCTGGATACATGACTCTGCCCATTCTTAACTTTTCTTTCTTTTTTATTTTTCTCCGGTTTGTGATAAGTTTTTGTCACAGCTCTATGATCAGTTTTACGTTCAGTTTTACATTCAGCTCTATGATCAGTTTTACATTCAGCGATTAGTTTTACGTTCAGCTCTCTGATTTGTTTTATTTTCAGCTCTACAATCGGTTTTTCGTTCAGTGATCGGTTTTGCAGAGGATGTATGTCAGTTATTTTTATTGAAGGAAAGACATTAATGAACTTCCATGTAACTCGTGTCTTTTCATGATGAAGTTCATGTGGTTTCGGGTTTTATCAGCTCCTATCATGACACAAACCACATTTTAGACAAATCACTCTGATCAAAATCTCAGCTCAAAAGTTTGACCATTTTCCTAACAGATGTTGTTTTTGCCTTTCCAACCCTTTAGACTTTCAGAGGTTACTCTTTTCAGTAAAAACTGGATTTATTTTAGCTGTTAGATGTCAATCCAGTTCTATTTTCACTGTCCTGTGTTCTTATTCTGGAAACTGTGTGCTGGTCTTGTTGAACATAGTCTAAGGCTAAACTGGGTCCTCAAGGTCGTCTCCTGCCGGCACTCCCTTCTTGGGAGCCAGGATGTTGATGAAGTTTACCCCCCCCCCACCCCACCGCCACCACCTATTGTTTCTCCTCTCTCATGTGCTGCTCAGTGAAGGCGGCAGACGTGAGTGCCACCCCCACCCTCCCCACGGTCCAGAACCGCCAACAGCCCCAAAGGCCTGTTATCTTTGAGAAAATGGCCATGTTACCCAGCTGCAGCAGAGCGAAGAGGGACAGTTGGTGTCGGGTTGAGGAAGTCCTGGAAGGGGCTGATAAGTGATGCTGCAGCTTCTTCCTGAACTCCAGACTGAGAACTAGTGTGGCTTTATCCGCTCAGACGTCTCTCTCCAAAAAACCTTCATCTCTTTCATTTCGTTTTTGAAGAAAATCAAATTTCTCAAATCAAAATTTTTTAGTGTCTTGTCAATAAATTTGTCCCAAATCAAACTCAAAACCATTTTCTAAGAACAGTAAGTTTTCTTCAGTGTGGCGGTAAGCTCCTCAAAAAAACACAGTTTGTTATTCAATTATTAAAACGTACATTTTTAGGATTTTCACTACTTTAGAGGTTTCACTGAGGAACACTGATCTGGATTTAGAAGCAGCCGAAAGCTAAAAACAGAAGTAAATGTTCTCAGTTTAATAAAACTACAGACAGATGGACACGCAGACAGACAGGCAGCAGTGCGACTTGCTGTCAGTGTACCATCACAGAGAACAGATGGATACTTCCTGATCTGGTTTTCGATCAGTTGAATTCAGAGTCCGTTTTCGGAACCTCTGCAGCTTCATCACTGAACATAAGTGTGAAACCCTTGTCCTCCAGAGGTGCTGCAGTACAGACGGTTACAGTTAGTGCACCTGAAACTCTACTTGGTGAGCCTGATCTGAGCTTAAAGCCGACACTCACTAAAGATTAGGAGAAACTGCAGAAGTTCTCTGGGTTCTCTGTCTGCTTCACCCTGCAGGTGTGAAAACCGTCAAACATTGACAGGCGGATTGGTGTCAGGACTGTTTCTTTGGGTAGAAGTGCTGACGACCAGAATGTGGAGTTTGCTGCCTGTGTTTGTTCACACGCTCAGAAAACAACCCCCCCCCCTTCCCTTTGGTGATGTGTGGTTAAAAAAAACACTTTTGAGTATGTGTGTGTGTGTGGGGGGGGGGTGTCAGGCTTCATTCTTTAGTCTCTGCTGCTTCTATCAATAAACTGTCAGGATTCTGTTTTGAGCAACGGGACTTTAGATTTCATCTACAGACGTCATCCAGCAGCTTCTTCAGCCTCTGAGGAGGACTCGGGTTCTTCAGGAGACAGAAAGAAACGCTTTAGCCCCTAATGATGCTGGTCCCGGTCAGATGCTGTCCTTCTTTTAACTGAAGAGCAGAAAGTCTATCCTTCTTTCTCCAAAGGAGAATAGAAAGGAGAAGAAACTCTTCAGGAGATGCTAAGAAAAAGTTGACAAAAACCCAAGTCTAAACCTTTTTCGGCTCAAATGTTCAAGTCGCCTCAGGTTTTCATCGCTGTCACTCCCAGATCCCCCTGGAAAATTGTCTCTTTGGCAGCAGAACCGTTATGGGTCTGAAACACTAGGCTGAACTTTGGAGGTTTTCTGTGGCAAAATATTTATTTCTGTAGTTTAGAAATGAGTTGATGTTCAGAAGGAGAAGTTTGAATTTTGTATTATTGTCATTTTGGTTGTCGATTTTAAGTGTTTTTGGTGTTTGTTGTTGGCCAACTCACAACTTGCCCAATAAAAAAAATTAGCCTTGCAACTAACATTGGCTCATTTACAGAAATGTTCATTAAAGTGCTCTGTCCCTGTTCACATACATAAATAAAAAAAAGATCTACTGGTAAAAGTGAAACATTGAAGTCATGAAGTCTGACATGACAATTTAGACACAAAGCATCTTTTCTTTAACAAAAATGTAACCTTTTTTCTTTTTTTTTTTTCAAAGAAAAGTTTGTTTCTTGCCTGGCTGAAGGCGCTGAGAAAACGTCCCTCGTTAAGTTAGGTCAGAGCGTAACGTTATAGTGGGAACACCTGCAGCTGCAGATGTAGATCCAGACCTTCAAACATTCTGGTGTTTAGTTTGGAGAGTTTTGTGTCATTTTACTCACTCAGAACTAGAAGCCCTGTGATCCTCAGAGTCGCTCTCATCCTGCTTCTTATGGTCCCAGCTGGATGGATCCTTCATCCAGCTCTACAACACTTCAGATGAGCTGGAAGAAGCTGCACTGATTTTCTTGCAGCGCTTTCACGCCTTTCTCCTTCAATTTCTGCTCCAAAGTGAATGATCCAGCCCCACTTATTGTTAGGTTTTTCTTTTGCTTTTCGGCTGAAAGCAAAGAATGCTTTTGTTGCTTCTGTGCTCTCCTTCTCTGCAGTGGCGGGATTTGAAGGAGAGTGTTTCAGCCGTCTCCTTGGCTGCACCGTTGTTCCTGAGTCTGTCTCCCACAGTGTCTCTGTCCTTATTGTGCTCTCTCACTGCTGGCTCTCCTGCAAAGTGTTCAGCTGTTTGTGGAGCAGCAGCTCGGCCCTCCCCAATCACGACAAAGCAGGGGCAGACCCACACCAGTCCCATCCCAGTCCCCCTGACTCTGAATAACAGAGGAAGTCGATTCTGGATCATTTCTGAAAGGGTCTGTGACTCTAGGACACAGGAGGAAACCGAAGCGGCGCACAAATGGTTTGATGTCAGGAAGAGTCTGCTTGATCTGACGGCCTTCATGTGGGACCGCAGACCCTTTGTAGCTGGAAAGAAACAGGACAAAGTTTCAAGCAGCACGTGTTTGGTCAAGTAGAGACACTAAATGACTGCTCTTCATCACTATGCTGAGCTGGACTACAGCCCGGGAGGTCTTCACTTTTTGATTGATGTAAACATTTAAAATATGCCAAACTAATCAAAAATCCCATCATGCTGCAAGTGAACTCTGTTTTTATTAAACTGTTTTGATTTTGAAAACTTCCATTCATAGGATCATCCCATGGGACAAAAACAAGAACCAGGAGGAACCAACCCAGCAGAAGCAGGAGGGATTGGTGCTCATTTACACCAGCAGCTTTCATGTTTTTTTTTTCTTACTTTTTTCTTTTTTCTAATTTCTAAATGACTACTTTTATGACTTTCACGGTTCTTCTTTGGACGCAAGCTTTGGCAGGTGGGAGAGCTCACCTGGACTCTGGTTTCGAGCAAACGGGTCTCCTTCAGAACATCGATCATGTGTGTAAAGATAAAACTACAAACTCTGGAACCAGGTTCCACATATCCAGGCATACCGTTGGTGGTTAAAAAAGGCCTATATCCTGCTTTTCTTAAGCCTTTCAGAGTAAACTGTATCCATATATGTACTGTATATGATCATTTACTACATTTGGCACACTAAAGAACCATTTAAAAAAAAAAGTGAGCTATTTTGACAACTCGATCTCTGAGGATCCTCCTTTTACTCCTTTTGTGTGCCGCCCATTTTATGACTTCATGACGTTAAGGATATTATAATGTTCATTCCCCATGAAAAGAATCCTCAAGCTGTGTTTTGATCCAGTCACATTTTACCCGTTCTCTGAGCACCAGCCCCTCCCCAACCCACAAAAATGAGTAGGTCCTCACATTGTGACCTCACAAAGTGAGGAACAGTCCCTTCAAGGAAAAGTCTGCGTTGCTAACACTGCCCCCAGGCAACAGACACACCATCTTTCTCAGTAGAGCTAGCGGTGATCAGCTAAATGCTTCCATTTTATATGAACAATATGCACGTCCATCTTTGCAGAAGTTCGGACGTTGTTTGTTTTGTGGCCGAAACGCAGACATACTGCCAAGGCCGACTCTAGGTTGACGTCATGAAATGGATTGCACCCACAAGGATTGAAAGGTGGAGCCTCAGACATTGAGTCGTCTTTCTTCTGGGTTGGAAAATGAACTGTGAAAATAACACATATGTCATTTAAAAATTAGTTTTCAGTGTGCCAAATATAATAATACATTATCATATAGTTATTTATTTTATTAAAATAGGACAATGCATATTCGTCAATGTTCTAGCATAACAAAGACATAAATATGGCAGAATTAGCACAAGTGCTAAACAACATCTGTTGTCGTAAGGCAGGTAAAAGAGAAACATTGATCCATACTGAGCAATTTTGACAACAGACAAAAGTGAAAACATATAACTTATACAGAATACTACAGCACAAATTAGACATAAGCAGAGAAACAAAAAAAGAATAAAATAAATAAATAAAAAAACACCACAGTTTAATGGACCTGAGGGATAGTTTTAAGTTAGGGTACAATTCTGGTTTGTTTCTACCCATTGTTTTACAACTGTAAAACAGTTGCGTAATGTTCACAGTTTCTGATGTGAATGGGCAGTGTATTTCAAAATGTGGTGCTTCTGACGGACACCACCATTTGGCTTAATTTGGTCCTGCGTCTTTGTACTTCACAGTTGTCAGAAGTAAGAGCTTTGTCTCCCCCTCTGGTCACAGGCAGGATCGTCTCCAGAGCTCTAACCACACTACAACTCCCAGCAACCCCAGCGCACACTTACTGGATGCCACACACCTGACTCTCATTCATTTATCAACCACGGCATGCTTAAGCTCTGCACTGAGTGAAGCTCAGTGTGTAATACTGTAGGTGCCACTCTGCCTCCTTACTCAGTGGTATGGATGGACCTGATCTCTGTCTCCTGACCCTGTGTCTGACTGTTTGCCTGCTGCCTCTGATGATCTTACGCCTGCTTTTGACCCCTGCTTGCCTGTGTGTCTGTCCCTGATTTATCTTTGTGAACTTTTAGCTTGGCTAATAAACCTGCTGCTCGTTTGGATCCAGCCATCTACCTGTTCTTGTGACAAGTATCCTCTCCGGTTAATGGTGTGGTGTTAATCCCTAGATTATTTTTCTTATGAACAAAATTATTTAGATGTGGTGGAAGCCCATTTAAAACTTAAAACAGGAAGACAGGAAGAAGAAAACAACTGATCATTTATTAAGAATGCAATGGTGATACTACGAAGGCTTATCAAGAGTTTTCAATTCTTTTTTTTTTTTTAAGAGGAATTGAAGTGGCTTTAAAATTATTGCATTTGTTTCGGACCAAGTAGAGAGACAATAGTTTAAATGACTAAAAAACATTGAGTGCAAATATACTTTTGGTGCCTCAGTAATTAAATAAGATTATATGTATTTAAAATTTGATAAATTAAAATGAATTTTAGAAACTTTTTTTGCATGATCTTTAAAAGTTCGGTTAGAATCAAAATGAATATTTGAACTTTTCAACCACCTGTATTTACTCCTCATTGATCAAGAAAGTTGGCTGGTCACTGCTTAATGCCTGGCAAAAGAAAAACATGCAGACTGTTTTTTTTTTTTTTTTTTTATGTTGAGATGAAGGCATTAGTTTTCAAGCCAGTTGGAGATTGGGACCTGGATTTCCGATAGAATTGCAGCAGCTTTATCTTTTGTTTTTGCATGAACATAAATAACTATGATCTGCATATAACTGTATTTTTCCATTTGTGCATACAATTGCTAAAAAGGAGAGGCCCCAATTTTGAGCCTTGAGGAACTCCTGGTGTACATGAATGAGAATTACTTGTTTGTAGTGCCTGTGTTGTCCGTAAGATGTAATCTAAACAGAGAGCACATTCTGAGATGTGTAAGTAAATGTTTCAAGAAAGACATGGTGGTTTCAGGTCAAGAAAAACAGCATCCACAAAGCAACTTTGGTTAAGTTGATGTTTAACTTTTCTAGAAAGTAACTAATGGCAGTATCAGTGGAATGATGCTTCCTAAAACCAAAGTGTGTTGGGTGGGGAGGCGTTGCGCCATTGTTTAGATGTGAAATAAGATATGTTGGCATTCATTTTTTAATTACTTTTGAGATACTTGGTAAAATGCTTATTGGTCTGTGATTTTCTGGTTTTGTTCTGTCTCTTGCTTTAAATATTGGTGTAACTCTAGCAGTTTTCCATTTGTTTTTGTAACTACATTGTGTTTAAGTGATAGGTTAAATAAATCTGCAATTGGGCTTAAAATGGCATCTTTATGGATTTTAAGAAAATGTGTAGAGATACCAAATGTATCTATGACATTTGAGCTTTTAAAGGAAGTTGTTATTTTTAACAAATAAGTTGTAATATTTCTGGTACAGTAAATATTGGTTTTGTGTCATCTATGGGGTATATGGATATAGTTTACTCTGAAAGGCTTAAGAAAAGTATGATATAGGCTCTTTTAATGCTGTTACCTCACTGTTAGGGAGGACTTCACCCCGCGTCAAAAGCTGGGTAAGTCCACTGAACCACAGGGACAGGGGATGTGATCCGAAAGATAGAAGGAAGAATGGCTAGAAGGTCTGAGCACACGATGCACAGCCATCTCACTTTACAAAAGCAAAGAACTTCCAACAGAGTTTTTTAGTGATCCTCGTCATTCCACTAATGCCAGATTATTTTTAATATGGTACAACCCATAGAAGTAACTTCTATAAATTGAAACCCTTGAACTGAGGGGGGGGGGCTTTGACCACTGTGAGGATCATCTGTTCATTAGCCTTTTTAGTCTAAATGATATTTCATTTTCTCTAAAAAAATAAAAAAAGGCAGAAGAATACAGCTTTTAACTTTAACTTCCTGAGAAGTTCAAGGAAACCACAGCAGATAGGATCAGGGGTGTGGACGTTTGGTGGGCATTTCCCACCACTGGAACAGATGAATAAAAATCTTTAGAGACCTCTCTTCAAAGACATGACGGTGAAGTCAGGAGTCATGCTTCAGATGCAGATCTGTCTGATCACACAGAGTAATCTCAGGATTACAGTGTAATGATGTATCCATGTGCTTTCTGGTCATTCATGTTGCTGCTCTGCGTGTGCACATGTTTTCTGAGCTGCTGAATGAATGCTGTTCTCACTTTTTACTGTTTGTTTAATGCTTAGCTGCTATGTATCTGCAGAACATCTGTCTGCATTTGGATCAAAGTGATGACCATCAACCCTTTTTTACAGTTTTAGGCAGTAAATTTAAGAAAACCGGAGAATCCAAGAAGGTCATCTATATAAACAAGTTAAACCAGGAAACCATCAATGCTTTTAATAGTAGACTGGAGCACAAGCTATCAGGGGCCTCAACAGGAGGCTATGGAGGAGACATTAATACCACTTGTTGACTGACGGGTGTCTGGGAAACTTTTCAAAATGAGGGCCTTTTATGTGCATTTTCCAGGCATCTAAGGAATTATTTCAACTGATTTAAAAGCAGTAGAGTAGGGGGATTTAGTTCCTAACTTCTACTCTGTTTCTGTTGACAACTACGATTCCCTGTGACTGCTGACATTAGAGGTGGAGGTCGTGAAGGACCATTGTTTGTGCTATAGCTATATATAGCACCAGTGTGTAACAGTACCACTGTCTCCAGATCAACACTTCTTTTCAAACTTTCTGTTGCTGCAGTGAGTCCAACAGGTCTACCCTCCAGTTCTGACTGGATCCTGTTCAAAATTGTAGAATCTCACTGCTTCATCAGCCAAACACTACATGGAGGTGAATTACTAGGAGTGACAGGGGGAGGGGCAGCTCACGTTATCATATTGTGTGCTTGTAAACCTCATGTGCGTATAGTAGAGGAGAAGCATGAAAGAAAATCCCCAAACAGAAAGCTAATAAACATGGCTAATTTAGTGCAAATATTTAATCTCCCCTCAAAGTTTGACTCAGCCAAACAGAAAAAAAGTGTTAATATGGTACCCCGCATGCACGGATCATTTACTACGAGATACTAAATCAAACATTTGTTTGTCATCAAAAATAGACAGGGAGTGCTTCACTCACAGGTGATGAATTTGTGTTAGGGGCCCGCTACTTTTGAGGCCCCTGATCTGTGGCAAAACAGGTGAAGCCAATTTTTAGAAACATTTACTTCCTTAAATACTGTTCAATGAAACAAATTGTTGAAATGATACATGTGCTAAATGCCCCTGATTTACAAAAGGTAGCCTATAATAAATCAAATATACAGTATAATAGGTGCTTGGAAAAAGAAAAAGGATCTAATTTGATCATGTGAAGAACTAAAGAAGCAGGGCCACAGCATAAGATGTAAAAAAAATAACCTACTTAAATCATCAGAGGAAGTTGAAAGATGCAATTTGAAAAAGTATTACGGAAAGTCTGGATCATCTAGTCGACCAATACAATGAAAAAACTAAAGCCAATCTACATTCTGTTCTTGTGGCAGCTAATGTGCATGAAGTTATGCAAAACCAAGCTGACTGTCACGACACAGACCGATCACTGGTGAAAAAGGTGTTAAACCACATTGCAACCCCCCCTCACTTAAATCTGTAACTGCCACTCTGAACTGGACCAAAAATAATAATAAACACATGGTCACATAAACTATAGCCCTTTTTCACTGTGCATCATAAAAAACTGGATTTCCTCATGATGATTGCCAGAAAGCACAATGGTGATGGGTTCAGTGCTACTTTGGAGGGGTGGTCTTCAGGGGTCTGCACAGCCAGCTGTTTGTCAAAAAACATTGTCCTCAGCACCAGAGCAATCTGGGCTAAAACCATCAAAGGCTGATAGCATAGCTTGGCAGGAATTTAAAGTCTTATCAGGCTCTGAGAAAGATGCATGGCTCACCAGTACTCCCAGACCTAGTTCCAAGCCTTGTTTTTGATCAAACTGGACATTTAGCCAAAATATGTCCTTTTTGCCTACAGTAGAGGGACTCAGCTGCTAGGCAGCATCTGGGTTCTTACCTGCTCACCTGACTGTGACTTCCATTTGATCACTTTTAAACTTCATTCAGAAAATCCCTCAGTTCTCTCAAAGCTTGGATGTCTTGTGCATTTGGCTGATGTGTGCCGTAACCTCGCTGAAGGACCTAGAATGTTTCTTGTCAATCTGTTCTTCTGAGCTGTGCTTGACTCTCTGCAGCATCTCTCAAGCCTCCAAGCTGGACTAGACTTTGGACACTTGGAGCAGATGATGCAGATGTTTCACACATGTGAACATCAGTTTCATGTGCAGTGATGGGTTTAGAGCAGCAACATCCGAGTGAGACAGCAGTTTTCAGCAAGGATGCACCCAGCAATGACAGGGTCTGTGTGTCTGTGAGCAGCTCAGTGAAGGAGATGACAGACGGCGAGGCCGAGGGAAGCACATGTCACACAGCTTCCTGAAAAGCTGTGGATATCTGCTGTCACTGCTCAACCAGGGGCAGGAGGGCAGTGTTCCTTTAAGCACTTTGATGTTTGCCAGTGGCATCATTTTTCTCTGAATCCAAAACATGAATACAAAAAAAGAAAGCATTTTTTTCGTTTTTTAAGACGCAAAGGTGTGTTTAAAAAAAAAAATGAGGCTCCTTTAAAGTAAAAGAACGCTGCGCCCACTTGGCTGTTTTCTTTTGATGAATGCAAGTAGTGGTAAATGCAGACTAACATTTTTATTAAAAAAAAAAAATACAGCTCAAATAAAGACACAGATAAAAGTAAAAAATGTTGGCAACAAATTGCTCCAGTTTTTGAGAGTCAAAAATTGTATGGGAGTGAAAGCATTTTGTTTTTGTATAGTTAAGATCAAACTCTGTGCACATCCTTACATCTTTACGTTGTTTTGTTGCTTTTTTTCAATGTGTTATCTACAACTATAAAAAAGTATGCACAAAAAAATAACTAATTTAAAAAATGTGCTTTTATTCAAGTTTATATATGTGATAAATATATACTATTATTCCATCCGGATAAAATGTTCAAAATAAATGATAAAATGAAAAAACAGTTTTTTACAATTGACTTTTAATTAGCGGCACATAAAATTTTAGCTTTTTCCTTTTTAAACAAATTTGAGACAAAACAACACAGTACACTGCAACCACAATACAAAATACAAATTAAAAGGTGTCAAACAAAATGGAACAAAGCAAAAAAAGACTTTTATTTTCAGTAAAGGATGGCATTTAAAAGTGTCTCAGGTTTGAAAAGCTGATCTGGTTTGTTCTGTCAGATCTGCTCTGTTCTGGAGAAGCTTCTCTCAGGACCCTGTACAGGTTGGTTCTGGACCTGGTTCTATAGGGAATTATTTGCACTCTTTCATGTGTATCATTACAAGTCAAATGCTTCCAGACTTTTGCTTCTTTTTTCAGTCTGTCCAGTCTTAATTTACGATTTTGTGTTGATGTAGTTTGTTGCATCTGGAACTCTCTCTGTCTCCCTCGTGCTCGGATCACGTTCTGCTGCTGCTCATGTAAAATCCCCCCCCCACACACACATGGCCTTGCACATACTCAGTGCAACCCCCCCTTCCCCTCTTCCCCTCAGCACACACCATAGACCATAAACATATACAGTACAGACCAAAAGTTTAGACACACCTTCTCATTCAAATGAATGGGAAGGTGTGTCCATATATAGGCGTGCCTATATATATATAGATAGATAGATAGATAGATAGATAGATAGATAGATAGATAGATAGATAGATAGATAGATAGATAGATAGATAGATAGATAGATAGATAGATAGATAGATATATGGCACAAACACGTGCACTAGAATAAAAGAAAAGAGAGATTGAAAGAAAGTAAAATTTATTTATTTACTTTTTAGGAGGAGAGGGGGCACCCTGGAGGGGGGGGAGGTGTGCTAGTCCCTTAGGGAAGTCAGGGCATGAATGGTGGGTACAGACCTCCTGCCCCTTGGGGGTGGCGCCGGGCCCCTTCCTTGCTGACTGTCTCTCTGGGCTGGTACTACCCTGGCCTCTGTCTGCGGCTGGCTTGCCGCCTCCTACCAGCTGCCCGGCGGTTGTGCCCATCCGCCTGCTCCTTCCCACTCCCACCCAACTAAATGTTGCACACAGGCACATATGGGCCGGGAACTGGATGGGTGGGACATCCTGGCGGGGCTCACTTGGGGTGTCTCTCTTTTGGGTCGCGTCGGTGCCCGCCATCCATTCCAATTTTACTCGCAAATTAGACATTGATTGACCTAGGGCCTTGTGGAGATGGTCTGGTGGAGGGTGGTACGGTGAAACATCCATGCTCATCTTTCACTAGTCCGCCCCACTTCCACTTTAGCACTTTACCACACACACACAGCAAATGCGCACCACACACAGAGGGACCCTGTGGTGGGGGGGCTCTGCTGCTTGGCAGCGATAGGGCCCGCCACACTGGAGACCTCCTATTTTACCTGCAGAATACACACAGTACAACCACACCACCATACATGGGTGAAATCTGAGAGGTCTTCATCCGCCTGCTCCTCTCAGGGTGGCCTGGCTTGTGGGGATCCTGTCGGCTGTAGTGGTGTTCGGGAGTGCGGCGCTGGGGGGTCGATCAGCCGGAGGGGGTTACGGAGGTGGTTACAGGGTGGTGACAGGGGGTGGAGGGGGGCAACCAGAAGATTGTGTGTGTGTGTGTGCATGCGAGAGTGCATGGGTGGGACAGACCTGGGGGCTGGCTTGCTGTGACCTGGAGGTGCTCACCCTCCCTATTGCAGAGTAGGGAGTGCATCAGGGGTTATATGGGAGGAGGGGCCGAGGAAGATGGCGGGTGAGGGTGTCGTTGAGGGTAGAGTAGTGGGGGGTGGGGGTGGAGCTGTGGTTGAGTGGTGATCTCTGGGCTGCTTAGGTCGGGTGCCGGGCCTGGCTTGTGGAGATGGGGCTCCGGCTGGGTGGTGGGCGGCTCCTGGGCCCTCCGGCTTTGTCCTTAGCCCGCGTCCCGGCGTACGGCGCACGGTAGCCCCCATGGCTGCCGCCTGGTATGGCCGAGCGCACCTGTCCCGTGGCCTGGGGGCCCAGACACCGGGTTCACCGGGAGGCTTCCTCTGTGCTGGCTGGGTGTCCCCCCCCCCTCCCGGGCTGCGCGGGTCCCGTTGCCGGGGGTGCTCCTGGCCTGGGGGTCTCTCCCTCCCTCTGCTGGTCTAGCTGGTTCGGCTGGGAAGGATCTGGTTCCCCTTATGAACACATTGTTCACTTCGGCAGCATGCATGTATCTCCACCCCCACCAGCACACTGCTCCCTGTCTGCTTTATCCCTCCTCCTAACCCACAGTGCATTGATGGACAGATGTCTTCCGCTCATCTTAGTGTCAGAATTTAACCTTCGGATGTATCATTTGTCTTTCCAGTAGATCTGGTATAATTGTTACACAACTAAAAATAACTTATTCAAATTGGCGCTTGTATCCCCCACTCTCTCCCTTTTATTCTTTTCAAACCTCCCCCCCCCCCCCCACACACACACACACTTTTCCCCTCTCCCTCCCCACACACACTAAATGTAACGAATAAATTAAAAAAAAGGGAAAAAAAGAGGTTTATACAAATTTACACTCTAGTTTCTCGAAGTTATCTAACCTCTTTTTGTGATAGTAAAACCTGTCCAACACAAAAGGCCTTCAGCTCTAATCTGTCTGCTCAGTTGTTGAACAGAACAAGTTAAAAAAAAAAAGAAAAAAAAAGAGAGAACGGCTCTCAAAAAAGGGCCAGCTCTTGTCGTTCACTTCAAAGAGTGAACTTGTAGGCGTTTCATTCGCATCACTAGAACACATACCGTATGTATTTTTGATTTCTTCAAAGAGTTCAAAAACAGAGGACTTTATCGGAGCAGATATTTGACTTGTAGATAAATCCTTTTAAATTCATTTGTTTTCAAATTGTTTGAGTATCCTTAATGTCACTGTTGTCTTCAGCTGTTAGAATGTGACTGATCTTTTTTCATTCATCTTCTAATCCATTTGCTCCCTTTCAGAGTGACGGGGCTGCTGGAGCCTATCCTGGCCACTAGCGGGTGAGGGCAGGGGACACCCTGGACAGGTTGCCAGTCTGTCACAGGACCACCATCACACACCCATGCTCTCTCACATTAACATCTATGGAGTACTACGAGGACTAACTAGACTAACTATGGAATTCTAACCAATTAACCTATGAAGCATGTTTTTGGACAGTGGGAGGAAGCCGGAGTCCCCGGAAAAAACCCACGCATGCACGGGGCAAACATATAAACTCCAAACAGAAAGGTCCCTCATTGATATTCTTGGGACCGGGGGCCTTTTTGCTGTGAGGCAATGGTGCTAACCACTGCCCCACCGTGCAGCCCTGACTTCTCTCATGCAAAGACATTGTTACCATTTTGTGAATGAGCCTTCCTAAAATGTGATTTTGACCAAATTAAAATGTTCAGGTGATGCAGGCAGATGAAAAGACCAAATAAAAATGGCATTTCAGTATATCAATTAAAAGGAAAAAATTGTTAAATGTAAACCAGTCATTGATTGGGTTTTAGGGGAAAAAAAAACTCTTGATATTTCTTATAAAGTTTACCATGAAAACCAGCTGCAGTAAAGATCTCATGCAGCTGCATCTCTCTTTAGTTTACTCTGCCAGAGAGGATTTCATGAAATCCATGGACACCACTGAAGATCATTGAAGAAAAAAGGTTCAGCGCACTGTCTAGTGGGGTCTAGATGACCCAACTCCCAATGTGAAAGATCCTAGGATAGCACAAGGGTTACACTAAACTAAAAGAAAAAGGCTTTTTAGTGAAAATTCCAAAACCAAGTGAATTTTCTGGCAGGCTATTCTACTACAGGGGAGCAACCATCCTCGCGCCATGGCACTCACAGCGTTGGAGGTCAAGTGCTGGCAGCAGGCCGCTCTCAAGTCCTCTCTGGACATTCCTCAGCTGTGATCTCATCTCCGTGCTGTCCGCTGCTCCAAAGGGCCTTTCCTCTCTCCGGACTGCTCCCACTTTATTAACCCGCCACAAAGAGGTGGGCATGACAGGAATGTGAGGGTACATTCCTCCGTGAACCCCCCCTTACTCATGTCTCTTTCCCCCGGTCACACACCCTTCTTCACAGAGCATCCCTTTTCCACATCTCATCCCGGCCTTCTCTGAAGGTTTCCTCTTTGCTCCTCTCAAAGACAAACATACACTTTTCTGAAATTCCACAGAGATGTCGTACCATGAAGATAAGGCACTGGCCCTCCCCATCAGTTACTGCACTTCTACAAATTCTGCAAAGATTTATGTTTGTGTTTTGAAAAAGCTGCAACACAAAGCTCAGTTCAGTCTTCTTTTGTCTGAATCTGTCCAAAGGTGTGGAAATAGGACCAGGATCCTCACAGGACACCTCTTGGGTGCAGTGGACGTTTCCATGTACAATTCAACACTTCTAGATTAAGATCAGACCAAAAGGAGTTTATAAAATGGCAAAAGACTTGTCAGATAGATAGTTGCTTTGAGTTTTGTTCTTATTAATCAATCTGCCTTTCCTTCATGCAGTTTGGTTAAAAGTGGGCGGGATTAGATTGGAACATCTGAAGTCCAGAGGTCAGGTTATGGTGATTTCAGTTGTGTTACAGCCAAATGATCACAGTCAGTTGTTTTCAGATGATTTAAAATATTTGTGGTTTGATTTTTTAGGAAAACTGACTCTTTCTGTCACTCTGTAAGCAGAGCAAAGACACTCACAAGCATGCTATTCACCTCCAGATAACCAGGGAGAGTCTAGAGAAGCTTACAGTAAAAACAAATCCAAACTGAAGTTAACAGTCAGTCAAATCCAGAAAGATCTTCTCTGGATGGATGTATGGATTGGTGGGTTGCAGCAAGCCCGCTTCCTGTTGAAGCGTTTGCTCTTTTGCTCCAAATTCACAAGCCTGATTGCTGACATGTGAGCTGCCTTCAGCTGTGAATTATTCTCCTGTTTGCTTCTCTCCTCAGGGGGAGGCATGACACAAGAGCGATGATGGGATGCAGAGCACTCCACACCTTGTTATCTGCAGCCTGGTACCAAGTGGAGCTGCGCCGTCTTTGGCATGCAGAAAAAATCCAAAGGTTTTGGAAAGAGGTCAATGTCAGAGGGTTCTGCACATGCCTTTTTCCTGCTTTGACTGTCCCTGTTCAGCTGCTGTCCCCCATGCAGAGCACAAGGAGCACGGGAGGTTAAAGGGAGGTAATAATTAATCCCTTCACTCTTAATTAAGAGTGGATGGTGTGTGTCCTGAAGGGACATTTTCCAGACCCAAGTTTAAAGTAGAGCCTATCAGGAAGAGGAGCCTTGGAGAAATGGGCCACCGCAGGGGGTGGGCTAACAGGCATCTGCCTCTATCTGGATGTGATAGGATTTATCTGGAGGTGTCCCTGAAGAGTGCATCTCTGACTGACACCACAAAATGTTGGCTAGATGTACAGCAGGCAAGACAGGAGTCTGGCGTTTGTCAGCTTCTGTTGTCTTCTTCATGTATGAGAGGCTCTTTTTCTTCATGGAAACCTTTTCTTTCATGGAGTTCTTCACATCAGTGTTAAAATTTCTTAGAGATGCACTGCAAATTGGAGGATGGGGGGTTGTTTCTGTCACTGGCTTAAACATACTTGTTACAACAAAACAGCTTTGAAAGTTTTAAGGCTGTTGAAATACAGAATAGTCATTTAGAGTTTCAAAATACAGATAAAAAATAGTCAGAAGTGTTTCAAAGTGAACTTTAGCTGCTTTAGCTTCCTGCAAGTTTCTTTACTCTGAAAGCTTTTTTTTAAAGCTAAGCCCATATTAATTGTAAAGAAATTAGGACTGATTTGACTTGAATGATCTTTGAAAACTGCCAGAAATGATCGCCACTGTACACAGAATCAAAACGTTAAACTGTTAGTTTACTTTATTCGCCTGAACACAACGTTTCTGGAGGTGCAGCACATTTCTCTGTCTGTTGCCTTCAAACCATGCGTCCATTTTCAAACCCGCTTCATTCCTTTTTAGGTCACGGGGATACTGGAGCCTTTCCCAGCTGCTGTTGGGAAAAGTCAGGTAGACCTTGAAGGGGCTACCAGTCTACCAAAGGCCTAAACAACCACACACCCAAGAGGCAACTGAGTCTTCAAAGAACCTATGTAACCTGTTTCTGGGCTGTAGGAGGAAACTGGAACATGCGCACGTGCACCAGGAGAACATGTTAATTGTTTGCCAACCAGTGGCCAGCAAACACCGACCCAGCTAATGGGCTCTGTGTGCTGCAGCTCAGCTCTGGCCCCCGTGCTTGGCAAACCACTTCTGTTGAGAATTTTTGAGATTGGTGTTTAATGTTTTAAAATGTGAAGTTTAGTCATTTAATTTCCCTTTTTGTTCACGTTCCCTTTCTTTAGGCTAGGTAGCCCTGCCCCCAGCCTTGTTCATAAGCTGCAGCCGAGCAGGGAGTTGATGTCGCGGCATCGCCGGTAGCCAGAAGCCTAAAAGCATTACAATTAGACAAGCTAGAACTGAGTCAGGCTCGGTTCTGAACCAGCACCAGAGCTGGGTTTGTGAGGAAAAATGTGAACATCTTACGTTGAAGTCGTGTGGCTGAAGATATCCAGACAAACCCAGTCAGTGTGTAAGCACACTGGCAGTTTGGCTCTATGGAACAGTCTGGATTGAGGTGGATTACACTAATCTGTCCTAATGAAAAGTCTGTTCATAATGCGAGGTTCCACCTCTGGCACTTTTTAAACACTTTACTATCCTTTGTGGTGAACTTCCTTGCCACGGTGCCTCTAGTCTTCTGAGTGGAGTTCAGATGGAACTGCTGTTCCTCCACACTAAAAGGAGCCAGCTGAAGTGATTTGGACATCTAGAGAAGCCGCCTGACCCTCCTCCATAAAATCTACCACACTGCTCTTTTCCCAGCTATTCCTGCCCCACCCCTCACCTGCATCAGGTGGGACAAGCCGATCAGAACCAGGAATGACCTCAACATATGGTAGAAGAAGGCCATCAGGATCCTTGGATGATGAGGTTTGGATCGTCATCCCAGGTGTTGTAAGGATTTAAAGAAAATGCAGGTTTGGGCCAAACCTGGTGAATAAATGACTTGGATATGGAAGTGGAGCTGAGTCAAGTGAGAGAAAAGTCTAGCTGCTAGCCCAGTTTGGGTTTGGGGTCTCGCTCTCAATCCCCTGCACAGCTCTAGGGTTAGACCCTAACCCTCTTTTCCCCATTTTTGAAGGAAGTCGGCTTTAGTCTGTGCTTTCAAAGGGCCTTAAGTATAACAGAGGTATGGGTGGAGGCTGCTAACGAACAGACACATGGTGAACTGTGGAAAAGGAGGAAAAGGGAAGGGAGTAGCCGGGCTTGTGTGTGTGTGTGGATCAATATACTGTTGTAAAAGTGTGTGTCTTTTTGTGAAAGTTTAGGGATGTGAGAGTCGGCAGGCAGACAGCAGAGGGTTTATTCACAGAGTGGGAGCGGCTCAGGAAACCGCCAACAGAAGCTTCCAGAGGAAAAGTCTCAGGGCGATCTCCGAGTTTCTATACGAGGAAATGAGCCTGGTGGGCGTAGGTCTGACGAAGAGCACTTCCAGCGGAGGAACGCTGAGACGGAGCCGCCCTCAGGAAACGTGACATTCGGCTTTACATGAGGGGAAGTTCGATCCGCTTAAGGATTGCTGAAAACAGTCACTGTGATGTGACAGACTGACCAAGATCAACTGTGGATAGGAGGATGTAAAGGTTAAAGTACCTGTGCACTTCCCGTGGCACTCCATAGGCCATTTCAGCCCAGAGCATTGTGACTGTAAGCCATTACCTAATGTGGTAAAACTAGTTGGGTTTTAAAAACAGTGGTTTTAAGATGAAATATTCTTCTTTGTTCCAACAATAGAACATTTCACCTGGCGTTTAGCTCATTAATCAATTCCAGTACATTTACTTTCTATCTGTTGACAGAAAATCCACCTCCAGCCATCCACAAGTCACACCTTAGTTGAACCTTTTTCCAAACACAAACCATAACCCTGTTTTTAGGAATACAGTACAGACCAAAAGTTTGGACACATGGTGTGTAGATTCACACTGAAGGCATAAAAACTGTGAATTAACACCATGTGGAATTATATACATAACAAACAAGGTGTGAAACACTGAAATATGTTTATTCCGAGTGCTACAAAGAAACTGGTTCTCATGCAGGTCTGGTGACTGTGGAGGCCAGGTCATCTGGCACAGCACCCCATCACCCTCCTTCTTGGTCAAATAGCCCTTACACAGCCTGGAGGTGTGTTTGGGGTCATTGTCCCGTTGAAAAATAAATGATGGTCCAACTAAACGCAAACCAGATAGAATAGCCTGCAAGATGCTGTGGTAGCCATGCTGGTTTAGTATGCCTTCAGTTTGGAATAAATCCCCAACAGTGTCACCAGCAAAGCACCCCCACACCATCACACCTCCTCCTCTATGCTTTACGGTGGGAAAAGGCATGTAGAGTCGATCCGTTCACCTTTTCTGCGTCGCACAAAGACACGGTGGTTGGAACCAAAAATGTCCAATTTGGACTCATCAGACCACAGATTTCCACTGGTCTAATGTCCATACCTTTTGTTCTTTAGCCCAAACAAGTCTCTTCTGCTTGTTGCCTTTCTTTAGCAGTGGTTTCCTAGCAGATATTCTACCATGAAGGCCTGATTCACACAGTCTGTTTTTAACAGTTGTTGTAGAGATGTGTCTGCTGCTAGAACTCTGTGTGCCATTGCTCTCTAATCTGAGCTGCTGTTAACCTGCATTTTCTAAAGAAAATTTGTTGCACAGGTGGCAACAAATCCAGTGGTGAAAATGTCATCTTCCCTAAATATTCCACAGTCAACTGTCATCTCTATCAGAACAAAATTGATGAATTTGGGAACAGCAATTTAGCTACCAAGTGGTAGACCACGTATACTGATGAAGAGGGGTCAGTGGATGCTGAAGCTCATAGTGCAAAGAGGTCGCCGATTTTCTGCACAGTCAATTAAAATAGAGCTCCAAACTTCTTGTGACCTTCAGATTAGACCAAGTACAGTACGCAGAGAGCTTCATGGAATGGGTTTCCATGGCCGAGCAGCTGCAAGCAAGCCACACATCAAGTACAATGCAAAGTGGCGAATGCAGCAGTGGAAAGCACGCCGCCACTGGACTCTAGAGCAGTGGAGACACCTTCTCTGGAGTGAAGCATCACTCTTTTCCATCTGGCTATGTGATGGACGAGTCAGGGTTTGTGAGAGTGTGAAATTTGTTGGAGGAGGAATTATGGGGTGGGCTTGTTTTGAGGACTTCAGCTTGGCCCCTTAGTTTCAGTGAAAGGAACTCCGACTGCTTCAGGACACCAAAACATTTTGGACAATTCCATGCTCCCACCTTGTGGGAACAGTTTGGAGCTGGCCCCTTCCTCTTCCAACATGCAATGTCCATAAAGACTATATGACAGAGTCTGATGTGGATGAACTTGACTGGCCTGCACAGAGTCCTGACCTAAACCCCATAGAAGACTTTTGGGATGAATTAGAGCAGAGACTGAGAGCCAGGCCTTCTCCACCAACATCAGTGTGTGACCTCACCAATGTGCTTTTGGAAGAATTGTCAACATTGTGGACAGCCTTCCCAGAAGAGTTGAAGCTGCAATCGCTGCTCAAGGTGGACCCACATTACATTGAACTGTATGGGTTCGGAATGGAATGGAACTTCAGTTCATGTGAGGCAAGGCAGCCGAGTCCATACTTCTGGTAATATCGTGAAACATCAGAATAAAAGCTTTTGATACTTATGATCAATAGTATTCTGGAAAATCTTTCCTCCTAAAAGCTGTCATACAGTCACTATATACATTTTGCAGGGATTAAAATTGGTCATACGTGATAAAAGTGAGAAGTTGTGGTCATTACATAAAATGGATGGATCACAAATGAACCACGTTAAAAACACGGAAGAAGTACAAATAAACCACAAAGAGCATGTAAATCAATGTAGACCATGAATCATGCGTGATTATTGCAGTTTATATGCTTTTAGTGATTCGTGCATGAATAACATTATTTTAACGTGACATGTTAGACGTGTAAAACGGTTGTGGAAAGACTCAAATTTGCATATGAATCTCACAAAAATCATGCACATAAGATTTACGTAAAAAGTGTAAACTGCGCAATTCTTCATGACGGCTCCTCGGGTGGGAATAAAGACCCTTGAAAACTTTCAGGTTGGAGTTTTTATTGAAATGTTTTTTATGACATGAAAGCACACGGTAAACAGTTTACAAAAGAGCTGCATGATCGACTCAGACAGAAATGTCTTGATTTCAAACCCAAGTGAAGCTTTTAGAGTATCACTGCCCTCCCGCCTTCAAAAATACAAACTTAAGGTAAACACATAAAAGCAAACACAATAACAAGTACGCACAAACAGAATTCCACCACAAAATCATGCCTTTAAAATAAAGTCTTGACTTTCCCAGCTGCTCTGAAACGTCTCCAGAACATTTGGTACCTCACAACTAGAAACTACACTTTCTACTAAACAGGTAGTGATTTCTGTGTTTGAGGGCACCCCCCCTCCTCTCGGACAGACGACCTTCACCCCACAGGGTCACAGGTCATCAGATAAGCACGTGCCCCAAGCGAGTGCACGGACTGGTCTGGTCATGAAAACTGGATCTGCTGCACAGTAGGGATCTGGAATGGAGCATGCTGGGATTGGAGTTCAGCGCCGTCAAAGAGTCTTGAAAGAAGATGAGGGGCTTACCTGCTGATATGAGGTGGTGTACACCATGACGTTCTGCTGCTGCCCGTCTGCTGTAATGATTCCTGCAGGAAGTGGGTTTGCTGCACACAAATTCACACATGAAGAACAAGAGCAGCACAGAGAACCTCTCTGTTGGATTCGACTTACTGAAATCATCTGTTAGCTCTTCACTCAGTCCCTCCCCAACCGACACGCCTGCAATCCCCTTTTCTCCCTTCATCGCCTGAAGAGACCAAGAACAACATTTTGCACCAAAACCCAATCACAACGGATGTAACTCCTGTAAAAACTCAAACCTGCTGGCGGGACAACAGAAATGGATGTCAAAATAAAAGAGCGCAGGACAACAGAGACACGACAGACAGGAAGTCAACACGCAAGAATGCGGGACAACAGAGACAACAGACAGGAAGTCAACACACAAGAACGCGGGACAACAGAGACAACAGACAGAAAGTCAACACACAAGAACGCGGGACAACAGAGACAACAGACAGGAAGTCAACACGCAAGAATGCGGGACAACAGAGACAACAGACAGGAAGTCAACACACAAGAACGCGGGACAACAGAGACACGACAGACAGGAAGTCAACACACAAGAACGCGGGACAACAGAGACACGACAGACAGGAAGTCAACACACAAGAACGTGGGACAACAGAGACAACAGACAGGAAGTCAACACACAAGAACGCGGGAAAACAGAGACAACAGACAGGAAGTCAACACACAAGAACGTGGGAAAACACAGACAACAGACAGGAAGTCAACACACAAGAACACAGGACAACAGAGACAACAGACAGGTCAATCTAACTGTGTAATTTAACAAGCAGCAAAACAAACATGCACCACTGCCGCTTGGGTGTGTCACACATTTAAGGACAGAAGATAAAGTCACACCTCTCTGAACTTCTGCAGGTAGAGCTTCAGTGGATCCACGTACATATCGAAGCCCAGCGTGGACATGGCAAACAGGATGTCCTCGCCGTTGATGGTCTTCCTCTTCTCCTGGTGGCAGCGCTCACTCGCCTCTGATGTGATGAAGCTGATGAACTCGCTCACACACTCCTGCACACACTCTTTGGCATCTTTGGCGATCTGTGGCGTAAAGAGGAGATAGCAGGTGAGTTGGGGTGAGGAAGGCCTGCAGCCGATCAGGAGCTGTGTTTGCAGTTTAGGGTTTTTCTAGGCTTTTCTTTAGATGTTTCTAATACATCATCCGTATGACGTGATGATCAAACAGGTGATCTTCAACAAGCTCATAAACTTTTTTTTTACAGCTGCGGCTATATCCGTTTGAACTGGTTTTCCAAGCGGATGGATCCCTTGCACCATCTGCAGGTGTGATCTGGTGCCTGCACTGCTCTGTTAAAGTACAGGAGTCTGTGTGAGCATGTTCACAACCCAATCACCTCATAAAGACACGTTTTTGGGAGGTGAATGAGCTGAAATTTGATTTCAAAGTGAAGCAGCAGCTCACATTTCAAAACATCTGCTTATGACTTTAACAAACCTTTCCAGTTTGAGGAACAGCGTTCTTCATGATGCGCGCCACGTTTGCAATAGGCAGATAGATGTCCTGCTCCCTGTAGTTCTCCTTGGAGCCCCCCTCCTCGTGGTCATTCATGCTCTCCTCTCCATCTTCTGCAGAACAGACAGAGCAGCTCTTCAGGATGTCACCTGGTTTGGTGGGGGGCTGTCAGCAACGGGAGATCCTTACCATCCTGGGGTTGGAGAACGTACTGACCAGAAGCCATGTATTCTCCGGTGATCCCCAGCTGAGATGTGTCGGTGGTGGAGCTGTCTCCGTCCATCTGCCACAAGTTCAGAGCAGCTGATTGAAAGGCAGTAAGCTGGAGGGATGAAGATCAAACGTTCCTGAAACCAAGCAGCACAAAGGACCATCAATTCAGCACGATGGAGGCTGGGCCTCTGGAACCCATTCTGTCCTCGGCTGAAGGGTCAAAAAGGTTCAGTTAAAAATATGAAAATAAATGGAATCATTACGGCAAGCAGGAATCGAACCCGGAACCTATAAACTGAAATGCCTGGATCGTTTGCTTTGGCTGTGACGCTGTTTCTCCGTGATGGACCGTTTCTGCGCTGCGACTCCCGCCTCAGCCCAGAGCTTCGCGGGCACAGCAGCTCGGATAACGGGGCTTCAGTGCTGCGTTCAGGTTCCAGTTTTTCATACAATGATGCGTCCGCCCCGCAGACATGGACCCTGAAGACCGTTTCGCTGTTCTTTCTTCATCCTGACAGGAGCGAAGTCTGAGGCCCGCCCGGCGGCGTGTCAGACTGAGACCGCCGTTTGTGAACATGATCACCAAAGGCTCCGTGAGAGCTAGCTGCCGGTCTGCAGACGTCACCGGGGCGCGTTTAGCTAGCGTTAGCTGTGGTCCCGCGGCACGGGAGCGACTCGCGGAGCCGGCGTGAGTGCCTGAGAACCGTCGGTGGTTTCCGCGCACAGAGAAGCGGCGAATTTGACGGACTTTCTCGTTAGGAGGACGCCTGAACGGGCCGCGGCGTCTCCGGCGGTCGTGCTCGTTGTGAACCCGCGGTAATCTGCTCCTGCGTCGGCCTGTTCTTTGTCAGCCTAGCCGGAGCTGGGCCCGGGCGTTCGGCGGAGTCTCGCCCGCAAACACTTCCTGACGAGCAACCCTCACTCATTCAGACAACACGTAGAAAATCAGCCAGCGACGGACATTTCCATTCGAGCTAACGACGAATCGGTTAGCAATCATTGGCCGAGCCCGGCACAAACCTGCTATGAAGCCCTGGTTGGTTCCCTCCCTGAGACGGCTGTTTGGTTGGACAGAAAATGGCTGCGAAACGACCAGTCCCAGCGCGGAGCCACGTCTGCACTACCGGCCTCGACCGGCAGGGGGCCGTGCTGCGTTCCAGGATGTCCCGGAAATCTCACCATCTGTCACCTGACATAGAGTACAAAGAGTGTTGTCTTCAAACTGCGTTCATAAGTGCCCATTTTAATTAATGAGTGCACACTCATAACATTCAACAGTGAATAGACTGGATTGATTTGCCTTTTTTGTCTTTTCTAACCAAGCATTTAATTTTAATTCTTGAAAATCCAGTCGTTATGATAGTAATATGTATCAAAGTGTGTCCTTTCACCTTTTTGTACACAGAAAACTAGTGAGGTTGTGATCTCGTTTGTTTTCCTTTTGTCCTCAAAAAGCCAAAATCCCAGACTTTTATAGAGAAATAAACAGCTGTTACTCAGTCATTCCATTGGTCAGAATAATCATTATTGCCCTGATATCTTTATTTAACATTTACTTGATAATCCTCTTTTCCCTTCAATTTACTAAATTTATAAACTAACTAATCAGATGCCTCAGCTAAAGCATGCTGTGCCCACTGGCCCCCATGGATCTTGTTGCGTGGACTTCCAACAAGCTCACTACTGATTGACAAGAGTGGTTGCCATAGAAACGACGGCTAAGACCATTCTGACCAATCCCTCCCCACTGATATTAGCCGCGGTTAAATGTGCAAAATGTTTTGATCGGATAAAAGATCGGACTCGAATTCATCCGTGTAAATGGGCCCAGAAAAGCTCTCTCCGATTATAACAAACGTTTACATGTGCCACACTTTCGGTCATAATAAATCATTTGCACATGCGCAGTACTTTCTATAATACCGGAATAGGAATTGAGTTATGCTGTAAACAAGCCGAGCTGCCATATACATAGATATGTGGCACAACGATCGAATCAACAGTCAGCATAAACCAAAACCAACTATCTCGATCCACAGGGACGCAAAAAGTGGGTGTGCAGCATATCCGTCGCATAAAGGCGCCAGCCAAAGGGGGCGCCAAACTGAAGTTGTAAAAATTATTTTTTAGACCGTATTTTTTTATTTCACAGCTGTTTGTGCACGTATATTTACATGATATGATCAGTACAGAAGCACATCGTAACTGATTGGCCGCCACAGCCACTCCTCCCTCCCTTCCCCAGGTCTTGTACAGAGAGCTGCGCGTTTGATTTCTTTATTAAAATTGTGGGAATTGGTTCATTGAAAGGTTATTTCCTGGACGACAGAAAAAAAATAATATACTGCAGAAACAAAATGAAACATTTTGAACAAAATGTTGTTACTAAATTAAGAACCCATTTCATGAAGCTTCCTATTCCCCCTAAAGTTAAAGAAACACACTTCAAAATTATGAATAATATTTATCCCTCCAAAGAATTACTTAGATTACGTTTCAACATTGATGACAACTCTGTACCTTCTGCCAAACTGCTGCTGAGGACACCGACCACATATTTCTCCTGTGTAATGTTGTACAAATGTTCTGGTTGGATGTTTACAAATGGTTAAAAAATAAATTCCCATTCATTATGGACTTCTTTTTAAAAGAAGTAAAACATTTTGGCCCTTCACTTCACAACAATGTAAATAATTTATGTATCAATACCGTGTTATGTTAAATCAAAAACAGATTACAGAAAAGTCACCCTAACTTTACCTTCTTTAACAATGAGGTCAATTTATACTTAAAATCCATCAAATTAATCGATCCACCTAAAGCCATACCAGTTTATGATATCCTGAGTGATATCTGAGACAGTTTATTCATCTGTTGTATCCCCCCTGCATTTTGTACCACTTCTTCTTTCACTTTTGGCCTTTCCCATCAGGGGTCGCCACAGCGAACCAGTCGCATTGTATTCATTCATTCATTCATTCATTCATTTTCTTATCCGTTTTTTCCCTTTCGGGGTCAAGGGCTGCCGGAGCCTATCCCGGCCACTCATGAGCGAAGGCAGGGGACACCCTGAACAGGTCGCTAGTCTGTTGCAGGGAAGAATTTCAACAATCACACATCCGTTCACTCTAACAGTCACACCTAGGGACAATTTAGAATTGCCAATTAACCTATGAAGCATGTTTTTGGACAGTGGGAGGAAGCCGGAGAAGAAAGAAGTGTGTGGGATAGTTATCTTTGAAGCAACTCTGTGTACGTGCTCTAAATGTTCCTGTAGAAAAACAGTATGTTGAATCTGTTTGAGTTTTCACCTGGTGCTTAGGTTCGCCCTTAAAAAAACAACAACAATTTTTTTTACGCCATTTAACTTTTAAAAAAATGAATGAATGAGAGAATGAATGAGTAATGCAACCACAAGGGGGCACAGCCCAGTGCTCTTTTATACCGGTCCCAAGTCCGGATAAATGCAGAGGGCTGTGTGAGAGCAAAAACAAAAGAAACATGTGAATCACAAACACAGATGACTTCATGTATGTCTCATAAACTTCTCTGTATGTACGTGCCATCAAGATGTTACATGGCCTGCACTGCCATCACCGGGGCCCTGCTTTGGAACTGAGCACTTTGTAAGGTGATACTGTTCCCACTCCCTGGTTGGGTTCCAGCCCAATGACATGGGACCACTCCCTTGTGGGCCAACCACCTGCAGGAGAGCTCTGCTGCAGAGACATGTCAGCCAAGACACTACAACAACATCCACAGACATTAGGTACTCTGGGCGGGCTCCATCCACTTGCCACAGAGGAGATCTTCAACTGCCTTGGTGACTTCAGCTCAGCTGAACCTCTGCCTCCTCAAGAATAGGTGTGTTACCACGATTCAAGATCCTTAAAGCAGTCCTTTCACTGCCCCACAATGTCTCCATTGGCAGTCAACAGCTCCAGACCTGTGCTGAAAAAGCCGTAGTTTGCCTGGACCTGGATGATTTGCCATAGTCTCTCTGAAGTCCAGCAATTGTCCTTCTCCTTGGCCTCACCAAACTCCTCTCAGGACTGAGCCTTTGCTAGCAAAACAGGCTGAGCTGCAGCTCAGTGAGACTGCCGGTACCTGTCAGCCGCCTCAGGAGTCCTAGGAGCCAGCCAGGCTTGCTAGAACTGCTTCTTTTGTATCCCTTAGTTCTGGTATCCACCACTGGCTTTGGGGGTTCCCACCACAACAAGATCAAGAGACCTTGCAGACACAGCCCCGAACAGCAGCAGAGACAATAGGGGAGAAGAAAGTGGTCCAATTGGACTAAAATCCCCAGCCTTCCTTGGTACCCGCTTGAATTTTTCCCAGATGTGGGAGTTGAAGACCTCCCAGATGGAGGGCTCAGCTAGATGGTTCCAGCAAACCAGTTTACCAGGTCTTTCCAGCCTCCTTCCCCACCAGCAAATCCAACTCACCAACTTGTAGTGGACATCTCTGCCCCTTCTCATTACTTGACTGCCCAAGACACACGGCCGAATGTCGTCAGAGCAAAGTTGCTCATCGATCTCCTGCCGAGGATGTTGTTGTACCAAATGTTTATGGACACTCGTGTGTTTGAACATGATGTCCATTTGGAAACAAACTGCAGCACAAGACCTGTCCCCCGCCTATAGGCGAAGGGACATGATCTTACCACCAACCAGGGTGAACTCCAACCCTATGGGGCTGCGCTGGTAGCCCACTTGCTCTCACCAGGAGAAACTCCAAAATGGTTGAGAGTCCAACCTGTCTCGAGCGATTGAATTTCAGAGCCGAACTGTGTGTGGAGTGAATCCGACTATGTGAGATTACTTTTCCCAAAAGCAATGTTCCATGACCGCGGGTTGGGCCAAGGCTGGGTACCCGTAACTGCTTTCTAGGCCTGCAAACCAAAACCATAGCCTGAGACTAAGTGACATGACTCTCTCGACACTTGATGGAATCCAACACTTGGGGACTGAGTTTCAGAGCACAGACTGTGCGTGGAGTGGATCCGACTATATCTAGCTGGAACTTTTTAACCTCCTGCACGAGCTCAGACTCCATCCCTCCCAGAGAGGTAACCTTTCAAGTTCCAAAAGTAACGTTCCATGACCGCGGTTTTGGCCACCAGGAGACCCACCTTCAACTGCCACCCAAACCACATTGCAACAGCCGTTTGAGCTCTCCTGCAGGTAGGTGGCCTGCCCACAAGGGGTGGTCCCATGTCATTGGGCTGGAACCCAACCAGGGAGTGGGAACAGTCCCGCCCACCAAGTGCTCAGTTCCAGAGCAGGGCCCCGGTGACGGCAGTGTGGGCAGAATCTTGATGGCACGTACATACAGAGAAGTTTGTGAGACATACATGAAGTCATCTGTGTTTGTGATTCACATGTTTCTTTTGTTTTTGCTCTCACACAACCCTCTGCATTTATCCGGACTTGGGACCGGCACAAGAGAGCACTGGGTAGTGCCCCCTTGTGGTTGCACTACTCATTCATTCTGTCATTTATTCATTTTTTTAAAGGTTAAATGGCGTTAAAAAAATGTGTTGTTGTTTTTTTTAAGGGCGAATCTAAGCATCAGGAGGAAACCCCACAAGAAAAAAGAACTACATTTTCTCATCCATTCATTCATCCATTCATTTGTTCCCCTTTCATTACAATAATTTCTTTAACTAGATGTACCAAAATACTGAAAAAGCTTTTATCCTTTGACTAAAACAGCACTAAAAGATGATAAAAGTTGCTCCTAAGGGCAGAAGGGAGAAGTATGTGTGATGGTGGGTTAGATGGTGTTTTTGTTTCTTTTTATGTTAAAAGTTTGGATAATTATTTTTTGTAAGGGAATATTTAGCTTACAGCCTTTTGCTTTTAAAATCACTTTGGCTGAATGACGTTTTGGATTTTAGCTGAACATTTGGAGATGTTTGACAATAATGAAGAAATCCATTCTATTCTATTACACCACTTAGTGAAATGCAACACAAATATAATTTAAAATTAAAAATGTTTCTACTTTTACATATGGTTTACTCGCTTTATCCTTTTAAAATCTTCCTAACACAAAGTTTATATCACAGCTGTGAGGATGGAGAGAAAGACGAGAAAAAAGAGAAAGAATCAGGACAGATGGAGGAAAGAAACATGTTGGTCTTCTGGTAGACGTTTAGGGCAGAGCCAGTTAATACCAAGTCAGTAATTTTTAAAAAGTATTCTTTATTTAAAAAATGTGCAGCAGCAAGATGTTTAATTTATTTAAAACATTAGATAATTACGTCGCCCGGATTGGCGTCACCGGGGCCCCGCTCTGGAGCCAGCCCCAGGGTCGGGGCTCGCAGGCGAGCGCCTGGTGGCCGGGGCTCTTCCCACGGGCCCCGGTCGGGCATAGCCCGAAGGAGCGACGTGGGACCACTCTCTCATGGGCCCACCACCCGTAGGAGACCTCAAAAGGGGCCGGTGCAAAGTGGTTTGGGTGGTGGTCGGGGGCAGGTGCCTCGGCGGCCCAAACCCCAGTCATGGAACCTGGCTTTTGGGACATGGAATGTCACCTCTCTGGGAGGGAAGGAGCCTGAGTTGGTGCGAGAGGTTGAGAGATACCGTCTAGATATAGTCGGGCTCACCTCCACACATAGCCTGGGCTCTGAAACTCAGTCCTTAGAGAGGGGTTGGACTCTCTACCACTCTGGAGTTGCCCAAGGTGAGAGGCGGCGGGCTGGCGTGGGCTTACTCGTGAGTCCCCAGCTCAGCCGCCAAGTGTTGGAGTTCACCCCGGTGGACAAGAGGGTCATGTCCCTCCGCCTCCGGGTGGGGGACAGGTCTCTAACTGTGGTTTCGGCTTACGGGCCGAACAACAGTTCGGAGTACCAGGCCTTCTTGGTGTCTCTCGAAGGGGTACTGGAAAGTGCCCCAACGGGGGACTCCATTGTCTTCCTGGGGGACTTCAATGCCCACGTGGGCAATGACAGTGGCACCTGGAGGGGTGTGATTGGTAGGAACGCCCCCCCTGATCTGAACCCGAGTGGTGTTTTGTTATTGGACTTCTGTGCTCATCATAGTTTGTCCATAACGAACACCATGTTCGAGCACAAGGGTGTCCATCAATACACCTGGCATCAGGACACCCTAGGCAGGAGGTCAATGATCGACTTTGTAGTTGTTTCAGGTGACCTTCGGCCCTGTGTCTTGGACACTCAGGTGAAGAGAGGGGCGGAGCTGTCCACCGATCACTACCTGGTGGTGAGTTGGATTCGCTGGCGGGGAAGGAGGCCGGAAAGACTTGGAAGACCCAAACGTACTGTGAGGGTCTACTGGGAACGTCTGGCTGAGCCCTCCGTCAGGGAAGTCTTTAACTCCCACATCCGGGAGAACTTCAAACAGGTACAGAGGGAGGTTGGGGACATTGAGTCCGAGTGGACCATGTTTTCCACCTCCATGGTCTCTGCTGCTGCTTGGAGCTGTGGTCGCATGGTCTCTGGTGCCTGTCGTGGCGGTAACCCCCGAACCCGGTGGTGGACACCGGAAGTAAGGGATGCCGTCAAGCTGAAGAAGGAGTCCTACCAGGCCTGGCTGGCCTGCAGGACTCCAGAGGCAGCTGACAGGTACCGGCAGTCTAAGCGAGCTGCGGCCCGGACTGTTGTGGAGGCAAAAACTCGGTCCTGGGAGGAGTTCGGTGAGGCCATGGAGAAGGACTATCAGTTGGCCTCGAAGAAATTCTGGCAAACCATCCGACGACTCAGGAGGGAAAAGCAGTTCTCCACAGGCACCGTTTTCAGTGCAGGTGGGGAGCTGTTGACTTCGACTAGGGACATTGTTGGGCGGTGGAAGGAGTACTTCGAGGATCTCCTCAATCCCACTGACACGCCTTCTTTTGAAGAAGTGGAGAGTGAGGACTTTGGGGTGGGCCTGTCTATTACCCGGGCTGAAGTCACTGAGGTAGTCAACGAGCTCCTCGGTGGCAAGGCCCCGGGGGTGGATGAAGTCCGCCCTGAGCACCTCAAGTCTCTGGATGCTGTGGGAGTGTCTTGGCTGACACGTCTCTGCAGCATCGCGTGGCGGTCGGGGACCGTACCACTGGACTGGCAGACAGGGGTGGTGGTTCCCCTCTTTAAGAAGGGGGACCGGAGGGTGTGTTCCAACCATAGGGGAATTACACTCCTCAGCCTCCCTGGGAACGTCTATGCCAGGGTACTGGAGAGGAGAGTCCGTCCGATAGTCGAACCTCGGATTCAGGAACAACAGTGCGGTTTCCGTCCTGGTCGTGGAACAGTGGACCAGCTCTACACCCTATCTAGGGTGCTGGAGGGATTGTGGGAGTTCGCTCATCCAGTCCATATGTGTTTTGTGGACTTGGAGAAGGCGTTCGACCGCGTCCCCCGTGGCATCCTGTGGGGGGTGCTCTGGGAGTATGGGGTCCGGGGAGCCTTACTGAGGGCTGTCCGGTCTCTGTATGACCGGAGTAGGAGCTTGGTTCGCATAGCCGGCAGTAAGTCAGACCTGTTCCCAGTCCACGTTGGACTCCGGCAAGCTGCCCTTTATCACCGGTTCTGTTCATAGTTTTTATGGACAGAATTTCTAGGCGCAGCCAGGGGCCGGAAGGGATCTGGTTTGGGGACCACAGGATTTCCTCTCTGCTTTTTGCAGATGATGTTGTCCTGTTGGCTTCCTCGGACCGGGACCTCCAGCGTGCATTGGGGCGGTTTGCGGCCGAGTGTGAAGCGGCTGGGATGAGGGTCAGCACAGCTAAATCTGAGGCCATGGTCCTTGACCGGAGAAAGGTAGTTTGCCATCTCTCGGTGGGTGGAGTGTCCTTGCCCCAGGTGGAGGAGTTTAAATACCTTGGGGTCTTGTTCACGAGTGAGGGAAGATCGGAGCGTGAGATTGACAGGCGGATCGGAGCGGCGTCCGTAGTTATGCTGTCGCTCTATCGGTCCATCGTGGTGAAGAGAGAGCTGAGCCGAAAAGCAAAGCTCTCAATTTACCGGTCGATCTGCGTTCCAGTACTCACCTATGGTCATGAGCTATGGGTCATGACCGAAAGAACGAGGTCCCGAATACAAGCGGCTGAAATGAGCTTCCTCCGTAGGGTGGCTGGGCGCTCCCTTAGAGATAGGGTGAGAAGCTCGGTTACCCGCGGAGAGCTCGGAGTAGAACCGCTTCTCCTCCACATCGAAAGGAGCCAGCTGAGGTGGCTCGGGCATCTAGACCGGATGCCCCCTGGACGCCTCCCTGGAGAGGTGTTCCGGGCATGTCCCACTGGGCGGAGGCCCCGGGGAAGACCCAGGACACGCTGGAGAGACTACGTCTCTCGGCTGGCCTGGGAACGCCTCGGGGTCCCCCCAGAGGAGCTGGAGGAAGTGGCTGGGGTGAGGGAAGTCTGGGCATTTCTGCTCAGTCTGCTGCCCCCGCGACCCGGTTCCGGATAAGCGGAGGAAGATGGATGGATGGATGGCATTAAATAATTCTTGCTTGGCCATAGGACTTAGTGGAGAAGACCACAGACAAGAGGTGAAAGAGACAGACATGAGGTTGGTGATGCATCTGATATCAAAGAGAGTAGAGATGAACTCAGGTAGGAAAAATTAAACTATTAAAGTCACAAAAACCTAGATACTACTTTTTAGTTTAAACTTCTGCTGACCACCTGTTCACTTATTTTGGGAAAACAAGTGCAGACATACATGACAAGTCAGTCCCAACAGAGAAGAATGAGGAGAGGTTCAGATGATGATGATGATGATGATACACACAAACACGCAATTAAAGCTGTATTATTTTCCATAACACATTAAATATATTACATTTCAGTAGTGTGCAACTTAAATAAATTTTTACCTTCATTAGAATATCTTCTTTTCATGTTTTTGCATGAAAAGCAAATAATTTATTAAATGTTAATACATTGCAATGGTTCAGTTCATTCTTCAACATAGTAAGCAAACAAGTGCTAAGTTACCATTAAACTGGCTGCGTTATTCGGGACCACCATGTCCGCAATGGAAACCTATGTACTTGACACACACACACAGCCAAACTGCATGTAACTCACTTCTGCTCATTGCTCCCTGGTTCACGGTTTTACTCTTAAGATTTCCCACTTCCCATGAGCCTTAGGGGCTGAAGGCGGGACTAACCCCCAGGCCAGTTGTAGCCTCTCTGATCGGTTCCTTTACGCGAGTGTCGGTCAGAACGGACCGATGCCTTGATTTCACGTGTTTCAAGGTAATAAACAGGGACTGGCAGACATTTATTGCGGAGACCATCGACAGCAGCTTGAAAGCAGCTCTTTCACACACGAAGGGATTCCTTCGTTCACCAAAACGTAACAGGGCCTTCTTTCAAAGAGATTTCTGCTCATTTATCTTCGGTTCTCTCGCTGTCTCATCAGTGACAAGTGGGGATCTCAGGGAGTCAGTCTCTGCATTAAAGGATCGATGAGAAAAGTGATCTGCGGTCGTTTCCGTTCAGTTGCGCAAGCAGCGTCACGTTCTGTGCTTTATTCATGTGGATTGCAGCTTCTGCTGAGAGCTCCACAAAGAAGGAAAGTGGGATGATTGCCATTTTTAATGTGTGCACTTTGTAAAGCTTCAGCTTGTTAATAAAGCAGACAATTTGTGTCAGATCAGGAAGAGTTTTTAATTTTCTCCGGGATACGTTTTGTTATTTTCTGCCATAAACTATTGTACTACTTCCAAAAGCTCATAATAATAAACATCGTGACTTTCCATTTTGTTCAGTAAAAAGTAAGAATCTTCCCGTTCTTCCAGAAACGTCCTGTGTTTATCTTTATACTCTAAATTTCACCATTTTGACCATGAGGGTAACAGTCTGCACGCACATCAAATCTTTATCTGTGTGTTCCGGCAGTGATAGTAACCTGCGCAAGTGATTGGCGGTCACGTATGCGTCGGGAGCAGCATCAAACACGCACACTGCCAAATTACTTTTATTATTATTTATAATTTATTTTTAATACCCTCTGATGGTTTGAGTGTATGGAGTCCTATACTGTTCATAATTAAATAAATACATATTTAATTCAATAAATAAATATGACCTCATGCAAATACACAATCAACCAATAAGTCTCTCATAAATTAATAAAAAGATCATGAAATGGGTAAAAAGCTGCACCCAGATTTCAAATTAGCCATTATATTATTCAATATATTTCATTTTGCTTTGAAAACCTGTTCATTATTTTAAAACAGCATTTTAAATATTCATTTTTAATCATGTTGAATATTATTATAATTCTACGTCTTTTTTCAGAACCTCGGATTTCAACATCAATTTTTTCCAAAGTAGCTTTGTTTTTATTTCATGTTGCTGTTTTTCACAATGGCGTATTTATTTCATGAAGAGCTTTTTCAGGAGAATGTCTCTGTCTGTTAATCAAACTAGACAAGGCGGAGACACTTTTGTGATTGGCTACTCCTTTACTCAGACATGAGCAGCAGCACCCTGACTACATCGATCGAAGATGCTTCAGTGAACGTGACAGCGCAATGCACACCCCTTAACACTAGGGGGGTATGCACCTCTACACATCTACAGTGTTACAATAAATTGGGCAGTTTTGGTTCTAATTTGGTTCTAAAATTGGCTTTGGGCGGGTGTGCATAATTCAGGTGATTTTGTGGTCGGTTCGGCAATTTTCATCTTCTCATGAACATATAGTAGTGGCCTCAGTTAGACTGGATGGCTGTTGGAGTTCCACTAAGCTTCTAATAACTGGAGTTCCATGAACGCACCATGCCGCGTGTGGGAGGAGCTAGCAGCTAATGTTTTTAGCCTGATAGCCACACAGAGCGGTTGCCTGTGCTTGTCTCAGTTACAATGCATGGGTGCACAATGCACACAGAGTGTTAAAAGATCAGGTTTATTTATTTTGAATAGTTCCACATGATAACAATGTGTCCATGTTTGAGTTCATGACATCATCAGAGAGTCTCTGCTTCAGCTCCTGCAGTCAAACTACGTCTAAATTACGTGTAAATCAGAGCGCCCAGGCAGCGCAGGAGTGTGTGTGTGAGCGCAAGTTAAGGGTCTGTTGCTCAGTTCCCCGGAAAAGTAATAGTAAAATAAAGGTTTCCTCCAAAGTATAGAGACTTGTTCTTTTAACCCCCCTACTGGAAGCATCTGAACGGGGAAGTGAACCCCAATCAAACCCTGAATCTCCGCTGCGTTTTCCGACCACGGTCAGAAACGTCATCGCAAGAAAGGTTCGACATTTTCCCCGAGAGGGAAAAACAAAACCAGAGGACCTGGTTATAATCAGTGTCTCAATGAAAATAGAAAAATATCATAAGGTTCAGGAGGCCGAGCAGGCTGGTTCTGCTTTGCGCCGCTGCCTGGTCTGACTCTGTCGGTCTGCCAGCTCGCCTCCTGCGAGCCGACTGTGTAAAGCACGATGTGAGCTCTGAGTGAATGTTGTGAGAATGAGGAGTGTTTCAACGGGGGACTTCAAGATGTGGACGACCGGAGCTCCTCTGTGGTTTGGTCCACACAAACCCTCAAACTACAAAAAGAGTCGTCAGATAGTTTGTCTCTATTTGGATACCGCTGAAATATGTCATCCCTCTGACTGGCACACCGCTATCAAGGAATATGAGTCGATTTCCATGGATGAGCCAATGAGCGTTTAGATCCCGCCCACTTTCACTGATTGACAGATAGACTCAGTCTCCTGAAAAAGCTCTTCATGAAATAAATAAGTCATTGTGAAAAACAGCAACATGAAATAAAAACAAAGCTACTATGGAAAATATTGATTTTGAAATACGAGCTTCTGAAAAAAGACGTAGAATTATAATAATATTCAACATGATTAACCCTTTAACTGCCTGCTCAACCAAACGGTTGAGCAAACTTTGAGTCACCATATTTTTATGAAGGAAGTTTCTAACTTGACTCAAACTAATTCAGCCATCTCAACCAATTGGTAGAAGCATGCAAAGCTAAAGAAAACCAACAGATGGCATTGTGTCAGTCAGTGGTTGCTTGCCCAACCTCTTTGACTGACGAGCAAGTCACAACTTGAAAATGATCATATACATTTTCTTCCTTTTTATGAAAATTTGAAAGGCAGGAATATTTGTCTTACTTGATATTACTAGTAAAGGCTTTAATGAACAGAAATATGTTCCTACATAAACAAAAATAAAAACATTTTGTTTGTGATAATTTTTTTAAAACATGCTCTACCAAACGGTTGATTTGTCACTTTATGGTATAAGTAGCAGAATCAAGCCAATGTTAAATAAAGGGACTGTTAGTCATAAAAATAAGTTAAAACAACCTTCTAAATCCTCCATTACTAAAGAAATAATCATTAACACATCATGAATAACAATTTAAAATACAAACTACTGTATAGTTTTGTCTATTTTTGAGTTTATATCAGCTAGAGTGTAAATACATGAAAAATCAAGATTATTACAGCTAATTCACTTAAAACTAAACAAAAAAAAGCTACAATAAAAGTATTACCAACTATTACAAAAGTTTTCTATCAATATATTTTGCTTTACAACGACTAGATAGACTCTAAAACATTCTACAGTGCAAGACCACAACAAAATCCAAACGACTCAGATGCAGATCTGTATGACAATGATGATGACCCAACAGAGGATCCTGATTATCAGTCCACACATGCAAAGGCCATCGGTGACTGTTCTTTTGAATCCCTGGATGAAGAAGAATCTCTTTCAACAATTTTACAAAATTTGACAGCAAATGATTCAACCTGCCTTTGGGATCATGCCTCTTTCAACAGTCAGGCGGTGGAGCAAATAGTCAAAAGAGTTCATCCCATGCCCATCACTGATCCCTGCCTAATAGATCTCTCTGATATGCTGGTGCACCTGTACAAGACCTCAGCTAAATCAAAGTGATGGTACAGTCCCCTGTTTGGATACATCATTGACTTGTGTGTCACTAATTTCTGGAGGGACCTACTGAAGCAAAAACCAGTGTCACTCAAAAGGTTCCACCTGGCTGTTGCACACAGCTTAAATAAGCTCAACAAGCAACCAAAGTTTGCCGACCATCATTGAGCTCTCTACCACAGATGTGGAAAGGCCACACACCAAGACCCTCACGACCAAAACCACAATGTGCACTTTGACAACATGGTACACCGGCCTCTTCATTCTGACAAGCAGGGACGATGAAACCTCTGTCCACAGAGGTCAAGATGTCAGAAATATGTTTTTCTGAGTCTCATTTCAAATCAAGAATGCTTTATGAAATACCATCAAAAGTGAGTCAATATCCAAAATCGTTGTACTGTTAAACAACTTCCGGGAAATATAGGTCAAAATTTGCTCTGTTTTAAAAAAGTTCAATGTTTGAGGCATGATAAAAAGAATGGAGACAAATGCCCTTAATATTGAGTGTTAATAATGTCTAAATTTATTGGTTTACATGATTTTTTTAAATATTAGTTGAATCAGTATGAGATTTTGTACTTTTACCATTAAAGGACATCTCAACCGTTTGGTAGAGGTCATTATTTAAAAAACTAAAAGGTCAGTTAAAAAAAACTAAACAGATTGTGGTCATTACTTACCAAAAGCAATAAGAAATGCAAACAAATAATTTTTTGATAGCTTTTTTCTTGGTGGGGTAGTTAAAGGGTTAAAAATGAATATTTTAAAATGCTGTTTTAAAATAATGAACAGGTTTTTAAAGCAAAATGAATTACATTGAATAATATAATGGCTAATTTAAGATCTGTGTGCAGGTTTTTCACCATTTCATGATCTTTTTATATATTTCTGAGAGATTTATTGGTTGATTGTGTATTTGCATGAGGTCATATTTATTTATTGAATTCAATATTTATTTATTTAATTATGAACAGTTTAGGATTCCATACTGCTGGTGCAAATCACAAGTGTGCTACAACTGCGCTCTGACTTCTAACACATTCCTTGCAAGAAACTTGTGTCAAAACTGATCTGTGTCCGATAATGGAACTAGGGGGAAGGGAGGGTTAGAGGAGGGGGGAGTCGACCAATCAGAGTGCAGCACTCAGAGGATTTGGTGAAGTTAGAAAGGTCTTTACAGATTCGGACTTCCTGCTTCAATAACTCTTTGGATAAACGATCAAATGTGTTAGCAAGTATCTAAATCATTTTGTATTAACACAGAGAGTGAACTACAAATGCATTTCTAAAGAAAAAAGTATGTTATTTCCTGCATTTTAATGAGAAATGATCTCTTGCTCTAAATGCAGACATGCAGCGAGACGGCTGCCAACGGACCGTCAGCAGGAAAATCATCTTTGTTGTAGCAGGACAATAAGGCCAGGGCTGTTGAGCACCTTTATTATAAATCACATGTATTAATAAATCGATCTGAAGGTGTCTGAAATATAAGGAATGTGTTCTTTTAGGTTACCTAAAAAGCTTTGACTGTATTCATTTGGATATACAATTCTTTATAGAAATTTTTTAACATGTTTCGCCATTTCTGTGGGGTCAGTACAAATATTATTATTCATTTGCAACTTGGTAATTGTATTTCTCTTATAATTTCGTTTTTCTAAAGCAAAAAAATAGCTAATATTTTTTTCTCCATTTTCTATCCATTTTGCTCTAGATCGAATGAAAGCGCCCTTTGCAGCATCAATATATAATTTATCTATTTCATTTTAAAGTTGGGTTAAATGTGTCTTTTCATCCTAAGAAAAGTTTTATTTAACACTTTATTTTCACTTTATTTTTCGTCTTATTCTATTTTATTTTGTAATTTGAAGTTAGATCCACCGTTTAGACTGGAGTTTGAAGAGAAACGGAATTTCAATTTCAAGGTATATATGTGAAAACATAGAAATTGATAATTAAGTTTACTTTGACTTTAAATTTAAATAATTCCCATTTCTGCTTACCTTTTTTTTCCCAAATATATATATATATATATATATATATATATATATATATATATATATATATATATATATTCAAAATGTTCAACTTCAAGTAATTTGTTATTAAATTTCTAATATCCTCTTTGTTGTTGTTGTTGTTTTTGTGTTTTGAACTTTTTAGTTGAATATATATCATTTTGTGATCAGAAAAGGGGGCATAACAATGTGAAATATTAGTTATATATTGTAGACAATTACAGGATGTTAACCATAAATCTATTCTTGATTGCAGAGTTTTACGAGAGTTACTCCAGATAAACTATTTGCAATTTGGATTGAAAAAAACGTCACGTATCAATAAGGGAAAGTTTATCAAATGAGAAATCAGTCAATTTAAACTGAGAGTTTTGAGCTCTTTCTGGAAATGTATCCACACAATTATTTGGAGCATTGTTAAAGTCTCCCCCAATAATCAGATTTGGATCTTTATATTTTTTTTTATAAAAATCTGTATAATGTTATGTTATTGTTAACATCTATAGCCAATTGTTTTGCTTGTGGTATTATATTGTGACCATATATATTAAGGATTATAAAAATTGAATTATCCAGCTTTAGTCCCATTTCTATCCATCTACCATCTTCAGAACTTTTTTTTTCTCTAAAATATCCCCAGTAAATTTATTAAAGAATATTGAAACACCTGCAGAATGATGAGAAGCATGAGGGGAAAAAAACTGATCACCCCACTGAGATATCCAAAATTTTTCATCCAACTAACAAAAGTGAGCTTCTTGCAACAGAAAAATATTTCGGCCAGAAAAATAAATAAAGCTTTTGTCTTGGTAGTATCACATAGTCCTCTAACATTTAAAGAAATTATTTTTAAAGAGTTAAACTTCAAATCAGTCATAGCTTATGGAACACAGAACTTAAGAACAAATAACACAGAAACTAAGAACAAATAACAATTCTATTCCAACATACCTAGCTTTAGGGATAAGTTGGAAACAAAAACTTATCAAAAGTTTGACATGCCTTCATGAGGTAAACTCTAAGCCAACAAATGACTGTTGTAAAGGGAATATTTCTTAATTTACAACAAATCAGTCTCAGTCACTCTCTTTCCATTGATGGCATCCTGTCCTCTCCAGGTGGTTTTCTTCCCTTATTTCCAAGCTTTTTCCACCAACGGACAAATCTTTCCTCTGTTCTGCCTTTCACGAAAGATCAAATCTTCAGCGATTCGAAGCTTCTTTTCCTTCATGACTGCAGCATCCTTTGAAGCCCTCCAAATTTTTCTTCCTGAAGACACGCGTTGTGAATTAAAAATGATGACTAGCTGAGGCCTGCTTTCATCTTAATGCTGTCCTACGCGATGCACTTTCAATGAGAAAGCCAAATTTCTGTCTTTCTTCTGGAGCAATCTGGGCAAAACCCTCAAAAACTTTTCCTCTTGTTTCCTCCGTCGCTTCATTTGTGGATTCGGGAAAGTTGAACATATTCAGATTCCACCCACGACTGTTACGTTCCATTTCATCGGTCTTCATCTCCAGATCTGAAAATCTATGATTCACCTCATATATCCTTTCCTCACTTTTTTTAACCTGGTGATCCAAACCTTCCACTTCTTTGATGCTTACAATATCTGCAGTGTTTCTGCAGATCTTCTCTTCAAGGGAATCAAATCTGCCTGTTAATTCGAAGATTGCGTGGAGAATATCAGGGTATGACACATTTTCTTTTTTTTCCCTGAACACTGTTTCTTTGAAAAAGGACTGGAAACAGGAGATTCAAGCAGCGGTGCGCAGGCAAAACCGGCGCCCTCTTCATCCATGTCCATTAACATGTTCCCTTCGATCTTATCTCGTTTCGGCATGGCGTTAGCAATAGTTAGCTAGTAGAAGCTAAATACAGTGGTGGGTTGAAAGTTCTTCCTCAGTAGGAACTCCCAGAGCAAGTAAGTAATGTTGAGTTTTTTTTTTTTTTATATTAGTAAGCTCTCTTACCGGTAGTCCGTCAGTATATTCATTTGTTGTCTCGTTGCTTTTATACAGGGTTTGGCACGCAAACTTTTGCTGAGTTTAGAACATCGTATGTTTGCAGTGTGCCATCTTGCCGAACCCCATTCTGATTCATGTTTGGTACACAATCACCGGCATGAAGACCATTGAGATGACTATTGTTGTAAATATTGGGCTATATAAATACAATTGAATTGAATTGAATGAAATTGTATTGAACATGGCAATGTCCATATTGCAAAAAAGCGGCGATTGGACAGACTTCATTTGGTTAGGGCTGGAAGAAACCATCTTCTTTGGGTAACATTACTCTCACATCACTCTCACATGGTCCAGTTCTCTGATACAGTGACACACAGAAAACAGCCTTTCAGTTTTCTCTCTTTAGGAGTCGCTATAAAATCATCCCCCTCCATCTGACCCTATCCTCTGCATCAACCTCATCTACACCAGCACCCTCATGCCCCTCCACCAGATCTCTTTACCACTTCCACCTACCAGCGTGTCCAACACCACAGCAATTTGGAAAGAGCTCAAAGCTGATCCTTGGTGCAATCCCACCTCCACCTTCATCTGCTCTGCTTCACCTACAAAACATCTCACCACTGTGTTCCAGCTCTCATCCATGTCCTGATCAACTCCAACATTCTTTTCTGTCACTCAAGACTTCCACATCCAGACCACAGATCTTCTATCCGTATTGCATGCACCAGGAGAACATGTAAACTCCAGTGTGGATTTGAACCATGTCCCTCCTGTTGAGAAGTGAGAGTGCCAACCATTACACAACCATGCAGCCTAAACCTGTACAATGAGTCAACTCATTCAAACAGCGCTGTGTGAAAAACACAACTTGTAATTTAGCACAGTAGAAAAGATCAGAATCGTAATTAAAAGGAAATCAGTTTTTCACGTTGATACAGAAAAATCTAGTTTCTGTGTACTGCCTCCGTTTTCTCTGTGTGCTTCAGGACATCAGACAAAAGTATCTGACAAACTGCTCTTTTTGTGTTTCCACTCAAGTTCTCTGGCTCATTTATCCTCATCAACCAATAAGGTTCTGCTTGGAACACTGATTGAATATTCATGATGGCCGTCGACTTTAGTGTCTCATACAAATGAAGGTACACGACTCTGGGGGGCAGAACTGTGCTACTGTTTGACCCCTAAAGCTTTCCTGCCAGCAGAGCTCCACAGTCTGCATTTTAATTCCAAAAAGCTCATCAGTGTGCTGGAAACATGTTCTGAACACTTGTGCAGCTGTGTCAGACTGTAACAAATGCTTAAGTTGGCATCAGTTTAGTGTTAATGCCCTGCTGTGATCTACACAGCCCCTTTGTGTCAGCTTTCCTGTGTAAGGACTGCCTTGGCACATGCAAATATCATTAGAGCATGACGCCATTAGCTGTGAAGGGTTAGGATTTTGCACCAAGGTTCATCCATCTCTGCCAGTTGGTGTTGGACCCTGTTCAGGGGTTTCAGCTGGCCCTATCCTGGACTACTCTCTATTCTGGTCCTGTTAGACCTCAGTGCAGCTTTTGACACTATCGACCACAGCACTTTACTCCAAATATTAGAGCATGACACAGGGATCTGCCCAGTGGTTTAAGTCCTATTTATCCGATAGGTACCAGAGTTTGTTAATGTACATGGACAGTCTTCTCATTGCACTCGAGTTAGCTACGGAGTCCTACAGGGCACAGTTTTAGGACCCATCCTGTTTATGATTTACATGCTGCCATTAGAAAACATAATCAGGAAACACAGCATCAATTTTCACTGTTATTCAGTTGTATTTATCCATTAAACCTGACCAGAATGACCATACAGAGAAACTTCATGTCTGCATCAGGGACATCACGACCTGGATGACAATGAATTACCTCCTCCTAAACCCAGAAAAAACTGAGGTTATGATGCGGGGATGGCTGTGTAGTAAGAGAGCTCCCGACTGAACCGAGAAATTGATCACAAAACCACTCGGAAACGGCGAAATCAACTATGTAAGTTGAATATAACACTGAGGGGAAAGAGAATACACCAAAGACCAGCGCTGTGCAGCGGATTTGTGGAAGAAAACTGACTCCAAAATGTGCTAACGTTAGCTGCTGAAGCTAATCACCGCAGATTCACTACTTAAGGAAACGTTTGCTAACAAGCACAATGACAGAATACAGTGAACTACTACAAGAGCTAAGAGCGTTTCGCCAAGAAAACAACGAAAAACTAGAAAGTATTAAAGAACTCATTGCCAAAGTGAATAATTGAATGGAAGGAGCTGAGGGGAGGATTGAGAAAGCAGAGGAGGGAATCCAAACCGTGGAAATGGCGGGGCTAACGCAGGTAAAGTTGAGGCTAACAGACAAGCAAACAGATCTGGAAAGCCACGACAGGAGGCAAAGCATCCGGATTTATGGTGTGCCAGAAACATCAGAGCGAGATTCCCCCTCAATGAATCCTTTTGTAGAATCCTTACTACATGAAGGTTTGAAGCTAGATGACGCGGAGAATATAAACATCAAACGAGATCATCGCCCTAATGGAGCCTCATCACGCTCTATTCTAGTGAAGTTTTTAAGCTTAGAATCCAAAGAGCAAATACTCCAGAAATCATGGAAACTAAAAGGCTTTACCTAAACAGATATCTTTGGACAATGACTAACCTCACTCATCCTCAAGAAAAGAAGAGAATATGCAGCTATCTGGAGGATTCTAAAAGACAAACAGATCCAGTTCCAAACCTTATTTCCCGCAAGGCTGAAAGTGAAGTACAACAAGGTGAAAAACCCAGTCTCCCAGTCCAATAGTACTCACCTGCCATGGGTGCTGCAAAGACATGTCAGCCAAGACACTCCAACAGCATCCACAGACTTTAGGTACTCGGGGCGGGCTCCATCCACTTGCCACTGAGGAACTCTTCAACTACTTTGGTGACTTCAGCTTAGCTGATGGAAAGTCCTCAACCTCTGCCTCCTCAAGAATAGGTGTGTCACCACGATTTAAGAGATCCTCAAAGCAGTCCTTTCACTGCCTCACAATGTCTCCATTGGCAGTCAACAGCTCCCCACCTGTGCTGAAAAAGCCATAGTTTGCCTGGACCTGGATGATTTGCCATAGTCTCTCTGAAGTCCAGCAATTGTCCTTCTCCTTGGCCTCACCAAACTCCTCTCAGGACTGAGCCTTTGCTAGCAAAACAGGCTGAGCTGCAGCTCAGTGAGACTGCCGGTACCTGTCAGCC
The DNA here is from genome assembly GCA_023969325.1 of Oryzias curvinotus. NCBI lineage: Eukaryota > Metazoa > Chordata > Actinopteri > Beloniformes > Adrianichthyidae > Oryzias > Oryzias curvinotus. The sequence continues at coordinate 1,296,333 of CM043728.1, read as the reverse complement.
GCCTCAGGAGTCCTAGGAGCCAGCCAGGCTTGCTAGAACTGCTTCTTTTGTATCCCTTAGTTCTGGTATCCACCACTGGCTTTGGGGGTTCCCACCACAACAGGATCAAGAGACCTTGCAGACACAGCCCCGAAGAGCAGCAGAGACAATAGGGGAGAAGAACGTGGTCCACTTGGACTCAAAATCCCCAGCCTTCCATGGTACCCGCTTGAATTTTTCCCGGATGTGGGAGTTGAAGACCTCCCAGATAGAGGGCTCAGCCAGATGATTCTAGCAAACCAGACAGTTTACCAGGTCTTTCCAGCCTCCTTCCCCACCAGCAAATTCAACTCACCAACCGGTGAGTTGGAACATGATGTCCATTTGGAAGCAAACTGCAGCCCAAGACCTGTCCCCCGCCTATAGGTGAAGCAGCATGATCCTACCACCAACCAGGGTGAACGCCAACACTTGGGGGCTGCGCTGGGGGCTCACGATTAAGCCCCCCCCAGCCTGCTCTCACCAGGAGAAACTCCAGAATGGTAGAGAGTCCAACCTGTCTCGAGCGATTGAGTTTCAGAGCCCAGACTGTGTGTGGAGTGGATCCTACTATGTGAGAGGACTTTTCCCAAAAGCAATGTTCCATGACCGCGGGTTTGGGCCAAGGCTGGGTACCCGTAACTGCTTTCTAGGCCTGCAAACCAAAACCATAGCCTGAGACCTATGCCTCGCCTGAAAGCGAAGTGACATGACTCTCTTGTCCACCTGGGTGGACTCCAACACTTGGGGACTGAGTTTCAGAGCACAGACTGTTCATGGAGTGGATCTGACTATAGCTAGCCGGTACCTTTCAACCTTCCGCACGAGCTCAGGCTCCATCCCTCCCAGAGAGGTAACCTTATAAGTTCCAAAAGTAACATTCCATGACCGCGGTTTGGGCCACTAGGGGACCCACCTTCAACTGCCACCCAAACCACATTGCAGCAGCCGCTTTTGAGCTATTCTGCAGGTGGTCGGCCCACAAGGGAGTGGTCCCATGTCATTGGGCTGGTAACCAACCAGGGAGTGGGAACAGTCCTGCCCACCAGGTGCTCAGCTTCAGAGCAGGGCCCCGGTGACGGCCGTGCGGGGCATGTACCAGAATCTTGATGGCACGTACGTACAAAGAAGTTTATGAGACATACATAAAGTCATCTGTGATTGTGATTCACATGTTTCTTTTGTTTTGCTCTCACACAACCCTCTGCATTTATCCGGACTTGGGACCGGCACAAGAGAGCACTGGGTAGTGCCCCCTTGTGGTTGCATTACTCATTCATTCTCTCATTCATTCATTTTTTCATTCATTCTTTTTCTATTCAGTTTTTCCCTTTCGGGGCTGCCGGAACCTATCCCGGCCACTTGTGGGCGAAGGCAGGGGACACCCTGGACAGGTCGCCAGTCTGTCGCAGGGTAGAATATCTACAATCACACACCCATTCACTCTCACATCTATGGACAATTTAGAATTGCCAATTATCCTATGAAGCATGTTTTTGGACGATGGGAGGAAGCCGGAGACCCCGGAGAGAACCCACGCATACACGGGGAGAACATGCAAACTCCACACAGAAAGGTCCCCAATATATGTTCTGTTTTTTTCCATGTCCCCCAGCCGGGCCTTCTTGTTGTGACGCAAGAGCGCTAACCACTGCGCCACCGTGCAGCCTCATTCATTTTTTTAAAGGTTAAAAGGCGTAAAAAACATATTTTTTTTAAGGGCGAACCTGAGCATCAGGAGGAAACCCCACAAGAAAAAAAAACATTTTTACATTTTCTTATCCCTTCATTAATCCAATCATTTCATCCCCTTTCATTACATTGTTGTCATCTTCCCACTCTGGGACATCATCTGTTTTATCTTCAAAATAATTTTTTTAAGGGCGAACCTGAGCACCAGGAGAAAACCCAAACACATTCAACATAAAAGTAATTAAAAAACAAATTACATTTTCTTATCCATCCATTCACTCATTCATTTTTTTATTTATTCATTCATTCATTTATTAATTTATTCCACCCCCTTTCATTACTTTGTTCTATCTGCCCACTCTGGGGCCAATCTTGTATCATCTGTTTTATCTTTAAAATAACTTTTTTACGGGCGAACCTGAGCACCAGGAGAAAACCCCACAAGAAAAAACTAAACTAAATTCTCTCATTCATTCTTTCCTTCCTTCATTCATCCATTCATTTATTCCATCCCCTTTCATTACTTTTTTCTATCTTCCCACTCTCAGATAAATCTAATATCCGTTTTATCCACAAAGGATTTTTTTAAGGGTGAACCTGAGCACCAGGAGAAAACCCGACTTTGGTTTAGTTAAAGTCTTAGTTCTTTAATCTTCCCTTAAACTGGCGTTTGCTCGCTGGCGTGAGCGTCTTTTTAAATCTTCTCCACAAGGAAATCTTCTGTCCACTTCTATATTCAGATTGATCAGAACACTCGCCATCTTCATCAGCTGACATTTCTTCTTCATCAGCTGATGTTTCATCTTCATCATCTGATGTTTCATCTGTATCATTTGACGATTCTTCTTCTTCATCAGCTGATATTTCATCTGTATCATCTAAAGATTCTTCTTCGTCATCTGATGTTTCCTCCTCTTCTTCATCTGATGTTTCCTCTTCTAACCAATCTAACTCTTTAGACTCAGCAGACTGAGAGGCCAGCGATGAGTCTCTGTCTTGATCATCCACAGATGGACTCTGAAGCAGATCTTCAGCTGCCTCTGAAATCTCTGGAGAGCTTTGATCCGGGACGACCACAGGAGTGTCACTCTTGTACTTTCGCCATCTTGCTGGTGTCAGAGCCTTTTTGAACCTTCTCCAGAGGGAGACCTTTGGCTTTTTGGGTGGCTCTGATTGGCTGGAACAGTTGGTTTCTTCTCCCAGAAGTTCGGACATGACTGCTTCATCAGAAATGTCAGAACTTTCCACTTCCTCACTTTCATTATTGGATGGTTCAGTGTTCATTTGGGCTGGAACCTCCTCAGAGATGTTCTCCAATGATTGTGAAGGAGAAGCATCTAATTCTGGTACACTCTCTGGGTCGGTAGGAGGTGTGGTTATGCTGACTCGATTTGGAAGTGAAGCTTCAATTTCAGGCTCACTGTCAGTGAAGGTCCATGGAAGTCCTAAGCCAGTTTGTATCTGATGTCTTGTGACTAAGTCTTGCGTTGACTTCCGCTCTGCGTTTGGCCAGACGTGTCCTTATGGGGACTGGCTTGCAGATCCTCAGTTGTTTAGAGGGAGGAGATTCTGTGGTGTCCATCTCCACAGGTCTCTTGCGTCTTTTGGGAGGATCTGCAGACGGTTGTTGTTCTGAGGCCTGCTCTGGCTCTGACTCTTCAGTTTGGGCCGATGCCTCCTCAACGACATTCTCCAAAGAATCTGGTGGTAAACCTTTGGCTTCAGTCTCTTCAGGAAAGGTCTCTGTCACTGCTGAGTCAGTTTCCTCCATTTTTGTTTGTTCCATATTTATGTCAACCTGGTCAGATATGTTTCAAAGTACTACTACTTTATCCACAAACTTTACAGAGAAAACTGCTAGATGTAGTTCTATTGACCAGAATTAACTGTTTATTTCTGTCTGTGGTGATGCAGAAAACTTTACTCTCTCTCTCTTACAGTGAACCAGAGTGTTTGAGTAATACGAGTTTTAGACGCGTCCATATCTCCTCGCTTATTGACTACAAATGTTGTAGTCACAGAGTCCTACAGCTTCCATAGTAACGGCATCATTACCTGTTTTCAAAGGTTCTCTGACCGACTGGCTTCTGCAGCATTCGGCAGCTGTCGCTGTTTCTCACCAGCCCCACTTCTCTCATGCTGCTGATGTCAAAGGACTTGGAGCAAAGTCTGCATTTTGCACGTTTCTAGTGCAAAATGCATTTCATTGTCTTTCAGTGGCCACAGTTGATACCTCATTGTTAAAGCTATATTTCGTGTTGGGCCAAGATATGTTTCCCCTGCCAGAATGCGTTTCCCCTGTCTCTAGCATTGTTGATGTGTTTCGTAGCACTCATATTTTGCCCCAAAATGCATAAAGTCAGGTGGATCTTTATGATATACTTTATTCTGTGACTTTTGGGAATTTTTTTTCCTATTGTATTGTTTTCCATATTTTCTACATAAAACAAAGACAGCTTTTTGTGTAAAAAAAAAACAACTTTTGGTTATCTAATTTAGAATAGGAAACAAGATTTATGAAATGGACTTTGTTATGGAAGTATCACAACAGACAAAAAATAAATAGTTGTTGCTTCAACTGCAAATTATCCATTTCCCCTGTCGTTATTTTACGTAAAATATGTGGGAAAATTTAAAATATGACAATATACTGCCACAATACCCAGAATAAAGTATATTGTAATCATCCTTTTTTTTTTACGCTTTTTGGGGCAAAGTATTAGTGCTACGAAAAAAATCAAAGATGCTGAAACAGGGGAAACAAAGTCTGGCAGGGGAAACGTATCTTGGCACAACACCCAGAAGTCTCTGAGGAAAACCACTGAGCATTGATGCTCACTAGTTTGGCGAATATAGACCACAATGCATTGCGTCGGAACAATTCTTGCCCAAAAAATGTATTTAAAGGTATTTTTTTAATAAATCATCAAACTTTTTCTAGTACTCCTTCGATCTGGTTGAAGCCCATCCACCACACTATTCAAACAAGTAGTTGTAGAGTTAGATAAGCTAACTCTTCTCTAAGAGTTCTGATACATCACATGTGGACACCCCTGAGGTTTCTTTCTTTTTTCTTTTTTTTTTTTTTCCTGGAATCTGTTTTTTTTTAGGAGTTATTCTTCACAGAGAAAGACGGTCTAAGGGATAGAGAGGCCTAGTTTAGTTTGGTCTGTTTAGTTTAGTTTATGAATCAGCTATTGTATTTAATAACTAGTTATATCTTTTGTACAAGTGAAGCCTGTTCAGACAACTGTGATGTAATTGTGGGCTATATAAATAAAACTGAACTGAATTGCAAAACAAAGAATTTCATCTTTTTAACACTTAAATATAATTTGCATCATCAAATTATATTGAATGAATGTTCACATAGACGTCTTATTGGCAGTGTCCGCTTAAACGCGAGTTGTCTTTTATAGGTACCTCCACTACACGCTCGCGCACAGAAGGACACTTGCCGGCACGCTTCACGCGGACGCGCTCGTCCCCTCATGCTGGGCCCTCCTCTCCAGCAGCCGCCCCCCGCCCCCCCGCCGCAGCAGGCATTGGTACGCTCCAGCTCGGATGCGTTTGGCTCCTTGGCCGGCTCTCAGTCCTCGTCAGTATCCACAGGAGCCTCCGACTCTCGTGCCGGTCCGTCCCGCCATGAAGCAGACTCTGAGCGAGCTGATGAGGATGAGCAGGATCTGCCGGATGGTTTTCGCCACTTGTTTGGGATCCTTTGTTCTGGTCATCTTCTACTTCCAAAGTCTGTTTAATCCTGGTGAGAGCTCCTCTTTTCCCTGCAGAGAGAGTGAGTGTGCGTGTGTGTCGCAGTCTGTGACAGTAACGCGGTGGGTAAAACAAATGCTTTTTGGACTCGACCCTGAAGGAGCCTTCAGGTGGTTCGGGACTTTGGACCGGGCTCCTCGCTGCGCGTCTGTTCGCCTTTTGTTCAGCGTAATGGAAGTCAGTGCGGCGCTTGCGCGTGTCAGCCCCGCTTAGTTTCATTCAGCTGACAGCGTCGTGAGGGAGGGAGAGCGGCTGTTGTCCTCACTAACGTCGCTTGGCGCCGGGAGGCGCGGCAGGTTGGTCACAGACCGGCGCAGGCTGCCCGAACTGATTCCAGGATCTGGACATCAGTCATTCCAGCCCCAGCAGATGAGTGTCCTGGAATTCCGCTCCGAACTTGAACACTTAGCACCCACGTCCACTGTGGTGTGAGCGCGCGCCAGATTGAGGCGCGTTGGGTCCTTTATTACGCAGAGTCCTGCCAACAGCAGCAGGAGCTTCTGTGAGAATTTGACTTCGAGGATGTTACATTTGCAAAGCTACTTTGCCGCCTCGCTGAGCCTCCTTTGGGGGAGCCCACGCCCCCGGACGAACTAAGGCTCCATTCTGCTAAAATGAGCGGAACTGTGCGCTCAAACGAACAACAGGTTAGACGCAGAAACGGCGCCGGTTTGCAGATGTAAAAATGTGGCAGCACTGCTGCGCTTTGGCTCGTGAGGCGCCCGAAAAAAAATGGGGGGGGGGGGGGGGGGGGGGTCTGAAATGACACCCACGCGCTACGAGTGAGCGATGAAGGTGAGGATCGGAAACAAAGCGGAGCAGACGTGATGTCACATCTGTGATTTAGGGATTTCTGCGGGAAGCAGCGGCTCCGTGACTCATGCAGCTCCCGGCCGCTCATTATCCATAATCCCCAAAGGGAAAATCACCACGATGCCCTGCTTTGGTCTCAACTCAGGAACGGGCTTTTGAGAGTTGAAATAGCTGAACGACTGTCGCGAACGTGTCACAGTTTTCTGTTTATCCAGATCAAAGTGAGAACTGGGTTTGAACCCTTGGGTCACTGGATCCAAAGATCCAATCAGCCAAAGTTCTGACAGAAGAGCTGGAACTCTCTGATCTTTGAACAGCTGTCAGGAAGCACTAGCTCCAGTCTCACAGTCACTTTCTCTGGAGTAAGTGGTTACTTTGAAAGTGAGAGGTTAGTGACGATTTAATGAGATCATGTCCTTACAGCACTCTGTGGACAGATTATTATTGTTATTTGAAATTGCTTTAGCCTTTCTTGGGGCAGGGAGGATGCACAAAGTGAGACTTGTGAGGTAAATCCATTAAATCCCCTGACTGGAAGGGAATTGATTGTAGAAATTGAACAGAGACTCCATTAAATCATCCTCAAAGACCCTGGGATCCTACTTGGAGTGCTATGCTGTCTCCTCAGACGTTGCATCAGCATCTGTCCAACAGTCATATGCAGAAATAGCCACATCATAGAGCAGATGTCTCATTTAGCGCGGCGATGACAGGGTGCTTCACCCGGAAGCTGTGATTGAGGAGGAGCTGTGTGAAGCTGCTGCTTTGATCCAAGTTCTTCTGCTGCAGTGTGTATTTATGTGTCATTATGCAGCTGAAAGGGATTTTTCCAGCATGTCTTCAGTTTGAGGACCCGAAAGGTCTTAATCACCCTGTGTGTTGACCCTTCTTCCCCCTTCACTCTCGCTGCTCTTCTCTCACACGCCATTGTTGAACATCAGATAGTATCTCCCTGGTTCAGGCATGTTTAGAGGGGTTGGGAATCCCATCTGGCCCCCCAGTGTAAACTTTCACCTCTCTCCCAGGACCTCAGGGGTCATGACCTGTAGTAGAAGAGGCAGTTTCAGCATTATTAAGTCAGCCTAATGATCAAATTGCACCAGTGAGTTTGGCTGAGAAGCTGTGAGTGCTGCAGAGTTCCTGCTGCTGCTTTGGTCACATTCTGTTAGTGGTGAACACACAGGTTTTGTCACATCAGCCAGAAATCAAGGCAACAATAGTAGCCACAGTTCTCCATCTCAGGCTCCACAGTTTTCATTTACTTGTTTATTGCAAAGTCTTTGTCTTTTGTAAAAGTCCTAAACTGTTGTCTGTTGGAAATAACCAAACCCAGAATGATGAGGGAGGGAACCCTGTCACTGATGAGGGAGGGGTCGTCCTTTTAAGTCTCAACTCAGGGTCGATTTCAGGTTGATAAAGGAGTCATCACTGTTGGCGTTCCAGCTTTGAGATAAAACCCAATTCAGTTTTTTTAAGAAAATCTTTAAGATCATTTTATATTTATTGTTTTTATATCTGTTTAATATCTTCATTCATGTTTTACTGGTGACACACTAGCCGCGTTTACATGGGCAAAAGTAATCGGAAAGAATGCCTGATCGAAAAGAAAATGCGTCATGTAAACGTGCCGTTTGGAATAGTCTGCCCCGACCAGACTCGTTCGGATCAAACTTTCTTTCCGATCAAAATAGGTGGGTTATGCCGATCGTTTATCCGATCGTTGGTCATGTACACGGCTTATTCCGATCGTGTGTCACTTCTGCTCTGCTCTACGTCACGCATAGATGGTGTTTCGCTAAGAGAAAGCTTTGGAGCACATACGGGACAGATCAGCTGCTCTACGGACGCCCTGTGCAAGGCGCCGCTCCGCTCTCGCCCTGCTGGTTCTTCACTTCTCTTTCACCCCTCACCAGGGGGCTGCCAATGAGGAGCGCTTCGTGCCCAATGAGGTCTGGACCCGCCACCCGAGCTCTGCGTTCTGGCTCCGGTGCCAGTGGACCGAGTGAACCTCTCTGAGCAGAGCAGCTGGATTTATTAATGTGTTTGAGGGGAGGGTGCTTTGTTAAGTGTGCGTTTTGTTGTTTTGTTATGTGTGAGAATTCGAACTGCGAGCCGACCCGCCGCTGTGAGTTGGCGGCTGCCGGACTAGCAAGAACCGAGCAGAGCTCGGCCCGTCAGCTTCAAAGCAGAAATGCCGCTCAGTCCTTAGAAACTGTTCAAACAATCACGTGGATTTGTGTTTCCAGTTGGGCCCCGACAAAATAAAAACTGATGTTATTCCCAAACATTTACGTGCAGCCAAGCTGCAGATTGCAGCATTTCTGGCATGGTCCTGGATTTTGTGTCCACAAGGCTAATGTTGTTAGCCCGTGTTTATAGCCTGTCCTAACCCTTCTCCAGCTCCGTTCTTCCACAGGAAAAGCACTGACCACACGGATTAAATAAAACGATGAGCAAATAGACGCTTCATAATATTCATAACATTAATAAAAGCACGTTTGGAAGATCATCTCGTATATTACCGAGCTGCTCCATAAATGTCTGTGGCAGCGGTGTGTTTACAATGGGACGCATCTCAACTTCCGGGATTTTTTAACACTGCTGCGCATGCCCAAACGATTCATTCCGACCGAAAGTGTGACCCATGGGAACGTTTGTTCTAATCGGAAAAAAGGTTTTCTGGGCCCATGTGCACGGGTGAATTTTAACCCGATTATTGATCCGATCAAAATATTTTGCCCATGTAACTGCGGCTACTGTTCAAGGATTAGAATTCAAAAGCTGGCTGGTGAAAAGGTCAAGTTTTCCCTAGTGTATGTTTGTGGTGGGATTAGGCCTGCACAATTAATCGCAAATTTATCGTTATCGCGATTTCAAGCTGTGCAATATCCATGTCGCAAAAGTCGGTCAAAATCGCAATAAATTATAAACCTTAAATGTGCTAAAACAATCTTATGGCAACTTGAACTATTTAATGAATTGAATAAACCCTTTATGCATTTGACCAATCAGACAGAGCCCCTCACGTTGTTGACCAATCAGATAGAGCGTTTATGTTAGATGTTGCCCTCCTAGTTAGACGAGGCTCATTTGGAGAATAATTTATGGTATTTTGACTCTTATTTAATTTAAACCTTTGCAGTGAAATGGACATTTTTTTGTTGTTTTTGCTGTTTGTTCATTTATCGCAAGTTATATCGTTATCGCAATATTGATCAATAATATCACACATCACGAATTTTCATCATATCGTGCAGCCCTAGGTGGGATCAACAATGCAAACATGCACACATCTTTCCCTTGGAGCCCCTCTGAGTGTCCCATGCATGGCCCCTGGTTTCACCAAAGTGAAGGAGATTTCTTCTGTCTGCAGTCCACCTCCATGCCTGAACTGAGCTTTTCTCACCAAAATAGACCAGTGAAGATTCTGAAATTGCGATGCTGGGTGTGACCAAGTGCACTTCCTCAAGCACGCACACACAGAAAAGCTGATGGAGGAAACAAAAAAGACTTGTGCTAAAGGAGACAATCGTGGCTTTTCTTTTACTGCATCAAATACGATCAACATGCTTCATTTTGCCGCGTGTTGTATGACGGCGTGCTTCCTTCATCAGACTGAGCTTTGAGGTTGCTGCAGGAAGGTGCCTTTCTGTGAAGGCAGTAGATTTCATTTCTTTGTCAGGTGCTTGAGTGTGGTGTCAGTGTTGGTGTGTGTGACTGCAGTATTGTTCACCCTGGGATGTTTTTAAGCCTGGGGCTGCTAACCAGTTTGTGCCCCCAGGCCTCGGAGCCGTAACTCATATTTCCCAGCTGTCAGCAGGCCCTCAGAGCAGTCAGCTGCACAGGAACAGATCTGAGTGACTCTAATTTAAATTGTGTTTTTTGTCTTTAGTGTTTGTTTTTGTGGGTTTTATAGCAGGAAAATGTTCAATTTTACAGCCTGAGTGTTGCAGCTGGTATAATTTTTTGTTAAACACAGCAAAAGGAAACCTGTTCAATTTTAGTCACAGTCCTTTGATCAAGTGGGGAAAGTTCATTTGAACAAAAACTAAATCTGCAGATGAATGATTGACAGGAAATTATCCCCTCAAAAGAGCCATCACACTGACTAGTGACACAAAACATCAAACAGATTCAGAAACAGAAAGTGTGAATAACAATGATGGTTGTTTTGTCTTGTCAGTTTATATTTTGGAGGAAGAGGAAGGAAATATCCATAGAAGGTAAAAGGAAATTTACAGGTAACCACAGATGAAATCAGTAAGTCAGGACACTAAACTCAAAAACACACCAGACAGACAGAAGCCTTCACAGGTTATTAATGCAGAATCCATCTCTTCTGACTGGAAGGCCACAAGTGGAAATGAACAGAACAAGCCTGCTGTGAGTGAAAAGAAAACTTGTTTTCATGTTCTGGCTGCTGAAATTCTTAGTTGGATGCAGTTTTGCTGCATGTTAGACCAGCTGCTGTGTCTGTTTCATGGCTCTTTGTGCAGGTGAGGCTGGGCAGTTGTGTAAATACGTACACGTTTACCGTCTCTCGGTAAAAAATAAATTCTCCAAAAACACTTGTGGCTGATTTGAATTCAGTTAAGAATAAAGTAAAGAACTCTGTTGTTGATTTTTTTTATTTTGGTAGTGAAAAAATAGTCAATCAAAAGTAGACAAGCAGCAGGTTCCAAAAACAAAAAAAGGGGGTTCTTTCATGACCAGCGGGCAAAAAGATAGGCCCAGTACAGGTTTTTCACATTTCACCAGAATAGAGTTCAATCCAGAGAGAGATTAATCTTATCCAGAACTGGTTGCCAGATTTTCTTTAACTCCTCAATTTAGAAGTGGACATTTGGGACAGTTAGATCCGTTTGATTTTTACTTCTCTGTAATTTGCTCAATTTCATTCTTACTTTCTTCCCCTGCCAAAGATAGTGTGTAAATATTTTATTCAAATCCAAGAACCAGCTATTTGGAATTGAGATGGACAGCATCTGCAATGGATACATGAGTCTAGGGAGTATATATATTTTCAGCACACTTATCTATCCTAGCCAAGAAACGGGTAGATTTTTCCACCGGTCTAAGTCCTCCCTAATACGGGTAATTGTTGATTTTAGATTCAATTTGAGCAATTTATTAAGTGAGGGCCTCACTTTTATTCCGAGATAGGTCATTTTTTAGGAGACCAATGGAAAAGAAAACCCAATGGAGGAGCAGATCCAGCTATAGTGCCAATAGGCATAGCTTCTGACTTCGACAAGTTTACTTTAAAACCATGAGATAGGCCAAACTGTTTCAAGTGATTGAGTAAGTGTGGGATGGTACTGTCTATTTTGACTTGATACAGTAAGATATCATCGGCATATAATGAGATTTTATGTTCTGTACCATCGATGAGGAACTCTTTTATACTCAAGGAAGTTCTGATAAGATCTGTAAAGGGTTCTATTGCCATCGCAAACAAGAGAGTTGGCTCAGGGGACATCCCTGCCGTGTTCCACGTTCTAAAGAGAAAACGTTGGAATGATAAGAATTGGTCATAAACATCTGCTTTAGGTAAAAAATACAATATCTTTACCCAGTCTACAAAGTTGGTGCCCAATTTAAACTTATCCATGGTCTGAAAGAGATATGACCATTCAACTTAGTTGAACGCTTTCAAAGAGTCCAAAGACACAAGTAAGCCCTTCATTTTTTTATCTTGAGCTTGCTGTATAATGTTCATGAGTCATATTATCAAACATTCATATCATGAAATTAATTACCTCCTTTTATAAACCCTGTTTGATCAGGTTTGATTAAGAGAGTTATAAAGGATTTAAGTCTTAAGCTCAATATTTTTGCTAAAATTTTGACATCTACGTTGATATATTGGCCAGTGTAGCCCCCAAGTTTCATCGTCTATCAGTGGGTTTTGGTGATCTGTCTAGATTATTGTCTAAAACGCAATTAAAATCCACCCCCAACAGTGTCAGACCACAGTTATATTCTGCAAGTTCTGATCCATTTTAGTCCAAAAACAAGAAAGTGGGAAACTTTGTGCATACATGTTCATCATGGTTAACTGTACACCCTGAATGGTTCCATGTAGCAATATATACCTGCCCTCTGAGTCTTTCTTACAGGTCCCCAGTACAAAGGGAACAGATTTATATATCAGAACAGTGACTCCCCTGCTTTTGAAGAAAAAGGAGGAGTAGTGTGCTTGGCCTACCCGATCCCTCTTCAGCTTCATATGTTCCTTGTCCACCAAATGTGTTCCCTGCAGGAAAGCTACCTGCACTTTTTCTTTTTTGAGGGAGCTTAAGATCTTTTTGAGCCTAATAGGATGATGAATGCCTTTTACGTTGAATGAGCATAATTTAATAGAATTTACTCCTGACATATTTTTGTGTTAATCTTAGGTATGGCCCTTTTAATTCAAGTTATAAAACCACATATACAAGTTAGATTTGCTGGTGATAAGGTAAAAAGCCAAAAAAACAAACAAAAAAAGAGAAATCTCCAAAGACGAAAAAGACTACTCCTTTACAGGGCTCATGTGATACATAACTCTAATACATAACTTTCTCAATAACGTCCACATTAACATTAGCAGGAAGAAGGGGAGCTCCTGTAAATTATGACCAACAATATATATATATATATAGAGAGAGAGAGAGAGAGAGAGAGAGAGAGAGAGAGAGAGAGAGAGAGAGAGAGAGAGAGAGAGAGTCTGTATATATAAGTCTTGGCAGAGAGAAAACAAAAACGTTTTTTAAAAAATGTGACAGTTAAAATATGTTTCAGCTTCTGAAATGAGCTGCATTTCAGAAGCTGAATCGTATTATGTACAGTCTTTCTGTACTGTGATGGTGAACTTCTGTGCCTCAGCTGAAGGCTTGAAGACATGGACCTTCTTCTTAAGGCTAACTGGCAGCACAGCTGGGAAAAGCATCCTGTAGGGAATCCCCAGTGAACACAGGGTTTTCTTCATCTCCATGGAATCACACCTTTTCTTCTCCAGCACAGGTGAAAAGTCCTCAAAAAAGTGGATTCGGCTCCAAGAGAGCGAGATCTCCCCCGATCCCAGGCGCTCTGCATGATGAGCTGTTATGCTATGAGCTGTTTATCCTCATAGTGATGGAGGCAAATATAAACCGCTCTCGGCCTGGTCACATTGGGTCAGAGATGGCCTGGGCTTCTGTGACATCTGTCCACTTTAATCCAGTCTTTTTTCACCTTCATATTCAAAACCTTAGGTATCCATGTCTCAAAAAACTCTTTAGGATTATTCCCCTTAGTGCGCTCCGGCAGATTAATAATCTTTATGTTGTTGCGCCGGGACCTGTTTTCTTGATCCTCCACCCGGGTGAGGGCTTCATTCAGGCGGTTTTCTGCACCCTTGAGTCTCGTTGACAGCCGAGTGGCAGAGTCCTCTGTGTCAGAGATTCATTGCTCCACATTTTCCATTCTTCTTTCTAAGACCTTCATGTTCTCACACATAGCACTGACCGATTTAACAAGGGTGATGAACATGGATGAACAGGATGAACATGGAACCCTGTAAACTTAAGGTACAGGGTTTCCTTCCTTTGGCACAACTGTGTCCGACAGCAGAGACAGCATTTGTATAGCTCAGGGGTCGGCAACCCATGGCTCCGGAGCCACATGTGGCTCTTTCATCCTTCTGTTGTGGCTCCCTGTGACTTTGGAAAATAATGAGTATTTTATAAAAATTCAAATTTATTTTAGTTTGTTCATTTTTCATGGCATTTCAAAGGCGCTGCTAGCTCCGTGCCTCGTGCCACGTAAAAAACAGCTTCCTTGGTGGCTCGTGCTTGTCGGGCGAGGGCTGCGGAGCTGATAGCAGGAGGACACGCGGGGCGGCTTCAATAAACACTCCGGGTCTGGAGTGAATTTCTGCCGGGGGCTTGGCGTGGCGCAGAGCGGGGAGCGGCTTTCTGGTGACGGAGAGTTTGCGCCGGTGTTTTGGACTCGCGTGTGCGGTGATGTGTGTTTCAGAGCAGGGGAGCTCGTTGCGTCGGTCGCGATCGACCGGTCATCTTCGGGCACGTGGGGGTGATTGAAGGGGAAGAGAGTGCTTCTTGAAAATCCATCAGCCAATCAAAATCCTCACCGAGAAGTACGGGACTTGATTGACATGCAGAATGGCCAATCGGACATCCTCTGACACATACGTCACTGCAGACGCGAGTTTAAATTCACTCAGCGCAAACTCTTGTCATCAGAGCGGCTTTTTCTCCCCGCAGCACATCACGTCCCCGGTAGAAGTCCAGCAACTGGAGTTTATTAAAGCCGCCCCGCGTGTCTCCTCCTGCTATAAGCTCTGCAGTCCGATAAATACGAGCTCATCAAGGAAGCTGCGAGGCATGCGCTTTATACTGTTGCGGGTGTGTGCTGAGCGGCGCACGTGCCACGAGAAAGAAGGGGGGGGGTGCGTGCAGGTGGAGATGGGGGTGTGAGCACGGAGCGGAGGTGTGTGCGTGAAATACATTGTGTGTTCGGAGGACGGAGCACTAAATAAAGAGTAGTCGTCGTTCCCAGAATAACTTTTCTGGAGTCATTTTTAATCCGCTCTGAAGGTTGAGGGTTCGAACAGGGAAGTGAACCCCGAAGGAGAATTGCCTTCAGCTCTGGAGGAAATCTCCCCTGCGCTTTCTGACCACGATCGGAAAGACGAGAGAAAAAGAGAAGTCATCGCGCAACGAAAGGTTCAACAATACGGAGCGAGCAGCGCCAAAAGCCTCATAATATGCCATGATGCTCCCTGCATTGGACTGTTTACAGCAGAGCATGAATACGATGGTCACTGCTTTCTGTCTTTGTAATAAAACGCCTCATCTGTTAATACTAAAGTATCTGTATGTAAACTCACTGTGTAGTTTTTAATCATCAGTAAATAAACAATAATGTTGAAATAAACATGTAACTAATAAACATGACGATGGAAAGAAAGAAGTACTTTTTTTTTTAATCTTTTCTGGACCGTGATCTACACTCATGTCCTTGAAAATCGATCGCGATCGACTTAATGAGCACCCTTGATATAATATATACATGCATAATATATATAATGATGTCAAAACGGGTTGTGGCTCCGAGTGCTTTTTTTTTCATTAGGGGCGGTCCCAAATGGCTCTTTGAGTAAAAAAGGTTGCCGACCCCTGGTATAGCTGAATGTTTATTTACATAATACACAGACTATCTTACAAGATTAGTGTGAGCGTATAAAGTTGTTTAAGTGGAAGAAGTGAAACTACAGACTCTAATGGATAGTCAGAATGTCACAAGAACAGGGAGACGGCAGGATCGAAATTTCAGCAGGTTTATTAACTCAGATAAGAGTCCGCAAAGCTAGATCAGAGTCAGGCAGGCAGGAGTCGATAACAGGCATGGGATCATCAGAGTAAAGACAGGGTTGTGAAAATCCAGGCAAGTATCAGGGCAGGGGGCAAGTAATCAGGGTCAGGGTCATCTCTGGTGTGTACTGGCTCCTCCCTAATCTACAGTAAATGGCGCAGACCAGAATTTCGGGCTTTCGCCTCTGGAACACCCGTGATCACACGTTGCTACACTAGTTTTTAAGTCCGGCCACAAGCTATGCGTACAAATCGGGCGTTCATTGATTGCGCGCTGACAGTTCAACCGGTTGAACAATTTCACGGTGAAACACAGCGACGCAACTGTGACCAATCAGGGACTCGGATTTAGTAGTGATGGTTGGGTTGTGTCTGCTACAGAAACCCAGAAGTATCAACCGTTGTAAGTAGATATTGAAGGAGATATTTATGGCGGTTGGTAATTTAAACAAAAAATATGTGAAACTTTGATTATTGAAACATGAATGATCTCATTCAAATCTAATATATGAGTTGTTTTTTGCGTGAAAATTAGAAGTTGACTTTCAGTAATGGACTTAATGCATTATTATTGCAGTTGCACATGCTTTTCTCTGGTGCCACTGACTGATCCAGATTTTAAAGACAGGCATAGTTGTATTTAAAGTCACTTGATGAATTCGTCTCCCACAGTTTTCATTCTACTTTGTTCTCTTCTCCTATTGCAGAGTCAGATCAGTTGTGAATCTATTTGTTCAAACGTCTTGATCGCCTCCCATCCCTTCCAGCTCTTCGGCCCTTGCGTGGGTCTAAGTTGTGAGAAAGCAGCCAGGACATCCTGTTGGTTTAATCTGCGTGCTACTGCTGTTTTCCTGCCCCACTCTTTGGCTAAATCCTGGATCAAACATCCCAGCACATCAGGGGGAGGGGTGATCCCCTGCTGTGTCCTGCTGTGGCCTGAATGTTCATGTTCTGTAGCAGTGTGCAGATTAAAGCCCACACACAGGACTTAAAGTCCCTCAGGAGAGCAGTTGATGTGAGGTTTATAACTGTTCCCATGATTATATATTGTCTGTTATTTGAACTAAAACATCTGTTAATCTAAAAGGTGGTTTAGAGACTTAATGGAGCTGTCATCACAAGTTTACACGTTTCACGTTTCATGTGTCACATATTATAATTTACTCTAGTTTTGCCGGTGTAACATTACTAATAAACGGACAGAGGAAGAGCTTTTGGATGCACAAAAAAAAAGTATTGCAGGGTTAAATGTGTATTTTAAAATGTTCAATATGGTGTGTGTTGTAGATCACATTTTGGTTCATGATGTGAATGTACTCTGTGCTGTTTCCGTAACTTCCTGTAAGACTAAGCGATTACATCAGATCCAAGCCATGTGAGAGTTAACAGAACTATGCTGTGGCCCATTTCGTCTCGGCACAGTTAAGCCCCGTTTCCACTGAGCGGTACGGTGCAATACAGTCCGGTCCGGTTTATAATGGTTCAGGTCATTCAGGTGATTGTTCCCACTCAAAGTTGGACTGTCACGGTACATGCGGGGTGAAGCTAACAACAATGGAGGTCAGCCAGCAGCTCATTTTTTGGTACTTCGTATTTACAAAGTAAATACGGTGAAGAGGAATACAGTCACTTTCTTGGAGCTTTCTTTTGTTCTTTTGCCAACCAACAGGTTTCACCAGTAGCTCCGCCCTAACTGGTCCCTTCTATTTTTCTATGGACCTACAACCAACAAGGGCCCAACAATGGTAGGGTGCAGTCCGGCTTAGTGGGTCCATTTTATAATGAAAAGGTTCAAAATACCGGACTCAACCAGACCAGACCGTACCACACAGTGGCAGTAAACTACGCTGTGGGGTCACAAATTGTCAAGTGTGATGAAATTTGACAATAACATACATGTGCATGATTTAGACTTTAGGTGGGCCGTGAGACTTGTTTTTAAGTTAAAACAAGGTCTCACATAGAAAGTGATCTATCCCTGATCACCAACTATTCATCTATGAGCCAAATGATTGGGTGCAGCTCTTCTGCTGGTTGCCTGGCAACATTAAAATGATAGAAGTGAAGGTAATTTAGCAAACAGATGGAGAGGAAAAGAGTTGAAGAACAGATAAATGAAAGAACAACATAAAAAAGAAGTAGCTGTCTTCTCTGTTTGCAGAGGTGGGGGATTATCGAGCTCAGTCCTTCTGAAAAAAGACATTTGAAGAGGTTCTGATCAATATGTGTCCTAGATGCCTTCAGGGTATGTCCAAAGGAATCTCAGTATATCCAGCTCACTTCAGAGAGATGATCTCATTTGGTTTGAACATACTTCAAAACCTCACAGCAGGAGCTAGAAATCATTATTCATGACTGTCAGAAGGAAACTTTAAGATCCACTTGATGAAAAGACAACTTTGGAAAAACATTACAGCTTTCATTCTCAAGATGAATTTGCAACAAAACGTGACTTTTTACAAATGTACACACAAAGTTCTCAAACTCTTCCTTAAAAACAGGGATGTGTTTTTTTTTTTTTTTTTTGCTTTTAGTATTCCCACAATAGCAATGAGATATTTATGTCTGAAAAATGTGGACTATTTAGTTAGTAGTGATAATCCCATATCAGCATCAACTGGATGGGATTAAAGCTAACAATCAAATCTGGACCTCTGTCGTAATTGATGTTGGGACGGAGGAATGATCTTAGATGTAGCTGTGAAGCAGGGGGATTCTCTCCCTTGTGTGATTGCAAACCTGGAGGCCAAACTCTATAATGTCAGTCTGGTTCTTTAGGCTTTCACCTTGAGGCCGACACATTGCAGAATTCAGACAGAATTCTTACGTAAAATGCTTTATGTGACGTTCTGAGTCCCTCAACAATCAGATATGCTATGCTGATATGTTAAAAATGTATTGAATACAGAGGATCTGCTTGAATTCAAGGTTTTAGAGGCCAGGATCTGCTTCTATGTGTATTTGAACAGTTCAAAGCTCAGGATTTTGACTGAATGCCACTCCTTTAACCCAGACAAAGGTCGAATCTGTGGCACAGTGCGACGCAGAACACCCGGAATACAGAACCCTCCGCCATGAGGGTTTCCCCTTCTATAAAACTATGTCGAACAGCCCTATCCCTCCAAATGCTCCTACAATTGGATGACTGGGGAGAAACCAGAGAGAAAGGGGAAGAATTCGGATTTGGCCAAACACTCCTTTCAACTAAAGTTTCACCAAAATGGAAAACCCTTTTCTGGAAAAATGTTCATGTCAGTCTCAGATAGCTCATGATACTCTAGTTTGGGGCTGCACAATATAAGGAAAACTCACGAATTGTGATATTAGTGATCAATATTGCGATGACAATATAACTTATGATACATGAACAAATGACCCTCATCCACATAGGAGGCGAGCTTTTCACAAAAAAGGGCGCCATCCGATTGGTCAGTGATGTAAAGGAGTCTATCCAATAGGTCAAGTGCATATAGGGATTTATTTGAATTGTTAAATACTTCAAGCTGCCTTCAGATTGTGTTAAGCCTTGCTGCTGCTGCTGCTGCAGAGAGCAGTGCCGGAGGCTGAGGAGCATTTGGGTTGTGAGTTGGAGCTGTGCTGGTTGGTTTGTTTGTTTCTCTTTTTCCCCCTCTTGGTTCTCAGCAGTCTTATACTGCTGGTTTTTTTTTAGTTTAGTTTGGGTTAGGCCTGGGTAGTCTTTATTTGCGGGCTTTGTTTGTTTCTTTTTATTAGTTAGATTTTGTCAGGAAGCTTTAGCAGGGACGTGGCTGGGTCAGCTGTCTCCCTGACTTATTTAATGTTTGGCCAAGGTTCCAATCCCTTTGTTTTGTCTTTTTTTGGAACCAGCACAGTGAGCGTTTATTTTTGCTGTACAGGACACAGGTCCCCCCCCCCCCCCCCCAAATAAAGCATGTTCCCCTAACTTCTTGGTGTCCGTGTTTCATATGTTGTACCCTTTTGTGATTTTCCCCTAGAGTCGTAACAGATTGTTTTGGCACATTTAAGGTTACTATTTATCGCAATTTTCACTGACTTTTGCGATTTGCGTATTTCACAGCTTAATATCGCGATATTATCGCGATTTATTGTGCAGGCCTGCTCTAGTTGCTTAAAAATTGTGTTTTTTAGTGTTTTTAACAGGTTCTCGTAAATAAAAAATAATTAAAAAAAAAACAATAAGGGGTTTATACAAATTTACACCCTGGTTATCCGAAGATACATAACCTCTTTTTGTATTAGTAAAACCTGTCCAACACAAAAGGCCTTCAGCTCTCATCTGTTCGCTCAGTTGTTGGACAGAATAAGGTTAAAAAAAAAATAATTAAAAAAAAAGGCCCACTCTGATGAAAATTGTGTTTTTGGTGTTTTTAACACGTTCTTGTTGCATTTTTCTCATGATGGATAACATATATAAAGAAAAGTGAGCTTTATTTATTCAAATCATGGTGAATCAGGACCAGACAATAAATTGGTGTTTGAAAAAGCTTTTGGTTGTTACATACAAAGGATGTCTGGATTGTAACAGACATCGTTAATCTCCTCCAGCAGCATCTGTGTGTGTCAGAGTCATAGCTTGTAAGGCGTTAAACTGAAACATGGCTAACATCTGTCATGTTCCACAGAGACATCTGTACTGTCTGTCTGACTGTCTGCATGTGTGCTCGGAAAGCGGATTCTGCTACTGGAAGCTACAGCGCGAGTGCCAGCAACAGAGTTCAAACCAGAGTTCGTGTAAGGTTTTAGAGGCCAGCAAGCTCTGAGGTCTGAACCCAGTTTAGAATTTAAATGATATCCAACCTTAAGGCATTCAGGCCTGGCATTCAGAATGTGGGAACGTGTTTCTCCATGATGGATGAGAGAGGGGTTCTCTTCTCGAGGACGGACCGCATTACCATGGCAGGAAACTGTCTTCACTGATGAGCGATGACTTCATCTGCTGCAGTCAGGGAGGATCTCCAACAGCCATCTGGAAAGCAAATCCATTTCAATTTAATAAAATACCTAAACTGTTTAAAAGTTGAAGTATGTAGCTTTTATCGGGGGTGCTAAGTCATGTTAAATATTTTATGATAGAATGAAATAATCTACACGATAGAATCGAATTAGTTCAACAGGACTTCACATTGTTATCATCCAGTTTGGTCCAGATTATTAAATCGACGTTAAACAAACTTAAATGTATCCTAAAAATATCTTTAAAAAGTGAAAGACAACAATTTTCCAGCAAGTACTGACTATCAATCAGCCAATCACAGGATTGCTGTATGATGACAATTTTGGTACCATCAGATGTATTGTGTCCTACTACTAATATGTGTCCACAGCTCTACCCAAACAACAAATGTGATATCATGACTGAGACACAAATTTCTCCTAAATAACTGAAGAGTATGCAAAATAACAAAAAGCTGTGAAAGATGAACCACATTATATAGCAGGGGACTGTTGTACCACAGACTGCTAACTAAAGGTTAGGGGTTAAGTCTTGAGAAGAAAGTTCTGCTCCCATGCTCTAGCTACTGGCATCCTGATGAACGGAGAACTGCAGAGAAATAGCACTCTGCAGTCATTATCCGCAACTTTCTCTCCTTGTCTGGAGGAGCAGTGGAAGGCAGAGATGCTGATAAGTATTGATTTGATGTTGGAGTTTAGCCCTGAGCAGTTTGTAGAGAGGTCAGCCATCACAACTTAGACATATATGGGGATTTAAATTGACAGAGAGAAAAAAAATGAGTATTTTGTGTGTCTTTTGTTTATGTGTTTTCCAAAAATGTGTCTGAAGTCAAACAGGAAAGGATGCCTGTGCTTATTTTTGAAGGCCTTTGTCGTTATTGACCATTTAAAGGAAAAATAGTGGTCAATTCACAACAGTGAACGTGTAAATATAGTAAATAAAGAAATAAGGCTGCTACTGGCAACTGGACTGCAGACTGTATGATGTAAGAGAAGTAAATCACGGCTTTAATTAGGGAACCCGAGACGAGCTGTGTGTCGTTAAACGGCTGGTTGAAGAACATTTCAAGCTGCTGCTCCACGTCAGCCACAGGGACGCTCTGTGCGACTACTGAAGGGGATTCCAGTCTGCCTCCTCCCGAGGGTGCAGGATTTTTTGTACTTGAAGACTTTTAAATTTTACCAGTTTGGTATTTGTGCCATTGTGGGTGGAGCTTAAAGCTGTGCTGGTATACATACTGAAGTGCATGGATTTTGTTTTGTGTATCTCATTCAGAATTGTCAAAAGGACATTTGTGTTGTAGTATTTTTATTACAGGCTGATTTGTTAACCCTTGTGCTATCCTATGGGGACAAGGTGACCATTGACAAAGGTGGATAAAAGTGGAAAGGATTTCATGTAATCCATGGACACCAGTGAAGATCACAAATCATTGAAGAAAAACGGTTCAGCGCACTGTCTTGTGGGGTCTAGATCAGTGGTCCCCAACCCCCAGAGGCCGCGGACCAGTACCGGTCCGTGGGTTATTTGGTACCGGGCCGCACAGAAAGTTTTGAAAAATTGCCCAATTCTCTGTTACATCAGTCTATTTAGGGGTGCTCCTTACGTCGAGCGCGATCGACCGTTTGATCTTCAAGACATGAGGGTAGATCGCAGGCCAGCAAAGATAAATAAAAAAAAAGATAAATAAAAAATGTACTTCTTAACAATCTACCAGCCAATCAAAATCCTTACTGAGAAGTACAGGACTTGATTGACATGCAGAACGGCCAATTGGACATCCTCTGATACATACGTCACTGCATGTTTAAATACACTGAGCGCAAATTCTGTCTGTCATCAGAAAGTGGCTTTCTGACCGCAGCGCGTCAAATCCCCGGGAGAAAACCACTCTGGACAACCGGAGTGTTTATTGAAGCCGCCCCCAGGGCTCCAGACAAACTTTTTTCACCAGGAGCACAGTGGCCCCTAACTGAAAATTTTAGGGGCACAACCAGAAAATTTAGGGGCGCATACCGTAAACCAACATGCTAACCAAATCCACTAATTTCCACTGTATTACTAATAAATACTTTAATAATAGATGCAGAAATTACAATGTGCTGTTTCAAATTCAGTGTCACATTTTATTCTGCACTTTTGAAGATGCAACAACAGGTAAATTGACAGCACCGTCACTGTCATGACAGTACAAATAGTAAAGAAAACGGATGGAAATGTATGTTTGCCGTGCATAAACCGTTTGATGCGCCGCCGTAACCGTAACCAAAACGTAACCTTCCTCCGGTTCTGTGTGACCCAGAGAAAAGTTCAGCACGGACTGCATGTATTTAGAAAATTACGAGCGAATAAATACGTTCTAAAAAGGAAAGTAAGGAACTCCTTAATGTGGTCCGGGGAGGGAGGGGGCTGTCAGGTTTCCTGCTTTCAAGCCCTGTCATTGTCCCGCCCCGAAGAGTCATATACCCCACTGTGATTGGTTGGTCAGCTCCGTGCACGACAATGAAAAAGTGTCATTCATTAAAACTGACGGGCTGCAGTAACATTAAACTTTCATATTAAGGCGGGGGCCGCAAAATATCTTCTTGGAGACCGCAAGTAGCCCGCAGGCCGCAAGTTTGAGACCCCTGCTGTAGTTCTGTCACTGGTACACTAGCCGCAGGTCGGAAGAACGAATCAGTAGTTCACTTACTCATAGCTCAGACGCACATGTCAGGTTGTGATGATATTTGTCTCCGTTTCCTTCCCACAGATGTTTATACGCGCTCGGTTATCTCTAGGCCCCTCCCCCTCCACGCATTTTAGCCACTTACAGCTGCTTTCCCTATTCTTCTCACACACAGTGGCCGCCTCACAGTCGGGCATCACGCGAGTGTGTGCTCGCGTTTCATGAGTATGTGCGCGAGTGTGTGTGTCTACCTGCGTGCGTGTGCGCTCGCGTCTCATTGATTATTTAATTGATCATTGACGTGCCCCTTCCACGTTTAATGTATAAAAAAATACGTAGGGTGGGGGAGGCAAATTTACTGGTCGCGCATGTGCGACTGGATGTAAAATTCAGTCGCACACTCTCAAATTTTGGTCGCAAAATGCGACCAATTGGTCGCAGTCTGGAGCCTTGGCCCCGCGTGTCCTCCTGCTATTAGCTTTGCGGTTCTCGCCTGATAAATATGAGCTCATTATGGAAACTGTTTGTTTTTCCCGTGGCACGCGCTTCGTACGGAGCCAGCAGCGCTTTGGAAATGCCATGCTCCCCGCATTGCACTGTTTACAACAGAGCATGACATACGATAGTCACTGCTTTCTGTCTTTGTAATAAAACGCCTCATCTGTTCATACAAAAGTAAGTAGCTCACATGGCAAAAAAGTGTGAGCATCCCTGGTCTATGCCATTTTTTACACATTCCAAGGCACTCTTCTCGGTCACGTGATAGGATACCGCTAAAATAAAACCCAGGAGCTAGCAAAATGAGTAAAAAACAAACGTCTTTGGAAAGTTTCTTTGCCGTGGGGAAAAGGCCCAGCCAGGAGACAGAAGAGGAGCCTTCCACTTCCAAAAAAAAAAGAAAGCTACATTAAATAGACAGTACTTCTTTTTTGCACCATGAGTGCGGGGAGGGGGGAGGATGATGACACCTGTGCCATGTCAACTGTTGAACTGTTACGCGTGTCAAAATAAAAGGTTCGTCTTGTCACGTATTTGATCCTCCATCATCCTAGTATTGCTACAATAATCATCCGCCTATATTTGAAAGACCGGTCCATGAAAGTTTGTGTGACGTCATACCGGTCCGTGGCATGAAAAAGGGTGGGGACCACTGGTCTAGATGACCCAACTCCCAATGTTAAAGTGTCTAGGATAGCACAAGAGTTAAGAGTTACCTTTTTTTTTATTTTGGTCCATCCATAATCACATTAAGAGGTTTATATTCTTCTTTTGTTAAGCCTGTTATAGTAAACAAATCCATATATATGATAATATGAAAATACGATTTTTTTAATGAGATATGAGTTCTTTTCCTGAGTTCTTTTCCAACCGGGAAGTAAGACGATTTGATCTCTGAGGCACCGCCTTTCACTCCTTGTAGGTGCCGCCCATTTCATGATGTTAACCTAGAGTCGGCCTTGGCAGCGTCTCTGCGTTTCACCCACACACGAAAAATAAAATCTATTGTTCTTGAGTTTAGGGTTTTAGAGGAATGCTCAGAAATGTGTGAATGGATCAAAATATCACTTTGGGGTTGTTTTATTTTAAGGAATGACCATTATAATACACTTATTTTACTGGATATAGGCCCTTTTACACAGGATTCATGTGTATTTTTCATCAAACCATCTTAGAGCTCGTGCAGGACCATCACTGCTGTATGCATTTAACTACAAAACCAGGGCAGCTAATACAGTGACACCAAGTGGATCAATCGAAACTGCTGCAAACCTCATTTCCCTTTGTCACTGTCACTGTCACTGCATCAGTTGTAAGACAGATGCATGGCACCCATAACTAGTAAAGGAGTTACCTCAATCATAGCCATAGTCAGAGTTGTTCCTCTGAACAAATAATGCTTTCAAAAGTAAAAGCAGAATATCTTAATGATTTATTTCTAACAACTTTTAGTTTGTCTTGCGCTTATGGTTGTGAAGACGAAAATTGCTTTTTAAGATTAGTCATTTTAAATTATTGTGCTGTCTTGTTCCAGTCCCTGTCTTTAGTTTTCTCTTCTGTTATAAGTTACAAGAAAAAAAGAAGCATGAGAAGAAGTCATCTTGGCTTTTAAGTCACCAGATGCATTTTCCCCAGATCTGATTATTCTGCCAGCGTGGCCGCTTTGACTTGTGTGGGCTCTGCTCTAGGCCTATTTGCAGATTCCATGGTTCGGCATAGCTGTGTAAAAACTGCTTGACTGGCCTCACCGATGGACTCTCAAAGACTCCTCTCATATCCCTACAGAGGTCAAGGTGGACATGTTGGCAGGTCCTGGCAAACAAACACCTCAACACTGAGTCAGCAAGAAGTGTGCAAACACATGCACGCTTGCAGGCATGTACCCACACACACTCAGGCTCTCTGCAATCCTTGAAGCTGGAACTGCAGCATGATTGGACATGGCAACTTGTCAGCATAAATGAGCCTATTTACTTCTAAAGTTTGCCTGTGTCTTTCAGAGCAAACAGAGTTGGCATAATCATGTCAAGGTGCTCTTTAGATGATGCAGAAAGTGTTTGTACAGTTTACAAATCCTTTCATGAATGGGAAGAATTGATCAAACGCAGAGCATGAAAATGCAGTTTTCTATTAAAGTCCCCTTATGACAATTTTTAAAAATTGAAACATTCCCAGTTGTGTTTTAATTATGATTATAAAGTTTTTAACCAAATTCCCACAATTTAAATGTCTTAAAAAGCCATATTTCATGTTTATGTGAAGCCTCTGGTGCTGAGCTGAGTAGCCCCACCCTTGACCCCCCCCCCCTTTCTGCAAGCTGCATCTTGCATGAGTGAAGAGCTTGACACAAGGGGGGGGGGGGGGGGGCACAAATGGCACAGACTGAAAGTCTCAGAAGCTATAAAAGTTGTTGAATTCTCTTGCACAGCAAGTAAAATGAAAGGCCAGAAAGAAAATGACTATTCGCACGTCATTTTCGAAAGGCAAAGAAAAAAATGTATCACTGGCCATACGGACCCAGAGGAAGGGTTAAGTGTAGAATTATCGGTTAGGGTTAAGCTCCGTTCTCACCGAACGCAATTCACGCGGCAGAGGAGGCCAGTTTCAATGTTAAGTCAACTGGTACAAACTCGATCTGAGGTCCTGCTGCGCTGTTTGAGCAGAGCAACGCAATTTGGTACCCGTCAAATCAGTTTCTGTGATGGGTCCTGTTGGGCCATTTGGTCCAGAAGGCGGGTACATCTGAGCAGTTTGTCGCAGGGCCCATGGAACTAGAACAATCCCGATCACTATGCTGGCTCCCGGGAGACAAGCTGTTGGACAGAGACCTGCAGAGACAGGCCCTTTTCTCTCCAATATCTACATTTGACTGTGACAATGGTAAACCTTCAGCAACTTGTTGCGTTGCTTGCATGTTTAAGAAAAAAGAAAACAAAACAGGAATGAGACAACACCACACCAATTCAAACTAATGATGGCAGCTGGAAGATCCTGCAGGTCTTCCAACATGTCAAACTTACATTACTGCTATACTTGTTTAGAGGGCAGGATGATTTCATGCCAAGAAAACTACAGATGCAATATTTGCTTTGATGATGTTGATAGAGATCTACAGAGAAAGTCAGAGAGAGCTACACAATGTCTTTGTAGATCTGGAGAAAGTTTATGACAGGATGTCCAGAGAAGAACTGTGGTATTGTATAAAAATGTCTGGAGTGACAGAGAAGTATGTTACAGCAGTGAGGGACATGTATGAGGGCTCTTAGACAGTGGAGAGGTGAGCTGTGGTGCTGACAGAGGTGGAGGTGGGATTACATCAGGAATCAGTTCTGAGCCCCTTCCTGTTTGCAATGGTGATGGACAGGCTGACAGATGAGGTTAGACAGGAATCACCAATGATGTTTGCAGATGATGTTGTGATTTGTAGTGAGAGCAGCGGACAGGTGGAGGAGAAGCTAGAGAGGGGGATGTTTGCCCTGTAAAGGAGAGGAATAAAGGTTAGCTGCAAAAGATGGAGTACATGTGTGTGAATGAGAGGGATCCAAGTGGAAGAGTGAGGTTACAGGTAGAAGAGATGAAGAAGCTGGACTTGAATTATCTAGGGCAGGGGTGTCCAAATCCAGGCCTCAAAGGCCGGCAACCTGCTGGTTTTTCAGAAACCCTGCTTCATCTGCTGTTGATTACCTGGATCAGGTGTGTTTAGCCAATAAGGAGCTTTAACGGCAGGTTGATTGGAAAACATATAGGACACCAGCCCTTGAGGCCTGGAATTGGACACCCCTGATCTAGGGTCAACATTCCAGAAGAATGGAGAGTGTGGAAAGGAAGTGAAGAAGCGAGTATAGGCATGTTTGAATGAAGGGAGAAAAGTGACTGGTGCAATGTGTGATTAAAGAATTTCAACTGAAATAAAAGGAAAGGTGTAAAAAACTGTGGTTAAAGCAGTCAGGTTGTTGGGCCAATGGAGAAACTGAGGAAAAGACAGGAAGCAGAGCTGCAGGTAGCAGAGATGAAGATGCTAAGGTTCTCCTTGGGAGGATAGGATCAGGAATGAGAGACAGCACATGTTAGAGCTTTTTGAAGATAAAGTCAGAGAGGCCAGACTGAGATGGTTGGGACATGTCCAGAGGAGAGATAGTGAATCTATCTGACAGATAAAAGGTCTAGATCAGGGGTGGGCAATTCCAGGCCTCGAGGGCCGGTGTGTCTGCATGATTTCTAGATAGTCTTGCTCTACTCATGGCTGATTCCCTGGTTCAGGTGTGTCCATCCAATAATGTTGCCCCAGTCATGGCTGATTATCTGGTTCAGGTGTGTCCAGCCAATTAGAACATGCCAGAGCAGGGTATGCTGGAAAACATGCAGGAATGCGGCCCTCAGTGCCCACCTCTGGTCTAGATGATAACCAAAGAGGAGGTTTCTGGATGCAGCGAAGGAAGACATGAAAGTAGCTGGTGTTAGAAGAGAGGATGCAAAAGACAGGATTGGATGGAGGAAGCGGATTGGCTATGGGGAGCCCTGAAGGGAAACAAAGAAGACACACATTTGTAGATGACACTCAGTCATCTACAAACGGATCAGGCGTGATAATGCCATATTTTTTGTAAAATGAAGCATTCTTAAGGTGAAAGGCAGACAAACAGACTAGTTAATACCTTTTAGCATCTTAATTTACTCTGCACAGCATAGACCTCCACTTTTAATTTGGAATATTTTTTTTCTGTTTAAATGATGTTGGTGTCTGCACAGGGATGGCGGTACAACTCATCCCAACTTTAAAAAATATTTTGCAGTTTTATAATTTACTCCATCTAACTTAAGAATGTTTGAAAATGAGTGATTGGTTCATTCTTTCCACCACTTGGCTGTGATACGCTGTAGTAACAGTAACCTGACAATCAAATAAACTGCTGATGATGAACAAATTTGAGTTCTAACAAAATCCAAAGAACTGATTAAAATGCAAATTTGCACCTTTCTGGCACCAGGCTGTGGGGGGAGGTGCATTCTGAATGTGGCAGCAGAGCAACGGCAAAGACGGAGGAAAAAGGCCTAAAGAAAAGTGAAAGAAGAGGTGCGAAATGGATTTTCTGACAATGGTTAAAAAAAAGAAATCCCACAGCGGTGTGGCAGTTCTGGAGTCCTTATTCAAAATAATAGACTATCTAGAGATTAAAATTGTTATGTCATCCTTTAAAGCTGAAGCAAAAACAACCCCATTGTGCACAAACAATAAATGAAACCATACTTTAGCCCAGAACTAGCATTTCTTTTTACATATTCTCTTTGATGTTGAATCCCATTATCCTTTGGGTTTACTGCAAAATGAAAAATATGCTAAAGGGAGATTTTTCTCTAACTTCCACCATCTGTCAAAAAGAGATGCTTTCAAAGACTGTGGCTCAGATTAAAGATTCATAAGAACAAAGAGTAAACTTTAGTGGTTCTTTAGCCTTTAAAAACACTCTCATTTTAATTAAAGAAACAACTTTTCAGCTGTTTTGTTTCAACAATTGTTCTGCTCATCAGTTTTATTTCTACAAGAAAGCTACAATTTTAAGAAGAAGTAATAATATATAACGTAATAAATAAGAAACATGTTTAAAATAAACTTCATTGGATTATTTGCCACTGTAAGCATGATATCAATGCATCTGCATTAATCCTCTAATATTTAGCTGTTATGCCTCCTCAGAGAACTATATTGATGTAGAAGCAGATCTGTGATGTGGAACAGCGGTTGTATTGAATTTCAGCAAAGCAGAAAAATGATTAAAAACCTCTTAAGAACTTTACAAAAGATGTTTGCAGCACAACAGTTCCTCTGCATTCCTGCAGCCTGAGGAGGGATTAATTTGAAAAACGCACAGTACACTAGTGTAAGTATGTCTAAAATCCATTGGATCACATTTCTCATCATCTTTCTGCTTGCCTTTGACTTTTCTTGTGCTAAACATTTCCTGTGCCTTTTTGTTGCTCTGTTCTTGCTTTCTCTTCCATTTTGAGCCAAGGCGCTTTTACCAGGCTGTCCAGATGAGGCTCAAAGTAATCTGTCACCCCCTGTGATGGTCCTCTGCTGCTGCGTATGTGGGAGGATGGTATGAACCTGAAGGTTATCTATCTGCGAGCTCCAATGAGTCACTACTGACTGATTAGGAGATATTTATGAGGCCTGGCTCAGCTCTGCTACTTCCCTTTGGACAAAAAGGAAGGTGGAATGAAGGAGAGAAAAAGCGGTGGATGAGTAGAAACAAATGCAGCAAGCTTTCTCACCTTCCTCCTTCTAGCAGATTGGTTTTTAGGTGTGATGGGGTTGCCATGGTGATGGCAGATTGAGGCTGCCATTTGAGGCCTAACAGCTAAATTTGCTGGGGGTCTGCAGTGTGTTAGAAGTGTGACTTTGCCAGGATGAGCTCTGTTGGAGCTTGTTCGATCAGTTTGGAAAAGAGAGATGAAGACAGGGAATAAATGTTTGCAACTTCAGATCAAATCTCCTTTAGATTTTACGCTGTTAGCTTTTCAGACAAGAGTTGTTGACTATTATACTTTTTGACCATGATGTATTTTTAATTTTTCAAAAGGCTACGCTGGCAAGGGATGTATGATTCTATTAACACATGAACAATTTTTATAATCTTTTTATATATAATTTAAGTAAATAATGTGGAGTCTTGCAGTTGCCACATGGTGTTTATGTCATAGCTGTGAGAGAGAGAAAAAGAAGAGGTTTGAATCATGAGTATTGAAGCTTCCTCATATTTAAACTGTCTGGTCGGTATGTCTGAAGCTTGATTTTTGCAAACTGGTTTCTGTTTGATGATTTTTTTTTCTCATTAGTTTCTTTGTTTATGGGCTGGGGTCTGGCACAGGGGGGACACAGACGTAGGCCCCCTTGTGGCTACATAGACAGCAGCTCGTAGGGTCTTGCCCAAGGACTCACACTGCATGAAGCTCATTGCACCCTCTGGGAATTGAACCCTAGTTCCCCATGTGGCAGCACCATCCAGACGCTCACCATTTATAGTAATTTTTGATCTTATTGGCCAAACTGATCAAAGAAAACAGATTCAATTTCTATTGCAGGTTCCTTCATGGAAATGGTCTTTTTAGACCTTTCATCCCATCTTACTCAGGAACACTGTGAGAATCTTTTATCCATTCATCTCAATAATAGGGTTGAATATTTAAGTTAAAGCTGCATTGTTGGATCAAGTGCTGTAGCTTTGATATTCAGAAAGCAAAGATCATTTGGTTCAAAGACCCTAAAAATGTTAAAGACATGGATCTACTTGGGTCTCTCTCATACTGCAGTTGACTCTGGCAACCTGTAAATACACAAGTCACTGCTTTAATCTGTAATTTTGTGTCTGAATCCCATCTGGCATTCATGCTACTTACTATTAACTATTCTAGAGTTGGCCTGCACAATTACTGACACAAGGGAGCTACAAATATGGAATGTGCTCCATGGTTGAGAGGAATTCTTGGTGGTAATTTCACCAGTTCGGAATATTTATTCTTACTTAAAAATATATATTTTTAAAGGAATTATTAATATTTACTTAATGGCAGAGGTTTGTTTTTGAATGTCAGTCTTAATATTGTCCAGTGTTCCTTTTCCCCAAACTGTGAATTCATTAGGAAGATACTCACCAGTGGTTTGGAGCAGTGGAGAGTGTCTTTCCCACATTTCCCAGCAGTAGATCTGACCAGCAGACAAAGCTTCTGTTTCTGTTCTTTTTCTGTCAGGCTCCAGCAGCTGATTGACTCAGTTCCTTAAACTGCAGGCCCAGAGGGTTGCAATTTTCTCTGTATGTGCACGAGGAGGCATGCAGTCTGTAAAAACAACAACAGAAATGAAAAAGGGACTCACAGACTATAAATTAGCAGTGCATAAGTGCAGTGTTCCCAGAGCAGCATTAAAGCATATGAGAGCAAAGCAGACATGCAGAGAGCAGTAACTCCTTTGTGTTATGCAGTAACCCCACTTATATTCCCAGAACCAACCTTGTTCTTAACAATCAACTCCTGACTTTTGGCTTCGCTCTGTAAAGGATCTGCATTGTTTCAGTGCCACAAAGACATAATGAAGATTGGTGAAGCTTTGGCAGCAGGTCTCTTCTTTTGGGTGAAACTGGACAGCAACCATGACAAAGGAGACAGAAACCTTTTATGTGCTATATGGAGGTGTAACACGTCTTTTTAAGAACAATTTGATTAACATCTTGCCTAAGACAGATAGAGCTGGTTGGATGAATAGAAATCTATTCATCAGTTAATTGTTACATGTCTAGAGCTGTATATAAAAATGTGGCACAAGAACAACATTTTAGCGTAACTGGTTTATATAAATAAACTGTTTAATTACATAAACTGTAGATGAAATACAATGAGGGAACTCAAAGGGGTTAAGAATGAAACACCACCATCATCCAACACTTTTAAACCACCATTTTTAGGGATGTTTTAAAGGAAGATTTGTTTTTCTTATCTTTGTTTTTTCATACAAGACAGTTTACCTTGGGACGGGGCACTAGAACAGGACTGATGTAAAGTTTTCACCCCTTCAAATGAATGGAAACTCCATGGCACGTTATCTGAGGCAATGCTTGCAAATGAACATGGATTTCTTCCCTCACCCGTCTCACTGAGGACTGTGTGGACAGCAATATGTTCACATGGATGACTCCACCAACATCATTCATGTGAATGCGTATGAGAGAAGGTGAAATTTAATCTATTTCACAAGTGGGCTTTCTGTCAACAGCTGCAGCACCTTTTCTACTGATTTACGGGAAGAAAATCCCTTTGGCTAACTAAAGACTGCTCAGTTGCTGCAGCGTCTTGGGGGTCTGTGGGAGATGGGTTCAAAGGGAATGTAGAATAATTGTTCATTTAAAAATCCAATTGTGAAAAAGCAGATAATGTGAAGCTATAAATGATTTGGCCACAAGGAATCATGAGGATGAAGTAATCCTATCTCTGACAAAAATGATCTACAGCTTTCTGAACTAAAGTAAAAGCATTGGAGCTCCTCTGCTTGGTGATGAGGTGAATATGGATGATCTTTATCACTTCCTCACCATTTGAGTTCAGGATGAGCCACAAGTTCAAAGTTCAAGTAACCTCAAATCTTTAAATGCATCTCTTTAATACCTAAAATGACATATTTTTAAAGCTCGGAATGTAAATTTGAATCGTCGAACAGACATCTGGAGCCTTCTTGAATACCTGGAGGGGGGGGGGGCAGACAAAGCAGTACTACAGGGTTGAACTGCAGAAATGCTGCTATGACCGGATTACATCACCTGTTGATGTAATAGCTAAAAGCTTTCCTTGCTGTTGTCTCATGTAAGGTGGAGATGCTGAAGTTGAGCTGTGGAACCAAGAAAGCTTCAGATGAGAACACTGCAGCTGCTCATTCTTAAAAAACATCCAAAAGAATGAAATTTAATGATGCAAAAACCATTTGTTGCATTACATTCCTCGCTTCATCAATCACTTAGGTACTAGGAGAGGTGTGAGCTGAGGGAAACTGGCATCTTGCTGCTGATAGAGCTTATCAAGAAAACAATGATAATCTTCTGTCCATTATACATTCTGCCCATTATACATTCTTACCAACTCAGCTTCCCGTTGACTCCTGGGTCTCCAATGTCTTCTGCTGGTTTTATTGGGTTTATTTTATGTACCTGACATGATTTTACCATGGTGTGTTAAATCTGAGAACAGTCTAGTGTAGCGGAACCCCTACATCATTTCACAGACCATAAAAAAAAAATAAAAAGACAGTGGTTGGCCGTCAGTGCCTTCAAGGCCTTCTTTGAATGCCTAAAAAGATATCTGAATCATGTGTTAATTATATTGTGCATGCATACTCATTAACTCACTCAAAAGGGTCTGTCCATTCCCTTTTATTATGACCCACAGCAGCAGTCACTGAATGCAAGGAACATATTGTTTTCGCAATTGGAAAGATTTCGGCGCCTTTCAGCGAAAATTTGACCCCTGCCGCATACTCAAAAAGTCACCAAAATGTGCACACACCTAGGATAAATTAAAAATGTCCCCGAAGACGGTGACATCACGGCGAGCGATCCCATAAAAAAAATGAAAATTTGCGACCAAAACGTAAAATGGTTGCTATGGAGATAAAACCAACAGAAAAGCCGCCATTTTGAAAAAAAAACCTGGATTTTCTACTACTTATGACATGTAGCTCTTACCAATGGAGCAATGTGTTTTTCTGTGTACGTTGATGATGCTCATGGCTAAGCTAGCAGTTTTAGCCACATTAGCATAACCACTATAGTTAGCATTATTAGCGTCTTAATCAATGTGTTTTTCTAAGTATGTTGATGATGCCGATCGCAATGATAGCACTTTTAGCTACACTAGCATAGCTAGCATAGTTAGCATGATTAGCATATGCAGCTTTGACTAGCCTTTATCAAAGGTGGGCGGTAAGGGCGGCGGTGCTGCATAGAGGTGGGCAGCTTTTTCTATTTTATCACGATTATGACAGGTGAGGTGCCTCACCTGACCGCACGTCACTGCCATTCAGAGTTCTAAGAGCTCAAAGTTCTCATCTTCAGATTACATATTACAGTGTTGGTGTCTACATTTATCCCCATAATGTTCCCAGAGTGTGTTAGACTACTGTCAGTCCCACTAAAACAAGGGAGAAAGCAAAAATTCATTATTTACATTAAAAAACAAACTAAATACTTTACCAGAAGCTCCTCTTGGTTCCACTTTAATTCTCCTGATGTCAACCCATGGGGGCCCCTCAACGCCGCCTTATTCCTGCCCTGATGTGCAAATGTGGCTGGAAAAGACTATCAACACCAGCGGTAATCATAAACAGTCTTTGCAGATTTCTGTACACATTGACTTCTTAAAAATTCAGCCTGTTTCAGACTTTAACCCTGTTCAGTTTATTTGTCACATAGAGCTTGCCCTACGCTCTGCAGAAAAGACAAACCATGGAGATCAAACCTAACAACTAACATCAGCTACAATCGTCACAAAGAAAATAGGAACTCTCACAATGCATTATATTATAGCATTAAAAATAATTCAGGTGTTTGCAGTCTCCTACATGGAGCTTCTCCACAGCACCTTCCTATTTGAAGTCCACCCCCTTTTTTACGTTCCTGCGCAACACGTAAACAGCCCTGCTGAGTTGTCTTCACCTCCAGAGTTTTCTAATGCTAACAGCTGGTGATCAGGTACTATCAGCGACGTCTCCGTCTTAAACAGAGATCTGCTCAGTTTACAGAAATCCGCCTTTAGCTGTTTCCTTCTGATTATGATTCAGCTAAGGCTGGAGGTCAGGCTGGTGGTGCCTCCAGCTTCAGCTGCTCTGCTAGCCTTCATCAGCCTCCACTCATATCTTGCAGTGACATCTAAAAGTTGACTTTCCATGACAGACCCTGCATAGAATATTGTTGACTTTATGACCTGTAATGGACGTGAGACATGAATTATCCAGAAGTAGGTCAGAACGTTTCAGTTTTCTGTGATTTGTGTCAGACTACAACTTCTCCTTCCGAGGGTTTCCTTCTGCTCACAGTGGAAGATTAGCTTATAGTCAATGCAATGACTTCAACCTGAGTGCGAAGAATTTGTCAGTTTTGTTCAGAGAACAAGGGCTTGGGTTATTTTCAACAGAGAACAACAAACTTCAGTTAAAATAGATTTTTTTTTAAAGTAAATGATAACATGTCACAAGATGTAGACAGTTTTGGACAAACTTTTTTTTTTCCATTCTCTTTTATTTAGTTTTAAATTTCTGTCATCACTTCCCTTCACTCCACCTACACATTTTCCTCGCCGCTGAACAGATCCCGTTTCAGCGGCCCAGTCGGCCGTGCTCTGTGCTCTCCAGAAATAGTTGCTGACACACCCAGTTTGGAACTCGTTTTGTTAAAAACTGTAAAGTGCTGGTCTGAAAATGTCTCTTCAGAAACTTTAGTTACAGATACTAAAATGGTCGTACATGTTTGCAGTTTATTAATACGGCCTCTTTCATTAGAACTCATTCTGTTGTTTGCAGCCTGTCTGGGACGGGTGATGTTTGGCTCACTTTTTGTTTCCAAGTTGTAACTTGTGGTCTCACACCAACAGGGGGGGTGGTGGTGGTGGTGGGGGGTGTTATGAGAAGTCTAGGAAGATTTGAAAAGGGAAACACGTAGAAAAGTGCCTTTATTTTTAAAAAATGAATATATATATATATATATATATATATGGATTCTGGGTGGTTTAAAATATTCTGACTCATCAGCACAAGAATAAACATGTCAAGAGTGGATTAAGATGAACTTTTAAAAATAACTTTAAAGTAAATAGTTTTTTCTCTCTGCATGGCTGCACGGTGGCGCAGTGGTTAGCGCTCTTGCCTCACAGCAAGAAGGCCCCCGGTTCAAGTCCCGGCTGGGGGACACGAAAAACACATCATCAATGGGGGACCTTTCTGTGTGGAGTTTGCATGTTCTCCCCGTGTATGCGTGGGTTCTCTCCGGGGTCTCCGGCTTCCTCCCACCGTCCAAAAACATGCTTCATAGGTTGATTGGTAACTCTAAATTGTCCATAGAGTAAATGGGTGTGTGATTGTGGACATTCTACCCTGCGACAGACTGATGACCTGTTCAGGTTGTCCTCTGCCTTTGCCCACAAGTGGCTGGGATAGTCTCCGGCAGCCCCGTGACCCCGAAAGGGAAAAACGGTTAAGAAAATGAATGAATGAATGAGTTTTTTCTCTCTAAAACATTCTGTGTTGTTTGTGGAATAAAAGAGAAAGAATAATCAAGAAAACGAAGTGAGAAGCATCTCACCCTGTTTTACTGTAGCTGTAATCTAAATTGAAATAGGATTATGTTCGTATTCACAACAAAATCGGGGGGGTCCATGTTATGGACAACATATTTAGAAGAAAAATAACAGACATTTCAAACCATGTGAAATAAATACTGGTACAGAGAAATCAGGCCTATTTATGATACAGTTATTGAATAATCTGTTTTAAAAGTGAATGATTACAGTTTTAACCATTCTACCAGTAAAACAGAAAAACATTTGGATACAGCAGGAAACCCTGGTCCGACCATTTTGACAGAAAACTTGGGTGTGATATCCAGTCCCACTCTTCCTACATGACACTGCAGACAGGGTCTTCACAATAAAATGCCGTTGTCATGACAGTCTTATTAGCTTCCTGTGTGGCTTTGACTTGTGCGGTATGAAACTATTTATGAGCGGCAGCCTTCACTGCAGACTGCTGCAGCGCTTTCTTTAGTCTTTGCTGAGCTTGGAAATGTGGAGAACGAAGCGTGGACTCATTAAATGTAAATGAGCTTCATGTGTACTTTTACACTTTTAGGACAATTGACTAAGGAGACGCTGAAGTCTGTCTGTACTGAAAACACTACAGGCAGTCTGCATCTTATTTAAGTGTTTTGATTATTGCATTTCACAAAGAGAAATCTTCAGCATGCAGCTGCTGCAGCTGTGGAATGTCTTTTACAGCTGCAAAAGAGCTTGGTAAGCGCAAATTAGCACATTCGCGAGGAAAGCAGAATCATGAGTTAGCTTCTTATTTATAACTTATGTTTTTTCCATGCTTGAGACTCCATTGAGATTCTGATCACTGAAGATCTCATTCTTCCCAAATCTGCATTTGTCAGCATTATGTTAAGTCCAGTCATTGTAGCTATATTTTATACCAAAAACTGAACAACATTCAGTAAAAAAAAAATTGCAGCCAAATGTTCTGTTCTCCACCCAACCTGCAGTCACCATGTGAAGTAGGAGAACACCACTTCAAAGTGACGGTCGTCTTTCTGTCAAGAACATTACTCAGGTTTCACTTTATAACTAGATGCATAATGTAAGTCACAAGTAAGTTCATAGAAATATTTAAACTGGCAACTCTGTCTGTATGACCCAGAGGTGTCTTCCTGGCCTGCAGCACCACTTTCCTGTTCTTTTTCATCTTCTGAGCACAGCCACTGGCACAGCTGCTCCTTCTGTTCATGTGGAAATGATAAGTCTTCTCCTTAAGAACCGTTTCATATTGCCTTTTTCTTTGCTTGTTATAAATCTCCCCCATTTTTTGTTTTTATTACGTCAGGTTTCTTTTCTGTATTTTGTTTTAACTTTCTAAATCCTGTCTAGTTGAAAATAATAGAGCAAATTAATGTATTGATGCATTTATTAAACGTGTTGGACAACCTCCTTAGGCTTCATTCACGTCTTCTGTGTCTACTCCCATTGAAGCGACTACTTTCAAGGAAAAGTTTATGTAAATGCCCATCAACCTGAATTTTGGGCTTCCATGTTCAGAACACTCGCGTTCATGCATTGCTATGCATGCAAGACGGAAGTCTGGTCCCGGCTCCACTTAGAGAACTGGCGTTGATTGATCACGCACTGAAAGTTCAACCAATTGACCTTCTTGGCTGCTGAAACGCCAAAACGCTGAAATGTGTCCATTGACAGGGACTGTGATTAGTCTAGTGATGGTAGTGACGTGTAGGTTGCATCCTATTTAAATCAGGGAAGTACCAACCGTAAGAATGTAAGAATGACCATGAAGGAGAAATTAATAATTGGAGTTTCTGTGTCTTTCATATATTGGAATAGAGCTGTGAAAGAAAAAGCCAGGAGTAAAGTTTGCAACATTTGCACTGCTATGACATTTCATACCAAGCCTCATCCCACTGTAGGAGGCGGACAAACGCTAGTAGACAGATAGCGCTTTCTTGAACACGAGACACAAGTAAACCTAGTTTCAAGTTCACATCACGATGCAAGTTTTTAGGTGCAATCTCGGGCTCTCCATAAGAACCCCCATCCAGTGAACGCAGGAACTTTGACCAATCAGGGACCTAAATTTGGTATTGACAAATGAGTAGAGCCTTGTTAAAGTGACCATTTTGAGTTATTTAGTATCAATCAAATGTTGTGTAAATCTTTTGTGTGTAATAATGTGGAACAGTGACTTTGAAGGTTTTAGTGTTGAAAAAAGGTGGTTTTACTCTAATGGTTAGTGACTTCAAAATGTTGCTGACTGCCATTTGCATTGAGGATTTAGAAAAATAGCCATTACAGAATCATTTGGAAGGTGCTGTATTTACATTGTCTAGCTCCAACATAGCGACGTCAGAATTGCAAAAAAAGGAAAAGGCGACTAAATGGACTTAATTTGGTTGGAGCTGGAAGTCACTCACTCACTCTGATTCTCAGATACAGTCAATGGACTTCTTTTTTTCATTCAATCCCTTCAGTGATATTATGTTTTTAACGGCAATAAAGAAGCAAATAACTCAATCGATCAACCAATCAATCAGTCAATCAATCAGTCAATCAATCACCTATATTCATAGAGCACTTTAACACAAGCAAAGAGTTAAACATTAAAAGCTTAAAATCATAAAACTGTGAAAAACAATTATTAAATTTGATAAAAATTAATTAATAACTATTAAATAAGTAATTAAACCTAATGCTAACTTAACTGTCTGATAAAGTTATGAACTGGATAATGCTAAATCATGTAATAAAATGGTTATGGTAGAACCGGGGTGGGATTATATAAATTCGCTTCCTTCCAATCCGTTTCAAGCAATATTTATTAATATGTCTAATTATCCTAAGTTTGATACGTCTTCGTATGAATGTATAACTGCTGATTGTAATGTTTTTGTGTACTATTTTACTTAATTGCCTGAAATAAATCATTTCAAATCAAAATCAAAAAAAGGTAGACCCTTAAACAAAGTTCTAGAAGCAGAACATTCAAATCTTTTATTTCAGGCTTTTTACCATCTTTTGTATTGTATTGATTTAGTCATAAATATTTCACTGCAAATCGATGTCCGGGAAGCATCAAAGGCTCTTTGAAGCAGGTACTTACTTCCGCTGGAGACTCTGTCAAGTCTTTCTCAGTTTATGAAACTGTAGGAGGTGTGAATCGTCGTTTATTGTTTTTTTGAAACCAACAGCCCCCTGACAGAAAAGCTGCCTCCTCATCTAGTGTTTTTACAGCCTAATCTCTTTTTTTCCTTGAAGGAATCCCCCAAATCTCACAAATTACTCAGAGTCTGCTCTGCTGAGACTACCTCTGGAATGTTTTATGCATCAGACCCTGGAGTTTAAATCTCTGTGGAGAACTGTATCTTTTGACGTCTTTAGATGGTAGAAGGTCTTTCTTTGTCTGTCTATTCAGTCTCCCAGCATCCTTTCTGATGATGACAGCTAGCTTGTCAGCTGGACGTCCAGCTGCAGGGATACGTCTGCCTGATCTCAGCTCATCTTTCTTCTCCACTCAGCTCCAGTTTGGTTCCATTTAAACTTTAAGGGGTGGGGTGTGAAGAGTGCCACAGTGCATGTGAGAGGAGGTTCAGTGAGTTCATGTCCTCTGCATCCTGTCAAGAATTTGCCTGTCTAGACATTGACTGGATGGTTTTACCAGCTTTTCTTCTCCAGTCTGCTGCTTTAGGTCATTTTCCTGTTGCATGAAGCAGGACAGAAGTGTCTGTGGGCTTCAGTCCTGGTCGTTCAGATCTACCATCCCCACTGATCACTGATTCAGTGCGGGATCACTGATTCCCACCTCTGAAGACCAACATGGACAACTAGACCATGAAGGTTTTCATCCAAATAAACAAGAAGACTCTCAGAGCAGCAGAAGCATGAACATGTCGGCTTCCATAAAGAGCTTTCATATGTGGTGAAAACCAAACAGATGCTCTCACCATCACCACTCCAAAACCATGAAGCACAGAGGATGAAAGGGCGTCCAACACTTTCATGATCGATTAGCCAGCTCTTTTTGGAGAGGACTTCCTTTCAATTTCCACGAAAGCTTTTAAAGATGAACACACTTCTCCATTCAAGCTTGATATGTGTTTGCTGTGTTAATTTGAGGTCAAAATTAACTGCTTTAGAATTTGTTGTTAATGTGTTGGGGTGGACTGGTGAGTCAAAGATAATCATCTCTCCATCAGAGCCTCGACTCTCTTTCAGGTCATTTCTCCACTATTGTTTCTTAAATATTTAGTTCTTATTGTTGTGCTGTTAAACTGAGATTTCAGTGAAGGTTTGTTTCTGAGGTCTCCCTTTACATTCTTACAGGGTTTGTCACAGTGTCTGGGATGGAACTTGTTTTCCTTATTTTCCCTACACAAAGTTTCCATGCGCTTTGTGACACACGCTGCTGTCATGGTGGAGACACAGAAACTGAAGTGAGCATCGGAGCTGTTGGCTCACTTTCACACTCTTCTGCCTGTGAAATCTTTCCTTTTCAGTTGAAGGTCAGTAAATGAGCAACCGTGACTCACGCAGCCTAAAAGAACAACAGGCAGCTCAGTGGATGGTTCTGTAGATACCATTACAGTCATGAGAAGAAGTCAGATTACACAAAAAAATGGGTACATTTCTTAAAAGTCACTTTCAAAATACTATCCTTTTATCTACCTGCTCAACCAAACAGTAGAGCACATTTAGGAAACATACTTTTCAAAACACCGATTGTGTGTATTATTCCCCAAAGGCAAGAAGTAGCAGGAAAAAAAGGGCTAAAGACGCTTCTGGTTTTTCAAAATTAGGCTAGTCTTGGAATTTGTAAGAATAAATTTCACTAAACCATTTAAATCATCCAATGAAGTCATAAATGTTGTTTTTCATTGTGTAAATAAGTCACAGCCTGTCTTCCTAAAGGCTCAGGTGTGTAGAAACATTTTCTCATGAATATCAAACTCTTCACAATTTGATTTAGTTTCCAATCATTAATTATGTTATTTCTTCCAAAGGTTCGGTCTAAGACTTGTTTCCTTTGTTATAAAAATGTTTTTAAAAAGTGATTTAAAGTAATGTGGTATGTTTTTCTTTAAAATAATAAATACATAAAATCTATTCTTGGATTTAATGTATTGATAGTGGATATTGGAAGTGCAAATCAATTTGCTGTGATCAATATATTTTTTAAACCATCCTCATCGGGTGATATCCTCCTTTACAAAAAAAAGGTCTGTGTTCTTTAGTTTGAAGATAGTTTTGTTCTGTTCTTCACACTGGAGAAGAGTGACAGACATAAATTGCTGTCATTTAGGATTCTACAGAGTCATGTTGATGTATGCTGATGGTACAAATGCAGCTTTCTGTCATCTTGACTCTCCCGAGGTGATGACTGTGAGTTATAACTGCTTCTGTCTTATCGTCATGTTAGTAATCATCATTAGGGGGATTATAGCTGGCGGTCCAAGCAAGACGAAATGCACGGAGCCAGCCATCACTGGGGGGCTTGATTGGATTTATAGTCTGCACGCTGAGAAAATCACTTCCTGGAGTTCTTATTGAGTTTGGGTTAATGAAGTTGTGCCAACACTGCTAATCACCAGCATCTCTGCTTCTCTGCTGCACTTGCATTGTTGGTTCAGATCTGTGTTAAGCTGCTGCTCTCCTGAAGGATAACCAACCCCACTCAGACGTAAACAAAGTCAGACAATGAAAGTGCACGTTGCTTCAGATCTTATCAGCCCATGTGTTTGTGTGGAGGAAAGCATCTGCAGGCTCCCCACCACAAAGTTCAGATTAGCCACAAATTAATCCTCCTTCAGCGACTCCTAATCCTCTGCTGATGGATGGGAACAGATGTTTGCATGATTGCAGGTTCAAACTGAGCTCAAACCAGAGCGGTCCTCTCTCAAAGAGCGCTGGCTTCTGAAAATGGGATGCACAACAATTACGGTAGTTCTTGTTTAACGCAAATTCGTCAAGAAGATCTTAACATGTTATTGTAGCGTGTTATGAGGACGCTGGCGTGTAGACGTCTCACTACGTCGCGCTATGTTGTGACTACAGATCCACCCAACAGTACTTTTGTGAAGCAAAACCAGAACAACCAAAGTCACGGTTCACGCGGGGTCATATATAGGAAAGAAAGAGAATCTTATCCAGCTGGAGATCTTCTGGTTTTGATCTGAGCAGACGTTCAGAAGTGGAAAACATTTGATCCCATCGTCCCACCTATATTCAGAACATTTTTTTCACTTTTCACTTGAAATCACTCTTAATGCAGAAATGCCGTCTGCAGTCTCAGAACATGTAAACACGGCTTCAAATGCAGCAAAATGCGCCTCTTCTTTTGTGTCTGTTCCACCAGAGTACTGATGCTGTCTGTGGTCACACGCTGCAACCCGGTGCTCGGGAACGACTTTCCTTATGGAGGTAAAGGTAAAGCCATGAAGGAGATTCAGAGGTTTATTCAGTTCAGAGCGGAAAAGTCAATAAAACGCAGCTGAGGAGATGCTCTGCAGTGAATGAAGCAGTTTATGTGCAAACTGGAACGCCCTGATAATCCCTGAACAGCTCAGCCCTCACCTTTGGAAAAGTACAAATTTAATACTATTCAGCTTTTCCCCTCTAGTTCTGCCCCAGCAGCAAATTTCCTGCATTTTTTTCTGCTCTCTTACTTCCTCTGGAATCAAAAGACACCGGCTGTGAGTTTTTGGCTTCAGGATTTCTCACAGAACTAAACCTGCTGTGCTCTTTCTTTAAAATGTTTTGTGTTAACAAAATGGATCATGTGGGCAAAAACAAAAGAAGGTACCCTGATTCTGAGTGCATGTGTGTGAACGCAGCAGTGCTCAGTCAGCTCTGAGCACTGAAATGAAGCAGCGCTGTGGGCGCGGAGCAGTCCAGCACAGCAGTGCAGGTGACTGGAGGGGCAGCAGTTTCATGCACAGGTGTTGATGTTTCTGCAGACTGAGTGGGTGCCCACACTGAGCAGACTGTTTCAGGAAGTTAGTCAGAGCTGGCTGGAGTCAGCAGACAGACCTCAGACAGGGTCACTGTGTGACTGCAGCCTTTGTCTCATGTGTGCAGAGCTGAGAAGATTCGGTTTAAAGTCGTCAGAAAACTTTGTTTGATCATAAGTTCGGCTGTAAGCATAAATCAACCTTATACCCTGATTTCAGGACAGTTTCTCCTTTGCTTGTGTTTACTTAGGCACAGGGTTTGTCACTCGTCGCCGTGGCAATCCTCCCAGTTGTTATGTGCCTTTTTTTGTAGATCCAAAATTATTTTTATCTGAATATAAGTCTGCACGACTTTCCTCGTTTGTTAGGGAGTTTGATGCTCTCCTGCTGTGTTTATTATTGTTCTGTTTGGCTTCATATTCACATTCATTCTGCAGTTGTAACACTTTGAAAAAGCTCAGACCTGTGAAGATGGTCTGAAGTTCGACTTTCCACAAAGTCAGACTGTTACGTAAGCCTCCTCTTCTGTCGTATTGATCATTGTCTTTCAATGCAGTAGAGCAGCATCTGAAGCCATATGTGGTCCATCTTTATGCATGTGGTCAAGCTGAGAAGAAAAGATTCAGTTAAGACGACAGCCTTTTTTAAATTAATCTTTCATTTATTTCAGTTTAGAGTGTCTGAATGGACTCAGTGGGATTTTGTTTGAGTAACAGTAAATGCAGACGAGCTGTGACTCGATTTAAAAACTGCTATTCCATCAGCGTAGGACAAACTGCAGAGTAAAGCTCAAGGAACTGGACTCTTTAGACAGTTTCACAAATGAAAAA
Source organism: Oryzias curvinotus (assembly GCA_023969325.1). Lineage (NCBI taxonomy): Eukaryota > Metazoa > Chordata > Actinopteri > Beloniformes > Adrianichthyidae > Oryzias > Oryzias curvinotus. Next base: position 1,251,973 of record CM043728.1, on the reverse strand, counting down.
CAAAGCTGGAATGAACCTCCAAGAAAAAATGTTTAGCTCTCATGCATGTGTTTGGAATCAGAGATCTCTGGTTGATTATTAGATTGTCTTTTTCTGTCTGACAGAATAAACACAAATGTTTGTCTGAGCTTCAAATGAGATTTGTCCAAAAATCTGAGTGTCCCTAAAGTTCAGGAACCTCCAGACATTCTCAGCAGCTCAAAGTTCTGATCGGCTGAAGAGCAGTTCTGCTGGGAGACACGTCTGTAGTTCATCAAGCGTGCACAGCGGTGCATGTAATGCGGCAGGTTTAGAGGCATTAGTGACTTCTCCTTGTCCCGTCCGGGTCTGGTGAAAGCTACCGCTGGGCTCCCCCAGGGTTTTGGGAGGGGATCAGGTTTAGGTCAACAAAAGGATCATTATTCTAAAACAGGGACAGTGTGATGTTAAGGTTTTTTACTGGTTCCAGTCTCCTTGTGTCTGTCCTACATGATTACATTTTTGCTTCAGAATATGTCATTGCTGGTTTAGAGCACCTTTGATAGAGACTTCCCAAAAGGTTTCCAAAATCCAAGGCTGCTCCTCTGCGGTTCTCTCCCCAAGAAATACTAATAAATGAACCAATCTCCTCTAGGATGTCTATTTCTATGCCTGTTAAACACTAAGAAATAGAAAAGGCTTCAACCTTAAATGCAGTTGGAACAGAAATGCAACTGAGGATGTACACGTCAGCAGGCACAACCTCTGACAGGTTGTTCAAATGACAAACAGCAGAAAAATAAGAAGAAGCAGCTGTTATAGTTACCGAAACCATGTTTCCTCTTTCAAAGCTGTCAAATCGCTTCAAGTAAAATGATCATAAATGATAAAAATGCATTAATAATCATAAAAAAGATTAAACTGAATAAAGCAAAAAGTGCAAAGATGTTGGAGATCCTGTTCTTGCTGTTCTATGCTGTAGAAAACCACACAACAGAGGAAAGGGACAAGACTTTTAGTGGGGGGCCTGAGAGTACCTGACAAGCACTTTTTGAGGACAACGATCAGAACTTCCAAAAACCTGATGTAAAGTTCAGTGCTTTGAGTTCATCTGGATCTCCTGCAGTATCTATCATAAGTGATCCATAAAAATAACAGACCCTTCAGAAAACAATAGCATACATTCATCTTTTTGTCAGATAAAAGAAGCTTATTAGTAAAATGCTTCTGATACACTCAAGCCAGCACTTAGGCAATCTGCTAACTGATGGCTGAAGACCTTCAAGCAGCAGCATCTTCCTGCCTTAATCAGTATCAGCAGCCCTGTTCTTATCACTGTACTCTGCAGCTGGGCTGCCTGCTTTTATGTCATTTATTCATTATTATATTTAGAATATTTAAACCATGTAGGGGAAAATTCAATGTTTCACTTTCGGCTTTCCCCCTCAGGGATCGCCACAGCGAAAGAGGCGCATGCTAAGTTTGGCAATGTTTTACGCCGGATGCCCTTCCTGACGCAACCCTCTCAAAGCAACCGGGCTTGGGACCGGCACGGAGGTAGAGAAGGGAAGTGGGGGAAAATTCAATACTTTTGAAATATATTTCCAAATTAAAGTAGGTAGTTTTCACATTACAGTGTGGAGGTCGAATGAACAAGCCTTTCCAAAGAAAAAAGAGACACACAGAGTCTACCTAACAGACATACATGGCTTTTTCTTGCCTGTGTCAGTTCCATGCTCATGTCCCAGGTCTGTAAAGTTTGTGTGTGTGTGCTCAGCGATGGTGTCACCATGCAGATTTCTCATGTTCCAGCATAAAAGATCCCTGGCTGGCTGAAACAAACGGCTGCATCCTCCATCTTTAGGATTTTATACAAACTCCAATAGCTACTGAGTCTCTCACTACACTGTAAACTGAAAAGTCCCTTTCACCAAATGTGTTTTTAAGGCAACATTACTGAGTCAAATAGTAGTAAACACTTGATACCCATACTAATCTGGACAGCTGCTGTACTTCGGAAATAAAAGTTTGTATTGTGTTTGCTGTATCCAGTGGAAACAAAAGAGGTTGTATTCTTTACTGCAACATCCTGACAGTTATTTTTCCTAAAACAACATTTTCACCCAGGAAAAAAAGAGGCCAAAAGATTTGACTTTAAACTCGATTAAAAAAAAAAAGAATTTAACACATCAAAATACAAACATCTTCATAAAGGATTCACATGCTGCAATGGAAAGGTGTGCTTTAAAGCAACTATAAATTCTGACATTATTGGCTTTGCACAGCAGATGTGCCATTTTGCAGCTGCTGCTGCTGCCAGCAGTCCATAATAAACAACAGGGAGCATAATTACAGGCATGTGCACATGCAGACGTGTGCACATGCAGCAGCTCCCATCCGCCCTGGTGGATAGCAGATAATGAAAGTGAAGCTTCTGCATGCAGACATGTGAAAGCTGCTTTCTGTTAATAGTATTTGACTTCCTGAAACATTTCAGGAGCCTGATGTATGTTCTACATCGTATGTTGTGCATCTTTACTGAGATGGAAAAAGGTTATAGTTTTCCTCCAAGTGATGCGTACTTAAGCAGAGGTAAAACTAGCCAAACATTGACTTAAATGATCATGAAAGAAAAGTAAGTGTTAAAGAAAATGTTTTTCATTTACCCTGAATAAGTTATTAAGTCTGACAAAAGAAAATACATTTGAAGTAAATTGTATGTTCGAAACAGAACAAAAAGCCTTGTCAGCCTTAATCCCTAATCTCCATCAGAAAGTTATTTGGGTTGATCAGTTGGGACGGAAAGGTCATAGACCTTCAGACCTCAGATGTCTCCAACAACATCAATGCTCGTTTGTAACACTGGCAGCAAAGCAGCCAATTTATCAAAGGTGTGAGTGAGGTTTTGCTGAGGTTGTTGATATGAATTTGTATCCAAAGCTGTTACTCATCCATTGACTGTATAAGATAACTGAACTGAGCGAGTGAGATGTTGCCCACAGAAAGGACTTTTTCAGTCACCATTTTTCAGCTATATATCCATCACCATGTTTGAACCAGACAACCTCAGTAAGTCATGATTGGTCTGTAGTCTACATTTCTATGGCAACTACTCTCTCTGATCAGTAATGAGCGTGTCAGAATGCCTTACCGCTTCCACTGAAAGTGGGCCCAGGACAATCTGTCAGTCAACTGTTTTGAATGTTTGACTGGAGACCGCATACTTTTATTGATTGGTCAGTTTATAACTTGAATAACTTAAACTTTAGCACAAAAAAATTATCATAACAAAAAAAGTTGGATTATTAAGATGTTTAAAATAAAGGTATAAGATCCAGAATCGTCATTCTGACCAATAGAATGACTGAGTAACAGCTGTTTATTTCTCTATAGACTTCTATGGGATTTTGGCTTCTTAAAGCCTGCAGGTACTTCCTGTTCTAATCACCAGGGGGGAGGGGCTACTTAGTCCAGTTCTTTATATACAGTCAATTGTCTCATATTCTTCATGAGATTGACTCGTTTAAATACTGAAGCTTATAGTTCCACCTGTAGATATGAAGTGTGTTTGATTTTTCATTAAGGGTTTTCCCTTAAAGCATAATTTGGTTGCATAGTAGTAGGTTTAGGGGCTGTCATTTGGACTTAGTTTTTAAAGTTAGGAGACGTTTCACCTCTTATCCAAAAGGCTTTGATGGAATCAACCTGGATGAATGAGAGTCTTCATAGACATAATTTGGTAGCATTATTTTCTCCATCTAGGGATCATGTTCGTCTTTGCTGAGTGCAGCTCAGGGTTGAGGTAGTGCTACAGCAGAGATTCTCACTCCAATATCTAAAGATAAAACTTTTTCAGTACCAAAAACAGAGGTGGTAACATCAAAATTTACATTTTTCACATTCCTTTACAGTCTAACTAAAATCAATAAAGCTGATACTCACCATCAGACAGTTCTCTTATATTCCTAACCTATCTACCTGCTTCTTGATCTCCTCAGGCAGCGTTCTATTTGAAATAGATTTATTCTTTTGTAACATTTCTTAAGTTTTCACTGCTGTACGTTCTATCATCATCCATAGCAATCAGTTGAGTAACTTGGTTTCTGCTGATGTAAAACATTTACTGCTGGTGCAGGATTGTGCAGATATCATTTGGTTTTCTCCTCAATTTCAGGCTAAAAGTTCTGAGCACGAAGCAGATGATGGGTGGAAATTACTGGCATGATATTTCTGGCTTGGTAGAGGTTGGAGTGCTTCTTTGGCTTCTCCCATGAAGCTGCTGCCAGCTGCTCCTGCTTTGCATCAAGCCAAGCAAAGAAATCCTGGCAGACGAATACAGCTTAACCACTGGCGTGTGGTCACGGCTCTCCTTATATGTGCCTGTCGCTCTCAGCTCTCCACCAGCAGTTGTTAGTTGTTGATTGTGACTAACATTAACCATTTCTTTTGGCCCATAAAGAAATAATGACAATGCCCTTCACTATCTACAGTAAAGCAGAAAAGTATTTGAACCCTGTGTGATTCTGCAAGTTCTTCCACTTCGAAACCATGGAGGGGTCTGACATTTTCATCTTAGCTGCATGTCCACTGTACGAAACATCTGAAAAATCTGGAAATGAAGTTGCATGATTTTTAAAATCATTTGTATGCTAGTGCTACAAATAAGTATATGAGCCCTTCTTACGGAGCCATGTTGGGAGAAACAGCCACGCCTCATCCTCAGTGCTCTAACTGAGGGAAGAAGGCTGTTCCTCAAAGTCTGGTCCCGGTCATCCTCTCCTTAAGACAGTATAGTCGTCCTGTCCCATGTGCAGAAAAACCCCCCCATATCATGATGCTACCACCGTGGTGCTTCACAGTAAGAATATTCTTGGATTGGTACTCATCATTGGTAAATGGTAAATGGCGTATACTTATATAGCGCTTTTCTAGCTACAAGGCCCAATGCGCTTTACAGTCACAGACCCATTCACCCAGTCACACACACATTCACACACTGATGGCTGCTCCGCTGCCAACCACAGGCACCTACCACCAGAGGCAAGGTGGGGTTCGGTGTCTTGCCCAAAGACGCATCAACTCATAGGGCGTGCAAGGTGGGAATCGAACCTGCAATCTTACGGTCATGGGTCGACCACCCTACTACTGCACCACGGCCGCACGAACAGCTGTGTTTAACTTATTCTATTTTCTAATAATTGCTACAACAGTGGATCTTTTTTCACCAAGCTGCTTGGTAATCGCCATGTAGCCCTTTCCAGCCTTGTGGAGATCTACAATGTGGTCTCTGGTGTCTTTGGACAGCTCTTTGGTCTTGGCCACGTTAGTAGTTGGAGTTTTACTGATTGTATGGGGGGGGACAGGTGTCTTTATGCAGCTACACACCTCAAACAGGTGCTGCTAATTTAGGATAAGAATTGGAATGGAGGTGAGCAATTTAAAGACAGACTAACAGGTCTTTGAGAATCAGAATTCTAGCTGATAGATAGGGATTCAAATACCTATTTGCAGCAGTAGCATAAAATGCACCTAAGATGAAAATTTTAGACTCCTACATGGTTTCTAAGTGGGAGAACTTGCAAAATCACAGGGGGTTCAAATATTTATTTGCCTCACTGTTTATACAAAAGATCTAGAGCGAAAGGGATAAGTTCACTGTTTAAGACACTTTGCAGTTACATTGAGAGTGAAAAGGATAACAGGAGAAAGCATTGAGAACCAATGATTCCATCCAGCTTCATGTTAACATTACCTTAACAGTAGGCATGTCCAAAGCCCGGCCCATGGGCCAGATGTGGTCCGCATTCACCTCTCCACCGGCCCGCAGGCTGCTGTCATAAAATCAAAAATTTGCAGCCCTCAGCATTTTCTAAAAACTGTGGGTGCAATTTCTTGATAATGGTTGGCTAAATGATGTGACACTGTCTAGCAAAATGTTAACAGTAAATAAAAAAGAAAAGGTGACAGTGAGGGCCACTGCTTCTAGGACAAGTGGAAATTGGCAGATTTTTGGTGAAGTATAAAACTTCTGTGTCTGCCTAAAATTCCAAGAAACTGGCTGTTTTCAAGGAGTTCAATATCCAGAGGCACTGACCAAACTACAGAACACCAAGCTAACTGGGAATAAACGGTGCAAATAACTTGCAGTAGTTTTGATAAAAATGTGTTTTCTATGTGAAGAAATGAAATCATTCCATTGCAATCAAATTTTCATTAAATAGTTAATTTGCATTTAATGTTATTAAACCAGTTCAAAGAAGGTCAAGTTGAATCCAAGTTTTTTATCTAACCAAATCTGGCCTTCTTTGCAAAAAGTTTGGACACCCCTGCCTGTTCTACAGATTCTTTTTTACTTTTTGATTTGTTTTGTTTAAATAGATTTAGTACTAATAGATGTGTTTATTCCTTTGCAGCCATGCAGACAAACCATTTCATGGTGGATGGCTGCTGTAAAAAAGGATCTCGCAATGCTCTGCAGGAGCTATACAACCCTCTGCAGGTAAGAGACTAAGGGTGTACACACACCAGGCCATTCACACAACGCATGTCTAACCCAAACATACTGTTAGTTCAGCTTCTGTAATCACTCCACCTGGTGTTTGAGTGCAATTGAAAAGACCTTACTCTGGCCAGAACACTAAAAAATGAAGGGCCTCAAACTGTGCATGGACGGGTTTGTTTTCGTTGTGTCCACCATGTAACTATCAGGAGTAAGATCAGGGTTCGTCCATGAGAAGTCAATGGACAGTCTTATTGTGGGTAGGTGAACATAATGTGCATATGTATCACATTTGTGTGTGTAAATATGTTGAACGTAGAGATTCATGGTCATCTCCTGTAACTGGAAAGTCCTTTCTGCAGAATGTTCATAGATGCTCTCTGGTTGGAATGACCATTATGTCCTTAAAGTTCTTCTGAGTGACAGTCTTTATATTTCTTAAACTGTAATGACAGAAAACCTTTTTATGGCCCGAATTTAATGTTCACCCTGATGTGCAAATATCAGTTTTTCCCCAAGTATGCAAAATGTGCTCCCCCTCCGAGAACATCCTCGAGGACAGAGAACACACACAAGTGGGCTCACAGACACCGCTCTCTGGACTGTTTACCTTTGACAGTCAGCTTCAGTTTACTTAAGTAGCAGTCACCCTCCCTTCCCCCTTGAAATAAATCAATGGGACTTCACATGATGAAGAATATCTTAAAGATCATTTCTCTTGGAAATGATGCTACTGGGAATTCATGTGTTTGTGGTTAAGTCTACATACAGAACAACACACACAAGGAGAACAGCAACTGAAGAACAGGAAATGATGTCAGCTGAATAGAGGAGACCAAAAGTACGAGTTACAGCTGAGAGTGATGACTCTAGCTGTAGAAGACACAGGCAGCGAGAAGAACAGCGGAGAATAAAAGAGACAAGAAACCATTCAGTCTATGAATTGATATTATCGGCCCCCCCCATGACTTCAAACCCTGATTGCGTTCCTGCTGATGGATGCTAAGATGGGGGTCTCACAACAGATCCTATGCAGCACATCTGTTCGCAGCATCTATCAGCTGAGCTAGAACCATGCAGGAAATTTTAAAATGTTCTCATCTGATGTTTTGTGAGGATGTGTAGAGGGTCCGAGCTGCGAAAATCTCACCAGTCTTGACGTTCTTTACAAAAACTTGGGACCCCGTTCCTTAGAAACTTACAGGAGGAATTATGGAAGCGTGTTTTAACTTGTGCTATCCTATAGGGTCCAGATGACCCGATCTTTACGTGTTCTCCCTACGAAGGTGGAGAGGATATCATGTATTCCATGGACACCAGTAGGAATGGGTATCGTTAAGGTTTTAACGGTACTACTACTCTTATTGATACTGCTTATCGATCCGGTATTTTAACGGTACTCTTATCAATACTTTTTGAGGACGAAAAATAAATAAATAAATAATTAAATAAATAAATACATGAGAATGTTCCAGACAGGATATTTGTTTAATTATTTAATCTAATTATTTTTATTCTTTATGAGAGTGATGTTTCCTTTAATCTTTTGTCCATTTTCCACAACCTTGAATAGACTTTTTCTATCTGTCAAACACCCAGAAGTAAGTTAAGTTAAGTTAGTGAAATGATGGAAACAAATTCACTTTGATGCAGACTCCTTTCTATTTATTTATTTTTCTTTAAATCCAGTAAACCCAATAAATTATATTAATTTTACGGATGACAACTATCATTAGTTATTAATTATTATTAAGTATTAGGAAGCAGCTGATAGTTTGTCGCAGATCTGGAATCGTAAGCGGTGAATCTAAGCCCCGCCTCTCTACCTGTTTGTTGTTTGCTCCGCGTGAGGCACTTTTATGTACTTTATTGACGGTCCCTGCCTGTTTCTGCAGCTTTACATGCATCAACATGAAGGCAAAGCTCAAAGCTTAAAACTCTTTGCACTTAGTTTTAAATGCACTTTGCAGCTTTCTTACCAAAATTGCTCATTCTAAATAAAGGGTTGAGTTCAGGGCTTTACTCCCACATGAACCACAGAAGTCAGATGTGTCTGACTCCTTAGGGCTCAGACACACTTCTGCTTTGTGAGTTTTAGACTCCGTCTTTCACAATGGTGTTTTACTCTGTCTGAGCAGATCTGAAGTCAGATGCATAATCAGTTTAACCTATTTAGAAAACACCAGATCACAGCCAATTTTGTCGTAAAGCATAACACAACAAGCAAGTAACATTTAGCTTGATATTTATTGTTATAATTCCAATTCTGTTCAGATCATATCAGTGAAATAGGATGCAAAAATCTCCATACTTTGCCAGACACTGACGTCAAGACGGGGGGTTTGCTCATGTTTCCAATGTCAACTTGTAACCAAAATCACAGTTTGGTGATTTAATGATCTGTCATTTATCCATGAGTTGTCTTTTTGAAAAAAGAAAACCTTGACTGCTCAGACCAACTCACTGAGCTTCAGAGGTTAGGAAGCAAAAGGTATGTTCAGCTTGCTGATGCATCTGCATCAGTCTATAAATTACAATGTTGTGCTGGGCACAAAGACTGTTGTAGGAAAATTGTCGATTTTGACAAACATGATATTACAGAAGTCTTTTGGGAACTTCAGGTTTCAATCATTTGATGTTGTCTTTACCCTTGCTCTGCCCCACACCTAAAAGAAGTCGACCCAGTCATGAAAACTGCTTTTTCACCTCCTCTGGTTGTCAGGTAGGGAGGGCTGGTGAGCATGAAAGACCCGGAATGCAGAGACGGGAGCACACAGTTCCAGGGCAAGGGATTTAATCGTAACAAAAAGAGCTGCAAAGCAAGGATAACAAAACAAAACTCACTGTGGGCAAACCATGAACAAGGCAGAAGGGAGTCAGGGAGTCAGGGAGTCAGGGAGTCAGGGAGTCAGGGAGTCAGGGAGTCAGGGAGTCAGGGAGTCAGGGAGTCAGGGAGTCAGGGACGAAGAGACATTAAAGACATTACATTAGAGACATTAATGGACCAGTACAAGAGGAAGGCAGAGACGAGAGTTAAATACAGACAGGGCAGACAAGACACAGGTGAACATGATCAGGACAGATTGGGACAAAGGAAGTAAAACTCTAAAACATGACAAAACAGGAAACTTTTCAAAATAAAACAGGAAACAGAACTCAACCATGACAGAACAAGACAAAAAGCAAAAACCAATACAAAAAAACCCAAACCATGACACTGGTTCTTTAACATTAAGCATTTTTGGATGAAAGAGTGTTGATTTTACTCTAAAATCAAGTTCAAATGTAAATAAAATATGCTTCTTTAGAGGGTTAGGGGTTAGATGTTAGGGGTTAGGGGTTAGGGGTTGGGGGGTTAAAAGTTAGGGGATATAGGTTAGAGGTTAGGGGTTAGAGGTTAGAGGTTAGAGGTTAGAGGTAAGAGGTTAGGGGTTAGGGGTAAGGGGTTAGAGATTAGGGTTCGGACTATGGTTAGGGTCAGGTCGAAGGGTTCGTGCGCCCCTTCCCAAGGCATTATTACTTCATCCCCTGGGGTTCTATTGAAAGGTCCACTTCCTTTCCCTCTGAGGACGGACCAGTATCCACTCACCATCCATGTTTTTAGTTTTTTATTTTCGCCTTTGTCATTATAATTTAATAAGGCATAAAGGAAAATTATGTTTTGGTTTGTTTTTATACTTTTTAATTTTTTGGGGTGTGTTATATTTTTTGTGAAAGAAAGTAGAACAGCCAAATTAGAATCAAAGAATAACATTTTGAAGGAAAAAAAAGTAAAAAGAAAAGAAGACACAAAAAGAAAGAAATAGACAGATGTTCAACAAAAACAAAAATAGTGTGCTATAGTGGCAACAATTCAACCTGTATTCAGGTCTTCCTTAGGCCTATATAGCATGATGTTTAGTCTGCCTGAGTTTCCTGGCACTTGGAGGGATGTTGTCGCTTCAAAGGGTTAGAGTTAGGGGTTAGGTTAGGGTTAGATGGTTACAGGTTACCACTCAGACCTGTGGTGTGAGTGGTAATCTGTTTGAGTTTAGATATAATTTTTATTTAAGGCAAAGCTGCTCTGACTTAGAGGCCTGCAGTCCACAACAAATCTTTTAAATAGTAAATTATATTTACTTATATAGCAACCAAATGGCTTTACAGTCACCCATGCTTTCACACACTAATGCTGCTTCCAGTGCCGACCTAAAACCACCAGCATCAACAAAACCTAACAGACAAGCCAACGCTTGTCAGAGCAAAAGACTCTTGTGATCTTTAACTACTGTAGTACAGGAGAGTACAGAGACCTAATCAAAGACTCTCAGATGTTATGACGGGACTCGGTCCAGCTTAAAGCAAGAAAATACCATAAAAAAGGGTTTTGAAAAGGGTTCATCTCTCCATCCATAATACTGCCTTGCAAGGGCATTCACCCCCTTGGATGTTTCCCCTTTTGCTGCTTTCATAAATCACTCATGGTCAATAAAATGACTCTTTCCTAACACAGAAATCTACAAGAAAAAAACCTTCAATGTCAATGTGTTGCAGAAATCAAATTGGTAGGGTTTGTGATTGATGACAAACTAAGTTGGAAGCCTCACATCAGACACATCCCAACTATTATTGGCTCAATATTATTTCAATCATACATACATCTAAATATATATTAAAATGAAACAGCAGATATTTATTTTACTGCTCCTTAATATTACCATAATTCACACACTGTATAGATATTTAGGGGGATAATTATAAGAGTTCACTACATACTCTCTTCTTACTTGTACATAAAGCCGGCTATCTTGATCAAACAAACAATTTATTTTATCAATCCACACCATAAATACATCTAAATAGTCCATTTAATGCTGAACGAGAATATAAGAGAAAGGCCACCAACAGTGATAACACATTTCAACTCAGTCCACTTGTTTACATATTTAGGTATAAAATATGTTCCAAACATAGCACTATTAGTCCAAAATAATTATGATTCTACAACTAAAGAAATACATGACAGTATTAATAGATGGATGCAGCTTTCTATGTCACTGATCGGTCAAATTAATGTCTATAACATGAACATTTTACCAAAACTACTGTGTGTTTTCCAAAATTTCCTTCTTTCTGCACAGCTTGGGTCAGTAAGATACTATTTTATTTTAAAAAAAAGATGCAACCACAATGGACAAAAATGGAAAATAAAACTTTAATCCCACTCTTAACTCTATATATTTTCAGACTTAGAAGCTAATCTGAACAAGAAAACTAATAATCCAATGGTTAAAAACATGATCAAGGTTTGGTATAGTGTAAAAAAAGCTATGAAAAAACAAAATACATTATCACAGCTTTGTCTAATTTGGGTTAACCATCAAATTAAAGCAGGCAAAGCAGATGCAGTGTTCAAACAATGGTTTGGAAAAAATTCAAGATCTGTATCCAGTTGGATCCTCAGACATGATGTCATTTAAAATGCTACAATCAAAATATCATATTAATAATAAACATTTTTACAAAAACCTACAATTAAGGAACATTAAAACTTAACAGAACAAAGAACCCTTTTAAAACCACAACAATCTAAACTAGAAGAATTGGTTACCAAAGACAGTAGGAGAGTAGCTATTTTAAAATGTTATAGTTTATTACTTACAAACTCAAAAGAAAATGCAAACATGAATCTCGATTCATGGAGAAAAGAACTAGGAACAGATATATCAGTTGAAGAATGGCAAGTAGACTGCATGAAGGCACAAAAGCAAACAATTAACTCGAGATTGAGGCTATTACTGCATAATAAGTGGTTGATGCAAGTTTACATTACGCCTGTTAAATTAAATAAATTCAATGCCAACAGTCCAGATACTTGCTCAAAATGCAATGAGGAAAAAGACACTTTTTCACTGTATATGGGACTGTAGCATAATAAAACAGTTTTGGTCTGTAATTAGAGAAACTGTCAAACTAATTATCTCAAAGGAAACAACACTGGAACCAGCTTTTTTTATCTTTGGAATCTATCCCAAAAACAATAGATATACTGGATCAGAAAAATCACTTATAGATGTGTTTATTACAGGCTAAAAAATCAATAGCAATTAACTGGAAAAACTGCACAGGACCAACACTTAAAGAATGGACTAAACTGATGTTAACTGTACTGCCGATTGAATGTATAACATTTTTGTTAAAAGGAAAAAAGAACTTGTTTGAATCTGTTCGGAGACCATTTATTTCATTTGTTGAAGATATGGATCTGTCCGACGTGATGATGTTTGAAACTTCGGCCTATATATAAATATATTGTTGGGGGGAAAAGTATGCTGTGGTTGTCTGAGTGAATGAGAGTCAGGTGTAGGAATCCAGGAAGTGCACGCTGGGTGTGCTGGTAGATGACGTGCTCTGGTGTTCTGACTTCTGACAGAGTGATGTTTTTTTTACTTTGCCTTTTCAGTCATTGAATGAAAGTGTTCTGCAGGTTTACGTGTAGGCCTTCAGGACCTTTGTTTTTCTGCAAGCTGGTCCTTTGTTCTGCTGCCTTATGACTAAATGGGACCATTTCAGAGCTGAAAGCATCTCCCTGTCCTGCAAATTTGTTCTGCCGGCGTGGTTTTACCAGCTGGAGGTTTTCTGTGACCTGCTTTCTTTCAGTTTGTGTGTTTTCGCTGTTATCCTCGTGAACCCTGGCTCCTCACTTGAACCCTGGCATCGCAGCCTGATTACGCAGAATCCCAACAGCTTAGAGCGGCACACTCGTAGAATGAACGTTGCACTTCTCGCCCACAGCAAAGATGCCAGAAAAGCTGCTTCTTCACCATAAAAGCAGCAGAGCAGGACTGAAATGTGGGTGTGAAGTTTCACTTGTTTGCACAGTAAACTGGATCAAAGGATTTGAATGAGGAGGTGTTTTCAGAGCAGAAAATGAAATGAAAAGGAAGAAATGAGTGGACTTGGGGGAGGTGAGTGAGCTGCTGTGCTCTCTCATATGGAAGAGAAATTTGGAATAAGGTTTCTTATTTACAGTCAATTATTAACTGGAAGTCTTAAAATAATGAATCACATTTAAAAAGGTTCACATGCTGCATAAGAAAACATATGACACAAGTGTGGGGGACCACAGATGACCACATATGACCTAATGGGATTTAGGAATGTAAAGAGCAGGGATGTTAAGATTCAGGCTGTTTTGGACAGTTTTTTTGTGTGTGAGCGCTAGGGGGAGTTCAGATAGAGCGACAGAAAAAGCATATGTGTCATAGCAAAAGTCCTGAGGTCTGAGCAAAGATTGTAAATGAAAGACAGATTTAAAAAAGTTCTAGAAAACAAATGTACACCTGTATTATCATCACAAGTTGTAAGTGTGTGAGAAAAAAAATTCATTGGTTTCTTCCAGCAGAGCGACTGTAGCGGTTCAGTCTGGGCATGCCCGGCAAAAACCTTCACTGACTTCACTGACAAAACCTTTTTTGGGAGTCTGACTTTATTTACTAATTTATCAGCATTTTAACTGAAGCCTAGTGGTGTTGTTGTTTTTTTTCTCCAAAAAAATAAAATTAAATCTATATGTTATTGGAAATGTGTCTTGCTAAGTTCACTTTAACAACATTATAACGTCACCTAAAATTGAGAGGTTTTACCAATTTTGATAACCCAGCCCTTCAGAAGACCGATTCACTATTGAAACGAGCATGTTTTCAGACTTGTTTCTACTTCTCTGTCTTCTTTTCGATGTTTCTCTTTTGTCTTGATCGACTTTGCTCTCTTTGCTCTCGCCAGAAGAAATTACATGACATGAAAAGGGGCTCATGTGACTCTGATGGCTCTGTGGGAAAGTCTGGACTCGTCATTATCTTGTCTGTACTTCTATAATTATTCTATAACTTAGTAACTTCATATGATCACATGAACAGACATTAAAATGGACTCCCACAGAGTCAGATCACTAGCTGTGGTCAGATGTGCAAAATGTCTGTGTCACGGTTTTAGTTTCTTTGCTTTTGTGTTCTGGTTCTCTTTTGTTTCTGTCATGTTTTGAGTTCAGTTTCCTGTTTTATTTTGAAAGGTTTCCTGTTTTGCTGTTTCAAGTTTTGCTTTTGGTCCCCATCTGTCCTGTTTGTTTCCATCTGTGTCTCGTTTGTTTGTATGTATTTAAGTCCTGTCTTTCCCTTCCTCCTGCGCTGCTCCATATTATGCTCTTCCCCTGTTTTAAGTGTTTTGAGTTTTTGTAGTTTGGCTTGCCTGCTTAAGCAGTGGTTTTTGGTTTTTAGTTTAATTTGGTTTATTAAAGGTCCTGTTCCCCTGGAACCTCCTGCCTCCTCCTCTCTGCACCTGGGTACTCCCCCAACCCCCACTGTAACAGTCTCTGATCAGATCAAAGATCGGAGTAGAATTGAACTGTGTACATGGGCCCTGAAAAACTTTATCCGATTATAACAAACGTTTACATACGCCACACTTTCGATCGGAATCAATCATTTTGACATGCACAGAACTATGTAAAATACCTGAAAAGGCTGTAGTAGACGAAGAAACGAGTTCCGTTGTAAACAAACATAGCTACGGCATAGAGAGAGACAATCTTTTAAATGTGCTTTTATAATTGTTATTATTATTATTAAGTGCCTGTTCGCTCATTTTCTTAATCTGTGCTGCCAGTGCGTTAGTCTTGGCAAAATGGGCCCGGAAGAAGGGTTGGGATTAGGCTAATATGTGCCTACAACAATATTTAGGTTCGGATGTACTTAAAAACTGCACGGTCAACGCCGCAATGTGCAACTTGGCTGCACGTAAATATGTGGGAATAACATCAGCCTTTATTTTGTCTGGACACGACTGGTAACACAAATTCACATTATTGTTCATACGGTTACTCAGGACTGTGCGGGGCCGCATTTTCGCGTTCAAAAGCCGCCTCTGCCTGCTCACATACCATCCTAAAGCCGCTCCTCTGCTCAGAGACCTGTTCACGCTGCAAAGCTTTTTTTGGAGCGCCACACAGTCTATGCATGACGTAAAAGCCAGAGCAGTAATGAGTCACAATCGGAATAAACTGTTTGTATGCACCACGATCGGATCAACAATTGGCATAACCCACCTTTCTCAATCGGAAGAAAATTTCGATCTGAATGAGTCTGAACGGGGCAGAGTATTTCAAACAGTGTTTATATGAGGCATTTTTATTTATATATATTTATATGCCGATGTAGGTACCATAACCGGACAAATTACGATACTACCATAGAAAAAAATATTATGAAGTCCGTTGTAAACAAACAGAGCTCCGACATAGAGGGAGATTATCTTCTAAGCATGCTTTTATTATTGTTATGATTATTATTGAATGCATGTTTGCTTATGGTGTTTAATTAATGGCAGAAGGGTACCGGAACAGAACAACATTTAGCGGTGCTATTACAACATTTTCAAACTGGAATAACAAGCGGATTGTGGCAAAATCTCCTTATTAAATTACAAAGAATATTGTCAGACGCTATTTGTGAGGGAGAATAACTATAGGTTACAAAAGAGAAGGTAAAAGGAAAATATGTAGAGCCCGAGGAGATCTCAATGCTATGTAGTTTGTCCAAGTGGGGTTACTGTAGTGTGACGTCACCCTCAGTCGAAAGGACCCCAAACGGCAGTTGGAGGCCGTTACGTTTGTCCTTGTAGCCGCAGCTAGTAAGGAATGGATTATCTGCTGGATGTATCCAGAGCCCTTTCTAATCTGGGACTGACTCTATAAAGTCTTACAGGTCAACCAGAAAGAAACTTTCCAATTTTAATGTCTTCAGTTAGTGGTACTTTCATGTACATCCTGACATGTCCCACAAAAACTGTAGAAGCAACTGGCCACATTTTCATGTTACACATTTTCCCAAAGTAGAAGAAAAAAAGTTAAAATAAAAAGTCATCAGTCAAAGTTTTAGTCTAGTTATCGTTTCAAACCACTCCCTATACCAGGTTAGCCTGCAGGCGCCTGAGGAGGCTGCTGGCCTTTGGCTTTTGGTTCAGGTAAACTGCAAGAATGTTTTGTGGTTCAGTTCTTGCAGAATTCTCTTTCAGTGCTGCAGTTTCACTCAGAGAAAAACAATGTTCATAATGAGAAGCACAAAGACCAAATGACTGAAGCATGGAGAATTCCCTGTGTGGGGTCTGTGTCTGTGTCCATGTACTGCTGCCACATTCCTGGGTAAAGATGGGATAAGACCGTATACTGTAGTGTCAATGTAAGAATGATGAAACAATAGACTGTTATACTTGCCCTTAGCATTTTAAAAGCTTGTCATCCACTAACATATCCAAATGGTAACGATACACATAAGATAATACATGAAAGCATCCCCAAGTTGTTTTGCTGCAGTCTCAGTTCTTCACTGTGCAGGTTCGTGCTTTAGCTTTAAGAGAGAACCAAAAATCTATGCTGAATACACAATCTCTGCAGCTAGCATCGCTCTCACACATTTAACCAGCAAACGTGCGAGCTGGAAAAAAGCAGCCAACTGCAGGTTCAGAGTCTACAGCCTCGGCACAGAGCTGACAGAGGCTTTTGTGCTGAGATTAGGTTTAAATGTTGCCATAAGGATTTTCTGTCCTGCTCCTCTATTAAGGAATTTATTCCCAGCTGTGATGAAGTTTTCTAGAGAGAATGGCTCCTTCACATCTAAATCAATAGATACCATCTCTGAATCCTGCAGCTCAGAGTAATTCATCACAAAGGGCAGTGTGCAGAGGAATCTGCTGAGCTGAAGGTTTAAGGTCTTTGCAGGCCTTAGACTAGTTTGAAGACATCAGAACAATTTGATAATTGATCAGAAATCCACTTTTTGCCTTCACAGCTGTTGTTTTATGACCTCTGCTGAATTGTATTTGATACCAGCTGATGGGCAAAAGAGAAACTGTGCAGCCCGAACAGTTTTCTGCTCCTCTGGGAACAGCTTGACATGGCTTCATATCACTGACCTCCATCACATTAGGGATCTTTTTTCCTATTCATCCTGTCATCAAAGAGATCCAAAGGGCTGATGTGTGCGACTTGATGAAAGGATAAAGGGTTTTTTTTTGGAGGAAGACAGATAGGCGGAACGGAAGATAACACGATTGCTCTCTTTTTCCTTTTCAGCTGCAGGATGGAGGGCTGCGTGCTTATTGCAGCATGCTTGTAAACAGTGTCTCTTCATGTCTGAAGTTTAATTCAGTTGAATTCAATTTATTTATATAGCCCAATGTTACAATAATAGTCGTCTCAATGGGCTTCATACTGGTAATTGGATAATAAACATGAAATCATAAAGAACATGAAGTCCTAGAATTCACTAGGTATTGGCTAAACTAAAATAAACAGACTTGGCTAAACTGGGCGTCCTTGCCCTTAGACCAGGGGTGTCAAACATATGGCCCACGGGGCATATCCGGCCCGCCAAGTGCTTTAGTCTGGCCCATACATGAAGAGTAAAAATCATAAGGATGTTTAAAAAAGAAAGCATGTTTCTAGTCCATTCCTGTGGTGAGTTACGTTTTCTTAAAGAAATAACCGAAATGCGCAATTCCGCCACTAGGGGGAGCAATGGAAAAGCAAAACAGGTGATACAACATATCTCTACATGGGCCAAAAGCGAAACCCAACAGCTCTGCGTCTGGGTAAGCAGTAGTTTGGTTCCCTGCAAGCCTCACCGCTGTTCTGTTGCTATAAGAATCATCAGTAGTGACACCCTAATGACTAAAATGTTGTCAAAAAGAAAAAAAGGTTGAGGGCTAAGCTTTCCAGGAAAATTGGACAAAGTTTTATTTTTTCACGGAGTTGAATGCAAAACCTGCATGCTTGGTGTGTCACCAACAGGTTGCAGTGCTCAAAGAATATAACATTCAGCACCACTATGAGAATCACCATAAAGAAAAGTTTAACCATTTGCAGTTAAGAAAAGCCTGCATTTACTGCAGCCGTGACGTCAGTGATGGAACAGTGACAGCTACCTTATTGCAGACAAGTTGGAGCAAACATCCAATCCATTTTCGGACGGTGAATTTATGAAAAAATGCTGAAGGCTGTAGAAGTCTTGTGCCCCAAACAGCAGTCGACTTTTGCCAACATGAGTCTGTCAAGGATTACGATTGCAGATACAACATCTGAGAAGACTTGGGCGGCCAAATGAAGGAATCCAGTCATTTATTGCATTTTTACTCGCTATTGATGAAAGCACCGACACCACAGATTTGTACAACTGTGCATATTTATTAGAGGTGTTGAACAGACCATCAGAGCAGACACAGCAACAGGTGATCTCTAGTTACTGCACTGGACAATGTCAGAGTGAACTGGTCACGTAACATCAGTCTGGTCACTGATGGCGCCCTGTTAAAGGTCAGGAAGAGAGCAGGTGTTGCTACAAACTTCAGGCAGCAACCAGGAAAAGATTCTTGGACATTTCATTGCGTTTTGCACACTTGAATGACAGTAAAATGTGTTGCTGCACTGGATCTTAATCCCGATATTGATGGCAGGGTGAAGTTTCAGGAGAGAAAGAGAGGTTAACTCCAAATTCTTATGCTCACAAATATTTGCAAGTTTAATTTAGCTTATTTTTTAATGGTTTGCACATTGACATTTTAGGCAGGGTGTTTCATTTTGTTCTGTAGTCCCTCTTGAGTTTATTATCGGGATTGCTTCAGTGTCAAAAAAGAAGAAACCTCACGGATGTCCACATAAAAGATCCTCTCCCAGGGCGAACAGGCGATGTACCAGAACTCTTAGAGAAGAATCAGTTTTTCAAACTCTACAACTACATGTTGAAATAATCCAGCAGATGAGGCAGCTGTGGTGCAGCGGTAAATCTGATCGGAATATTGCAGGTTCGATTCCCGCCCTGCCCATCCATGTGTCGAAGTGTCCTTGGGCAAGACACTGAACCCCACCTTGCCTCTGATGGAAGGTTGGCTTCATCCAGATGGAGTTGGGGGACGTTCGGGGGCGTGAGACGAGCCAGAGGCGACGTCCACGGCCAAGCACAGATGAGCCAATTGGAACCTGGAATCATTCCCACTCCCCTCAGGAAAACTAATGAATCCCACTGCAACAAATAGAGAACTAAATGATAAATAAATGATCAAGAATTGAGAAGAGGAGAAGTAGATGAGAATAGAAGACAGAACCCTGGTGCACCATACTTTCCCCAGCTAATTGTTATTGTTATATAATTAAATTAAAACATGTTAATAGTAAGTTATTACTAGATAGCCTGGCAATAAGCCTGTCCAAAGAGGAATGTTTTAAGCCTAACTTTGAATGTAGAAACTGTGTCTACCTGGGAACTTATTCCATACAACAGGGGCTTGGTGGCTAAAGGCTCTTCCTCCAACTGCACTTTTAGAAATGCTGAGAACCACAAACAGTCCTGCATTTTGTGAGCGAAGTGTTCTGTTTGGATGGTAAGGCACTATGAGATCTTTGATATCAGATGGGTTCATACTGTTTAAGGCCTTATAGGTTAGCAGGAGGATTTTGAACTCAATTCTAGAATCAACTGGGAGCTAGTGAAGTGAAGCTAACACAGGAGTGATGTGATCTCTTCTGCAAGTTGCTGCTAACAATGTAGCTGCTGCATTCTGAACAAGCTGAAGACTTTTCAAGGAACTTTTAAGGCTGCAAACAAAGAGTTACAGTAATCCAGCGTAGACAAAACAAATGCATAGATGAGTTTTTCTGCATCACTTTTAGATGATATATATTTAAGCCTTAAATGATAAATTCTGGTCAAATAAAACCCCGAGGATTAGGGACGTCTCTGACATGAAGAGACATTTTCAACATCCAACATCTGCTGTTGCTTCTGTGATTTTGCTCTGTTGTTGACTGACATTTTCATGTTCACATGGATGAAGAATTAAGATCTTCTTCAGTCAGCACTGCACATATCAAGAATAGCTGAATATTTTCACATCTGTCCTTCATTTAAAACAAACATAAGGTTATTTTGTTTTCGTTCACATGCAGATTAACAGATGTGGAGCTCGCCACAACGCTCCTTATTTATGAATGCATGGGATGGAAGTGTCCAACAGCTGTTATTAATTTGTTTGTCACATCCTTCTTGTGGCAAACTGTGTGCTTGATCATTTTCACACTCAGAGCCCGACTTCAAAGTGAGCCATAAATTAACCTGTCATTTTAGTCAGGCTGTTTCAGTCAGCAGCTCGTGGTGTCAACCCCCCCCAAAAAAGAAAAAAAGCCTTAGATGGCTGAGGCTATGCTTGAAGTTAAGCGAGAGTACAATCAATCACTCTTGGTACAATCAATGCAAATACTTAAAGAAGCCGGGTAACTGCCCTAGTGGGCAGAGTGGACTCCAGAAGAGATGTTTGTTTTGCCCTTGACCTCCAGGCGGTGTCACAGCTAATTGCTCTGCAATTCCCAGAACCCCTCCCTGAGCCAACTGTCTACATTTACCCAGACCTGGGACCAGCACAAAAGAACACTGGAACTTACAGCACTTCGTAGTCCTGGTCAAATTTCAATTAAAGGGCTACCGACCGACCGACTGACCGTCGTCCCTCCATTAGAGCCTCCAGAAGGGAAAAGTAAAAGATAAAGATGAGATGAAGAGGAGAATACAGCAATAAAAAATATATATTTTGGTTAAACCTCAAAAATGGTTTTAATCAAAGAAAACTGTCCTGAATTCAGTTTGAAAAAAAAAAACTCTTACCTGTTTCATTTATATCTGACAGCTGAGTTTTTAACAATTATCTTCTGAATATGTGTTGGAAACGGTGTATAGTTCTGTAGATTTACAGTCATATTGTACATGTGGAAGTACTCCACAGGGGTAGAGCCAATCATTGTTAAGTTTGGGATCCGTATGCTCCTTATGGAAGATTTAAACATGGATTTATGGAATGATTGTATAGTTTAATTGCCTTTGTTTACTTGAATTCTCATATTGGATAATTTAAGCAATTTAATTCTCCACTTGAATCGGTACCTACCATTTCATAGTATTTTTTAGAAATTAAATTTACTTTTGATTTTTCAAACTGAAAACAAGCAAAATGTCCATGAGATGAAAACATCTTCTGGCTCTTGATGGTACATTCACTCCAGTTATGTCTAGAGATGTTCCCTGCATGGCGTTCATGATCCCCCTTTTCGTGTCATTTTCCCTAATCTTACATCTGGAAGGAGAATAATTATTGCAACAACAAAATCTGACCTCTTGGGTTCTTCTGTTATCAGACACGGTTGTGTTTTTTTACATACCTGACATGTTTCAAAGGACGTCTTCCGTCTTCGTCAGAGTCGTCATCAGATGGTAATAATGTGAGGTATATAAAAACAGATAATTTTTGCTGAGGCAACAAAGTTCACATCACTATCATCTGACGATGACTCTGACAAACATGGAAGATATCCGTCAAAACATGTCAAGTATGTGAAAAAACACAACCGTGTCTGAAAACAGAAGAACCTAAGAAGCTAGTTAGCAATACAGACACTATGAACTTTATTGAACTATTACAGTAACATATTTTCTCCTCTCCCTCATTGGTTGTTTTTCCTCATTTAGTCGGATTTGTCCGGAGCAGCTGCTCTGCACCAGGCTAGGAGGGATCAAGTTGTCGATGCCTGCAGAATCTACAGCGCCTCTAGTCGAAAGCGGAGAGTGCTGACACCTGGAGACCTTAAACACCTGGTGGTGGATGAGGACCACGAGCTCATCTACTGCTATGTTCCCAAGGTGGCCTGTACCAACTGGAAACGTGTCATGATGGTGCTCACAGGCCGGGGCAAATACACGTAAGTGTATTGCTCTGAAGTTGCAGATGTTGTAGAACGAATACATTTATGGAAGAATGTTTAAAATGAAAAAAATACTTCAGACATGCAAAAGCTCCAAGAGAAGTTTAAATGTGTTTGAGATTGTTCATGTCTTCTGAAGATGAGGATCAGTTTGGGCAGAATTACTGAACTGTGATTTACTGTCCTGTGTTTTTTACATAACTGTCTATGATTTGTACATCTTCAAGACATGTTCTTGTAACTCTACTCAACAGAGACCCAATGAAAATCCCCTCCAATGAAGCTCATATTCCTTCCAACCTGAAGACGCTAAACCAGTACAGCATTCCTGAGATTAACCACCGCCTCAAGAACTACCTCAAGTTCATCTTTGTTCGGGAGCCCTTCGAGAGGCTGGTCTCAGCGTACCGCAATAAATTCACCTTGAAGTACAACTCTTCTTTCCACAAGCGCTTTGGCACCCGCATCATAAGGCGCTACCGCAAGAATGCAGCGCAGGACGCCTTGCTCAATGGGGATGATGTCAAGTTTAAAGAATTTATTGAGTACCTAGTAGATCCAGCCACCCAGAAGGATGGGCCACTGAATGAGCACTGGCAGACAGTCTACCAGCTTTGCCACCCATGTCACATCCACTATGACATGGTGGGAAAGTATGAAACTCTAGAGGAAGATTCCAACTACTTGTTGCAGCTGGTGGGCGTCGGTGACTTCCTGCGCTTCCCAAGCTATGCCAAATCCACTCGCACCACTGATATTATGACTGCTCAGTTCTTCAGCAACATCAGCATTCAACAGCAGATTCAAGTCTACCAGCTGTACAAGCTGGACTTCCTCATGTTTAACTACTCCATACCCAGCTATCTACGGCTGGACTAACAGATAACAGAGCTGGAACTCTGAGTGTCTGCTGTGTTCTAATTTCAGGCAGCAAAAATGACTTAAAAAGCTGTCACTGCTTCTTGTTGGTGTGAGTCTGAAAATAATACATAGGCAGTACTGAGTGACTGAAGCAATGGAGGCTTGTGGAAGGCTTCAGTCAGCAGAAGCAGAAAGCACTGATCAAAGGGGAATGTGGCTGAAAGGACCAAACGCATGCAAATACTGAAATGTGTGGGTGAAGCAGGTCTTCCAGGTGTTTGAAAGGGGAGCCTATCCTCAGGAGACGAACTCACTGAGGTGCTCTTCTGAGGATGTTTCCTACAAACTGCTGACAAATACAGCTGTTTCACATTCTGCATATCAAGCAGCAGCATCACACGCACCCTGACCCCCAAGCATCCTGGAGGCTCAGCGCATCTTCTTTCCCCTGATCAATAGAAAAATGCTGCCAAATTGGGAAGCAGTTTGTGTCAACTCCCATTAGCCTGGGCTGAATTTGGTTCATTTAACAGGGCCATCGCCTCCTCTGTTTAAAGGATTCCTTCAATTTATAGCTGCTGATTTTACTCTGGAAACCTCTCCAGCTGTAACTAAACAACAATTGTAACTTGAAGAACCTAAGCCAGTTGTTTAAGGATTGCTCCCATTCTTTGGCTTTTATATGATAGGAACTCCTGTTTTAGTGAAATCAGCGAATCCTTCCATAGCGACAGGAAGCTGAGCATGTCAGCAGAGAGACAGCTGTGGAGATTTTGAAAAGTAGACGACAACAGGTGGAAACAAGAAGGCACCCTCATTACCAAATTCAGACATCCTTACGTAATTTAGGTCCTTTGCCTTCAAGCCTTTTTTGTGTTAAGTTTTTATGACACATTGCTGCGAGCAGCAATCAAAAAAGATTATTTAATTTGCTTTATATGTTAGGAGAAATAGAAATTAGTTTTTTTAGTTGATGAACATGTTTGTAAAGTGAGGGTGATCTGTCACGTTGAGTCATCACGCCCACGTTACTTCAAGTGGTTTATAGCAGATTCCTTAGCTTGGCTTTGTCCTTCTGTGTGTGAGTTTCCAGAAATTTACTTCTTCTTCTTCCTCTTCTTCTTCTTCTTTAACAGATGCCAAACAGTAGGTGCCAAATTTGCTGAAAGGCCAAAAGTCAGTGCTCTGTGTGCACTACTGCCATTTAGTAAATCAGTCAAAACATGCGTTTCCCCACAATCCCACAGTATGAAAAAGTACATGAACACATCAGATTACTAAAAGTAGTCTGAATTCATGATGCCAGTCTCATGGGTAAAATACACACCTGCCCTCCAATGATGGGGTCTAGTTCAGGGGTCGGCAACCTGCGTCTCCGGAGCTCTTTCATCTCTGTGCTGCGGCTCTCTGTGGTTTTGTAAAATAATTACTATGTTCTAAGATTGTCGTGGTGCCTTTAACAGCGTCGAGATGTGCGAGAAGGAGGAGAGCAGCATGAGGGGACGCGTCTGTGAACACGGATTAGAGTCTGTTATGGGATGAAAAGTTTTTCTAAAGAGACAATCAGTGGCAATCTTGTGTAGGAGGCACATGAGCGCCCCAAAATATTTGCCAGTTTTGTTATTTTGTCCCCGCAGTTTTCCTAGACTAAAACCACCCATTTACGTGTAAAATTACTGAAATGTCCAACCTCAGAAAAACAGAAACACATCTCCTTTAGTTTCCATTGATGTTCATTCATGAAGCCAACAGAAATGACCGGAATTAATTCATTCATAATTCATGTCAGGGTTGAAGAAAAAACAACAGGAAAAAAAATGGCAATTTTTACCAGAAGCCAGCTAGCCTTTAAAAGGAAAACACAAACTGATGCGTGTTAAGTGTGAACTAACTACACACTATATCTTAATTATGAATTCAGCTGTACAAGTATGTTTTACTTATGTTTAATAATAAAGTAATAATAAATTATATTTTGTTTTGCCCAGAGCATCAAACTAGCCAGGACTGCCTCTGAAGAGAGCATATGTTGAATAAAAAGTGAATAAGTGAAATGACGCCATTAACTGGAAACACCAGGTTTTCCAGTGTGTTTTGCAGCTCCCTGTCTTTTCATTTCAGTGGGAAACTGATCCAAATGGCTCTTTGAGTGGTAAAGCTTGCCAACCCCTGGTCTAGTCAAAAAATAACTGAGTTAGAACCCAAGGAGTGTTCCATCACTACAACACAATTCACCTTTCATGACCTTGCACTTTTACTGATTTTTATGTGTGCAATTTTGCCTGTTTTTTTTTTTTGACAAACTTTTTTACAAACTATCCTCTGTGTCCCTATTGGTCATCGACAATTGCCAATCAATGTCCTTCCATACAGGGTCTCCTTCAGAGTACAGAACGTTAAGCTTACTTAGATGATCTTTGTTTTCATTATATAATCCTGGACTTATTTTTCTGTGGTTTGAATTTTGAAAGTTTAAACAAGAAGGAAAAGCGTGAAAATGTTCATATCTGTCTGAGAAAAGTGGATAAATGTGTAGTGAGGAGTTTTACAGCCCTATAACATCTAGAATCACTGTAAAAATCAATGCTGATTAAGGTTTTTCCTATACTGTATTCTTTGGACCATAAGGCACACACAGATTAGGGCATGAAGGGAAATTAAACAGCCATTCAATGTGATATGACTACTTTACAGATGTGTTTATTGTGGGTTAACATAATAATGAGGGAACACTGTAGTACCATTTTTGTTTCATTGGTCCAAACTTTACCAAACACTGAGAGTGTGACCTGACCTGTAATTCTCCTGAAACATGTCACGGGGAGGTAGCCATTCTTCCCTTAGACTTCTGGCTTCAATAGAAAAGAGAAACGAGCAGCTTGAACTGCTGCTGCAGTCCTTGTTCACCACAAACACAACAGCAGTTGTCTCAGCATGATCTTCTCCTCCTGGGCCAGGAGCACAGAGACGAGCTCATTCTTCTTTTGTGCATTAACATCCCTGCTGATGCTGGTGCCTCGCTAGAACTGACTCAGCAGTTCCAAGAGTGTCTGGTGCTTAAACTGCCTATTTAGTGTAGAAAAGGGTAAATGAATGATACACTGGAGACCTCTTAGCTTGCAAACAACCTATAACAGTCTTCTTTTCTTCTGACCTTGTTACAAAATTAACTGCTTTGTTTTAGCATATGCCAGTGTCAACAAGCCATGCCGATCATACTGGTAAGGAAACGATAAGATCAACGTTATTGATCCCACTGTGGGGAAACTCACTTGTCACAACAACTCTGGATAAAGAAACAAGATGCAAAGAAAGGTAAATTCAAGATGGAGAAAAAATATATAAAATTGTTCAACTTTTTAAGATCTGTAAATAAATACACTATACATACAGAAACAAAAAAAAAAAGAAGCAGCAGGACTCCATGGCTGTAGTGCAGCAATAAACCATATTGCATCTGTTCAGTCTAACGGTGGTGGGAATGAAGGAGCTGTGGGACCACTCCTCCTTACATTGCAGGTGCATCAGTCTGCTGATGAAGGAGCTGCTCAGAGTCTCCTCTGTCTGCTGTAGCGGGTGAGACATAATCTCCATGATGGATTTTGGTTTCACCTCACCCACCTCCTCCAAAGAATCCAAGAGACAAGGAACAGATAAGATTGCAGATACAAACACAGCTGGAATAAAAATGTCCACAGAGAGTCAAGTGAGAAGCCAGATGGTTACTGTATGCTGACTCTGCTGGGGCAGAAACTGAACAGCTTCACTTCCACAGTTTTTGTGGATAACTTAACTTCCAGATCAACATGGATCTAGCTGTTTCATGTAAAAGAAGCTCTTTATGTTGGAAAACGGTTGGTACATTTATGTTTTTCTCAATGATGTATGCTATGAGACTGACAATCTGCTGCCCTGATAAAAGTAAAAAACAATGTCATTAGAAACATTTCTTTTTCTCTGAATGACAATTAAGGATTTCCTTTTACTGTATTTTAAATCATGGTATTTTTGGACTATAAGCCAGAATCATATGAAAGCACAGTAAGTGAAATAAAACAGGCACATAACCTCAAATGACTACGCTACCCAGAATGCCTAGAGGGGTCAAGAGACAGGCGATTGGGTGGAGGAATGGGACGTTTTTCCTGTTTTCCTCTTTTATCTGATATAAGCAGCTTTTTCAGAGAGAGAAACACCACTGAGGAAATTTTACTCACAACAACTCACCTTCGTTCAGCTGAAACACTCTTACCTTTAAACGTCATTATGTCAAAGCACAGTTTGTATCACTCCGCCAGGCTCCTGTCTATAACACAGCACAACTAAAGTACAGAGTGACACAGTGTACAGGTAAACACTGCTGATCTGACATTTAAAATGACCTATTTGAGAATAATATAAAATGCATCATTTCAGTGGTGTATTTACAATTGTTAGCTAACAAAGAAATTTGCTGGACAGCAGTGTTACCATTATTTTGATCTGTAGAAAACATGATCAAACTTTGATTAGGGTTTTGCATCAATGTACACTAAGTCTAATTTGCAAAGGTTCTGACATCTATGCTTTCAAGAGCTTCTTTTTGTATGATTTTGTGATGTCACAGTCAAAGTTGGCAGTATAAGTATTTTTACTGTAGCTGGAACTAACAAAGCATGTATTGAAAGCAGGAGTCATGTTATGGTTTGGAATCTTTGAACCAAATATCCTCCACTTTTTCATCTGTTAAGAAACTTTATTCGTCTTCCTGGATGTATAGCATATAGAATGTCTGACGAAGTCATATTTTAAAATTTCGATTTGCAAGCTAAGCTGTTAGCCTATCATAATAACACAAGAAGTGGATAACCAGACAATCTGAATGAATCAGAAGTTGGGAATAATAAAAAGAAAAAAAAAAACAGCTTAACAGCCCAAGCAAACTGGTTTGCTGTGGTAAACCTGACTTGAAATGATTGTACATTTCTAGAAAAGTCTCAAGTTTCGTTTTTGTGCCACTCTTTACACCTTGACTTAACCACAGCCTCATAACATAATCTTTCTCAGAATGAGGTCATCACCAGAATGTTTTGATTTGGTTATCAAGCTCAAATGTTATGTTAATGCTGTAGTGAATGCAAATGCTTCCAGTTCATTTCTGCAGTGACTCAAACACATCAACAGCTGTCACTGTTACTAAATGATCACAAGCAGCAGCATGTCTGTTTTGGTTCTCAGCAAAGATATGAGTCACATTGTTCAACCATTTGTACAAACATCAGTATGAAAAAAAGTGTATTCCCCAATATGGTCAAGCTGCTCATGAAGCATAGTAGATATCTTAAATACTCCAACAGTCTACCATTTCTATGTTTCTTTTTTTCAATTTGATCAAAAACATTTGATCAAGAAATGTGCACATCATGTAATCAGTACAGATGGAAAAACCCAGCAGCATCTGCATGCTCGCTCTCTGCTTGCAGTCAAAGACTGCAAAGGTTTGTACAGTGTGGACTCTGCTGCTGTATGGTATTTATTTATTTTTTTTGTTTCATGAAGACATGTTTGGATTTTATACTGAATGATTTATCAGATGCCTCATCCACACAAAGGCAAACACTACTGATTTTTGTCATGAGACATCAAAATGCTGCTGAGCATTTCATCACACTGCAGCAGTCGCCAATGAGCTTGTTGCTGGTTTAAACCCCCAGGCGTGCTGTCATTGTTGCCATTTATCACAAGATTGCTAGCAGTTGAAAGAAACCTGTAAGTTGCTTTGCACAAAATTATTTGCCAAATAATTAAATGTCTGTAAACGTCCTCTGAGTGAGCATTTAAACAGGCAGAATGCCCATCATTACCTGTTGGTTCACCATTTGGGGTATAAAGTCATCTTGTTATTAATTTTTTACTGTTTAAAGTCAAGATTAATTGGATTTATGTATTTTGTCCACATTTTTTATGATCCTTAATGGTTTGATGTTCCGTTAAATAAATAAAGAGATACTAGTCATGAGGTGTAAGGTACTATGCAGGCTCCCCAGCTGTAGTATCAGTGTGATCTCAAACTGCTCTAAGAGCTAATTACAGCATTTGGACATCGAATAAGAATTACAGAAACATTAAAGGCAGACTAGAACATGAATTCCCTGTAAACAAAAAGTTTTTTAGGCCTTTTTAAAATGAAATCTCAGGAAAACAAAGACGTTCATGCATCTATTTGTCTGCAGGTGGATGATCAGAATGGGGCGGAGCATGGAGACTTTGCAGAAGCTGCATCACAAACCCGAGCTTTTTTAAAATGCAAGTTTGCATCTGCTCCTGATCCGTCGCAGTTTGGAAAAAAAATTCCTTAGAAATGCAGTTTTAATCTTCTATTCTTCTATATATGTGTCTTTTATCATAAGGAAAATGCTGCAAGGGCATGTTAGAAACTCAAAAAACGTGAATTTTATTGTTAGTCTTTAATGAAATAAAGAAAATGTGGGAGAAATGTAGGTCAGGTAAAAAAAAAAAAAAGGTCAACTTCCAATTAATTTACCTATGCTTGTCCAACACCAGCAAACTGATTCCATCGAAACTGTCAG
This sequence comes from Oryzias curvinotus, assembly GCA_023969325.1. Taxonomy (NCBI): domain Eukaryota; kingdom Metazoa; phylum Chordata; class Actinopteri; order Beloniformes; family Adrianichthyidae; genus Oryzias; species Oryzias curvinotus. The sequence continues at coordinate 1,222,308 of CM043728.1, read as the reverse complement.
TAAAACAAAAGTAAATTGTTGGGATTTGTGTGTTTCTAGCTTGTGTCTCTTGTGTCCCGCAGTGTCAAAGTCTTTTAAATATCTTTGCCATTTTTATAGTTTTGTTTGTAACAAATGCAAAGAAACATAATTGAAACTTCAGTATTTACTTAGACCTGCAAATACTCAAACTCAAACTTTATTTATTTATATAGCGCCTTTCATTTTGGTTAAAAACACAAAGCGCTTAACATAAAAACAGATATACTAAAAGAGATCCATCAGCAGTTTTGAAAGCAACACAGTACAACGTATTCTTCTTTTACCTTTTAATTTTTACTCTGATGTTTAACTTTTTCAACATGAATAAATAAGAGTGTATAAACCTTAGGTCCAGGTTACCTGTCTCGTCAAGCCTGTAAAACTTGGCGTCTCCATCCCTGAAGAATCTGAAATCAAGAGGAGGGGAGGATGAAACATAAAATGGCTGTCCAGCTCTTGATTCATGTCAACACCAATTTTTTTTTATATTAAAGAGATTTTTAGACCTGACACACACGTCAAATCAACACTGCAAGCACTGAGTACAGTTTGTACACAAGGTTAGTAAAAGTGAAAGGAAGGGCATAGGTTAAAGCAGACTGGAGGCTGAGAGCTTGACCGTTTTCACCTCATCAGCGGATCTGCCCAGGTTTTCACATGTCTGTGCTGCCCTGGGGTTGAAAATCTTTCCAGCAGCTGCACATGTTGCCAGAAGGCATGAGCGCTTTAGCCTTCTCCCTCCTGTAATGTCTGTTAACACAATAAAACAACATTTTGCCTTGAGCGTGTTAATGCTGCATCTTTGCTCTGCTTGTCAGTGGGGCAGATGATGGTTTTGGGTTTGTGCTTTATGGAAGAACACATGTTTACACTTTGCTGTATCTGCTCTGCACCAGAGGGAAGACCCAACTCATTATCATCATCAGTCTTTGATTTACTGACAGAGAAATGCTCCTCACATTTCAAGTTAAAATTCAAAAATATTTATTTCACGTATTTACTACTGCAAAATATATAAAATTATATAAACAACAAAAATCCAAAAGGCAGTGAGAAGAAGAGAAATCGTATTAAATCTCACCCCCGTACCTTATGTCATTATATTCCTTTACCCAGTCCTCCCACTATCGAAGTTCAGTGCCATAGCTAAGAGTACATCCAGTTACAGTTGCACATGTACAGACGTAATTCTCATTTCCAAAAACACACAAAGGCATAAAACAATCTCATTTTGAAAGCATGCAAATTTACAAATGCTAATGTTCTGTTTCGTATATGTTTATATTTATCAATGATCATATTTCTGTGTTTAAACTTAAACTCTTTTATGTTTGGACACTGTTTCAAGCATTTACTGGTACTTTTCCACAGCTTCACTCCACATATTGTAACACAAAACCATTTTTGTTTGTACATGCTTTATGTATGAGAAATTTAGTTTTTCCCTGAAATTGTATTTTTCCTCTCTTTTAATAAATTACCTTTGGATATTTGTCGGTAATTATCTATTTTCTGCCTTGAATATTATTTGAGCTGTACAGTACTCTACTAGATCATAAAATTTTAGTAATTTTGATTGTATGAATAATTTGTTTGTGTGTTCAAGGTAACTGGCTTTGTGTATGATTCGTATTGCTCTGATTTGAAGTATTGAAAGTAAATGAAACATTGTTTGTTGGTTGTTCCCCCAGACATATACACAATAAGAGAAATATAGTAAGACCAACGATCAGTATAAAATGTGGACTGATTTGTGGTCCAGGACCAGTTTTGCTTTATTTAACACTGAGATAATTCTGGACAATTTAGTTTGTAAATACATAATATGTGCTTTCCAGGTCAATTTTTTAATTATAACCCCAAGAAATTTATTTTCATAAATTCTTTTTATTTTTTTCTATTTTATTTTTTTAACTTGTCCTGTCCAACAGCTGGGCAAACAGATGAGAGCTGAAGGACATATTTTACTCTAACAACCAAACCAGAGGTATGTCTGAATAAACCCCTTTCAGTCATACGAAAACTCTTGCAGTGGAATACATTTTTTTTCACATACTTAATTTACATCTTAGTTGGCATTCACAAACTTTGATTGGCATAAGGCTCCGTACAATTCCATGAGATAACTTCCATAAACTTTAGGGTAAAAAAACCCCCAAAACCAAAGATCATCAAGAAGAGAGAAGAAGAAAGAATGTAAATGTATGATCAGTGTGTCATAAGATGAGGTGTGTTTTGGCGGCATTCCATTTTCATTTCATTTCATTCCATTTCCAAGTAAGACTGCTATGTGTGACCCGGCACCTTTGACCGTTGGGCCGCCCCCTTCTTTCCATTTCTTTTATCCGAGTTCAGCGCTACAAAGGGGACATACTATCTAATGGATCTGCTATGTGTGACCCGGCACCTTTGACCGTTGGGCCGCCCCCATTCGAGTACAGCGCCTCGAAGGGGACACACTATCTAATGGATCTGCTATGTGTGACCCGGCACCTTTGACCGTTGGGCCGCCCCCATTCGAGTACAGCGCCTCGAAGGGGACACACTATATAATGGATCTGCTATGTGTGACCCGGCACCTTTGACCGTTGGGCCGCCCCCATTCGAGTACAGCGCCTCGAAGGGGACACACTATCTAGTGGAACTGCTATGTGTGACCTGGCACCTTTGACCGTTGGGCCGCCCCCGTTCGAGTACAGCGCCTCGAAGGGGACACACTATCTAGTGGAACTGCTATGTGTGACCCGGCACCTTTGACCGTTGGGCCGCCCCCGTTCGAGTACAGCGCCTCGAAGGGGACACACTATCTAGTGGAACTGCTATGTGTGACCCGGCACCTTTGACCGTTGGGCCGCTCCCGTTCGTGCCCACTAGGGGAACATACTATCTGCAAAGAGAGAGAGAGAGAGAGCCAAACAAAGAAAACAAAACAAAACAGGGAGCCAACATAAGAATCACTCATACCTAATTTTTTAAGAACATAAATCCCCATCCGCAAAACGTTGTAAGGAACTATAATTTGAACTGCCAAGTACAACCCGTATGAAGACACTACCTACATCCATCCAAGCTAAACATGCTTAAGTACCATCCATTATTCGTAGCTTCCATCAAATACTAAGAACGAGCTTAGCGTTATGTCATTTGGTATGCTATTTAAAGGCGCTTAATTAACATCCATTAATTCAAGCTTGCAACGACAGGACTACGAACGAGCTTAACTGCCATAATGTTTCCCCATTTGTCATACCATAATATGAGCTCAGAACATCCATTTATTCGAAGATTTCCATCTAAGTATCAAGAAAATCCTCACTGCCATTTGTCTGAAGCTTAATTGGCGTAATTGAGTTTAGAAACCAAAATTTGAGCTCCATCGCTTACTAATAATACACTTTAGAACATCCTAAATTTTGAGGCTTCCACCTGGCAATATAATCCAAGAATTTACATTCATTCTACTGCCAACATGATGATTGATTTAAGTCAGAAATGTCATGGGAACGTAGGGGAGGTCCACCGCCCCATCACTTTCAGTTCAGCAATAGGTACGTTGAGCAGTCATCGTGGCAACACCAGATCAAGGAATGCAGGGGTGTCATCATTCGCCAGAAATGGGGAAGCAGGCCAGAGAGCAGGGACTCGCAGGCTCAGGATGCGATGCATAGATAAAATACAAAACCAGTATTAGTCCCAGCAAAGAACATATATATAAAACCTAGAAACTGATTAGTTTATACACTGATTAAGATTAATGGAATAACAAGGTAAATTTATTAGAAAGTTAAGGAAAGTCCCATTGTGGCTTCATCGCACCATAGAAACCACCCGTATCACAAATTCCAGCAGTGAATTGATAGTGAAATACAGAACCTGCACAATATCTTAACACCAATTTTATATACACCAATTGTAAAGAAGCAACCTTTGACAGTTCCAGAGGGACGCACCTTCAGAAGGTCATCGAGAATTACACTCTAAAAAGAGTATTTGGGCTGTAGTTGGAAAGATGTACTTTTTTACATTGTTCTAACTTAATTATTTAGTTTGGTGAAAATAAATCATTTTTTTGAGTTCATTCAACTTAAAAATAACACGTAGTTGTCTGACATAGTTATTTTACTTTCAATCAACTTAATTTAATTAAGTTGGTGTAACTTTGGTGTGAACCTGTCAATGCATATTCATGTCATAACGTGAGGCAGCACAAGGAATTATGGGATACCATTTTATTTGCCTATCTGGGCAGATTGTGGTTTAAGTGTGAGTTTTTGTCCATGGTTTTTGTTATCCAGCTGTTTTACTCTGTTTGAACTAGTAATTTAACCTGTTATGTTCATTTTTTTTCTGCACCATGAGTTAGAGTTTGGTAGAGGATGATGACCAACCCCTTTGTGTGGTAAAAGAGCTTAAGTCCCAATTATTATAGACAGAGTTCGTGACATGTGAGCTCCTGCCTAGTAATGTGAGACATTACTGGATCATTCATGTCTTTGATATGACAGTACCACCCCCAGTGGTGGAAACTTTAGAAAAATGTTAGTTAAAGTCATATAAACAAAATTGAAAAAGAATTTCTATAAGTTAGATCAACATTTCAAATTAAGTTGGATAAACTTAAATCAATTAGGTGTTACCAATTGAAGTAATTCATTTAAGTTAAATCAGCGTATCAATTTAAGTTGAATAAACATAAAAATTTTAGTTGAATAAACTTAATTCAATTAAGTGTTACCAATTGAAGCAATTCAATTAAGTTGGATCAACGTATCACATTGAGTTGGATAGACATAAAAATTTAGGTTGAATAAACTTAATACAATTAGGTGTTACCAATTGAAGTGATTCAATTAAGTTGGATCAACTTTTTTCTTTTTAGAGTGTAGGCGATGGGATGGGTAACCAAGGGTCAAGGAGATTGTAGATGAGGAAGGTCCACGTCCCACGTAGCGTCACGTAGCGTCCCACGTTGATTGCAACTCGGCTGAAATTTGATTCTCATATTTGATATTAATGGTTCTCAAATAGGTGGACAACAAAACACAGACTGCCGAAATTTTAGCCAAGGGCGTCTGGAGATCCATAAGGGATCGTAGGTTTTGATAGACTGAACCTTAGATTTTTAGAGGCGGAGCATAACAAGCCTCTACATGTAGATGCATCTAGCCAAGTGTCATCTGCTTAAGCAGGGCAGATAGAAGACTGGCTTGCGGACACAAGAATTAACTCTTGAACTAAGCTTTAGAGCGTAAAAAATGGAGTTTCTACGGTCAGGGTTAATTTGCTTATGGTGTTATTTAAATACTACCCAAGACAACCGATGAAACACAAGACTATTATCTCACTCTTTAATTAAAGAGCCTTAATATAAACTCCATGGCTAAATTCTCATAACCACACGATCTTTAAAACCATTAGAGCCGTGGATTCTGGCGGCTGGACGTACACAAACCGCTCTTATAAATCTTTCCCCCAAAAAACTAGAGGGCCCAGCCACAGAAGAACAAGCGGAGGGAGACTGAAGACACGACAGGCATCATCATAACAAGACCTCTAAGCATGGAGAAGGACAGGCTACAAAACGGAAGACGTGAATATCCAGAACAGGAACATGGGGCCCAGGATCAAACTACCCGGAACAAGAGCACAAGATGAATGGATGACCGTGGGACCAAAGCCAGAGCAGAATCAGGTGGGCCGATCATTGAACAAACAGCCATCAACCAAAGAATGAAACAAAGTACACGCTGCACAAAAGCGAGAGATGGCATAAAGGGAGAGGCATGCACCAATGAACCATCCAGATCCAGAAGAAGAAAACAAATCCGGACGGGCAGAGGACCATACGTCGCAGACAACGCGGTAACCCAGATCAGAAAATGAAAGTAAGCCACAGAGATGCAAAAGACCAGGCATACAGAGGAACATTGACGCAGAGAAAACATCAAAACGCGCAAAACGAAGGGGAGCCCATAGCCTACCCAAGTCCAGTACAGGGCTTGTGATAATACAGGTGATAGCATGAGGACCGCCATGACAGCAGAAAGGTCAACCGATAAACAAATCGAGCGCCGACTGGATGCCGAGAGACTCCTCCGGGAGGCAAAGAGGCAGGACACTGAGAACATCAGTGATAACAGCCATCCCCAGCCACAAATCGTGTCCGGAGTAAAACGTGGAGAAGGCATGGGCAGCCGAAGTAAAAATAAACCAATCCGTAAGGCGCACGAGGAATCAGGCCACTGACGCCAAAAAATGACTACGACGACAGGCGCCAACAGGACCGAAACAAGTTCCAACCATGAACACATCCAAGGGCCACCCACAGTGGCGGCCTAGAATGAACCATACCGTGAGCAGGCGGAGTCGACGAACGAAGATCGCCGAGTGAATCAAAACAAGCCACAGACGTTGCATAAAAGAGACAAATCAAAAGTAAAAATCCACAGAGGAGAGAGGGGTCCAACAAGAACAAACCAAACGCTGAGTAAACCACCAAATGCACAGCAGCCACGACAGAAACACAAAACAAAGAGAGCCACCAAATAATAAAGCCAGCATTGAAAAACGACAGGCAAAAGTCACATTCGGCTCTTATCTAGGAGCCGTAGGAGCCGAGTCGTAGCCGGATGGCTAAGACAGAGAGACTCAGGAGGAGTTTCTACCCCCAGCCCATCAGGCTCTGAAACGGTAACTCTACGCGTGTACCTTAATTATTTAAGTCTTCAGTCCACATTCATGTACATTAGTTTGCATTCCATATTTAATTCTACAATACACATACTGTACGTATTTCATCGGTACATAGTTTTACTTATGTATATCATGTATACTTTACAGAAATATATGACGTACTGTGACAATGTCACATTATGCTGATGTGTGCAAAGCATAGTAAAGAAAATTCTTTTGACATGGTACCGTCAGGAATTTATGTTTTGTATAAAAAAATGTATATATGTATTCCTGCTGTGGGGAAAAAGGGATGCCTGTTTTTTTTTCATGTAAATTACTCTGTAAACAGAAAAGAATCAAAACTAAATAATTGGTGAACTTCGTGGAAAAACTATATAAGGGGGTGATGACGAGACAGCGGGGCCAGCTGACTTCCTCGTAAACGCCGGTGAGGGGTGTGGCGCGAGGATTCCCCCTGTCACCTGCAGGCCGCGAATGACAGCTCCACAGGTGGATGTTGGGAGTCAATTCTCTGACTTTTTCGGATGCTGGAAGCTTTAACGGAAAAAGAACGAAACCCACCGGAGCCGGATCGTTGGATTAACGGAGGAAGCTTTACCGGGAGGCGCGATTCCCACAGCAGATGTGCTTCGTGATCGGGAGCAGGAGAGTTTGCTGCGAGAGGCCACGTCAGTGATCCCGGAGTAACGCTGGTGAGATCGAACCGCATTTTTTTTTTAGTTACTGGTATACCAGAAAATAGCGATCGCTTTAGGCTATTTTTTCTTTTCTTTTTTGACTCTCCTCCTTTTTTTTGAATTACTGACTTTCCGGAGGAATTGAACTATAACTGACTTAAGGCTGAGCTCATCATTTGAATGTTTGTTTTCCGAACTGAACTATGAATGATCATTTTGTTTGAACTCTGCTTTAATTTAGGGGGTGGATTTATGCACGGGTTGTGTTTGAAATTCTCTGTTGTTATCTGCAAATTATTTCTACGCATTAAGACGCTCTTTTGTGTTTGACCCCTTTTCGTGTGTTTATTTTTTAGTAACAGGACTAGCTATCCTAGTGAATTGTTACAGATGGTGGCCAGTATGGGGACCTTACAAAAGAACATTTTCTTTTAATGTGTTCCTTATTACTATATTAAGAGATATATTTGCAGATTAAGAGAAAATACGATTGGTGGTTTATGAATCATGGCAAACGCTCAGTCTGAAGAGGAACTTTTGTGTGATGTAAATGAAACTGTAAATGATGGACATGTAACTCATATTTCCACTCCATCTTCTGTTGGTGGTGATGGGGGAGAACTTAATAGGGGGGACTCTTGGGTCACAAGAAGGAATCCTGTGGGAGAAATAACCTCACTCATTAGCTCACTGTACCTGGATGAGGATGAAGATCCTCTAGGGGGTGCTGAACAGACAAATTATCTGAACCTACCTGATATGAGTTCTTTTTGCAATGACCTAGGGGCGCTGAGTGAAAAACTAACCAACCTAGAGGTTGATTTCCGGGACTCTGTTAGCAGTGCTTTAAACAGAGAGGAGAACCTCCGGGCCTATATAGACAAATCTGTTGAAAAATTAGAAGATCGCACTGTGACTATGATGAAACAATTTGAGGAACAGTTAGTGGGATGTTTACGGCGGAGAGAGGAAAGATGGAAGTTGGAGCTAGAGAAACTAAAGCGTACCAGCTTTAACCCCTTTAGTAAAACATCATCGATGGGGGAGCCTTCAACTCGTCAGACAACTACCTCTGCAGCTCATGGTTCACTTCCCAAAGTGAAAGCTTTTTCTGTTCTAGACTCCCGAATACATTCTCCTCCCATTGCAGCTAAAGATCAGACTCTCGGCCAATCACTCCATGTTCTAAGTTCAGAAATGCAACCTGGGCCAGAGAATTTCTCAACGCTGGAAATGTCAGGTGCCCGTTTCGGAGGACAAGCCTTGGTTTCAGAAGAACATACCCCGGGCTATATTTTCAATCAAAATGCTCCAATGCCCATGCATTATGCAAAACCAGCAATCCATATGGATTTTCCTTCTTTTAGTGGAACAAGAGAAGTGGCAGAAGTGTTAAATTTCATCGACCAGTGTGAATCCTTCTTGGCTGTCAGACCTCTGACTCATGCAGAACTCATAGGGATTCTATCAGGTGCTCTCAAAGGGCCTGCACATAGTTGGTGGAGCGTTGAGAAATTCTCTGGCCCAGGTTGCATTTCTGAACTTAGAACATGGAGTGATTGGCCGAGAGTCTGATCTTTAGCTGCAATGGGAGGAGAATGTATTCGGGAGTCTAGAACAGAAAAAGCTTTCACTTTGGGAAGTGAACCATGAGCTGCAGAGGTAGTTGTCTGACGAGTTGAAGGCTCCCCCATCGATGATGTTTTACTAAAGGGGTTAAAGCTGGTACGCTTTAGTTTCTCTAGCTCCAACTTCCATCTTTCCTCTCTCCGCCGTAAACATCCCACTAACTGTTCCTCAAATTGTTTCATCATAGTCACAGTGCGATCTTCTAATTTTTCAACAGATTTGTCTATATAGGCCCGGAGGTTCTCCTCTCTGTTTAAAGCACTGCTAACAGAGTCCCGGAAATCAACCTCTAGGTTGGTTAGCATTATGCAAAACCAGCAATCCATATGGATTTTCCTTCTTTTAGTGGAACAAGAGAAGTGGCAGAAGTGTTAAATTTCATCGACCAGTGTGAATCCTTCTTGGCTGTCAGACCTCTGACTCATGCAGAACTCATAGGGATTCTATCAGGTGCTCTCAAAGGGCCTGCACATAGTTGGTGGAGTGTAACCAAATCTCAGATACGTGGATGGACCGAGTTCAAAGAAGCATTTCAATCTGCTTTTCTTCCACCTGATTATATATCAGAAGTAGAAGAAGAATTACGGGACATGGTGCAGGTTCCCGGCCAGTGTTTGAGGGATTTTGCTTTTGATTACCATGCTCTGTGTTTGAAATGGAGGCCCGACATCAGCGAGGCTGAATTGGTACGGAAAATACTAAACAATTGTAATCCTCGTATCGCCGGGTGTTTACGAGGTACTGTTAACACGGTCGACCAGCTTGTGAAAATAGGAACCCTAGTAGAAAGAGATTGTACATCCTCAAAAGACTATTGGGGGAAAGTAGACTTAAAGAAATCAAAAGAAAGGAACACCAAAAAATCCCAAGACAAAAGTTTTTTAAAAAAGAATACTGAATTCATAAATGTGGTTAATCCGAGAAGCCCTCAGAACCTACTATATGTTCCTGTAGAGATAAGAGGAAAACAATGTTGTGGTGTTTTTGATACAGGAAGCACTTTCACTTTAATGAGACACAGTCAGTGGTTGAAATTAACCCAAAGAGGCGAGACCCTTTGCCCCAGCAACAACCAAAGCTTTGCTATGGCAGATGGAAAAACCCATGGGGCTATAGGGAAAGTTCAGCTTCTGTATCGCTGGCATGGTGTAACTTACCCCATAGAAACATATATCATGGCTGACCAAGATCTCATGTTTCCGGTGATTTTGGGACTGGATTTTTTGAAAATAACATCAACGGTTATTGATCTAGGTTCCAACAAATATGGGGTAAAGGGAACAAGAGGCTACATCTACCATACGTTTCTTGAGAATCCTGAAATGAAACGTTTCTGTTTGGGTAATGACCTTTCTATGGCAAACTTGTATTTTGCTGTTCTTGCCCCAAGCACACCTGATCTCTCCGTTACATTAGGAGATGAGGATGCCTTCAAGGAACATCCATCACAGGTCATAGATTTACTCAGGACCTGGCCCTATTTATGCTCAGGGCGTACAAGGATAACCACTGTAGAAAAACATTGCATTCATACTACAGATGAAGTTCCAATCCGTTGCAAAGCCTACAGGGTGTCACCGCAAAAACAGCAAATCATTGCTGAACATATAGATCAGATGCTTAAGACTGGAATAATCGAGCCATCTCAATCTTCATGGGGAGCTCCTGTGGTGTTGGTTCCCAAACCGGATGGATCATTCAGATTTTGTGTGGATTACCGGAGACTTAACGAGAAAACTCATCCTGATGCTTATCCAATGCCCATTATTCATGAGTTACTTGAATCCATGCATGGTGCATCTGTTTTCAGTACTCTAGATATGAAATCTGGGTATTGGCAAGTTGCAATGAGTGAAGAACACAAAGCCAAAACTGCTGTCATTACACCTATGGGACTTTATCAATTTCGGGTCATGCCATTTGGATTAAAAAATGCTGGCGCAACCTTTCAGCGCTTGATGGAAAAAGTTCTCGGAGAACTGAAAGGCAAGACTTGTTGTGTTTACATAGATGACGTTATTGTTTTTTCTCCCAATCCTCAGCAACATCTAAAAGATCTCAATGATGTGTTTGAGAGACTTGATCATGCTCAATTAACCCTCAATCTGAAGAAATGTCTTTTCTTCCAGACACAAACAAAGTTTCTTGGACATGTGGTGTCAGGACAAGGGGTTCATGTGGATCCTGAAAAAACAGAGGCAATAACAGCCTATCCTGTACCCACAAATCTTAAAGCTCTTCAGCGTTTTCTTGGAGTGGTGGGATGGTACCACAAATTCATTCCACACTTTGCCGACATAGCAGCTCCCTTACATCGTCTAAAAAGACAAAACGTGAAATGGGAGTGGTCTGAAGAATGTCAATCAGCTTTTACCCGCCTCAAAGAAGCATTAATAAAAGCTCCTGTCCTAATACATCCAGATCATTCACTGCCTTTTGAAGTTCACACTGATGCCAGTGAGGTGGGGCTTGGAGCAGTGTTGGTCCAAAGGACAGAGGAGGGGGAAAAGGTGGTTGCTTATGCATCCCGATGTCTGAAGGGAGCAGAATGTAACTACTCCACTTCAGAGAAAGAATGTCTTGCAGTGGTTTGGGCAGTGGAAAAGTGGAGACATTACTTGGAGGGAGTGGAGTTTGTCATCTTTACTGACCATTCTGCGTTAACCTGGGCATTCAATTGCCCTAAGACATCTTCAAGACTGACCCGATGGACTTTGAGATTGCAACAGTTCCAATTCAAAGTCAAATACAGGAAAGGACTACATAATATTGTGCCGGATGCTTTATCCAGGGCTGTTACTGCACTTGCCCCAAATGAGTCCTTTGTGGCTCTACAGGTTTCTGCTTGTTCAGCTGATTTGCCAACTACTTTGATGGACATCAAAGAAGAACAAGGAAAAGATCCAGAAGTTCTGTCTTTGGGGGCGCAAGCCGGACAAAAACGCACCTTAGATGGAATCCAATTCCTGTTTATCCAAGGGCTGTTGTATCGGCATACTCCTGTTAAAGAAGGAGGTGATAAATACCAGCTTGTAATACCAAGGTCTCGTACAGACACATTCCTTGACTATTTTCACAACAACCCACTGAGTGGACATTTGGGACGCCTGAAGACCCTTCTGAAGTTGTTAGAGGTGGCATGGTGGCCTACAGTCAGGAAGGATGTCTGGACTTATGTCAAATGTTGTTCTGTCTGTCAAGCATACAAGCCAGACAACAAGAAGATGGCCGGTTTGTTGCAATCAACAACAAGCGAGGAACCATGGGAAAAAGTGGGCATAGATTTTATGGGCCCATTCCCTCGAAGCAAGAAAGGCAACATATTTTTGCTGGTAGTCATAGACTATTTCTCAAAATGGGTTGAGCTTTTTCCTTTAAAAGATAGTAAAACCCATCGAGTTATTGCCATTCTCAAGGATGAAATCTTCACACGTTATGGGGTTCCAAAGGAGCTTGTTTCTGATAGAGGCCCTCAGTTTACAGGCCGAGAGATGAAGAACTTTTGTGGGTGCTGGGGGGTAAATCACAAGTTTACCACTAGTTATCACCCCCAAGCAAACCTAACAGAACGATCAAACAGAACAATAAAAACTATGATTGCCTCATATGTAGGGAATCAACACAACACATGGGACCAATGGGTCAAAGAATTCAGATACGCCATAAACTCTGCATATCAAGAAACAACTGGAAAATCTCCTGCTGAGCTAACCTTAGGGAGAGTGCTTAAAGGTCCTTTGGAGCGAATGATATCATCGCCGCCTTTGCCAAATAGCCCAGCCTACACTCTTGTGGAAAGACAACAGACCCTCATAAATCAAGTCAAACAGAGAGTGAATAAGTGTCAGTCTAGACAAGCCCGTTACTACAATACCCGGCGGAGAGATGCGCAGTTCCAGCCGGGCGACGAGGTCTGGATTCGCGCTCATCCTCTTTCTGATGCAGCTACTAGCTTCTCAGCCAAGCTTGCGCCCAAGTGGACGGGACCAGCACAAGTGGTGAGAAGATTAGGGCCCCTTAATTATCAAATACAGTGGGAAGAAACTAAGAAAAGTGACAGTGTTAATGTGGTCAACATGAAACCCTATTTCAAAGGTAAACCTTCCATGCCGCTGGCTGGGGGGGGGGGGGGGGGGGGGGGGGGGGACTGTGACAATGTCACATTATGCTGATGTGTGCAAAGCATAGTAAAGAAAATTCTTTTGACATGGTACCGTCAGGAATTTATGTTTTGTATAAAAAAATGTATATATGTATTCCTGCTGTGGGGAAAAAGGGATGCCTGTTTTTTTTTCATGTAAATTACTCTGTAAACAGAAAAGAATCAAAACTAAATAATTGGTGAACTTCGTGGAAAAACTATATAAGGGGGTGATGACGAGACAGCGGGGCCAGCTGACTTCCTCGTAAACGCCGGTGAGGGGTGTGGCGCGAGGATTCCCCCTGTCACCTGCAGGCCGCGAATGACAGCTCCACAGGTGGATGTTGGGAGTCAATTCTCTGACTTTTTCGGATGCTGGAAGCTTTAACGGAAAAAGAACGAAACCCACCGGAGCCGGATCGTTGGATTAACGGAGGAAGCTTTACCGGGAGGCGCGATTCCCACAGCAGATGTGCTTCGTGATCGGGAGCAGGAGAGTTTGCTGCGAGAGGCCACGTCAGTGATCCCGGAGTAACGCTGGTGAGATCGAACCGCATTTTTTTTTTAGTTACTGGTATACCAGAAAATAGCGATCGCTTTAGGCTATTTTTTCTTTTCTTTTTTGACTCTCCTCCTTTTTTTTGAATTACTGACTTTCCGGAGGAATTGAACTATAACTGACTTAAGGCTGAGCTCATCATTTGAATGTTTGTTTTCCGAACTGAACTATGAATGATCATTTTGTTTGAACTCTGCTTTAATTTAGGGGGTGGATTTATGCACGGGTTGTGTTTGAAATTCTCTGTTGTTATCTGCAAATTATTTCTACGCATTAAGACGCTCTTTTGTGTTTGACCCCTTTTCGTGTGTTTATTTTTTAGTAACAGGACTAGCTATCCTAGTGAATTGTTACAGTACATTTCCTGTACGGTTTTCCTTAATTATTGCGCTGTCCACAGAGCGGACCTGGGTTACATTTCACTACTGGTTGTATTTGCTAAATATAACTTCGTATGCAACAAAAATAAAAAATCCTGAAATCTTAAATAACATACAGCAGTGTTTTTCAACCAGTGTGCCGCGGCACACTAGTGTGCCGTGGGAGATGGTCAAGTGTGCCGTGGGGAATTGCCCTCATTAACTGATCTAAAAACATTTTCCATCTCCAGGATTTCAGCTCTCTGTTCATCCAAACAGGACTTGATAAAACACTGAGGAGTTAGGAATATAAAAGATCGTAAAATACTTTTTCTTTGCGTTTATTTTATTTTATTAAAGACATTTTGATAAGAATGACGTACCGCGATTCAGCTGCAGCTCCGGCTGTATTTTGTAAAAGTCCCGCCCCTTTAATTGTCTCCACCAATCATTCTTGAAGGCTTAATCACATGTCATCAGTCTGACCAATCAGAAGTGGTTAAAGTCTTCACTTCCTTGTCCCGATTTAGCTCGTAAAATCGCTCAGTTCTAACAAAAATACCAGCTAAAGCTCGTCTTTAGCGGTGTAGCTTTCCACAGAATCCAGTATCAGACCGTGGAACAAGAGAACAAAACAATGAAGCTCAGAGACGCGATCTCCACCGGCCGTTTAATGCACTACATCTCCCATGATGCATTGGGTTGTGAGACTGACCGCGCACAAGATCTGTTGTTAAACGTCTTGAAACCAACGAACACACATCGAACTGTTTTCAAATCTTCTAACTTAACTTTTATTGCATCTTTTAGAAAAAAAAACAGCTGCAGTTTCCAGCTTTTTCTGCAACAATTATCTCAAAAATGCATGTGAGATTGTGGAGGGGCTGTAGATCAATACAGACTATGAGTTTCTCCGTTTTTTTTTGTGTGTATTTTTTTTTAATTTTTGGATCCTGGTGTGCCGCGGGATTTTTTTTAAGGTTAAAGTGTGCCGTGGCTCAGAAAAGGTTGAAAAACACTGACATACAGCAACAGATAAAACGCCGAAAGCCACAACTAATTCAGCCAGCATGAGAAACCTGTCCAGACGAGGACCACCAGCCCTGAACCACAGGAAAGACCCCACAACCCCTGAAACAATAACTGGATGCAGAGCCACAAAACATGAAAACGAGGCAGGTAGACCACAATGACAAAGAACATAAAACTACAATACCCAGAGTCCTTAGGGGCGTGACGTCACATACAACCGGAACAATAATAAGGAAACAGAAACGCAGTAGAAAACACAACAGAAAAACACGGGAAAAGACCGCCTGGCCGCACACCGCAATGATACAAACGGCCACAGCAGAGGAGAAAGCCTGGACAGCCCCCGATCTAACGCTGCTGCCGACCGAAACACCGCGAAACGCTCACCCGCCGCAGTGACGCGAACACGCCGGCGCCGCCACCCGGCCGCTGAAACGCCGCGGAAGGAGAAACAAACGCGGCGAAATGAAAACCCCCCACATCAGAAAAAGTGGGAGCACCATCCAAAAGAAGGGGGGAACACACCAAGATGCCAAAAAGAAGGAGAGCAGCGGGCATGGAACAGCGGCGACGAAAGCGGCGCTGCGGTAAGAAAGAGAATGAACGGTGCACACCTGGACTTAAATAGGAAGCTGAACAGGTGAGTTAATTAACTACCACCCTAGGGGGGAAAGAGACTGCCCGAGTTTCCGGTGCCTGAAATGCGAATATATTCGCTATTTTGTAATCTGGGCCAAACTTTATTCATTTTAATCATATTTGAAAATCTTTTGTGTTAGACCGGACAGAAAAGGAAAGGAGGGAAGAAGGGAGAGGGATGTTAGAGAGGGGGGGGTAAGAGGGTGATTATAGAAGGGGGGGGGGGGTAAAACCATGAAGCAGCATGAAGCAACAAGTTTCTGGATGGTTATACTCAGTACAGTGAGGTTCAGATGTAATACAAGTCTATAAGGGCAGGGCCTGTCCACACACACACTCAAATGGTTGAAACATACCTGTTGGCTCCAAAAAATGTTCACATGTCAACATGTACACAATTCAAATATCGTTCACACACACATATTTATGCCTACAAACCAACTAGTGTGAAATATTTCATTCAATCATGCAAAATATTTGTGCAAAGGTGAGCTAACACTTGTGCTCAAGTGAGTGTTCCTCTAAAATGGATGATGGAATGTAAAAAGGAGGAGGGTGAGTGCCCAGTCATTCCCACACCAAGACCCCCACCACAGCAGCAGCGGCAGCCAGAGCCCCCCAACACCTGCACGGCAGCAGATAGAGAACAGCTGTTCCCCAGGCGATCACGTCCAGCACCCAGGCCAGCCCCGGTGACTAGTATTTTCATAAATTCTTTCAAGTTCCACCCCATTTTTTGCATGTCTATGTTTATATTTTTACCATCATAGTTACCAAATAACCTCATCTTTGTTTTATTTAAATTTAGTGAATGTTTATTTACATCAAACCAAATCTTCAGTTTTTCCATCTTCCCCACCACAAAAAACATTTGTGTCATCAGCAAATCAAACTAACTGTAATGTATTGGAAATGTTTAATAAATCATTTATATACGAGATACATTATATTGGTCCCAGAACCGACCCCTGAGGAACACCACAAAGAATGTCCAAACATTGGGAACAAGCACTTCCAACCTTTACAAACTCCTTTCTGTTGCTTAAATAGCGTGTGATCCAGTCCAACACCTAATCCCATAGTATTCCAATTTTATTATTAATATGCAGTGGTTGATTGTATCAGAAGTTTTTTTTTTAATTAATGAATACCCCAAAATGTTTTTTTTTATTATCAATTTCATTTTTTATATTTTCTATTACATTCATAAGGACCAGTGACATTGATCGATATACCTGAAATCATATTGTCCTTAGTCCAGTATCTTTAGTTTTTTGATAAAAGAGTTGGTTATCAAAAGAAAATTTTTTCCCAGAAGTCTCTGCAAAAAACCAGTGTGCATCGATGCGCACTAGATCGGCAAACACAGACCACAATGCTATTGCGTCGGATCAATTTTTGCCAAAAAAATTTATTTAAATGTATTTTTTAATGAATCAACATTTTTATCTTCAAAAGACAGTGGACTTATACATAATTGCTGCAAAACGCTCATACTAATTAGATTTTAACTTTGTGAAATCGACTGACGTCATATCCGCCGTTTAAAAAAAAAGTACTGGGCACAGTTTCTGAATTGCTTTTAAAATTCAGGGCACAATATAGTGCAGCATTATATAGTTTTTTAGTAGTTAGGGGTTGTGGTGGGAATTCGGACACAACTACGGACTTTAGACTGTGTATATGTTCTGTTCGGCTTGATCCCGTTCAGTTTGATAAATGCTTTACAGTTAGTGGTGCAGGTGCTTTACAGTTTTACATTTTCTTCAGGTAAATGCTTGTTTAGCAATGTCAGTGTTGTGTTTTGTAAGGTGCTTGTTTATTTAAACGTATGTTCCTCTCTGCTTTCTGCCTTGTTTAAGCAGAGCAGTCTTGAGCTTTCTGTTCATAAACCTCATGACAATGGCTGGTTTATCCTCTGCACTTTTTCTAGGCAAAGTGTGGCAAGCCTTGACACTGTCACAGTCCAGTTGGATTTTTTTCTCCTGTAGAAAACCCCCAACTTGTTGCTCCACAGAG
Source organism: Oryzias curvinotus (assembly GCA_023969325.1). Taxonomy (NCBI): domain Eukaryota; kingdom Metazoa; phylum Chordata; class Actinopteri; order Beloniformes; family Adrianichthyidae; genus Oryzias; species Oryzias curvinotus. The sequence continues at coordinate 1,204,536 of CM043728.1, read as the reverse complement.
CTGTTGTCTTGGTCATCAGGCTTCCCATCTCTGTCAACGGTCACAGCTCGTGCCCATGATCGTGGTTTGACGCTTAGGCTGGTGATTATTCTTATGCATGTACTGTTCCAGCTCCAACACCCTACTTTTAATAAAGGCAATCCTCCGGTCCTGTTCTTGCTTCTGGACCCGCCAAACTTTCAAATCCTTTTCAGTGGGTCTTTCCTGCAAAAGCCTGTTATCCAGAAGAGCTTCATTTAAAAGCTTGTTTTAATAACTGCCTTTAAAATAAGGGTTGATGAACAGTAAAAATGTAGAAAAAAGAAGTAATGTCACAAGAACAGGCAGACGGCTGGATCCAAATACAGCATGTTCATTAGCTTAGCTAAAAGCCCACATTATTGTCTTTTTACATTTCGTCAGTAAGAATTTATGCAAGTTTTGTAAATACTAAGAGCGAACGTGACATTGATTCCCTATTCCACACCACCAGGATCTACAGCACTGACATTGGGATGTCATTCGGGCTCGAGAAATGCAATCGGATGGTGAAAAAGAGAGGCAAGCCAGTCTGCACAGGAGGGGGCTCACTCCCAGAAGGAACAATAGCAGACACAGTGATGTGCAGTCAGGTGAGGTCTAGCCTCACCGGTCATCATGATAAAATAGAAAAAAGTACATTAAGTAAATATTATTTTCCACTGAGCAGCGACTCACCAAACTCTTCCCAGGACCAGGTTTTTGCATCCACAACAGCCTGGGCCTTGGCTTTCTTAGACTGCCAGTACCTGTCAGCTGGCACTGATTGGGCCAGAAACCAGCCAGGCTTGGTAAATGGTAAATACTTATATAGCGCTTTCTACCTTCTTTCGAAGGCCCAAAGCGCCTTACAGTCACAGACCCATTCACCCAGTCACACACACATTCACACACTGATGGTGGCTCCGCTGCCGAGCACTGGCGCCAACCTCCCACCAGAGGCAAGGTGGGATTCAGTGTCTTGCCCAAGGACACTTCGACACATGGGCGTGCAATTCCCGCCTTTAATTTTTAAATACAAATAAAACAGGTCTGGACTCAGGGGACATTGTGTACACAACCCTTCACTGCCTGAATGCAGTTACTCACAGACCCCTCTGCTTTATCACCAATTTTGCCTACAGGACCCATCACTGTGAGCTGAACTGCTGGCCTCATACCATTTCCTGTCACCTGCTAATAGTAAAACATCTCCTGCTCCTCACACCGGCTCCTTCTCTCCATTCCCAGGATCCATATAGAGCTTGGGAAATCTGCTTTTTCTGTTATGGGAGAGCGCTCAGAACTCTCTGTGACTGCAGCAACACTTCTCCATAAGTTGCTTTAAAATAATGGGTTCTGAGCGTACTTGGTATTCCTGAGCTGGTTGTAAATATGACTTTTAGGATTTTGTTTCTCTGTGTGCAGATGTCTCTTGGCCAGTGACATTTTATCACAAGAGACTTCCTGATCAAAAATAAAGGTTAAATAAATTAAATAAACAAAAGTCATTTTAAGATATAACACACGAAGAAACCCAAATCTCTGTTTCATTAAATGGAGCAGAAACTCTTGATCTAGAACATAGCTAACTCTGACTCTGCACACTTGCTTGTAATACAAGAGCGAACACTCCAAGTGCCCTGCTGTAAACACAGTGACCTGAAATAACATGGAGGTAAGTTCTGATGGGTGACTGAGGGCAGCCATTCATCTGTCTTGAAGGATATACACACACACAGATACATACACACAGCTACACACGTATAGTGTTTTTCTCCCCTCTCTGACCTTGTGGTCCTGACTTTGGAATAAACACTGGCCTTCCTTGCCCTATTCAAGGATAAACCCTGTCATTAGCAGGCCGGCAATGCTGTGTGCATGATACACATTTGGCTGAAAGCTAAGAAGACAGAAAAAGAACTTCTACATGCCCTTCATCAGGCTGTGGTGGAGTGGGCAGTCATGTTGCAGCATCAGAACCAGAAATTCAAGTCAGCCAAAGCAGCATATGAAAAGCAGCTTTGTGTTGTCTGGAAGCTCTGAAACCTTGTGGACAATGCAGCATTTGTTTAGCACCATGCTCAGAGGAAACTACAGGATCTTCAGCCTGAAATTCTCCTGTGACTCCATGTCCTTCAAGAAAAGGAACAAATACCTGATATTTTCAAAATAGAGCTGAAAAAAACAATTGAAAAATCTTTGTGTCAGATGCTGTTGTTGGAGAGTATGCAGGTGCTCTGAAGGAAGTAGAAATTGATGTAGGAATAGGAACAGTGGTAAAAATTGGACATACTATTTTAACGTACACCAGGCACAGATGCAGTTCAATGGTTTCTTAAAACACATCAATTAAAATAAAAACAGTCATAAAACAATATTTCACTCAGCTCACCTCCAGCAACCTAAAACAAATAAAAACCGAATCTCTTTTATAATAGAGATGTCAAAATAGGCGGGAACTGATGCCAAGTAGTCCAAACGATCTCATCGTTGGCACTTTCTGTTGCGTTTACAATTATGGATCATACCATTGTTTTTAGTAGGGGGGAAGCATTTGTGTTACAATCTTGAAGCATTACTCAGGACAACACTAAAATGAATGAATTGTTTTTTCTAAAGTAAGTTTTCTTTGGGGTCAACAGGGACATGACTAAACAGGTGAGAATACATTTGAAATATTTCTCATAAAAACATTAAAACATTTAATTTCATACTTTTTAAAAAAATATATTAAAAGGTGCATTTTATTGTATTTATTAAGCTGTTTACAAATAACATTTGATAACCAGTGAAATAAATTTAAATCAGAAAAGAAGAGGGACTCAAACAGTGTCATTTCCATAGAATGGAGCTCAGCTCTGCGATCGATAGAAAATCAGACTTGTGATCCAAAGAACCACACGCCCACATCCTGTAAGCCAGGGGTTCTCAAAGTGCAGCCCGGGGGCCAATGGCAGCCCGCGGGAAGATTTTTTGTGGCCCTCAATAAAAGAGAGCCAGAGCAGGTTCCTTTGGTTCCTTTGAGGAAAAACGTTATGTTGGCGAGAAGAAAAGGCGCTTTCAAGCTAAGTGGACAAATGCTTCCTGTGTCGTACCTCATGGGCTGGATAAAGTCATGCACCTGATTTGCAAGCAGGTCAATGCAATGCTCAAAGAATTCAATATAAATCGTCACTATGTCACAAATCATAAAAACTATGACAAATTAATCAGCAAGGAGCGCAAAAATAAACTACAACCAGGCTATGCTGCACACCAGATGTTTACAAAAATGGCTACATCCAGTGAAGCTGTGACAGAAGCTAGCTATGTTGTGGCTTCGGAAATGACCCAGCAAAGTAAGCCCTTCAGTGATGGGGAGTTTGTAAAAAGAATGTATGCTGAAAATAGCTGACATTGTTTGTGCAGAGCAAAAGAAAAAGTTTGAAGAAATAAGTCTGTCAAATGATACAAGACAAGGAGAAGACCTGGACAGCAACCTACGGGAAAACATCAGGAGAGCCTGGTTTATTGTACAAATGACACTTGGTCGTTAAAGTTATTAAAAACAACTTTTTCTGCTTATCAATTTTTTTCACCAAGTTGCCCCCCAGTCTAATGTCGAGTTCTTAATCTGGCCCTCCTCTACAAAAACTTTGAGAACCCCTGCTGTAAGCCAATACGCAGGCGCACCTTATGCTGCAGATCGGCAGGTCGTTGAGCAACCAACTGAATAGAACTGAAAACCTGAGGCTCAGTGAGCAGTCCCACTTCAGAGGGCAGAGTCTCGGGTAGGTTCAGATCAGAAAAGTCTGTTGGTCTGGATCAAGTCCTGAACTTTTTTTCTGTATTCAGACTGCCATTCAACTGTACATTTCTGTGTTGAACCGAAGCTTGTGCACAAAACCATGTGACTAAAGATCTCTTCAGTCATTGGCCAGGAATTATGAGGGCGAGGCAAAACAACAAGAGAAAGAACAATGGAAGTCCTTTGCTTAGGAATCCTTGTCAGGATAGTTCACAAATTCAAACTTTCAGTCAGACAAATTCTTGCAGTAAAGTACATTTATTTTCACATACTTAATTTACATCTTAGTTGGCATTCACAAACTTTGATTGGCATAAGGCTCCGTACAATTTCATGAGATAACTTCCATAAACTTTAGGGTAAAAAAACCCTGAACGGAACCACAGGTGGAAGCCGGGGAGGACGTTGGGGCGACGAATGCAGCGCTGCTGTAAGAAAGAGAATAAACGGCTGCACACCTGGACTTAAATAGGAAGCTGAACAGGTGAGTTAATTAACTACCGCCCTAGGGGGGGGAAGAGACTGCCGAATTTGGCTGCCTGAAAGGCGAACTCATTCGCTATTTTCAGTCAGACAAATTCTTGCAGTAGAATACATTTATTTTCACATACTTAATTTACATCTTAGTTGGCATTCACAAACTTTGATTGGCATAAGGCTCCGTACATTTCCATGAGATAACTTCCATAAACTTTAGGGTAAAAAAAACCCCAAAACCAAAGATCATTAAGAAGAAAGAATGTAAATGTATAATCAGTGTGTCATAAGATGAGGTGTGTTTCGGCGGCATTCCATTTTCATTTCATTTCATTTCCAAGTAAGACTGCTATGTGTGACCCGGCACCTTTGACCATTGGGCCGCCCCCTTCTTTTCATTTCTTTTATCCGAGTTCAGTGCCACGAAGGGGACATACTATCTAATGGATCTGCTATGTGTGACCCGGCACCTTTGACCGTAGGGCCGCTCCCGTTCGAGTACAGCGCCACGAAGGGGACATACTATCTGATGGAACTGCTATGTGTGACCCGGCACCTTTGACCGTAGGGCCGCTCCCGTTCGTGAAACCACTAGGGGAACATACTATCTGCAAAGAGAGAGAGAGCCAAACAAAACAAAACAAAACAAAACAAAGCAGGGAGCCAACATAAGCATCACTCATACGTGATTTTTTAGAACATAACCCACATCTGCAAACGTTGTAAGGAACTATAATTTGAACCGCCAAGAACAACCCGTATGAAGACACTACCTAACATCCAAGCTTCCAAAGGTATGCTATGACATGCTTAAGTGCCATCCATTATTCGTAGCTTCCATCAAATACTAAGAACGAGCTTAACGGCTATAAACGTCATTTCATTTGGTATACTATTTAAACGAGATTAAGTAACATCCATTAATTCAAAGCTTCCAACGACAGGACTAAGAACGATCTTAACTGCCATAATGTTTCCCCATTTGGCATACCATAATACAAGCTCAGAACATCCATTTATTCGAAGTTTTCCATCTAAGTATCAAGAACAACCTCAACAGCCATATGTCCGATGCTTCATTGGCGTAATTGAGCTTAAGAAACCAAATTTGAGCTCCATCGCATACTAAATACACTTTAGAACATCCTAAATTTTGAGGCTTCCATCTGGCAATAATTTTCTTTAAACATCTATAATCCAAAAATTTACATTAATTCTGCTGCTGACATATTGATTGATTTAAGTCAGAAGTTAGTTTTCCGGTTCCGGGTTACGGGCAGGGTGCGTGGCGTGCTTCTCTGCGGATACAACTATCTTTAAATTACTTAAAAAGTTGATTTTCTCCAAAAAGAGAGCTGACCATGCCCCCTAAGAAAACCCAGGAATATGAAGACCTCAAAAAAGCTCTTGATAGTATTCAAGAAACGCTTAAATCTTTTATGGATCAGGTGTCGGCTAAGCTAATGCCACTCATGGAGATGATGGAAGAGTTCAGAAGATTTCGGGCTCAAAACGAGCAATGAGAAAACCGGGTCGACATTCTGGAGAAAAGACTGGATGATGTGGAACAGCAAGTAATGATGAATAATGTCATTCTCACTGGATTACCAATCAAACCTGGAGCGAAGCTAACTCCAGGAGCAAGCACTGCTAATGCTAATGCTAGCGCTAGCGTAGCTAGCAGTGCTAATACGGAGCGCGGTGTAGAGTCTCTGGATTTGCAAATACATTCATTTCTCACTTCTAAAGGGATTTCCCTGGATCTCAATACCATCGAGACCTGCCACCTGCTCCCCAGGAGAAAGGAGACGGATAAACCAGCGATCCTCATCAGGTTTGTGAATCACAAACACAAGCTAGCTCTGATGAATCAACGGAAGAACCTGAAGGGATCTAATGTTTATCTGAACGACCATCTGACCAGAAGGAATGCTGATATCGCCAAACATGCCAGGCTTCTCAGGAAGCAGAAGCAGATTGAGAACACTTGGGTTAAAGGCTGCAGGATTTACGTCAAACCACTCGGTCCACCGGACCGGTCCAAGGTTCTGGTTGTGAACACCATGAAAGACTTTGAGAAGTGCTTGTTTACGGTTGTCTAAGAACAACATGGAGTAATAAACCAAAGAACCAAATAATTTCAAGAAATATGACACCTGTATTCATCACTTTCTCCATACGTCTGACGTCACCTGAATTAACAGCAGAGATTTCTGACCTGCAGACAACTTGACCTCCACTTTCACCGAGCTGATATCAGCTGAAGAAGGAAATGGACCTGAATCTAATGTCTGCAGATGTAGCAGGATGAGTTAATTGGGCTCCCAGGTGTAGGCACTCCAGTCCTGGTGCTGCTAATTAGCACCAGGCCACCTATATAGCGGGACTGAGCTGGCTGCTGCTCATTCCTGCCTGAGACTCCCTGGGTTCCTGCCCCTGGAAGTGCAGGTATGGTAGCCGGTCTTGCTGCCTGTGCAATCTCTCCCCATCAGTTTTGCTGCATTTGTGAGGTCTTTTGTTTATTTTCAGTGCTGTGGATGTCACCACTCCAGGGGGGTATTCCAGGAAGCATGTTTAAACTAGCCTGACTTTAAGCCTGAACTCTGGTTGAAATCCGCCTGAACTTGCTTACTCTTGGTATGTCGGTTCCAGAAGACCGGATATGAGTTGGCGTAATTACGCTCGACTTGGTAACCCTGGGTTAACCCACGTATACAGCAGGTACATAAAGACATTCTCAATAGATCGCCGATTTCTGGAGTCACCATGGAACGCGTGGGGAAAAAAAAGAAAGCGCGACACTTGAGACGGAAGTGAGACGGAGTCTGAGATTTTAATGACGGTTTATGAAGATTATACGTCCAACAAAAAAGTAACACGGCTGCATCATCAAAAAGAAAAAGAATTTCTGCTTGGAGAAAATCAACAGACAAAGTAAACCCACGAGTTTCTGATCTTGTTTCCATTTTCCTTGTGACGCATTTTTATATATATATATATATATATATTTCTGCTTGGAGAAAATCAACAGACAAAGTAAGCGCACGAGTTTCTAATCTTGTTTCAATTTTCCTTGTGACGCATTTATATATATATATATATATATATATATATATATATATATATATATTGAACTCTCATATGTCTAAGTTTGAGCCGGTGAATATGCTAATTTTTATAACAATAAAAAAGACGGTAAAAAATGCACGGAGTTCAAAAAGTAATTAAAGAATTTCCCATCATTGTACTTGCAAAGTGGGAGTGTAGGGGTGCTATAAAAACTCGTCATCCTCTCCTTCACTCTCACTCGTGGTGCTGTGACATAAGCACAGTAGGACAAAATAACTCGATAAAACACGGCAAAACACAGTAAAACAGCTAAACAACTAAACATATTTAGTCAAAAAGCCACACTTCAACCCAAATCCGTCCAGACAGGCAAAGGGAATGATATCCCAGAATCCCTTGCGGTGCCGATCTAACAGCAGCACCAAAGTTACGCCTACTTAATTGAATTAATTTGAATGAAAGTAAAATAATTGTCTGAAAACTATGTGTTATTTTTAAGGTGACTTAACAAAAAAATGATTTCTCTTAACTGAAGCAAATAATTAAGTTAGATCAAAGTAAACAAGTTTAATTTTCCAACATCCATATGTGGTCCTATCACCCTCTCACTGTGGAAAAAGTATTATCTGGGCTTCTTCATCCACTAAATCATCTTCAAATGGACACGCCATGCTGCTTCACCTCTCTCAAAACAAACTAAGCTTCAACTAAACCTGCTCCGGACCAGGTTATGTTCAGAGCATGAGTTGCTATGGCAACTTGACCTACCCTGAGACATACCTCCATTTCTGGAACCGAAAGCTGAGGTTATCAACTTCCTTAGCCTCAAACTTATCGTGGGAGCTAGCATAACCTGCTTTCTGGAATACCCCCCCAGGTCATACACCTGGTGGGCGTGTGACTGGAGTGGAGGCGCAATGGGAACGGAGCGCATCGCTCTGGAGATAAAATCAACAGAAAAGGCGCCATCTTGAAAAAAAGTGGGTTTTTTGTCAACTCATGACATGTAGCTTTCACCAATGGAGCAATGTGTTTTTCTGAGTCAGTTGATGATGCTGATCGCTATGCTAGCAATTTTAGCCACATTAGCATAGCTAGCATAGTTAGCATAATTAGCATTTTAGGTAATGTGTTTTTCTGAAACAGTTGATGATCCTGATCGCAATGCTAGCTCTTTTAGCCACATTAGCATAGCTAGCATAGTTAGCATTATTAGCATTTTAGGTAATGTGTTTTTCTGAGCCAGTTGATGATGCTGATCGCTATGCTAGCACTTTTAGCCAAATTAGCATAGCTAGCATGATTAGCATAGTTAGCATTATTAGCTTATGCAGCTTTTTCTATCCCTCATTAAAGGTGGGCGGTGAGGGCGGTGAGGGCGGCGGTGGTGCGTAGAGTTGGGCGTGGAAGGCGGGTTGCGTCTGCGGGCCATACAACGCCGCTTGCGGCTTTAATTTTTGTTTGTGTCCTGAACCGCTCGTGTTGCCACACAGACATAACATGGAAGAGACTAGAAACTGTTTTGAACCCAGAAGGACAGCTGTTTTTTCAGCAGAAGAAGATATGCCAACCTTGGATAATCGACGGGTTATGGACCCTTTTATTTTTTATTTTTTCCCTTACAGCATTACCTTATCAAATATTAAAAAAAAAAAAGAAAAAAAAAAGTAAAACAAATGATTAATCACTTATTGAAAATGGTTAAATTGATCGATGTTTAATGATATTACTTCACTTGCTCCAAAAATTGATAAATTGATTCAAAAATCTTTCCTAATGTAGCGTAATTTTGCACATGTTTTTAACTTTTGATACTTGAAAGTTTACTATGAAAATCTCTGAAACAGTGTTGTGTCTATTTTACTGATATAGTATTATGTTCTAATCATATGAATGACTTTTATGAGTAACATATATTTTAGATAACTGATCTGCATTTGCCATGTTGATTTCTAAAAGTTATTTTTTATTTTTAACATAATAATTAAGTAATTCATCTTTTTCATGTGCCTTATCGATACCTTATGATTTTTAATTCTGTCTGATAAAAAACTGGGAACCGGATATTGATAAATCATGTAATAAAATGGTTATAGTATAACGGGGTGGGATTATATAAGTTCGCTTCCTTCCACTCCCTTTCAAGCAATATTTATTAATATTTCTAATTATCCTAAGTTTGATTAGTTACTGTATGAATGTACAACTGAAGATTATATTGCTTTTGTGTATTGTTTCTACTTGATTGCTTGAAATAAACCATTTCAAATCAAAAAAAAAAAATCAAAAAAAAGAAGTGTCATGGGAACGCAAAGGAGGTCCACCGCTCCATCACTTTCAGTTCAGCAATAGGTACGTCGAGCAGTCATCGTTGCAACACCAGATCAAGGAATGCAGGGGTGTCATCATTCGCCAGAAATGGAGAAGCAGGCCAGGGAGCAGGGACTCGCAGGCTCAGGATGCGATGCACAGGTAAAATACAAAACCAGTACTAGTCTCAGCAAAGAATATATATACAACCCAGAAACTGATTAGTTTTTACATAGATTGAGATAAATGGAATAACAATGCTTTTAGAGAACAATCTAAGAAAGTTAAATTTAGTAGAAAGTTAAGGAAAGTCCCATTGTGAATTCATCGTACCATAGAAACCACCAGTATCACAAATTCCAACAGTGAATTGATAGCGAAATACAGAACCTGCACAATATCTTAACACCAATTTATATACACCAATTGTAAGAGAAGTAACCTTTGACAGTTCCAGAGGGACGCACCTTCAGAAGGTCATCGAGAATCAGGCGATGGGAAGGGTAACCGAAGGCCAAGGAGATTGTAGATGAGGAAGATCAACGTCCCACGTAGCAATGGATTGCAGCTTGGCTGAAATTTGATTCTCGTATTTGATATTAGTGGTTCACAAATAGGTGGACAACAAAACAAAGACTGCTGAAATTTTAGCCAAGGGCGCCTGGAGATCCATATGGGATTGTAGGATTGGATAGTTAGACTGAACCTTAAATTTTAGAGGCGGAGCATAACAAGCTTCTAAATGTAGATGCATTTAGCCGAGTGTCATCTGCTTAAGCAGGGCAGATAGAAGACTGGCTTGTGGACACAAGAACTCTTGAACTTATCTTGAGAGCGTAAATGATGAAGTTTCTACGGTCAGGGTTAATTTGCTCATGGTGTTATTTAAACACCAACCAAGACAACCGATGACACATAAGACTATTATCTCACTCTTTAAAGAGTCTTAATATAATCTCCATGGCTAAATTCTCATAACCATACGATCCTTTAAAAAACCATTAGAGCTGTGTATTCTGGCGGCCGAACGTACACAAACCACTCTTCATAAATCTTTCTCCCCAAAACCAGAGGGCTCAGCCACAGAAGAACAAGCGGAGGGAGACTGAAGACACGACAGGCATCATTATAACAAAACCACTCCAAGCATTGAGAAGGACAGGCCAAAAACGGAAGACATGAATATCCAGAACAGGAACATGGGGGCCAGGATCAAACTACCCGGAACAAGAACACAAGATGAATGGATGACCGTGGGACCAAAGCCACAGGAAAATTCAGGTGGCCCAATCATCGAACAAACAGCCATCAACCAAAGAATGAAATAAAGTACACGCTGCACAAAAGTGAGAGATGATAGAAAGGGAGAGGCATGCACCAATGAACCATCAAGATCCAGAAGAAGAAAATAAATCCGGACGGGTGGAGGACCATACTTCGTAGACAACGCGGTAACCCAGATTCGAAGATGAATTTAAGCCACAGAGATGCACCGATGACCGGGACAATAAGGAAACAGAAAAGCTTTAGAAAACATAACAGAAAAACACGGGAAAAGACCGCCTGGCCGCTCACCGCAATGATACAAACGGCCACAGCAGAGGAGAAGGCCTGGACAGCTCACGATCAAACGCCGCTGCCGACCCGAAACACCGCAAAACACACACAAGAACACGCCGGGCGCCACTACCCGCCCACTGAATTGCCGCGGAAGGAGAGACAGACGCGGCAAAACGAAAGCCCCCCAAATCAGGAACGAAAAGAACGGGGGAATACACCAAGATGCAGAAGAGAAGGAGATCAGCGGGCATGGAGCACCGGCGACGAATGCTGCGCTGCGGTAAGAAAGAGAATGAACGGCTGCACACCTGGACTTATATGGGACGCTGAACAGGTGAGTTAATTAACTACCGCCCTGGGGGGGGGGGGGGGGGGAGAGACTGCCGAATTTGGCTGCCTGAAAGGCGAACTCATTCGCTATTTTATATTTTCCAAGACCAAACTTGCAAATCTGTAACGTCAGGTAAAACACTTTTTACTTGCGTAACACCCCCTTCCTATATTCGCTTTAAAGTGGGGGCATTATCCTCAAGTTCTTGGTTAACAGATAGTAAACACTTGTTTAACATGAAATTAATATTTCTTCTCCATTTGGTTTGGTGGACTGACTACACACTGTAGACATAACCTACTCTAACCAAACTTGTGAAGACTTCTTTTTCCTTCCTCCCAGATGCCCAACAGTTTTGTTTATTCATTTTCATCAGTTATACATAAACATAGTCTCTTTCAGACCAATTTCACAATTTCAGAAACATGTCTATGAAGACTCTCATTCATCAAGGTTGGTTCCATTGTAGTAGGTTTAGGGGATGTCATCTGGACTTGGTTTTAAAGTTAGAAGACGTTTCGCCTCTTATCCAAGAGGCTTGGTCAATTCTGAATTAGCTGGTCTAAGAGCTGGTATATATGTGCTCATGAGGGAGGAGTCAGACCTGAAACTGGAAGGTATTGTCCACTTAGCCTACATAGTTTCGGGTCGTTAAGCTCTGCGATGGCCCTGCGATGTTGGTAAAGCCGCTTGTGTAGAGGTTGTTTGGTTTCTCCTATATACTGTTCATTGCAGTTCTCTTTGCAGTGGATAGAGTACACAACATTACTCTGTTTGTAGCTGGGAATTTTGTCCTTTGGGTAAACCAGTTTTTGTCTGAGGGTATTGACTGGTTTAAGATGAACTGGGATGTTATGTTGTTTGAAAATCCTTTTAAGTTTTTTAGACATGCCTGAGATATACGGAATAGAAATACTGTTCCGTTTCGGCTCTTATTCCTTCTTGTCTTGTTTTCCTGTATATTGGGATCTGGTGAATGCCCACTTGGGATATCCACAGGTTCGGAGGGCTTGGTGGATATGTTGCTCTTCCTTCTTCTTTCCGTCAGAGCTTGTGGGCACCTCCTGGGCTCTGTGTTGTAATGTCCTGATGACGCCTAGTTTGTGCTGTAAAGGGTGGTTTGAGTCAAATAACAGGTACTGATTTGTGCGAGTAGGCTTCCTGTACACTTCGACCTGGAGCTGTCCTCCCCAATGATCACAGCACAGTCTAGAAAGGCGAGGGTGTTGTCCTTTGTGTCTTCCCAGACGTATTTCATCATCAACAACCTGGAAGGTAAAATGAAGAATTTACAGGACAATTTTGCCGCAACGGTTACTGAAGAAGTTTTTGAGAAGATTGTCGGTTTCACCCGGACAGCACAACTGGCACAACACCACAAAAGCAAGCAACGGCAAATCAAGAAATTTCAGATTATCACAAACCAACAACAGTTCCTTAAGGACAGGCTCAACGGGGAGAAGAGAGGAAACCACACCAAAGCACAGATTGATAGAGAGAGGTGGATTAAGAATATTTCCGACCGTGAGCTGACTCAAACGGAGAAAGAGGTATTATCCAAGGGGCTGAATTTCTCGGTTACACCAAATCATATCCCGTGGTAGACCTCATCACAGCTACAGAAACGGCCATAAAGAGGAACAATCTGACTGGATCTCAAGCTGAAGAATTACGACTCAAAATTTTGGCTGCTCTGGCCAGTGCCAAACCACCACCTTCCAATCTTTCCTCAGATGAAATAAAGGCCTTGACAGCCCTGGAGAAGGACCACAGTATCAACATTTTACCAGCGGATAAGGGGAGATGTACTGTGATACTGAATGCGGCGGACTATGAAGCCAAAGTTACCGACCTACTCAGTGACACCACCACATATGAAGCACTGAGAAGAGACCCAACCAGCGGCTACAAGAAAAAGGTTATAGACTGCCTACAAGGACTGGAGAGAGATCAAGTGATAGACAAGCCTCTTTATTACAGACTGTACCCGGGTAATACCACTCCATGCATTTATGGCCTCCCAAAAATCCACAAAGAAGGAATACCACTGAGACCCATTGTCAGCAGCATTGACTCTATAGCTTACAACATGGCTAAACACCTGGCTACTATTTTGGCCCCTTTAGTTGGCAACACAGAGCATCATGTTAGGAATTCACAAGATTTTGCAAACAAAGTCAAACATCTTCAGCTGGATTCTGACAAGACGATGGTGTCTTACGACGTAACTTCCCTCTTCACCTGCATTCCCACCACGGAGGCAGTGATTTCAGTGAGGAAGAGATTACTGCAAGATTCTCAGCTACAAGACAGAACAAATCTGACACCAGACCACATCTGCGAACTGCTGGAAGTGTGCCTCAACTCCACATATTTCCAATTTAGGGGAAACTTCTACAGGCAGAGGCACGGCTGTGCTATGGGCTCTCCAATCTCACCCATTGTGGCCAATCTGTACATGGAAGAAGCCGAGAGAAGAGCCCTGGACTCTTTCCCAGGTACTACTCCAAGCCACTGGTTCAGATATGTGGACGACACTTGGGTCAAGATCAAAAGCCAGGAAGTGGAGACCTTCACAGAACATATCAACGCAGTCGACAAGAACATCAAGTTCACCAGGGAAGACACAAAGGACAACACCCTTGCCTTTCTAGACTGTGCTGTGATCATTGGGGAGGACAGATAGCTCCAGGTCGAAGTGTACAGGAAGCCTACTCACACAGATCAGTACCTGTTATTTGACTCAAACCACCCTTTACAGCACAAACTAGGCGTCATCAGGACACTACAACACAGAGCCCAGGAGGTGCCCACAAGCTCTGACGGAAAGAAAAAGGAAGAGCAACATATCTGTCGGGCCCCACCTTTGCCAAATAGGGGGGTCCGGTTAAATTGCTACACCCAAAAGATTCAGGACCAGGGAAAGGGCGCCACACAGAAAACCCAAGGAACAATTGTTTTTTAAACTGCAATAATTTAATCCAATGAAAACATGCAGCCACAACACGACAAAGCCCGAACAGTTCAAACTTAAATAACTAAGACCAAATGTTTAAAAAGGTAGTAAAAACAGTAAAAAAAAAAAAACTTTGAAGAGGGACCTCATAAAAACGTTGTTAAGATAATTAAAAGAAATAGTCCATGAAACACCAGGGAGACAGGTCCTGCAGTCAGCCACAGTCTTGTCTTTGTCCACCCTTTGCAGGCGCGGTGGGTTGTTCCTCCCAACCACCTGTAAAGTGAAGATAGATCCTGCGAGTATCTCAGTTGTGTGGGGTAAACAGGCCTGGTTACATGCCGAGTGAGAGTGCCACTGGAAGGGTAGAGGATACTCACACACCGGCAGGGCTCCTCACCCTGCCTATGAGTGTACGTCGCGCTGTGGCACTCCTGTCCTGGAGAAGACTCCTACACTGACTGCAGCTCCAGCCACACAGTTTGCTCCAGTGCTGTAGCCTTCAACAGCTACCAGCTGCTCCTCTTCCTCTCACTGCCAGTTCTTAAATACGGTGGCCAATTTGCTGATTGGACGCACCTGGGTGTCCAGTCTCAAGTGTGTCCAGTCTGGTAGTTAATGTGAGTGAGGAGGAACAACAGCAAAAAAAAAAACACACAGAAGCATGCAACTAAAACACCTAAAAAGGTTCCACCTCACAACATATCCACCAAGCCCTCCGAACCTGTGGATATCCCAAGTGGGCATTCACCAGATCCCAATATACAGGAAAACAAGACAAGAAGGAACAAGAGCCGAAACGGAACAGTATTTCTATTCTGTATATCTCAGGCCTGTCTGAAAAACCTAAAAGGATTTTCAAACAACATAACATCCCAGTTCATCTTAAACCAGTCAATACCCTTAGACAAAAACTGGTTCAACCAAAGGACAAAATTCCCAGCTACAAACAGAGTAATGTTGTGTACTCTATCCACTGCAAAGAGAACTGCAATGAACAGTATATAGGAGAAACCAAACAACCTCTACACAAGCGGCTTTACCAACATCGCAGAGCCAACCCAAGTGGACCTGAGTCTGCAGTGCACCTCCACCTGAAGGCCACAAACCACTCTTTCGAGGACAGTGATGTCCGAATTCTAGCCAGAGAGAAAGGATGGTTTGAACGAGGAGTGAAAGAAGCCATCTTTGTCAAGAAGGATAAACCTTCTCCTAATAAGAATGGTGGTCTCAGGTTTATTCTTCCATCCATCTACGGCAGTGTTTTGAAACCTAAACAAAGCAAACCAGTTCCACCTGAGTCGTTAACCACTGAAAGAGGTGACCAATTTGGAGAGGGAGTCACTGGCTCCCCAACCCCCAGCTGAGGACAAAGGACTCTTAATGACCCGAAACTATGTAGGCTAAGTGGACAATACCTTCCAGTTTCAGGTCTGATTCCTCCCTCATGAGCACATATATACCAGCTCTTAGACCAGCTAATTCAGAATTGACAAAGCCTCTTGGATAAGAGGCGAAACATCTTCTAACTTTAAAACCAAGTCCAGATGACATCCCCTAAACCTACTACAATGTATTTGAATATTTGTCTCAAAACAAAACACAATTAAAGAAAACGGGGCCAACCATACCTACGCTGGCATTAAATAAATTCAAAATAATCAGAGACTCAAGTTGACCAACTTTGCAGGCCTGTCGTCTTGAATGTGTATATTCACGAGAAGATCCTTTCCTTCTAGACTCACTCAGAGAGCGTGCCACAAGGACCTGAGCATAGAGACAATACATATTACTGGTTACAGCTGGGTGTGGCGTCACCCATAGAAAACGCTTCCTCTCCGGCTCCAGCTAAATGAAACCAATTCAGTCGCCACTTTTCTGCGACACGGGCACCACCATTTGGACCCAGTCGACAGTGATTAGTCCGAGTCGGTCGGTCTGACTCAATGCGTCTTTGGCATCTACTGTCACCAATCATGAGTAAGCTTGTTTGAGGAATCTGAATGGTCAGTTTATAACTTGACTAACTTGAATAACTTAAAAAAAATAACACACAACACAACAAAAACTTTGTTGTCCTTTCACTCCACAATGTTTCCATTGGCAGTCAACAGCTCCCCACCTGTGCTGAAAATGCCATAGTTTGCCTGGACCCTGGATGATTTGCCATAGTCTCTCTGAAGTCCGGCAATTGTCCTTCTCCTTGGCCTCACCAAACTCCTCCCAGGACTGGGCCTTTGCTAGCAAAACAGGCTGAGCTGCAGCTCACTGAGACTGCCGGTACCTGTCAGCCGCCTCAGGAGTCCTAGGAGCCAGTCAGGCTTGCTAGAACTGCTTCTTTTGTATCCCTTAGTTCTGGAATCCACCACTGGCTTTGGGGGTTCCCACCACAACAGGATCAAGAGACCTTGCAGACACAGCCCCGAACAGCAGCAGAGACAATAGGGGGGAAGAACGTGGACCACTTGGACTCAAGATCCCCAACCTGTCCCCCACCCATAGGCGAAGGGACATGATCCTACCGCCAACCAGGGTGAACTCGGACACTTGGGGGCTGCGCTGGGGGCTCACGAGTAAGCCCCCTAAGCCCACCTGCTCTCACCAGGAGAAACTCCAGATTGGTAGAGAGTCAAACCTGTCTTGAGTGATTGAGTTTCAGAGCCCAGGCTGTGTGTGGAGTGGATCCGACTCCCAACCAGGGAGTGGGACCAGTCCCACCCACCAGGTGCTCAGCTCCAGAGCAGGGCTTCGGTGACGGTGATGGCCGGTGAAGGCAGTGCGGGCCATGTAATAGAATCTTGATGGCACGTACATACAGAGATGTTTGTGAGACATACATGAAGTTATCTGTTTTTGTGATTCACATGTTTCTTTTGTTTTTGCTCTCTGCATTTATCCGGACTTGGGACCGGCACAAGAGAGCACTGGGTAGTGCCCCCTTGTGGTTGCATTACTCATTCATTCTCTCATTCATTCATTTTTTAAAGGTTAAATGGCGTAAAAAATAAGTTTTTTGTTGTTTTTTTTTAGGAGGAAACCCCAAAAGAAAAAGAAAATACAGTTTCTCATCCATTCATTTCATCCCCTTTCATTACATTGTTTTCATCTTCCCACTCTGGGACATCATCTGTTTTATCTTCAAAAGATTTTTTAAGGACAAACCTGAGCACCAGGAGAAAACCCAAACAGATTCAACATAAAAGTTAAAAAAACTACATTTTCTCATTCATCCATTCACTCATTCATCCATTCATTAATTTATTTATACATTCATTCATTTATTCCACCCCCTTTCATTATTTTTTTCTATCTGCCCACTCTGGGACCAATCTTGTATCATCTGTTTTATCTTCAAAAGAATTTTTTAAGGGTGAACCTGAGCACCAGGAGAAAACCCGACTTTGGTTTAGTTAAAGTCTTAGTTCTTTAATCTTCCCTTAAACTGGCGTTTGCTCGCTGGCGTGAGTGCTTTTTTAAATCTTCTCCACAAGGAAATCTTCTGTCCACTTCTAAATTCAGATTGATCAGAACACTCGCCATCTTCATGAGCTGACGTTTCTTCTTCATCAGCTGATGCTTCATCTTCATCAACTGATGTTTCATCTGTATCATCTGACGATTCTTCTTCTTCATCTGATGTTTCCTCCTCTTCTTCATCTGATGTTTCCTCTTCTAACCAATCTAACTCTTTAGACTCAGCAGGCTGAGAGGCCAGCGATGAGTCTCTGTCTTGATCATCCACAGATGGACTCTGAAGCAGATCTTCAGCTGCCTCTGAAATCTCTGGAGAGCGTTGATCCGCGACGACCACAGGAGTGTCACTCTTGTACTTTCGCCATCTTGCTGGTGTCAGAGCCTTTTTGAACCTTCTCCAGAGGGAGACCTTTGGCTTTTTGGGTGGCTCTGATTGGCTGGAACAGTTGGTTTCTTCTCCCAGAAGTTCGAACATGACTGCTTCATCAGAAATGTCACAACTTTCCACTTCTTCACTTTCATTGTTGGATGGTTCAGTGTTCATTTGGGCTGGAACCTCCTCAGAGATGTTCTCCAATATTTGTGAAGGAGAAGCATCTAATTCTGGCACACTCTCTGGGTCGGTAGGAGGTGTGGTTATGCTGATTGGATTTGGAAGTGAAGCTTCAATTTCAGGCTCGCTGTCAGTGAAGGTCCATGGAAGTCCTAAGCCAGTTTTGTCTGATGTCTTGTGACTAAGTCTTGCGTTGACTTCCGCTCTGCGTTTGGCCAGACGTGTCCTTATGGGGACTGGCTTGCAGATCCTCAGTTGTTTAGAGGGAGGAGATTCTGTGGTGTCCATCTCCACAGGTCTCTTGAGTCTTTTGGGAGGATCTGCGGTCAGTTGTTGTTCTGAGGCCTGCTCTGGCTCTGACTCTTCAGTTTGGGCTGATGCTTCCTCAACGACATTTTCCAAAGAATCTGGCAGTAAACCTTTGGCTTCAGTCTCTCCCGGAAAGGTCTCTGTCACTGCTGAGTCAGTTTCCTCCATTTTTGTTTGATCCAGATTCATGTCAACCTGATCAGCCAGAGGTGGGCTGACCGGTTCACAGCTTTCTGGTTCCTCTGGGGCAGGGAGTGCCTTTGCCTTCTTGTTCTTACGCTTCTTGCGCTTTTTGGAAGGCTCTGGAACCGCTTGTTGTTCAGAACCCAGCTGTGGTTCTGAAACTGTGTCCACTGATGCCTCTTCAGTGACGTCAGCAGACTCCACAGGTGGGACAAATGCTTGCAGCGTTGTTTTGACTTCAGAAAGCTCCGCCGCCTGAGACTCCAGTTTTTCCGCCAGTTTGATCTTCAGCCGCAGTTTTGTGTTGAGTTGATGTTTCAGGTTGACCTGTTCCTCCAGGTCCTGCTTGACTTTTTTAGCATTTGCCTTGACCAACTGCTTACATCTTTGCAGTTCCTTTTCACGCGTCTTTCTGAGTCTGCGCTCTTCCTCCAAGGCGAGTTCCATGTCTTGCAGCAGCTCCCAGTGCAAAACACAGCTCTCCTCAGTCTCAATTCTGGTCTTCTTCAGTTGAGATAATTGCTTGTTTCTGTCAAAGAGTTTCTCCAGTAAAAGGTCCCGTTCTCTTTTCAGGGCAGACAAATCCTTCTGAACCTCTGAAGGTTTGGTTTCAGAAACAACCATTTTGGTAGATTTTCCTGATGTGTATGAACTTGTTATCAGTTAACCATCACATTCATCACGCAATGTACAAAAACCCGATTTCCCGAAGTCCATAATATTCACAAAACCAAAGTGTAATCCCAAATCCTGCAGTCTGATGAGAAAATAAAATAAAAATGTTCGCCAGTCTCACGCGTTAGGTGGGAGGCCGCTCCGCCTCACTCGCTGGAATGCATCCCACCTGTCAAAGAGCCAGCCGCTGATCCTCGAACCAGAAAGATCCGAGCCTTTTGGGAACAATACTCCGCCAGGAATTGAAATGTCTGGGGTAATCCAAAAACTTAGCCAGACAGGTAAACAGTACGAGACTCACTTGCTCCTCCGCACTCCTGGTCTGCCATCAGCTGTCCTTTTAGTGATACTGTAAATCCTGCTCACTACAGCTGCAAAACACTTGTGACCATAGTAGCTTTAACCTGAACACCCAAGCCTGTTTTTATCACGACTATAACCTACCTGCTGTCTCTCAACCATTTACAGAAACTTTTCTTCATTCACACCACATCTTTGTCCCTCTTGTGTTTTCTGTTTTGTATGGAGTCCTATACTGTTCATAATGTCATGATATTCAGGCGAAGCGGACCCAGACACTGGAACCCAGAATAATGAGAGGTAAGTTGAAAATGAGTAAGGGTTTATTGTTTCTCTGAGGATGGTTTTGACTTGGCTTGGATGAGGTCCGGACTTGAGGTTGGCTGGTGGCGTGGCTGGAGGTGCTAATGCGGTTAGCGACAGAGGCAGAGGCTGCAGGTTTCCAGAAACTGCTTAGCAGAAGGTCCACACTGGCATCACTCCTGAAATGGTTTCCTGAGGCACGAGAACAATGATTAGTTAAAGTTAAAGAGCAAGACAGAGCATGACAAAGACCAGGCGAGTCACCGTTGAAGGGCAACGAACTGGCGTCGGCTTGAAGGCTTGTAGCTCCTTAAGAGGTGAGGTGACGAGGATGAGTGACTGCAGCTGGTGGTAATCAGGAGTGGAGTGAAGCAAAGCTGGAGGGGGAGGAGTCTGACAGAGGCACCATGACAGTACCCCCCCCTCAATGACCGCCTCCAGGCGGTCCAGGACGCCGATCCGGGTGGGCACAATAAAAATCGTTGATGAGGGAACGGTCCAGGATGAGGGAACGGGAAACCCAAGAACGTTCCTCAGGACCGTACCCCTCCCAATCCACCAGGAACTGGTGGCCACGTCCCCGGCGTCGGATGTCCAGAATGCGGCTGGCCGTGTAGCCAGGCGCACCGTCAATGAGCCGGGCGGGTGGAGCGGATGCGGAAGGCGGGCAAAGAGCGCTGTCTTGAACAGGCTTGATCTGGGAGATGTGGAATGATGGATGGATTTTGAGGGCAGCAGGCAGCTTGAGACGAACAC
The DNA here is from genome assembly GCA_023969325.1 of Oryzias curvinotus. Classification (NCBI taxonomy): domain Eukaryota; kingdom Metazoa; phylum Chordata; class Actinopteri; order Beloniformes; family Adrianichthyidae; genus Oryzias; species Oryzias curvinotus. The sequence goes on along the minus strand of CM043728.1, from coordinate 1,183,493 downwards.
AGGAGGGATTGATGACCTTCTCAATCGTGTACGGGCCAATGAAGCGAGGAGCGAGTTTTCGTGACGTGGCGTGGATGGGAATGTTCCGTGAGGACAACCAAACCCTCTGTCCTGGCTGGTAGGTGGGCCCCACCACCCTGTGGCGGTTGGCGGACCAGCAGTTGCTCTCCTTGGTGCGGAGGAGAGCAGCCCTGGTTTGGTGCCAGATGTCTTGGCACCGTTGAAGATGTTCCTGAACCGAGGGCACTGCCAAGTCCAGCTCCTCAGATGGAAACAGTGGTGGTGGGCAGCCTCCGTTCGAGGGCAGCCTCGAACGGAGACATTCCTGTGGCAGAAGAGGGATGAGAATTATGAGCGTATTCTCCCCAAACAAAATATTTAGCCCAGTCTGTAGAGTTCTGAGAGGCCAGACAACGAAGAGAGGTCTCCAGCTCCTGATTAGCCCGTTCTGCCTGTCCGTTGGACTGAGGATGGTATCCAGAAGTGAGGCTTACTGTTGCGCCCAGCGCTGAGCAGAAAGCCCTCCAAACTTGGGAGATGAATTGTGGTCCTCGATCTGAAACAATGTCTGAAGGGATGCCATGGTGTCGAAAAACCTGCTGGACCAAAATCTCTGCAGTCTCGGCGGCTGTGGGTAACTGAGGTAATGGGATGAAATGGACAAACTTGGAAAACCGGTCAATGACAGTGAACACCACAGAGTTGCCTTGAGAGATGGGGAGACCCGTAACGAAGTCCACAGCGATGTGAGACCATGGCCGGCTTGGGGTAGTTAGAGGATGAAGCAGTCCTGATGGTGGAGCATTGGAGGTCTTGGAACGTGCACAAGTTGGACAGGCGGCAACATACTCCTTGACGTCCTTGGTCATAGATGGCCAGAAGAACCGTCTACGGAGGAGGTTGAGGGTTCTGGTGACTCCTCCATGACATGCGATACGGGATGAATGGGCCCAGGTTATGGCATCAGATCTAAGCGAGGATGGGACATATAGCGTGCCATTAGGAGGAGTGGGATGGTCGGGTTCCTCACCTTGGGCTTGGAGAACTTTAGTTTCTATGTCCCAGGTGAAGTTTCCAATGATGCAAGACTGCGGAATGATGGTGTTGGTGCAGTCCTGGTTCTCTGAAGAGCAGAATTTACGAGAGAGAGCATCAGGTTTGACATTACGAGAGCCTGGTCGATAGGTTATGGAAAAGGTGAAACGGTCGAAGAACAGGCACCAACGGGCTTGACGTGAATTTAACCTTTTAGCAGAACATAAGTATGACAGGTTTTTGTGGTCGGTCCAAACGATGAATGGTTGAACTGCTCCCTCCAGCCAATGACGCCACTCTTCTAACGCCAACTTGATGGCGAGGAGTTCACGATTGCCAACATCATAATTTCGTTCTGCGGGAGTGAGTTTCTTGGAAAAATAAGCACAGGGTTTCAATTTGCCGGACTTTTCCTCCCGTTGTGAGAGCACTGCCCCAACGCCAGAGTCAGAAGCGTCAACCTCAACGATGAATTGTCTGGTGGGGTCCGGTTGTATCAGGATGGGGGCAGTGACAAAAAGTCTTTTGAGGGTGTCAAAGGCATCTTGAGCAGCGGGGTTCCACTGGAAGGTTCTGAGGGTGGAAGTAAGTTGAGTAAGTGGGGCGGCGATGGAACTATAGTTTCTAATAAACCGTCTGTAGAAATTAGCGAAACCGAGGAATTGCTGAAGTTTTTTACGTGAGGTGGGAGGTTCCCATTGAGCGACGGCATCAATTTTGGCGGGATCAGGTCGGATACTACCAGCCTCGAAAATGTACCCAAGGAAGGGAATGGCGGTGGTGTGAAACTGGCATTTCTCTGCTTTGACGAAGAGCTGATTTTCGGCAAGTCTTTGAAGTACGAGTCGGACCTGTTCTTGGTGTTGAGCGGGATCTTTAGAATAAATGAGTATGTCGTCAAGATAGACGAACACAAAACGATTTATAAAGTCTCTTAGAATATCATTCACCAAACGTTGAAAAATGGCGGGTGCGTTGGTCAGACCGAAAGGCATTACCAAATATTCGTAATGGCCCCAGGGAGTATTAAAAGCTGTCTTCCATTCATCCCCCTCTTTGACCCGAACGAGATGATACGCATTACGAAGGTCTAGTTTTGAGAAAATCCGAGCCTCCTGTATGGAATCAAAGATGGAACTTATGAGAGGGAGAGAATGTTTATCTTTAACTGTGATTTGATTTAGCTCGCGGTAATCAATACACGGCCTAAGGGTCTTGTCCTTTTCGACAAAGAAGAACCCAGCACCAACAGGAGAAGACGAGGGACGGATGTGTCCCGAAGAAAGTGCCTCTTGGATGTACTTCTCCATAGCTGCTTTTTCGGGACCTGAGAGATGAAATAACCTTCCTTTAGGAAGCGGAGCGCCGTCGAGCAGGTTTATGGAGCAATCGTAGGGCCTATGTGGCGGAAGAGCGCTAGCTTTGGCTTTACTGAATACTGTTCTTAAATCATGATAACAGTCTGGCACGTTAGACAGATCGATCTCTTCATGAATGGAAACAACTGAGGCATTAATAAGAGGTACGGCAGATCTTAGACAGTTAGCTAAACAAAATTCGCTGCAACTAGTGATGCGATGGTGAACCCAATCAAACTGGGGGTTATGGCGTTGAAGCCAAGAAAACCCTAACACGACCGGATTCTGGTGGGAGTGAGTGACGAAAAACCGGGTATATTCTCGATGGTTACCGGAAGTGACTAGTAAAACAGGTTTGGTACGCACTGAGTATGAGGTGCTTGATGCCGTAGTATCGCGAGACCCAACGAGACGAGTGTGGTGAGTCAACTTGGCGGCACGTAAGCAGTTGTACAAACATTTTCGATCTTGTTTCAATATTCCGCGATATTAAATTAATCCGAGCAACTAACATAACTTGTTAAGATTATTAAACCTTTGTCAGCCTGGAGGACCTAGAGAAATTCATTGACGAGTGTTATAATACCTGCGTCATGGGGAAACCAAACACCAACACCCCCTCCTCCAAGCGAACACGGCCTGAAGACTCTCCCGGGGCTGCCTCCTCTCCAGGCAGCGGCGTGAGCGAAATCCTTGATTCAATCGACAAAAAGCTCTCCAGCCTCGATTGCCGCCTTAATCTGCTGGAGATCCTCCATAGAGAGTTCCAAGGCCTGCGGGAGTCTTTGGAATTCAGCCAGCAGCAGGTGCGGGAGCTCGCAGCGGAGAACCAGGCCCTCAGAGAGACCGTGAAGACCCTGGGGAATGACACCGCCCGTCTCTCCGAGGAGAACAGATCCATCAAGGAAACCCTCCTGGATCTTCAGTCGAGGAGCATGAGGGACAATCTAGTGTTCTCGGGGATTCCAGAGGAGGCAGGAGAGGTCCCGGAGAACACGGTGAAATCCTTCCTTGAAGTCCACCTGAAGATCCCCAAGGAAGAGGTGCAGAAGATCTCTTTCCACAGGGTTCACCGCCTCGGAGGAAGAAGGTCCGACAACCAGCGCCCGCGTCCTATTGTCGCTAAGTTTGAACACTTTAAACAAAAGGAGCTGGTGAAGGGCCGCGGACCGGAGCTGAAAGGCACGCATTACAGCGTGAATGACCAGTTCCCGGCAGAAATCCTCCGTAGAAGGAAGATCCTGTTCCCGCTGAGGAGGAAGCATCTGACTGCCGGTTCTAGAGCGGTTGTGGCCGTTGATAAGCTGTACGTCGACGGCCGACTGTTCCGGGACCCGGAGATCACCCCCTGGCTGTGCTGAAGACTTTTAGATCCGCGCTGAGAACATCTGCGCTGCCCAGAAAAAAAACCCGCTAATCCAATCACATCATCAATAATCCACACCTCCATCTCAGGAAAAGTATTTTTCTTCACCTCAGTCCCACTCATGTTTCTGTGGTTGTTTTGTTCTTTTTGTTTTCTATTTCTTTTCTTGTTTTCTCTCTTTTTCTTGGTCCCCCCCCTCTCCCCCTTCCTCATATGTAAATCACCGAAAAACAACGCATCCTCGGTAAGTATTTATTTATGCACTGAACGGGCGCGCGCACACATGGACGTGCACAAGAGATCCCGCACACACACGCCGACAAACTGCAAACACCTCACACAGGCTCTTATAGGACGCACGCAACACGCAGCTCACATAGCCAGAAAACGTTCACGTGCACACAGGCACAGCGCTTCTCTGTGCAGCAGGTTTGCAATGCGGGCGCGCGCACACGAGTGGGCACACACGCATTACTTGGCTTCACACCTTTCTAGTCAGAGCAGTTATGAACAGTCTTAACATCGTTAGCTGGAATGTGCGTGGACTTGGCTCTGGGCCAAAGAGATTGAAAGTGTTAAATCACCTGAATGATCTTAAAGCAGATATAGCTCTACTGCAGGAGACCCATTTATCTAATTCACAGAAGCATCTCCTGTGCGGTTTACATTTTACAGTTATGTACTCTGCCAGTTTCAACTCCAAACAAAGAGGAGTTGCTGTTTTGATTAATAAAAACTTTAATTTTACTCATAAGGATACAGTTACTGACCCAGAAGGCAGATTTGTAATCATTAATATATCCATTCAGAATAAGGACTATTGCATAGCCAGTGTCTATGGCCCGAATGTTGACGACTCTTCCTTCTTTCACAGACTCTTCACCTCACTCTCAGTTCACTCTGACTCCACAATCATTATAGGACGAGACTTCAACCTTGTTTTGGACCCTGAACTTGACAGACTCAGCACAGCAGCAAACCAACGCATATGGAGGTCTGCAAGTACCCTACAGCAGTACATGTATGATCTGGGTCTCTGCGACGCTTGGCGCTCATGTCATCCAAACACTAAGGGGTTCACCTTTTTCTCTCCAGTTCACCATTCACATTCCCGTTTAGACTATTTATTAATTAGTAACTCTCTCTTAAAAGATATCCAAAGTTCCAACATTCACCCAATAATTATCAGTGATCATGCACCAGTTTCTGTAAATATTTCTAGGGAAATATCCACACCATCAGGTTCAATCTGGAGGTTTAATACATCTCTGTTAAAAGACCAGGAATTTATTGAATACTTTAAAAAAGAGTGGGCAACCTTCTTAGAATTCAACAACACTAAGGATATTTCACCATGCCTTCTTTGGGAAACTGCAAAGGCAGTCATGAGAGGGAAAATCATCTCTTATTCAACGTATAAAAAACGCAAAGAGAAAGCACATTTATTAGAACTAGAAAATAAAATCAAAACTCTGGAGACTGCTTATGCTGCCTCTGCACAGGAACACATTCTGGGCGATCTGAAAAATTTAAAACTGCAGTTATATGACATCATCAATAAACAGACACAATTCCAAATACAAAGGCTACGACTTGAAAGATTTGAAAACTCAAACAAATCTGGCAAATTTCTTGCTAATCAGCTTAAAATTAATAAAGAAAAATCAACAATTACTTCCATCGTTGATGAAAAAGGAGATGTCACTCATGATCCGGTCAAAATAAATACCGCGTTTAAAGACTTTTATAAAAATTTATACACATCACAGATCAACCCATCAGAACAAAGCATCAACTCATTTCTAGATAAAATAAACCTACCCAGATTAACTGAAGATCAGATCTTAAACCTAGACTCACAGCTTTCATTGTCTGAGCTTCATGAAGCTCTATCACTTATGCCTAACGGTAAAGCTCCAGGGCCTGACGGCTTTCCTGCTGAGTTTTATAAAGAATTCTGGGAACAGCTGGCACCAACGTTTTTTGAAATGGTAACATTTATCAAGGAAAGCAAATCAATGCCACCTAACATGAACTCCGCCAACATAATTCTCCTCCTTAAACCAGAAAAAGACCCCACTAGCCCTTCTAGCTATCGCCCCATTTCTTTAATCAATGCAGATGTTAAAATTATCTGCAAAGCACTAGCACAGAGAATAGAAAAAATCACCCCTCACATAATTCACCTCGATCAAACTGGTTTCATCAAAGGCAGACACTCTGATGACAATGTCCGCAGACTCATTAATGTAATTGACTTTGCCAGCATTAAAAACCAGGAAATGACCATACTGTCGCTGGATGCTGAAAAAGCTTTCGACAGAGTAAATTGGAAGTTCCTCATTGCTGCCCTCCATAAGTTTGGTTTTGGAGAATCATTCATCAACTGGATCAAAATATTATATCGCAACCCCAATGCATCTGTCAGAACTAATAAACAGACTTCCAACAGATTTTTTCTCGGAAGAGGAACCAGACAGGGTTGCCCACTCTCCCCCTCTCTCTTTGCTATATTTATTGAGCCTCTAGCTGCAGCAATAAGACAGAATGAGAGCATTAAAGGAATTAAAACCAAACACAGCCATCATAAAATTAGTCTCTATGCAGATGACATATTACTGTACTTAAATAATTCACAATCTGTAAATGAAACGGCAACAACCATTAATGAATTCTCCTCCATATCAGACTACTCCATTAATTGGAACAAATCTGTTTTATTACCATTGAACAGTAATGCGGAGCAAAGAATCACAATTCCAGTTAAAGTAGGCAATATCAAATATCTAGGTATTTATTTTTCCCCCAAATTATCAGAACTGGTGCAGCTAAACCACACTCCATTACTGAAAAGCACACAGGACGATCTAACCCGATGGACCAACCTGCCTCTGTCCCTCATGGGCAAGGTAGCCACGGTTAAAATGAAAATCTTACCCAAAGTCAATTATCTCTTCTCAATGATCCCCACACAACATTAGACTCATCCATATCAAGCTTTCTATGGAACAATAAACCTGCAAGAATTAGTCTAAAAACGTTAAAATCTGCAAAAAGCTGTGGAGGCTTGGAACTACCTAACTTCCACAAATACTTTCTTGCAAATAGATTACAATACATCTTAAAATGGTTAAAAAATAACCCAGAAACCAACTCATGGTTAGAATTGGAACAGGCGTTATGTGGGAAGATCAACCTGTCAGATCTTCCATTTATTAGCCAAACAGTTAAAAAACAGGATTGTTTCAAAAGTATCAATATAAACGCCACTCTAACAGCCTGGTGGGAATTTCTAAAAATATCTAAGTCATCAATTCAACCGTGCAAAATGACACCCATCTGGAACAACCCAGACATCCTCATAAACAAAAAGATGATACACTTCCCAGCTTGGCAAGCAGGGGGCATAACGTTACTAGAGCACTTAATTATTGACAGAAGATTCATAACTCCCCAGGAACTACAAGATAAGCATGGAATAAATAACTTCTTGGAATATCAGCAACTTAAGTCTATTATTACTAAAAAGTTTAAATACAGAGACAACGATTTAAAGCTACCAGAGGTAGTTAGCTCTCTGATTAACTTTTCAATGAACAAAACTCTCTCAAAAATATACAAACTTTTATGTAAATTAGATAATAATATTTCACTTCCAATAACAAAATGGGATGCAGATCTGAGCATCAGCACAGATGAAAACTTTTGGTCAGAACTTTGTCTAAACACCTTTAAACTGACTAAAAGTCCAAATTTGCAGCTAATCCATTTCAAAACTCTTCACAGGATTTACTACACTGGACAGAGGATGTTCAAGATGGGTCTCAGTAACTCAGACATTTGTGAACACTGTGACAGTAATCTACCTGACTGTTACATGCATGCACTATGGCTCTGCACACCTGTCCAGGCTCTCTGGCAGCAGGTATGTGCCGATCTATCAGCCTGGCTTAAGGTTCCAATCACGGCTTCACCATCACTTTGCGTGCTTGGTGACATGAGTGCCATCGAGGTAGAAGGAGAATTATTAAATATCATTTTCATAACTCTTTGTATTGCTAAAAAAACCATCTTAATAAACTGGAAAAACAAGAAAAATATAAATATAAGTCAATACAGAAATCTGCTTTTTGATCATATCAGCTTGGAAAAAATGTCAGCCCAAAATTCAAGTAACTTGGAAAGAATTCAGGTCTCTCTGGTCTCCCAGTAGGCTAACTCCATGACTTAGGGGGTGGGGGGGGGGCTGGTTGTTGCTGCTCCTTGCCTTTCTGCCGTGGTGCGGGGTGGGGGTCGGGGCCTCTGCTGTCCGGTGGGGCTGGTGGGGGGCCCATTCGTTGGGGGGTCGGTTCCGGTGCCTGGGCGGGGCGGGCTGGGCGCTGCGTGGTCTTCTGGGCTTGGCGGTGGGGGGTGCGTGGTGGGGGGGTTGGGCGGTGGTCTGGCTTGGCTTGGGGGGGTGGTCTCTTTGTCCGTGCTGGGGGGGGTTGGCGGGGGGTCCTGCTCGGGGAGGTGGGTCCAGCGGCACTGGATGGGCTGCCCGTCTACACCTGGGGCTGGGATCAACCCTTCCCTGGCTCCGGGGCGGGGCAGGGCAACCCTCTTGGGGCCCCCGGTCGCTCTGGGCATCACCCGCTCCGGCTGCGGGGTCTTGGGGGGGTGTGGGGGGGGGGTCTGTCGGCCCTGTCTTGTGGGGGGGCTTTCCGGGGGGGGGGGGGGCACCATGGGTATGGGGCCTTGGGGGTTTGACGGGTCGGGGTCTCCGCTGGTGGCAATCGGCGGTTGCCCCGGCCGGTTGGCTGCCTTGGTCCCGTCGAGGCCTGACCAGAGCTTCCTCGGGGCCGGCGCCTGGGGGTGGGGGCCTGGGCTTGCTCCGGGGGGGGGCGGCGCTTTCTGGCTCCTCTCTCTCTGTGTGGGGTGGGTCATGCTGGGCCTGGGGCGTCGGTGCCTCGGGGGATGGGGCCCCGAAGCTGGGGGACCTGGGCCCTATGCTGGGGGGGGCTGGGGGACGGATGTTTGACCACCGGGAGACAGTCTGCCAGCTGTCCCCAACTCACCCCCTTCCTCATATAATCTCATATTAGGGTGAGGGGGTGGGGGGTTTAGCCTGCGATGCGCTTTGGGGGGGGGGGCTACTTGGCAGTGGTCTCCCTCCCATGGTTGCCGTATGGAATGGGCCCCCCCTCTCTCGGTTTTATTTGCACCTTAGACATGTAGGGCCCTTGGTAGGGGGGGTGCTTGGACATCACTGCCAGCAAGCAGCAGATGTCCTCCTAGCACCCTACCCGCCAATTTTAACCGCACCTTAGACATTTAGGGACCCTTGGTGGGGAGGGTGAGGGGACATTACTGTGAGTAATCAGGGAATGTCCTCTCTGTGCCCTACCCACCAATTTTAACTACACCCCCCTAGTACACACACCTTTTTACTTCTCATAATATACATTCAAACACAAACACACACACATGCACACATACACCCTTACGAACACAAGCACACACATTATACAAGGAAGGTGGGTCCAAGGTCCGTCTGTCCCCTACCCCATCCCTGGTGGGGGGTACTGGGCCCTTGGCAGCGGCGGCCGTGTCCCCTGGGTGCCGGTTTCCTGGGCCCGGCGGGGCTCTCTCCGCGCAGGGAGGGAGTTCACATTACACCTGAGCCGGGGGTGTCCGTTTCCTTGTGGGGTGGGTTCGGGTTTTTGCCCCTGGGCGCTGGCCCCCCGCCCACATTCCAACTGTGGCCGAGCCTGGTCGGGCCATGTTAACAACACTCCTTGTGGGCCCCTCTTCTCTCCGGGGTGCCCCCCTCCTGGGCGGGGCCGGCTGTCCCCTGCCTTGCTCCTTCCTGGACCAACCGTAGGCCGGGTGGGTGGCTGCCTGGAGTGCAGAGCGGGTCTCCCTTGGGGGGTCCTGGCTCGTACCTGGGGTTGGGGCGGGGGGATACCCGGAACTCCTGGGTGGTGACGAGGTGCTCGTCTGGGGCTGTGGGCGCTCTTCTCGGGTGGGGGCCTGCGTTGGGCCCTCCTGGCGCGGCGGGGGGGCTGCTCCCCTGGTTGGGCTGGGGCGGCGCTCTCTTCCCCCCATGCCTCCCTGCTCTCTGGCTCTGGGGGCCTCGTGGTGATCCTGCTGGCCCTGGCCGGGGTGGCGGATGCGGTCGCCCGGGGGGTGGTTGTTCTCTGCCTGCTGCCGGGTGGCGTTGGGAGTTCCGGCTGCCGCTGCTGCTGCGGCGGGGGTCTTGGTGTGGGGATGGCGGGTCGCCCCTCCCTCCTTCTTTTCACATTCCACCATTCATTTAGAAGAACATAAACACTCACCTGAGCACAGGTGTTAGCTCACCTTTGTACTAATAATTTGCAGGATTGAATGAATGAAATGTTTTACACTGGTTGGTTTAGGGGCATAAGTATGCGTGTGTGAACAATATCTGTATTGTGTGCATGTTTTGTGTACATGTTGACATGTAGACATCTTTACAGTTAACAGGTGTGTTTATAACATCTGAATGTGTGTGTGGACAGGCCCCGCCCTTTGAGATGTGTATTACACTTGAACCTTACCGTAATGATAAACATCCAGTAAAGTTGTTGCTTTAGGCTGCTTCATGGTTCTACCCCCCCCCCCCCCTCCTATTATCACCCTCCTCTCCCCCCTCCTCTCTAACGTCACTCTCTCTTCTTCCCTCCTTTCCTTTTCCGTCCGGTCCAGCACCAAAGATTTTCTAACATGATGGAATTTAATAAAGTTTGGCCTCAACTACAAAAGGGGTTTATTCAGACATTCCTCTGGTTTGTCTGAAGATTAATAACCCCTGTTGTTAAAGCAAAATATGTCCAACACAAGAGGCCCTCAGCTCCCATCTGTTTGCCCAGCTGTTGGACAGGACAAGTTAAAAAAAAAAAAAAAAAAAAAAAAAAAAAAACAGGTTTGGTACAGTGAGTTATAAGAGAGAGATGTTGTCCCCCTAGACCAGCGGCTTTAACAGGAGATTCTAGTTTTTCTGTGGGTAGCGAGAGACGAGAAACCACACTGTGGTCAATAAGGCTTTGTTCAGCCCCTGAGTCTATGAGAGCTTGGAGATCAGAAAACTTGGACTGATGGCAGAGCTTGACAGGAACAAAGAGAAAGACTTTAGAAATGGAAATAGTGTCACCCACCCGCGACCTGTTGTCTAGCGGGGGGGGGGGTTCTAGAGTTTAAACGAACCGTACATTGATTTACTTGGTGGCCCTGCTGGCCGCAATAGAAACATGCCCCTTCTTCGCACCGTCGTTGACGTTCCTCAGCAGATAATTTAGAATGTCCAATCTGCATGGGTTCTTCAGGTTGAGCGCGGTTTTCAGACGAGGAAGTAGGTTGAGAGTAGTGTGTTGTACCTTGAGAAGTCTTAACTGGACTTTTGCGAGTTTGAGCGGGTTTCTCAAGTTGATGCTCACGTAATCGGGTGTCAGAGCGGAGAGCTGCGGTGACGAGCTCCTCAAAGGTGTGGGTTTCTGGTTGCGTACATAGATGGTCTTTGATGGACTCATTCAGTGACTGGTAAAAAACCCCCTTTAACGCAGGATCGGTCCATCCAGCCTCCACTGCCAGGATCCTGAAATCGATCACATGATCACCTAACGGAATGGTTGTGTTGTCGTAGGGCTAGTAGCTTACGGCTGGCTTCTTCTTGTTTTTTAGGGTGGTCGAACACCAACTGGAGCTCCCCGATGAAATTATCGAAGGATAAGTGGGAGATGGGGTTGACGGCCAGGAAAGCTTGAGCCCACTGTAGAGCCTTGCTGCGTAACGAATTAATGATTAATGGAATTTTGCTGTGATCAGACTGATAGTACCTCGGGGCTTGCTGAAACAGTAGACGGCACTGGAGAAGGAAACCGCCACAGGCTTCGACATCACCATAGAACGGTTCAGGTTGTAGACGGAAGTTTTCCGGGTTCATGGCGGTAGCAGAAGGAGAAGCGTTGCTGTGAACTGGAAGTGAAGCTGCGGTGGAAGAAGCGGATTCTTGAGCAGATAAATCCATGAGTGTTTGATTTATACCTTTAATGCGAGAAATCAGATCTTCCTGGACAGTGGTGATGCGTGTGAGGGCGCTGTACAGGAGTTCTAAGAATAATCCGTGTTGATTAACGGCGGAACGGAGTCCTTCTGGGTCAGCTGGGTCCAGAAGTTGGCCAGTTCGTTCTGTCATGATATTCAGGCGAAGCGGACCCAGACGCTGGAACCCAGAATAATGAGAGGTAAGTTGAAAATGAGTAAGGGTTTATTGTTTCTCTGAGGATGGTTTTGGCTTGGCTTGGATGAGGTCCGGACTTGAGGTTGGCTGGTGGCGTGGCTGGAGGTGCTAATGCGGTTAGTGACAGAGGCAGAGGCTGCAGGTTTCCAGAAACTGCTTAGCAGAAGGTCCACACTGGCATCACTCCTGAAGTGGTTTCCTGAGGCACGAGAACAATGATTAGTTAAAGTTAAAGAGCAATACAGAGCAAGGCAGAGCATGACTGAGACCAGGCGAGTCACCGTTGAAGGGCAACGAACTGGCGTCGGCTTGAAGGCTTGTAGCTCCTTAAGAAGAGGTGAGGTGACGAGGATGAGTGACTGCAGCTGGTGGTAATCAGGAGTGGAGTGAAGCAAAGCTGGAGGGGGAGGAGTCTGACAGAGGCACCATGACACATAATTAAATAAATAAATATTTGATTAAATAAATAAATATGACCTCATTCAAATACACAATCAACCAATAAATATCTCATAAATATATAAAAAGATCATGAAATGGGGAAAAACATGCACACCGATTTTAAATTAGCCATTATATTATTCAATATATTTCATTTTGCTTTAAAAACCTGTTCATTATTTTAAAACAGCATTTCAAAATATTAATTTCAATCATGTGGTATATTATTATAATTTTACGACTTTTTTCAGAACCTCGGATTTCAAAATCAGTATTTTCCAAGGCAGCTCTGTTTTTTATTTCATGTTGCTGTTTTTCAGAATGATTTATTTATTTCATGAGGAGCTTTTTCAGCAGAATGACTCTGTCTGTCAATCAAACCAGACAAGGCGGAGACACTTTTGTGATTGGCTACTCTTTTACTCAGACATTAGCAGCAGCTCGCTAACTGCATCAATCGAAGTCGCTTCAGCGAACGTGACAGCGCAATGCACACTCCTCAACACTAGGGGGAGTATGCACCTCAACACATCCACAGTGTTACCAGAAATTGGGCAGTTTTGGTTCTAAATTTGCGGATAAAAGTGGCTTTATGCACAATTCGGGTGATTTTGTGGTTGGTTCTGCGGTTTTCATCTTCTCATGAACATATAGTAGTGGTCTAAGTTAGGCTGGGTGGCTGTTGGAGTTCCACTAACTTCTATGGAGTTCCATGAACGCACCATGCCGCGTGTGGGAGGAGCTACCAGCTAATCTTTTTTAGCCTGATAGCCACATGGAGCTGTGGCTGTGCTTATCTTACTTGCAATGCATGGATGCACAATGCACACGGAGAATGTTAAGAGATCAGGTTTATTTATTTTGAATAGTTCTACATGCTAACAATGTTTCCATGTTTGGGTTCATGAGATCATCCCAGAGAGAGGCTCTGCTGCAGCTCCTCCTGCAGTGGACTACGTCTTAATTACCTGTAAATCAGAGCGCGCAGCGCAAGAGTGTGTGTGTGAGCGCAAGTTAAGGGTCTGTTGCTCAGTTCGCCGGAAAAGTAATCAAAAAAATCAAAAGTACAGAAACCGGTTCTTTTATTAACCCGCTGTGGAGGTGTCCGAACGGGGAAGTGAACCCCAAATCAAACCCGGATCTCCGCTGCGTTTTCTGACCACAGTCAGAAACGTCATCACAGGAAAGGTTTAACATTTTACCCGAGAGGGAAAAATAAAACCAGAGGACCTGGTTATAATCATTGTCTCAATGAAAATAGAAAAATATCAGGGCTCGACATAGCCATTTGTCCGCTGGCCCGGTCCTGTTTTTCGAGCAGTACGGACCACAAGACTTTATTTTTCACTTGTCCGCTCGGGCCACTAAAATATCTAACGGTTAATATATTTTTCACCTTTTTCAATAAAGTATAATTTGCGAAAACGTGTAGATTTACCTCGTCTTCATAATTTACTTTTTCTGCTAGTCCTGTGTTCAGACTTCAAGGGTTTCTATGGGAAACCTTTGATCACTCTTCTCCTTCTCTCCTGCCTGCCCAGCAGCTGTCACTGCCGAGCACCACGCGGCACGCGCTCACTCTACTTTTTTTTTCCAAACTTTATTGAATGTAACAATTCAATACAAAACAATGTTAAACAGCAACAACAAAGGAACAAGCCAGTGGGTTATTATTCCATTTTACGCAGATTAATTGAAACTGACACACACATCAGCGCGGGGGGGTTTCACCGCGATGATCAAAAATGCGACACTGTCACTGAAGAGAGACTGAAGCATGTCAGAGATGTGGAAGACATGGCAGGAATAGATAGGAATATGTTAGATGGAGTAATGGGTGGAATTAGTAGTATGGACAGCAGGATATGTAATGAATGCACTGAAGATGAAACTGTATGCACTAAGCTTTAAGCTGAATGTCAAAGAATCAAAGACAACTCCAAATACCTGAATCTCAGACTCAAATGCAGTATAATGTCAAACTACTTAATTTTGTTTTTCTTTACAACACTGTAAGCAGTAAGTATTTCTAGTCAAAAGCTGAATGATCTCAGTAATTTAATTTTATTTAATTTTTCAATTATTTAATTTAATTAAGTAACTAAAGTAAATGAAAAGTAAAATGTAACTTTGCAACAGTAACAAAAGCAGAACCTCAAGGTACTCGGAGCAAAAAAGTAAATAAAACTTCTTAACTATTGATTAGGAATAAATGTGAAATAGCAGTGATTAGAAGCAGCATGAAAACTTCTGAACTAGTGTTACCTACTACACTGCAGTGCTCTCTTCAAAACATCTGAAACAGACTAGAGCAGATTTAAGTTTGATATGGTCTATTTTCAGTAATGGAAAAGTGTATAAATAAGTGCTAGATGTCACCAGAATGCACCAAATTGCACCATAATAAAAGTTTACGGGGGGGGGGGGGGGGGGGCATGCCCCCGGACCCCCCGGACCCACCTAAAGTTGCAAGCACCTGCGGAGCGGCGGGTCGCGCTGTGCGTGGTGTCGGGCCAGTAACTTTCAGGCAGGGCCAGTAACTTTCAAAAACTACTGGCCCTGTGGGCCAGTGCAAGATTCTGGGCTATGTCGACCCCTGAATATCATAAGGTTCAGGAGGCACAAGCAGGCTTGATCCGCTTTCCGCAGCTGCCTGGTCAGACTCTCGGTCCGCCAGCTCGCCTCCTACGAGCCAACACAGTGTAAGGCATGATGTGACGTCTGACTGGATTTGTGAGCACAGACGGCAGAGCTGTTAGCTGCAGAGCAAAGGAGAGCTCTGGGTGAATGGCGTGAAAGTCAGGAGTGTTTCAACGGGGGACTTCGAGATGTGGACGACCAGAGCTCCTCTGTGGTTTGGTCCATACAAACCCTCAAACTACAAAAACAGAGTCGTCTATGTTTTAATCTTCTGCTGCAGACAGACAGTTTGTCTCTATTTGATCTTCAAATGTTAGCAAAGCCGTGCAGATATCTCTAAAATATGTCATCTCTCTGACTGGTACACTGCAGAACGGGTATTGAGGAATACGAGTCGATTTCCAGGGATCAGCCAATGAGCGTTTAGATCCCGCCCACTTTCACTGATTGACAGACAGTCATTCTCCTGAAAAAGTTCTTCATGAAATAAATAAGTCATTCTGAAAAACAGCAACATGAAATAAAAACAGAGCTACTTTGGAAAATACTGATTTTGAAATACGAGGTTCTGAAAAAAGTCGTAGAATTATAATAATATTCCACATGATTAAAATGATATTTCAAAATGCTGTTTTAAAATAATGAACAGGTTTTTAAAGCAAAATGAAATATATTGAATAATATAATGGCTAATTTAAAATCTGTGCGCAGGTTTTTCACCATTTCATATTTTTTTATATATTTATGAGAGATTTTTTGGTTGATTGTGTATTTGCATGAGGTCATATTTATTTATTTAATCAAATATTTATTTATTTAATTATGAAAAGTATAGGACTCCATATTTTTGAGCCCCAGATTGGTTTTTCTTTTGCCTTTCCATTTAAAGCCGCTGTCATCAGATGATCACTTTTTTTTAGAACTTTAATGAACACAATACAAAACAACACCAGAACATTTCCATAAAATTCACAAAATATGGCAGATGCAAGAAAGAATGACGCAATTTAAAAGGAAGCAAAAAAAAGAAAAATAAATGATTCTTATCAGTATGCAAACATAAGCCTGTACATATTCATAATCATAGAGAAATTAGGGAAAAGGATAAAATAAGAAAACAACAATTTCATAGTTGGCTAGTGGTCCAAAATGCAGGGGGGATACAACAGATGAATAAACTGTCTCAGATATCACTCAGGATATCATAAACTGTTATGGCTTTAGGTGAATTGATTAATTTGATGGATTTTAAGTATAAATTGACCTAATTGTTAAAGAAGGTGAAGTTATGGTGACTTTTCTGTAATCAGTTTTTGAGTATAAAAACTTGGCTAAACAAAACACGGTATTGATACATAAATTATTTACATTGTTGTGTAGTGACAGGCCAAAAATTATTACTCCTTTCAAAAAGAAGTCCATAATGAATGATAATTTATTTTTTAACCATTTGTAAACATCAACCAGAAAATTTGGACAACATTACACAGGAAAAATATGTGGTCGGTGTCCTCAGCAGCAGTTTGGCAGAAGGTACAGAGTTGTCATCAATGTTGAAACGTAATCTAAGTAATTTTTTGGAGGGATAAATATTATTCATAATTTTGAAGTGTGTTTCTTTAACTTTTGGGGGAATAGAAAGTTTCATGAAATGGCTTCTTAATTTAGAAAAAACATTTTGTTCAAATTTCTGCAGTATTCTGTCATCCAGGAAATAACCTGTCAATGAACCAATTCACAGAATTCGATTAAAAAAAATTAGAGAGGGCTCATCTCCGCAAGAGCGCGACCCAGCACGTTCTCAATGTCACGTGCCGGATTGCGCAACGCTCTCTGTATAAGACCCGGGGGAGGGAGGAGTGGCTGCGGCGGCCAATCAGTTACAATGTGCTTCTGTTACTGTTTATATATTGATCACTGATCAATATATGTGCACAAACAGCTGTGATATAAAAAAAATACGGACTATAAAATAATTTTCACAACTTCAGTTCGGCGCCCCCTTTGGCCGGCGCCCCTATGCAACGCATATGTTGCATACCCACTTTTTGCGCCCCTGTTGTAGAGCTTTAGAACTGATGTGGTCCACTTCCAATGAGTTAACTAGGACTTCAGCAAACTTGTCAGACTTGTCTGTGCAGTTTATTGATGCCTCTTTTATCAAAAACCCAGAGAGTCTTAAAAACTGAAAAGTGTCAGCCACAGAGAAGAGGAAGAGGCTGTCTGAAGGAAACGGGCAGACAGAGAGCACCATGGCTGTTCCACTGTTCACTTTACATCCATCTATCCATTTTTTAAACTTTCTGAATCCCTTTTTGGGGTAACCGGGTTGTTGGAGTCTTTCCCAGCTATTGATGGGCAAAGTCTCGTTTCAGAGCACCTTCCATAAAAACTGCACAGTTGTTAAGTAATCAGTTCGGTCTCCATGATACTCCTCACATGAAATGACTTGGAACAAATTTAGATTAATACCTCAAAACTAAAGTATGTTCTATGCTCTATCTGCATTTTTGGTAAACCAATTTCCATAAATATCCATTTCTGAAGTTCAGAAGCACTTGTGTGGATGAAGCTTTGCCCCTTTTTAATTTAATGAAAGAAAGTTCATTGAATTAAGTGCCGCCGGTCTGTTGCTGGTCACAGTGATTCATCTTCTTTGGCTCTGAGAGCTTTTTGACACAAACCTGCTTTGTAGCATCTATTTCATTAAAAAAAATGTTTAAATTAATGCATTTTGTCTAGTTTTGAAACAATCAGCAGATTACAAGATTTTGTCAGGCTGTAAACATTTGAAAATATTCAGACAGATAATTTTTCTCTTTCCCATTGAAATATTTTCAATGCTTTGACATTACCATGACAGACGGGGGCAAACTGGAGCAGTGCCAAAGTTGATGTTTGCACATAAGTGGGTAGTAAGCATAAAAAAATACTCAGAACAGAAGAGCATGTGGCTTTAGTAGCCCAATTGCAATTGGACACAGAGTAGCCGCTGTTTCTGTGAAAAAAAAGTTTTCTTCTAATGTCGTTAGATGAGCTTCTCTTCATAAAGTGGTCGAAGCATGTTTGAATATGTTAGTGTTTTAAACCCATCCAAGGATAGTTTCTCTTTAAAGTTCGGTCCTCTGCAGTCCTGCACTTTTCTGGACTGAGATGTCTTTCCAGGGATCTGCTGTTGCCACTTCTTCAGCTTGGGGGTTGCTGCCCCGAGTGCTCCAATTACCAAGGGCACTACTGTCACCTTCACTTTCCATGTCTGGTAAGTAGAACACGCCTACTAATTATGAGGCTGCAAACAACACACCCATGTTAATCTGGAGATGGTGCTTTAAAAGCCCTCCTCCCCTTTCTTTTGTGACCTCTTGTTGTTGTTGTACATCGAGTCATCAGGAAGTGGAAACAAGAGCTGACAGGCAGGTAAGCCAGGCTTTGAGTACTCAGATCTGAACAGGAAGTGGGAACTTACAAGTAGACTCGTTTACAGTTCCCTGTATGAGAGCAATCGGACGGGTTTTGGTGCATCTGCGGCCTGGTGACAGTAGCGTGCAAGCTTGACGTGGACTTAGTCACCTAGATCCGCCTTCTTGCGTTTGAGAATCAATGCTTCTGCAACTTATTAATTTCTTTCTGCAGAAAACATGTTTTGGCTGCACACCTTTCTTGTCTCCCCACAAATGGGGATTCAAGCTGCTGCTTTGCTTTTGCTGTTTTTAATTGTGATTCCTATACGGGTCCCCCCGTATTAGACCCCCTGAGGTCTAATAAATTATATATTTTTTTAAAACCCACAGCCTCTGCCTTGGTTCAAAGTAGAACCTACACCTGCCTTTCTCCAGTCTTTTACTTGGCATAACAGCTCAAGGTGGCGTTGTTGAACCTCATTTATCCGTGTTGCCACATATGCTTTTTCCAGTTAATCTCTGAGTCTCTGGTATTTCTCCAGTTTCTCATGTTCCATCGTCCTGATGTTTCCGTCACTTGGTACTGCCACATCCACCACAATGGCTTTCATCTGTTCTTTATCCAGTACTACAATGTCTGGTTGCTTCGCCATTACCATCCTGTCAGTCTGGATCTGGAAGTCCCACAACATCTTTGCTCTCAGGTTCTCTACCACTTTCTGAGGTGCTTCCCATTTTCACTTTGGGGTTTTCATCTTAAGTGCATGTCCACTGTGAGAGACATAATCTAAAATCTGGAAATCACGTTATATAATGATTTTTAAAATCATTTTATTTTTATGCTACTACTGCAAATAAGTAGTTGAACCCCTGAGAAAACCCAATGTTAATATTTGTCTTTGTTTGCGATTCCACAGGTCAAAGGTTTCCTGTAGCTTTTCTTCAGGTTTTCAAACACTGCAGGAGAAATGTTGGCCCACTCTTCCACACGGGTCTCCTCTAGATCAATCAGGTTTCTGGACTATCTCTAAGAAACACAGAGATCGAGCTCCCTCCAAAGATTTTCTATTGGTTGAGGTCTGGAGACTGGCTAGCCACTCTAGAACCTTGATATGCTTCTTAGGGAGCCACTCCTTGGTTCTCCTGGCTGTGTGCTGTGGGTCATTGTCATGTTGGAAGATTCAGCCACGCCCCATTTTCAATGCTCTAACTGAGTGAAGGAGGTTGTTCCCCAAAATCTCCAAATACACGGCCCCGGTCATCCTCTCCTGCAGAAAAACACCCCCTATAGCATTATGCAACCACCCCCCCCATGGTTCACAGTAAGAGATGGTGTTCTTGGGATGGTACTCATCATTCTTCTTCCTCCAAACATGCCAAGTGGAATTCAGACCAAAAAGTTCTTTTTTTTTTATCTAATCTGACCATATAACTTTCTCCCATGACCCTCTTGGTCATCCAAATGGCCATTGGCAAACTTTAGACGGGCTTGGACATGTGCTTAAGCAGGGGAACCTTCCGTGCCATGCATGATTTCAAACTGTGACGTCACAGTGGATTACCAATAGTAACCTTGGAAACAGTGGTCACTGCTCTTTTCAGGTCATTGACCAGCTCCTCTGGGCTAAGTCCTCACCTTTCTTAGGATTACTGAGACTCCACTAAGTGAGATCTTGCATGGAGCCCCAATTTTGAGGGAAATTGACAGTCATGTTGTGCTTCTTCCAATTTCTAATAATTGCTCCTACAGTGGATCTTTTTTCACCAAGCTGCTAGGCAATTGCCCCGTAGTCCTTTCCAGCCTTGTGGAGGTTTACAATTTGGTCTCCAGTGTCTTTGGATGGATCCATTCTTCCTTTCTATTAACGGTTCAGGCTGGTGGTGGTTGTGGATGATATTCTCTTGGCAGACTTTGGGCCCCTTAGTACCAACTGAGCATAGTTTCAATGCCACAGTCTACCTATTGTTGCTGACCATGTCCATCCCTTTCTGCCCACAGTGTTCCATCTTATGATGGCTACTTCCGGGTGGATAATGCTCCATGTCATAAAACTGGAATCCTCTCAGGCTGGTTTCTAGAACATGATAATGAGTTCACTGGACTGAAACAGCCTCCACAATCATAAGATCTCAATCCAGTAGAGGACCTTTGGGATGTGGTGAAACGGGAGATTTGCATCAGACAAATCTGCAGCAGCTGCATGATGCTGTCATGTCAATATGGACCAAACTCTCTGAGGAATGTCTCCAGTACCAACAAGGTGGATCTGATAAAATACCCAGTGAGTGTACATATTTATTTCTGTTATGTTCTATGTTCTGTTTTATGTCTTTTGTGATTCCGGTAAGCTCCAAAGACCAAACAATCAAATTGTGTTTAGTGATTTTACTGAATCAGCATTAGCTTCCAGTCAAGACAACTTCAGCACATGTAAAAAAAAAAAAACGACTGTTGGCTGTGGCAAAGCCTGTTTGGAGACATCTGTGATTATAGTTATTTGTTTTTCATATATTAAACATTTGTCAGAAATTTGTAAACATGCAAAGACAGGCTATATGGGAGGAAGGGTGGCATTTTGCAAGCTCATTGAACTAACTGGTGGAAAGCTTGTAAAACTGACACAACTAAAATTTATTATGCCTCACAGTTGTCAGTTTTTCTTAGCTGTGATGTAAAACACAAAGGATTTTAAAAAGACAATTCAAATGTTTGAACTGAAAATTAGACACTGTTTCAATTTTTTGTTTTACTGAATTGAACAAATAATTTCTTTGTTGCATTTAAATCCTTGAGATGCTTCTGCAGATCCACTCCTCATAAACAAATTGCTCTCACTGTCTCTTTTAAAGGGTGACTTCTTAGATCAGAGCTTAGAGAAGACACTGCCGGACAGTCAAGTGTCTTCCTCTCATTCCTGGGTTCCTGTTTTGGTTCATCTTTCTGCTGGAAGTCTCATGACCTGCAGCTGAGACCAAACTTTCTAACACAAATTGCTTATTTGGCTCCAGAATGACTGAAATTCTTGTGATTGTTATACCTGTCATATAGATGCAGTAAAGCAGCCCAGACCATAGTCCAACCTCTTCCATGTTTCACGGCTTTGAACCTTTGGGAGGTTGTTCTGGGGCTCTTGGTTGTCATGAGGCTCCCTGTTTCTTCAGTGTGTCATTAGTTTCTAATGCTACATGTTTGCTACAGACCTGGGGTCCTTAAACTTCTTGTTTCACCTATCGGGGGTCAGTTTGGCAGCTGTTCCCAACCTACTCTCCTTCCTCATCCAATCATCCAACCACCCGCCAATTTTATCTGCACCCTTTAGTGCACACACCCTTTACCCTACAACAATATACAGTCCAAAACAGACACAAACACAAACACACTTACATTACACAAGGAAGGTGGAACCTCTGATCTTCTGTCCCCTACCCTATCTTTGGAACCAGGCCATCTGCAATGGCGGCCGTGTGCCTTGAGTGCTGGCTTCCTGGGCCCTGCGACCCTCTCTCAATGCAGGGAGAGGGATCCCTAAGTTCTCTTGCAATACCATGAGTTTGGGATCACATCACATCACACCTGAGCCTGGGGGTGTCCGTGTCACTGTGGTGTAGGCTCTGGTCCTTGCCCTCGAGATCTAGGAATCTCCAAAATTACAATAGGGGGTAAACCAGATCGGACCATGTTTACGACGCTTTTTGGGGACTTCCACTTCTATTGGGCGTCCTCCTCCTGGGCGTAAGCCCAAGGCTCCTCCTGACTTGCTCTCTCCTAGACTTCCCGTGGGGTGGGTGGCTGCCTGTAGCGTTGGGCGGGTCTCCCTTGCCTGGGGTTGGGGGATGCGCAGAACTCCTAGATGGTGGTGGGCTGGGAATGGGGGTGCTCCCCCTGCACTGGGCCAGCGGGCCCCTATTCTACTGGTTGGGCTGGAGTTTGCACAATCTGCTTCTTGGTCTTGGTGTGGGGATGACCGGGCACTCTCCCTCTTTTTTTAAATTCCATTACCCACCCCAGTAGATCATGAACACTCACTCAAGCGCAGTTGTTTTCTTACTTTTGTACGAATAGTATACGTGACAAATAAAATGTTTTACATGTGTTGGTCTGTATGTGTGTTTGACCAGTATTGTGTACATGTCAAAATGTTTGTATGTAAAGATTTTTGGAGCCAACAAGTATGTTGGTAACATTTAAGTGTGTGTGGGGACAGGCCCCACATACACTTGACAGTAACGATTATAAACTTACAGCAACTCTATGGAAGACTACACCAATCTATGCTGTTGCCTTGATGAAGCCAAGCCCCGCCACATTAAGCCAAGCCAAGCCCAGCCACCTTCAGGATTGATCCTCTCTACGCCATCAACCTCCCCCAGGAAGAACTACTGTGGACAAACTACCCACCTGCCAGTTGCTGCTTCACCTGATCAGCCATCCAGGTGCATTGCCACCCAGTCCTCCATTTATATGTTCAATAAACTGCACAACTTCTCACCAAATCCATGTCTGCTTTTTGGGTCCAGCTTATTCAAAACCAGACATCAGAAGATTCATTACCCCCTGTTGTAACAGTAAAATCTGTCCAACCCAAGATGCCTTCAGTTCTGATCTGTTTGCTCAGCTGTCGAACACAACAAGTTAATAAAAAAATAGATACATAAAAGTTAGCAAAACAGAAAAAACAATGTTTTACAGTCTGTACACATTGTCAACTGATGAAATCATAACATCACACACTAAGAACGACTGGGCTGCTATTGATCTAACCATGTTCTAAATAATTCCATAACATCCTAAATCTGACCTGGTTGTTATTAGAAGCCTTTTCTTCAGCATATGCCTGGGGCATTGAGGTATGTTTGTGTTTTCAGCTTCATATTGTTGGTAGCTACAGAGGAGCGTTGATGGAGGATACTATTTCTTCTAGAACTCATGCCCGTGGGCCAAATTTGGTCCGCAATGTAATTCTAATTGGCCCGTAAGTGTCATGGTGCCTCTGTCAGCCCCGCCCCCTCTGCTCTGCTCCTGACTCCACCAGCTGTGACCAATTCACCCTCATCAACCCTGCTGTTCAAAAGGAGACCCAGCTCCACAACTCAACGCTAGTTTGTTACCCCTTATGGTGACTAAGCCTGGGCTCTGTCTCGCTCATGTTTACGCAACCTATTCTTGTCTCGCAACTAACGTTATCATTCATGTCTTAGGATTCCTGCTCTCGAGTGTCACCTGTGTGAAAGTCAGTTCGAGCCTCCTCTGCTTTTCTCTGGAAACACCACGCTCCGCTAGCTGTGCTACTACCTCCAGCCACGCCTCAAGTTTCGCTCCTCTCTGGACCACCACCAAACTACCACCATCTTCCTGGAAGGAAAAAATAAATTCCTTACTTACCTCTCACCTACCTGTGTCCTCTTTCTGGGTTCCAGCACCTGGGTCTGCCGCTCCTCTGAATCATGACAGTAAGAAGATCATATCAAATGTGCTTTAGAGTTGGCCCGCGGTGTATCCCTTGTGCTATCCTAGGCACTTTAACATTTGGAGTTGGGTCATCTAGACCCACTAGACATTAAGCTAAACCTTTTTTCTTCAATGATTTGTGATCTTCACTGGTGTCCATGGATTACATAAAATTTTTACACCTTTGTCATGGTAGGAATAACATGTCAAAGTAAGGGTGGGGTCATCTAAGACAGCACAAGGGTTAAACTGTATAATGCAACAAATCCCTCAATGCTCTGCTAGTATGTTGGATTGCAGTCGAAACCAGCACACGCTCCTTTTTTCTGTTGACAGTGAGAGCCATGCTCCAGTCACATCAGACAAATTAATTTCACCCTCTACAAAAATGGCCAAACGAAAGATGGATAACAGGAGCTTTCAAGACAGGTGGGAGGCAGATTATCTGTTTACAAATATAAAGGACAGACCAGTTTGTCTTGTGTACAGTGCCAGCATGGCTGTAAAAAAAAAAAAAAAAAAAAAAATCAAATAAGACACAATATGAAAAGGTGAAACATTACATATCAGTTGCAGTTAAATTTTCAATATTGAGTTTGGCCTGTGATGATATTTCACTGCTTAATTTTGGCAAACTGTGAATTTGAATTTGACACCCCTGTTCTAGAGCCAAGACACGATAAATGAAGATCGAATGCATCTGTGCCTTCGCTCAGGGTCCCGTTGGGTGATATTTGATTACCAGCTATGGGCTGTTTGCAGGCTAGTACATACACACACATGCAGCTGTGTCCTCCTCTCAGACTAAAGCTGTTACCCCCCCAACCCCCTCCCTGTTTCAGGGCTAGTGCCAAATGAGATTGATAAGTGTCTAAACAAAGATGGATGGCATGGTGTTTCACTTGAGGATCGCTGAGCATCCTCTTCAGGCTGAGTCATCTGTCCTCTGTAAGACTGCAATCCATCTTCACCTGCCCAAAGTACACTCAGCGTCCTGTGAAATATGGAGGACACCTTATGGTGTGTGTGTGTGTGTGTGTGTGTGTGTGTGTGTGGGGGCGGGTCACAGTATCCAGGCCAGCAAACAGATGTCTCTACTGACTTCTTGTTTTGGACTCTACTGATCACTGCACTTCACTATGGCTGGACTTTTTATCTAAATGCATTATCTCACATCACCTGAATGATTAGGTTCACCTTGTCAAAAAACAAAACAAAACACTAAACATATTTGGCTAAGTCTTTCTTTTATTTCAGAGGACCTCTGGACAGTCAGACCTCTGTGGATCTGATTTATTGGTCTGTTGTTGATCACCTTTTGACATATCCCTTCCCTTGTGATTTACATAGTGAAGCAGTAGCGTGAAGGTCATTGTGGCCCCTGGGTAGCATGAAGGGTCTTGGCAAAGGTCATTGGCACCCTGGGAATTGAACCCTGGTTTCACTTAACCAACTGAGCCGTACAGCTGCTTTATTAGACTTGTTGTACCTTCAGTTTTTGTTTTAAACTGCCACATTGACTTTGACTGTCAGCCCACGTGAATATGTGCAAAACCTGCTACGTTATTTCATGGAGGAAACAACTGTTTTCTGCAACACTTCAGGCTTTTGCAGAGGAGATTGATAAGTGAATAGCAAAGCTGCCATTCCACGTCATTTACCTGTCTAGATGACTTATACATCACAACAGTATTGAAGTGTGGGGATTTAGTTTCATGGTTGCTGAGTACTCAGCAACTAGTCCAAATTGACCCTGTTAGAAAAAATCGTGTGGGTGAGCCATAGCATCACAGATAAAACCTCCATTTATTGCTTCTATCAATAATGTTAAAATTACAATTTTTCAAGAAAGGTCTTAGCTGGAGGGAACATCCATGAACATTACAGCCAACTTTAACCACAAGAGATGTGGTTAAAGATTGTAGAATATAACTAAACCCACAGTCAGTTACTGTTAGGCTGCACCTTTTACTTCCCTGAACTGAGGCACTAACCTGAACCTCAGGTAACAAGTCTTATTTCCAAAGTTTCTCAAGGACACCTCTAAGATTAAATTTTGGTGTGTAGAAAGACTACAAAACATTCAAGTCTTAATTTTTTATTAATATTAAATGTATTTAAAAAGGGAAATATTTTCTTGGTAAGGCAAGCCCCCCACCCCCCTTTGCAGAATAGTCCTTCAACAGTTATAAAGTTTCTCACACACACATTTGTGTTTCATTGTACCGTAAATCAATAATGACACATTGACAAGAAACATACAGTAAACCTTCACACTTCCAAGCTTTGACAAATCCCATGTTCAGTCTGGAAGACATAAGTGCTGACAGGACTGCTGTGAAGAAGAGAGCTCCCAGCATCCTTCATTATCTGATTAAAACTAGGTTTAAAAAATGTCCCAGAAGGATCCATAAATGTCTAAGATTTGTTTTATATCAGAGTTTACAGAATATTTCATTGATTTAGGACAAAGTTTCATCATGTATGTCATTTGATCTAAATATTAAATAGTTAAAACCATCTTTTTCTCCTCTTCATATAAAAGTCATCTTATTCCGTTAGGGGTCTCCGCACCCAATCAGCTTTCACTGATTTGCACAGGTTGTTTGGCAGTATGCCCTTCCTGATACAACCCCGTATTTTATCAGGGCTGTGGATCGGCACAGGTCTTTTTTAATGTAACTTCCATCAGTAAAGATCATTTGGTCTTTTTTTTTAAATTATTCTTCTTCTCCTGAGGCTTTGAGCAAACGTTTCTACTTTGGTCAAAACGTTGTTACCATTCTGGCCTAAAAGCGGCGTTTGCTTCTGCTTTGATGGTAGCTGGCTCCAGCTGACACGGTGCCCCTAACACTGCTGTTATGAGGGGGGGGGGGGGGGGGGGTCCGTTACAGCTTTTTCCTTAAGACTTCCAAAGAACAGGGAGACTGATGATCCCGTTGGATGGCGGTCTGATGTGTCACTTTGAGATCATTTTGACCTTATATCATGGAAATCATTAGTGAAAATAAATATTTATCCGTGATTGATGGACTTTTAGGAGGATTTTACTTTTCATGGTCCAAATGCTATGACCCTGCTTTGACTATGAACGAAGGGCTGTGTTTGGATCACCTCTGGCACTGGTCATCAATAGAAAACCTGCTTACATTAACTGTTTTTGTTGTTTTCATTAATAATCTTCCTTCAGAGTTGACTGCATTAAAGTGAGCTGAAAGTTATTTCTTAAATTGGTTTAAAACACCTGTTGTGTTTTTTCTGCGTCTCCTGACTGTTTTCATATTATCCATGGGAAGTTTTCTCCAAAGACTACCTTCATCTGGCAGACAGTGGACAGCTGGACCGCAGCAGTGAGGTGTCCTGTAGAAAACCAGCTTTGAACTAATAACCGGTATTCAGGAAATCCGAGGCACTTTGGTGTAAATCATATGCATCACATGTATTATATATAGAACTGAATAAAAAAAGCTAAGATAATGGTTTTCAGTGTTAGCATGAGCTGAAAAAGTTTGGGTTTATCTGGTTAGAAATCTTTTGGTCAGTAAGACTGAGGCTCAACAATCCCATAGAGTCAGGAGAAGCTGGACACCAGAAGGTCAGGCTCCCGTTGTTACTGCAGCGTACTGCTGAAGGCCATTTCAGTCGCCCACATCTCCGTCCTGGTCCCCTATGAGCCACAGGAAGTGGAAGCTGAGAGCTAGCAGCGCCGTGCCTAGCAGGTCACCCAGAGCCGTCAGGTACGGGATGGAGAAGCTGTCCGGATCTTTGCCGTTCCGCCACATTGAGTGAACCATCCAATCTGCTATGCTTAAAAGCAGCAGCACCTGGAAGAGAGGAGGTTCAGAATGAAGCCGTCAACAGGTCCTGCAGGGAACAATGTTCTTCAGAGGTTCAACCCAGATGGCCTTCCAGCAGAACCCAGCTGTGGTTATCTAACCAACTGGGTTCAAACCCTGTGCTGTGCCTGCCGCTCCACCGTTGAGCCGGATAAGCCCTACAGACATGTTCCCTCACCTCCAGCCAGTGTTCGTCTGCAGACTAAGTGTGGTCGACCAGTTTTTATGACAAACACACAGAGAAAAAACTTTAATAGAATCTATAATTAGCTATTTATGTTCATATCTGAACATAAATGTGAACCTCAAACAACCGTAAATATAGATTTTATTACTCAGTTTGATTAAAATAAGCCTTTTTTCTTAGTTGTTCCCTGAAAAGTCCCCTTCTGTAAAATCCACACACCTGCATAAATATGCCAGCACAAACCTCAGGAAGCGTCTGAGCCGCGGCCTCCTACATATGTAAGAGATGGAAAAAGGTATCTTGTTTTTATCATCTAAAACTGAACCAAACATTAAAAATGTGGCTAAAATGATTGTAGGCAGAAGACTTTGACTGGTTACACTAAATAAACTACTAACATTTAAAACCAGCAGTTGGAGGATGCTATGCTGGTTTTTCAGCCAACTCCCTCTTTTGCTTGTTGGTGATTACCTGATCAGGTGCGCTCAGGTAATCAGAACCTGGAGCCCCAGTTTTCAGCAGATCAGCAGCGACTGAAGCTGGAAACAGCCCGCTTCCACATTCAAACCTACTTGAATACTGGTATAAAGTTTGTGTCTGAGTTCCAGACGAGTTTCTATTCTGCTCTGAGCGACTTTTTTCATTTCTCTGCGTTCCAGCCAGCATAAAGTGATGCTAAAGTTGAGCAAGGTTCTCATTAAAAGGACTTTTTTCAGAGTTTTTGGTATAAGAGACTATTTTGGGACTTGAGTGGAAGTGTTGGGTTAATCTTTGCACTCCTCTGAACTTGAGGAAAACTTTTTGTAATTAAATATCCACATAAACGAGGTGGAGAGAATACTGTCACAGAAAACTCAAAAGGTTTGGTTAATGATACGGCTAAGACGGCTCTCATGCAGCCTGTGGTTACACGCTGCCATAAACAACACTGCAGACTTGTTTTGTTTCCCCTGAAATAGATGTAATAACAGCTATTTTGATGGTTCTGAAACAAGCAAGTCCTGAGATGTTTCATTGGCTTTCCCTACACTAATTACTTGGAAACAGAAAACTAGGAAAACAGGAACAATCAAATGATATTTCCTTTAGGGAACATGAAGGAAAACTTTTTATTGTTCTATTTGAAAGGACTTCCTTCTATCAAACTGTTGTTCAAAAGAGCATAAATAATGTACAGCAGAAGCAGTCAGAAACCCAGCAGCAGATGGAAGGCTGAGGGTTTTGTTGTTTCAGCTCCCACACATAAGAGGAAGAGCCGCTACAGAGTAGCGGAGCTTATTACAGACGACAACTCCTTCAATTAAAAGTGAAATGAGCTGCTCAGGTTAAGCACAGCATGAGAAACACTGTTTACTTTCAACCAAGCAGAGAGTGAAGGATGACAGCCTGTGCTGAAAAATCTCAGGGTTTGTGTTTTAAAAGTGTTGAGAGAGCTGTCCATCTATGAATGCCTCTGAAAAGACCTGCATGGCTGTGAAAAGACTTGCACAACTGTATGAAGATCTGCATGACTGTATAAAAACCCTTATGATTGTATAAAAGACCTGCATGACTGTGCAAAGACCTGCATAACTGTGAAAAGACCTGCATGACTCTATAAAGACCTGCATAACTGTGAAAAGACCTGCATGACTGCATAAAGACCTGCATGACTGTAAAAGGACCTACATGAATGTGAAAAGACCTGCATGACTGTGAAAAGACCTGCATGACTGTAAAAAGACCTGCATGACTGCATAAAGACCTGCATGATGGTGAAAAGACCTACATGGCTGTAAAAAGACCTGCATGACTGCATTAAGAGCTGCATGACTCTAAAAAGACCTGCATGACTGCATTAAGAGCTGCATGAGTCGAAAAAGACCTGCATGACTGTATTAAGAGCTGCATGAGTCTAAAAAGACCTGCATGACTGTAAAAAGACCTGCATGATTGTGAAAAGAACTGCATGACTGCATTAAGAGCTGCATGACTCTAAAAAGACCTGCATGACTGCATTAAGAGCTGCATGAGTCGAAAAAGACCTGCATGACTGTATTAAGAGCTGCATGAGTCTAAAAAGACCTGCATTACTGTAAAAAGACCTGCATGATTGTGAAAAGAACTGCATGACTGTAAAAAGACCTGCATGACTGCATAAAGACTGCATGAGTGTAAAAAGACCTCCACGAATATAAAAAGACCTGCATGACTGTGAAAACACCTGCATGAGTGTGAAAAGACCTGCATGACTTTGAAAAGACTTGCATGATTGTGAAAAGAACTACATGACTGTAAAAAGACCTGCATGATTGTGAAAAGACCTGCATGAGTGTGAAAAGACCTGCATGACTGCATAAAGACCTGCATGACTACATAAAGACCTGCATGACTGTGAAAAGACCTGCATGGCTGTAAAAAGACCTGCATGACTGTGAAAAGACCTGCATGACTGTGAAAAGACCTGCATGACTGTAAAAAGACCTGCATGACTGTGAAAAGACCTGCATGATTGTGAAAAGACCTGCATGATTGTGAAAAGACCTGCATGATTGTGAAAAGACCTGCATGACTTTGAAAAGATCTGCATGATTGTGAAAAGACCTGCATGGCTGTAAAAAGACCTGCATGATTGTAAAAAGACTTGCATGACTGTAAAAAGACCTGCAGGATTGTGAAAAGAACTGCATGACTGTGAAAAGACCTGAATGACTGCATAAAGACTGCATGAGTGTGAAAAGACCTGCATGACTGTAAAAAGACCTGCATGACTGCATTAGGACCTGCATGAGTGTAAAAAGACCTCCACGAATGTAAAAAGACCTGCATGACTGTGAAAAGACCTGCATGGCTGTAAAAAGACCTGCATGACTGTAAAAAGACCTGCATGAGTGTGAAAAGAACTGCATGAGTGTGAAAAGACCTGCATGAGTGTGAAAAGACCTGCATGACTGTGAAAAGACCTGCATGAGTGTGAAAAGACCTGTATGAGTGTGAAAAGACCTGCATGAGTCTGAAAAGACTTGCATGACTGTGAAAAGACCTGCATGACTGTGAAAAGACCTGCATGACTGTGAAAAGACCTGCATGAGTGTGAAAAGACCTGCATGAGTGTGAAAAGACCTGCATGACTGCATAAAGACTGCATGAGTGTGAAAAGACCTGCATGACTGCATAAAGACTGCATGAGTGTGAAAAGACCTGCATGACTGTGAAAAGACCTGCATGACTGTGAAAAGACCTGCATGACTGTGAAAAGACCTGCATGGCTGTAAAAAGACCTGCATGACTGTAAAAAGACCTGCATGACTGTAAAAAGACCTGCATGAGTGTGAAAAGACCTGCATGAGTGTGAAAAGACCTGCATGACTGTGAAAAGACCTGCATGAGTGTGAAAAGACCTGTATGAGTGTGAAAAGACCTGCATGAGTCTGAAAAGACTTGCATGACTGTGAAAAGACCTGCATGACTGTGAAAAGACCTGCATGACTGTGAAAAGACCTGCATGAGTGTGAAAAGACCTGCATGAGTGTGAAAAGACCTGCATGACTGCATAAAGACTGCATGAGTGTGAAAAGACCTGCATGACTGCATAAAGACTGCATGAGTGTGAAAAGACCTGCATGAGTGTGAAAAGACCTGCATGAGTGTGAAAAGACCTGCATGACTGTGAAAAGACCTGCATGACTGTGAAAAGACCTGCATGACTGTGAAAAGACCTGCATGGCTGTAAAAAGACCTGCATGACTGTAAAAAGACCTGCATGAGTGTGAAAAGAACTGCATGAGTGTGAAAAGACCTGCATGAGTGTGAAAAGACCTGCATGACTGTGAAAAGACCTGCATGAGTGTGAAAAGACCTGTATGAGTGTGAAAAGACCTGCATGAGTCTGAAAAGACTTGCATGACTGTGAAAAGACCTGCATGACTGTGAAAAGACCTGCATGACTGTGAAAAGACCTGCATGAGTGTGAAAAGACCTGCATGAGTGTGAAAAGACCTGCATGACTGCATAAAGACTGCATGAGTGTGAAAAGACCTGCATGACTGCATAAAGACTGCATGAGTGTGAAAAGACCTGCATGAGTGTGAAAAGACCTGCATGAGTGTGAAAAGACCTGCATGACTGTGAAAAGACCTGCATGAGTGTGAAAAGACCTGCATGAATGTGAAAAGACCTGCAGGACTTTGAATGACTTTGGTTGTCCGTATGCGTGGATTCTTACTACGCAAGTAAGGGGGGGAATTCATTCATTCATCATTCCCCTTTTTAACCCGTTTTGTCCCTTTCGGGGTCACGGGGCTGCCAGAGCCTATCATGGCCACTCATGGGCGAAGGCAGGGAACATTCTTGACAGGTCACCAGTCTATCGCAGGGCCACAATTCGCCACGCCATACACACTCACAGCTAGGGACAATTTTTTAGGGTAACCAAATAACCTATGAAGCATGTTTTGGGATGGTTGGAGGAAGCCAGATTCCCCCTGAGAAAACCCATGCATACACGGGGAGAACATGCAAACTTCACACAGAAAGGTCCCCACTGGTGTTCTTTTTCAGGTCCCCCAGTCGGAACTTGAACCTTTTTGTTGTGAGGCAAGAGCGCTAACCACTGTACCACTGTGCAGTCTACAGGGGAATATTTTTTCCAAAAAACATTCAGGAAGTTGCAGACTTTTTTTTCTTTTTTTGCAGTCTTGCTGTTCTCTCTGTTAAGAAAAGTTTCAAGGAAGATTTTCAGTCCAAATGCCTCATCTGAACTTCAAGACAATGTCCCCTGGCTAAACGAGGACCTTCACCCACGTTGGGAACGTTACACATCCATTCTAAGAAGAAAGAAAAGTTTTAGTCCCTGGGACTTTTTTTTTTTTATTTTTTTATTTTTTTTTTAGTGGTGCGATAAATAGTTTTTTTTTAAACTTTTTATTTAACGTTTTGCACTTTTAAAATACAAACAAATCAAGATAAGAAAACACAATCAAGTAAAGAAATAAAGTATAATAAAATAAAATATACAAAA
Source organism: Oryzias curvinotus (assembly GCA_023969325.1). Taxonomy (NCBI): domain Eukaryota; kingdom Metazoa; phylum Chordata; class Actinopteri; order Beloniformes; family Adrianichthyidae; genus Oryzias; species Oryzias curvinotus. The sequence goes on along the minus strand of CM043728.1, from coordinate 1,150,545 downwards.
ACAACGCAAACAAGCAAAAAGGAACAGGTGGGGTAAAACAAAAGTTGTTTTAAATTTTTGGTTCTGAGCGGAGTGTATATTGCTTCCATTTCCTCCATCGGAGTTGAAATTTTTCAGCTTTCAAGCGTAAGTGAAATGTCATTCTTTCCATAGAACAGATCTCTTCCATAATGTCTGTCCATTGCTCCAGTCTTGGTGGTTCACTTTTAAGCCAATTTCTTGTTATGGCTTTTTTACAGGCCATGATCATGACTTTAAAAAGATAGTTGTCCTCTGTTTGTATCACTCCTGTTGGTAACAGTCCTAGGTATACTATCCGTGGGTCAGCGGGTATTTCATACCCTAGTATTTCCTGCAAAGTTTTGATGATGCTTTGCCAGAAGGGAACAACTTTACTGCATGTCCAGAAGATGTGTGAATGATTGGCGTTCACGCCTCCACAGAGTCTCCAGCATTGTTGCGGGGTCCTCAGCTGTTTGCTCTTTAAGTGAGGACTGAGAAAGAACCTTGTTATGTTTTTCCACCCGAATTCTCTCCACTGTCTAGAACTTGTTGAATTATGTTGTAGCTGACAGATTGAATACCATTCATCCTCTGATAGGTTAACCTGCAATTCTAACTCCCACTTCTGCTTTAAGTTCAGTGAATCAAAACCAGTACATTTCATCAGACATTTATACAGTTTGGAAACCATCCTTGAAGGCAGTTTCTTATAAGCCCCTGTCACTATTTCTATCACATCACTGCCTTCCTGTGTAATTGAGCTTTTTACCTCTTCAATGTAAAAGTTTCTTAATTGAAGATACCTAAATAAGTCTGTGTTTTCCAGTTCAAACTCTTCTTTAAGCTTTTCAAATGTTTTGAAAATGTTCCCCTCTGTTAATGTACATAATGCAGTCAATCCTCTAACTCTCCATTTCTTAAATGTATTATCTAGCTGTCCGGCTTTGAATCCCGTAGAGTGTGAAGGCCATATGAGTAATTTGTGGTTGTTACCAAATTTGTATTTATTGACCACCTGCCACCAGGTTTTAATTACAAACTCCACTATTGGGTTCTGTTCTGTACTTACTACTTGTATTTTTTCCCCCAGTCTTGCCTGGGGCGGGCAAGAACCATAGTCAAGCTCAATTTGTTTCCATTTAGAATAGTAATCTGTTGAACACCAATATATTATGCTTCTTAACTGTGCTGCCAGATAATATTCTTGGAGACTTGGTAACGCTAGCCCCCCCTTAGCTTTTTCCAACTGAAGTGTTTTCAGTCTTACTCTAGGTTTTTTTCCCGTTCCAAATAAATCTAATTAATTGTTTGTTCCATTTAACAAATTGTTCATCTGGGATATGTACCGGTAATGCGAGAAACAAATATAGCAGTCTGGGCAGCACATTCATTTTCACTACCTCTATTCTTGAGCTGAGATCCATGGTTAAGGTGGTCCATTTTGTTAAGTCCCTTCTTATTGTATCGGTGATTCTACTGTAATTAATGTCTTTCAATGTGTTTAGTTTTGTTGTCAAGTAAACTCCTAAGTATTTTATATTTTCTGAGTCCCATTGCAGTTTAATTTTTTGTCTGAGTGGTTCAGCTGGTTTGTAGTTCATGGCTAGCATTTGAGTCTTAGAGATATTTAATTTATATCCTGATTTACCTCCGTAATCTTTTAGGATGTCCAATAATTTTGGAAATGCGGTATCTGGATTCTGTAGATATACAATAATGTCATCTGCAAAAAGCCCTATTTTTTGTTCTTGCTTTGCTATTGTCACCCCTTTTAGATCTTCACTCTGTCTTATATACTGAGCCAAAGGTTCAATAAATAGAGCAAAAAGGGATGGGCTCAAACAGCATCCCTGTCTCGTTCCTCTAAATAGTTCAAAGCTATCTGTTAAATTTCCATTGATTTTAATTCTACCCACTGGCTTATGATACAGAGCTTGTAAATACATGATACATGTATTGTTAAAGCCCATTCTCCTCAGGACTGCAAAGAGGAAGTCCCAGCTGACCCTGTCGAAGGCCTTTTCAGCATCTAGGCTTATTAAAGCTACTGGGGTTTTGAGTTTATTGACCTCGTTTATGACATGTATGGTGCGTCGTATGTTGTCTTGTGTCTGTCTTCCCTTTATGAATCCAGTCTGGTCTTCGTCGATGAGTTCAGGGAGGAATTGTTCAAGTCTTTTACTGATTATTGATGTAAATATTTTATAATCAACATTTAAAATAGAGATTGGGCGGTAGCTCTCACAGTTCTCCTTATTTTTCCCTTCTTTTGGTAGAACAGAGATGATTGCTTCTTTCCATGATGGGGGAGTTTTGGCTTTTTTCAATGTCCAATTAAAGGATTCTAATAATATAGGAGCGAGTTCCTCTTTGAATGTTTTGTACCATTCATTTGGATAACCATCACCTCCGGGACTTTTATTACTTTTCAGTCTCCCTATAGCTTTGTCGACTTCTTCTCTGGTAATAGGTGAGGTTAATGTTTTATTTTGGGTGGTTCCAATAGATGGCAGATCTAGGTTGGCCAGAAAGTCTGTGATTTCTTCTTCATTTACTGGTTCAGATTGGCTATACAGAGTTTTGTAATAATCTAGAAATGTTTTTTGAATTTTGTCTGGTTCATAATGTATGACGTTGGTGTATGGGTCTCTGATTTTATGAATTTGATTTCTCATCTTCAGTGATCTTAGGCGCTTTGCTAGAATTTTGGTTGCCTTAGGGCCTGATTCATAAAAGGTTTGCTTTATGAACCCTAATTTCTTTTCAATTTCTTCTACTGTTAAGTCTGATAATTTGTTTTTTATCTCTTTGATATTTTTTGCCAGCTCTTCACTTCTGTCCCAATGTTGTTGCTTCTCGAGGCTCCTGAGTGTCTGTTCTAATTTGTTTTGTGTTAACCGTTTTTTTTTATTTAAATGGGACATCCTAGATATAATGTTCCCCCTCATAACAGCTTTAACAGTATCCCAAATTATTGTTGGTTCTATTTGGTCATCCTTATTGATCATTATACACTCCTTAATTTCCTTTTTTATCTCTTGCACTACGTTTTCATTATTTAGGATGCCAACATTCATTTTCCACAATGATGTTCTTTGTTGGTTATCCAGATGCATAGTTAAGTATATAAAATTATGGTCAGATATATCCGCTGTTCCTACATTACAGTTCAGGACTCTGTATCTGTCTACTTTATTCACTAAGAAGAAATCTATTCTTGAGTGCACTTTATGGGCTGCTGAGTAGTGAGTGTAATCCTTCTCTGATGGATGTAGATCCCTCCACACATCACAAAGTCCGGTTTCTTTAATAAAAATGTTGAGATTTCTTGATTTAATGCTCTTATTCTTCTTAAGGCTTGTTGTGTCCTTTGAATGGTCTAGTACTGTGTTCCAATCTCCTCCACAGATCAGGATTCCTTCACTTAGTGTAGTTACTTTGTCAAATAATAATTTAAAGAATTTCTGATTCCCTTCTGGGGGTGCGTACACATTGACTAGTGTAACCAGGTTATTGTTGATCTTTCCTTTAACAATGACATATCTCCCATCTTTGTCACTATCCTGCTGAACTTTTTCGAAGTTGACTGAATTTGATATTAACGTGAGTACACCTCTCCTTCTGCTGTTTTTGTAGGAGCTGAAAAAACAGTTTTCATACCCAAATTTACTAAATTTTTCATGCTCATTTTTTGGCAGATGTGTTTCTTGCATGAAGATCACCTGTGCTTTTTCCCTTTTGAGTTTTGATAGCACTCTGCTTCTTTTTACAGGGTTGCCAAGGCCGTTCACATTTACTGAGATTATTCTGTAGTTACCTAGTCCGCTCATTTATTTTGTTGATAATGTTTGTGAACCCCACAAAGAAAACAAAACAGGGTAAAAGAGAAAATAAAAAATAAGAAAGAGAAAATAAAAATGCTTCAAACTTAAGAACAAAGAACATTTGAACAGTACCAACCGGTACCTGTAACTTCCACACATTGGAGGGAGTGTCTTTCCCTCCTCGACCCCGCTGGGAGGTCCAGGGTTGTTCCTCCTGTTAGGAAGGGGCCCTAAAAAGGACTTGGAGAACGACAAATTCGCTCCCGTCCACATTGTCCAGCGTACACGTCTTTACGTCTGCTTCTGGTGCCGCTCCTATATTCCAATGTATTGAAGAGGCCAGCCTTCTGATGTTTCCGTGTTGTGTCAGTTTCCATCGTTCCTTTCAAATTCTCTCAGCTTTTCCTTCGCCCTTTGTGACGTGGAGGGTCTGTTGTCCTGCTGGCGTCGAGTCTGCTGCTGCCATCCCAAGATCTCCTGTAGGCGAAGCTCCGCCGTGTCCTCCTCCGTTGTTGTTCCCGGTAGTTCCACTTCCATCCCTCGTTTGCGCAGCTCGAGTCCGGCTGCATGTGCATTGCTGTAGGTTCGAACGCCGTCTCGCCAATGAATCCGTATGCTGGTGTAGGGAGTTTGGAAGCGTATTCCTTTTTCCTTCAGAGCCTTCTTTATTGCTTGGTACTCCCTGCGCTTCATGGCAACCTCTGAGGCATAGTCATGGTCGAAATAAATGTTTTTGTCATTCAGCCTGATCCGCCCTTTTTTCCACGCATCTTTCAATATTTGCTCTTTGATTATGAATTCCTGGAAGTTAATGATTATAGGTCTTGGAGGTGCGTTGGGGCTTGACCTGAATGTGGGGGCTCGGTGGGCACGCTGAATTTTAAAATCAAAGTCTGCTGGCAGGGAGAGCTCCTTTCTGAGGAGGTTCGTGATGAACTGATGCATAGACTGCCCCTCTGTTCCCTCTTCCACTCCAAACAGTCTGATATTATTCCTTCTGGATCTAGATTCCAGATCCGTCAGCTTAGACTGCATGGTTCTTTGTTGTTTGATGCACTGAGTGAGCGCGTGGGTTAACTCCACCGTCATGTCCTCAACGTGCCCCACGCGCGTCTCCGCCTCGTCAAGTCTCTCTGATATGCCGTGCATTTCTTCACTCAGACTGTCCAGTTTGCTTCTCATCTCTTGACGTGAAGCATTAATGTCCTTTCGTATTCCTTCGTTATCCTCTTTCATTTGAGTCTTAAGCGACTCGATGGCTTTCAATAGATCGCTCGTCGGAGTTACATTTGCTCCGGCGTTAGCTTGCTCGGCTAAGCTATTAGCCTGCTTTGCCGTCGAGTTGTTTTTATCCTGCGATCTCGGCATTCTTTCGTTTTATCGGCCTCTTTTGTAATTGTCCCCTCACTTATTTGTGCATTCGGGTTTATGAGTAATTTTTACTTACTAACTTTAAGTGAGTTTTTCTGAAGTTTTTGCAGAGCGGCTGCCGGACGCGTCTTGTTCCCTACGTCATCACACCGGAAGTCCAGTCCCTGGGACTTTTAAATCACCAATTCACCTTCACTCATCTCGTGTCTTCGCTAAACAACATCTTTTCCATCTTAATTGTTTGTCTTTCTATTCTCCTGGCTCTTATCTAAAACCTCTTTCACCCTAAATCCAACCGCGTCCTGCCCCCCAGAGAGCATCTTTATCTACCTTTGAGCAAACAGGTGTCTAGATGAAGAGGAGTCCAGATAAGTCAGCAGCTTGTTTGTGATGCAGCTACATCAACCAGATGTTGAGACTTCATCTGTGCTGTGATGCACATCGCCCTCAAATGCTCTGATGGAACATTGATCATGTCTTTTTCTGTTTCATTTTTTAAAAGTCTGAGCTGCTCATTTTACAGTCATCATGACTCAAAGGTAATGACAGAGATTATGGAACCAACTTCTGTCTGTGAATCTAATGAAGTAGATTTGCCGCCGTCAGTGACAGCGTTCTGCCGCTCCTCCAGAGCGCAGCGGCTTGACTTAACAGATGAGATAAAGCTGCTCCTCAGAGGTTGATTCCTCATCTGCGCAGATTACGCTGATAAAATCTGACAACCAGCCTTGACTGTGTTATGAGATCTGAGCGTTAAAGAAGGTCATGTTTGCTGAAAGTGCCTTTAATGACCCAAGGACATTTAAATTTGCATAAAAAAAATCTGAGAGTTATGATCCCCCTTGATGTTTGAAGGACCTGAGATTGTGTTTTCTGTCATCAAAGATGCTGTTGTGTATTTTCCAAAGTGTTTTATGATGCACTGATTTCTTCATTCACACCACTGTGATCACAGACTGCCTGAGTATGCGTCATGCACCGTCTATCATTCCGCCTCATTTTCTGCAGCTTTCACTATAAATAGCTTGTTATTAAAACAAAAAAATAAGCAGCTTCTGTTAATGAATTTCTCCCACATATGATGTTGGCATTCGAATGTTTAGGTTTAGGATTGAGACAGGTGAGGAATCGGTCTGTATTTGGGTGTTCTGGTCACAGGTGAGGAAATGATGATCAGCACGGCCTCCACAGTATGACGGACGCTTGAGCGGTCCCTTGTGGTGCAGAGACCCTCGTCAGAAGGCGAAGCTCTCGTTACCTTTGGCATTAAGCTGTGGTTGTGAACAAAGAGTTCACAGGTACAGGTGCAAAAGGACATTTTTTATGCATAGTGGGAGGGCCTCCAACTTTAAAACTGAGTGCAAACCATTAAAAAGGGGCCAGGAACAAAGCCCTAATAGGCCTTGTAGACATATCTAATCAAAGGGGGGGTTCCATGGCAGACCCTGGACAAGGAGAGCATCATAGAAATATAATGTTGTACTCCCCCCAAAGAGCTGGAGGAGGTGATCCCAGGGGGGGGGTCTGTGCATCCTTGCTGAGGCTGCCGCTCTAGCCAATTCATCACAAACAAGGGTAGATGATGGGTGGGTTTATCTAAACCTTTCATAAATGAGCTGAAACAGTTGCAACAGCATCAGTTCCTGCTGCGAAAACCAGACCAGAGCTGCTGCCCCCCCCCCCCCCAATGCTCATAGGAACCATTGTGTCTTCCTGTATTTTCATGATCAATAACGTCCAATATTTCCGCTGCTATTGGGTCCAAAACAATGTAAGGGTGGCGTCACAGGATAGCACAAGGTTTAAAAGAAACAGGCTCTGAACTGTGCAGGCTGAACACAAACAAACACAAAAGAAGACATTTTTACTGAGCTGACACCCTTCCCTGATACACAGTTATGAAACTGTCAGAATAGATGAGGACTCCTGTGTCTATTCCACTACTCTCTTTCTAGAACCCAGTTCGGTAAGTAAAGGTTCTCATTCATCCAGGTGGTGTAGTCTTGAGGTTAAGTCATAGCAGCTGGACTTAAGAAAATGTAAGTCCACTTAACATGGGACCTGTTAATATATTTATTAACCCCATACAAGCAGTTTATAAATGGCTTGTGAATATGAACCCCTATTTGATCACGCTTTAGATTGGGGGGCTGCAAAACACTTAATAAACTGTTAATAACAACACTGTTATTATCTCATAAGGCATTTTATGAAGGATTAATAAATGTCTTTATAAGCAGCTTAATACAACATTACTAGTGCTTGTTAATGTCTTATAAATAGTTTATTAATGAGTCTTTTAATGTGTTTATAAGCAGCTTATTTGAACTTGTAAGTCAGTTGTAAGACATTTACAACTGCTAATAAATGTCTTTATAAGCAGCTTACTACAACATTAAAAGTGCTTGTTAATGTCTTATACATAGTTTATTAAGGACACCTATTATAAAGCGTTACCCAGAGTTCTTCACATCCTACAAAACTCTGCAGCTTTCCCAGTTTTAACCTGAATATGTATCTGAAACATGAACTTTTGGACACAATAATCCAATGAGAGCAGCTGATATAAGCACAAGTCTCTACCATAATTTTGGCTGTTAGTGTTCTTTCATAAAAGCAAGGGTTGCAGGGGATCTTCAAATGGCATTACATGCTGATGGAACACAGAAAACGGGAAACTTTCCTCAGCTCTGCGCTTCTGTTGCTCCACCAAGCAAATATTGTCATAGGAAATGCTGCAGCATATGCATCCACCCGTAAAGCATCCTGAAGGAAATTCTGCACATCAGCAGCTTTGGGGAAGCAGGAAGTAAACTCATTAAACAGAATAGTTTGTGGCAAAACTACATGCTAATGAGTTCTCGGTTAAGATTGGACCTCGAAGCTCACCTGCAGCAGGGCAGCAGCCAGGTAGACAGACATGAAGATGGGGGTCAGGGTGGTGTGGCCGCTCTTCATCAGGTGTATTGTATACAGGAAGATCAGGTGACCGGGAATTCCCAAGAGAAGCAGCACCTGAGCAGAGCGATGGTTTGCTCCTGACAGGTCGCAAACAAGACAGAGATGTTAATGCAGAACTTGGGCTTGATCATTCTATAACAAACAGATTCTTACTCGACAAGGGAGAAATAGTTCAATGCATGACAGAGATCGGTTTTAGTATGGTCCACAAAGAGTCACATATTGTTAATAGCTTTTCAGAGCAGAGGCTGGACATGAAGTGAGTGAGAAAACAGGCAGCCAGGTATTATGCTCCAGTTTAGGAGGTTTCTGGTTGGGTTTCTGACAGCATAATCGCTCAACTTCAAAAGGTTAAGGTTTGTTAAGGTGCAAGCTAGCTGGTACTGACCTGTCCCACAGAACGTGCGGCAGGGGTAGTAACAGCCTTTCGCCTCATCAGGAACCTCCCCAGGAGCACAGTGGAAATGAAGGTGGGTGGATATCCTGCTGGACTGAATGGCCACCAAGTTTCCACCGATACCTGGAAAAAACAGCGTCCTGTAGATGAGTGTAGTTAGGAAAGGATAAACTTTTGGACCCCACCTTCCACAAGGAGGCGGAGTCAGGGCTAACTTCATACCCAGATCCCATGTGACGCCCTGGTGGGGTTTATATTAAATAAATGCATTTATAAGAGTAGTAGGATTAAGGTTAGGGTTTTCGGATGAGTATAGCTAAAGCTACAATGCAGGTGAATGTGTGTACTGTCTGCTTCATTCTTTCAGTTTCTTGGCTTTTTTAAAACATTTAAAACGCAGAAAAGAGAGTAAAACGGGAGGACCGTCTCTCTCTCTCTAAAAGAAAAAACGTCCTTAGAAGTGTCCCCCCCTCCCCACACACAAACACACACACACACTCAGGAAAATGATGGCTACAGCTTTGGACTGCCAAAGTAACCCGTGTGTGTCATCCATCCATCTTCCACAGCTGCCTAATCCCTTTTGGGGTGACGGGTTTGCTGGAGCCTATCCCAGTGGCTCGTGCTGGGCAAACACCAACAAGCGCCCCCCACTCTCACATTCCCTCCTAAAATCACCAGCTAATCTATGACGGATGTCTTAAGGAGGCTGGAGGCTGGAGCAAAATCCAAAAAGCTGGGATTTGAACCAGTTGCGAGACAAAAGTCCTAACCACTGCACCACTGAGGAGCCCACCGCTGTACGCCACAAGAAGGTAGAGGGGCTGGGCCCCAGGTTGAAGCAACTGACCTCATGAAAGATGAATCTCACCTGGTGGCAAACGCGTCTGCAAACGGTACTGTGAGGGTGGAGCATACACAACACCCCACGTTACTGGTACCTCAGGGTAATGGCCATTCAGTTCATCCCACTTTTTATCAGGATGGGACATTCAGAAGACCTTAACCTTGTTCCTGATACGGCTATAAATAAAGAGCATCCAAATCCATTTCTGTTCTCAAGCAATCAAACGACGATTCATCCAATAAAGCTTTTCGATTAATACATCAGCTTTGATTGACAGATGGAATAAAGGGTGCACTGACTTCATTCGGACTTTCTCCTTAAGTGTGTCTTGGTGAGAGAGGTTGGGGAAACTCTGGTTTATTCAGGTCACTGGGGAGTGACGATGAGAGAGGGGACAAAAAAAAAAAGTCTGAGATTCAGCAGGGCTTCAACGTTTAACCAGCAGGTGGTGCCAACTTTACAGGAAAAAACAGACTGTAAAAACAATGGGGACCTCAGCCCCTCCCCTCTGTTTCCAAATAGGAAGCTGGTTTCAAGAGGCCAAAATCCCATGGATTTCTATTGAGAAATACTCAGTTACTACACAGTCATTTTATTTGTCAGAATAGCCATTCTTGCTCGGATACCTTCTTCTTAACATCTTTGTAATCCTACATTTTAAGATATTTTTTCTCTATCGCAAGTAAGTCAAGTTATTAACTGACCAATCAATTAAAATGACTGCGGAGAGGACCCAGATGGGTGAAGACCAGCTGCCCCTCCCCAATCCAACCAATGTATTGTGGTGTGGGTGTGTGTGTTGCAGGTCAAATGGGAGGTCTCCAGTCAACTAACAACAAAATTCTACAAAATGTAAAAAAACAAATTAAACAAACACAATTACCATTAAATCATAATTATGCAAATACACACATGCATAAGCCATTCAAAACATGGATGTGATTTACAGCAGGCTAACGACCTATCTCTCCTTCGCCCAACAGTAGCCAGGTCGGGCTCTGGCAACTCTGCGGCCCCAGTGGGTAAAGAAAATGGATGCAAACTGTCTATCCTGTGCAGAGTTGTTGGTCACATGACTCATTTAATTCGAAAAAAGTGTTTCCATTGGACAATTTTACTGCCGCAATAAATTCCATTGACTATGAAATACTGCAGATTTCATAGTCAATGGAAACGCAGCGTTCAAGAGGTAGAGGCGTGGAAAGAGGTGGGGACTCGCAATAAGCTCACTCCTGTTTGGTGACAGTAGTTGCCATAGATACAGACTGAGAGCAACTTGGAGCAATCTCTGTCGACTGGTTTCAACATGGCAGTGGCTGTATCAGGAGGCAACGGTAAGGGATTTTGCCTGATCTCGCTAGAGCAGGAGGTAAGACATTTTCTATGGGTGACATCATGATTAAGGCATTGTTTTCACAGTATATGGGGAAAAACAAAAGAAAGTTCACCTTGATACTGAAAATACGAGCTACAGTTTTCTAAAAAGATAATAGTAATCAGTTTTGCAGGGTTTTTAAATAGAAATTAGGACTTTCATTGTTACAAACTTCTATGTCAGGCTCATTGGTTTTGTTTCATATTTGAATGTGTCAACATAAAAAGCTAAACATTGCAGATTTCCTGGAACTGGAACAGAATTAACAAACAAAATGATAGACAGAATGAAAAAGCCTGACAGTGCCAAGACTGACAACCCAAGAATAAAGTCTCATCTGTCTGCAGTAAACAAACAGAAAGGACGTCTGCCCACTTCAGATGCTTCCTGAGACTCATGCAAAGCCTCACAGCCAACAGCAAAGAGCAGACAATGATGCAATAAAGTGCAGAATCAAACTAGAACAAAAAGAACGTGCAGTAGAAAAAAATGCAAAATCTTCATTTTAAGGGTCAAGTTAGAGCTGCTAGGATCAAATAAAACAGAGGTCATAAAGAAGGCTGTCCCCCATCTTCCTTTGATTGTTTTTTTTCGTCACTCCATATTTCTTCTTCTCATAGGATATTAATAGCAGCAGGTTTTACATACACACGGCTGTAGGGGGACATGAAATCACAAAAAATGTCTTTATGTTTAGTAAATGACGCGTCCTTTCACTTAACAGCTGACAAACCTCCAACCAAAAGCCGTCTCAGGCATTAAACTGCTCCGATTTCTGTGCCAGAGCTCAAGCAATCTTGGATGAGTCTTATTTTAGACAAAAGCAGAGAAAATCCAGCCTAGTGTTGTGGGGAAAGCAGAGCAGTCTCATTCAGAGACATGTTTGTGCCAGGGAGAATCTGGAGCATTTATATTGTCATTTGGAACCCACAGCCAGTCCCTCAGGTCGGTGTAGAGCCACCCAAATGCACTCTGTTCATGTCATCCATCAGCTGTGCTCCAAGGGTCACAAACGGCAATAATTACAAAACTCAGCTAAATGAACGACCCAACCAGCAGCAGCCCAGCTTCTCTGAGCTGAAACGCTCTCTTCTAACTGTCGTGCATCACTGCAGCTCATTAAGACGGGTTCCATTCAGACAAAATGAGTTACGAGCAGCAGTCCTGCCTAAGTGGAACAGCTCACTTTGGTTCAGAACACTACCGTTCGCAATGCACCTGGTTTGATAGATGAGACGCAAAGATGACAGCAGCTAAGATGACTAAGTGTGATGTCAAGTCCTGATGGCAAGCCACAAAGACAGCGCACAGAAGATATATGCAGATCATTAGATTGACCTGCCAACCAGCTCACCACTAGAACACCACCCTCACCTTTACAGACACAGCAGGGTGGTAGATCTCAGACAGCCATGCTCTAGTGTACATATGTCTGTGCCTGAGCCCTACAGTTCTCCTAAATCTTTGGTAAAACTGCAACAGTAACTGCAGCGGTTCATCATCCACAACAACGCAGACACAAGATGAAGGTCTCCTGACATTTTACTTCAAAGCAAAGAAAAAGCTGTTAAACATTTAGAAGCAAGAATCCAAAATATGTCTGTGTTTACAGTCTTGCAACATCTTCCTTTGAGGAAGACTCCTCCCACCTGCTCCAGTGTTTCAACTGCTACAACTTTGATGCAGTAAAAAGAAAAAAACAGATTTTTTTGGATGTAAAAAGGCCTTTTCAGACAGCATCTTAGCACTTCTGTAAGGTGGTAGGTTGTAGGATCAAAGAAGGTGGAAGCATTTTCTGACAGGAAGACTTTTTTCAGCTAATCTCATTTTACAGTTTTCTCCACATTACTATAAGTTTTCTGCCAGAGAGGCTGAAGTGGATCTCATCATAGCTTCTAATCAGCACAACCATTCATTCTTCAGCGCTTCAAAAGGCTGGGGACACAAATGACCGGCTTTTCTAATCTTTGCATCTCTCATCAAAGGGACTGTGAAGCTCAATGACTATTTTTTACACTGGAACTAATTTCTTAAACAATAATAGTAGATTCAGTCTGAATGTGTTGACTTTCTGCTTCAGACCTGGCTCATTTGCATAATTTGGACTGTCACTGCAGACTCCACACAGCAGGAGCACTGGGGGTGCAGTTTGGGTCTGTTTTAACGAGGGGCACAAATATGTGACAAAGTCCAATGGAAGCACAAAGACTCAGGGTCAGTGAGAAGAGCTCAGATCAGAGCAGCAGGATGGGCAAAGACATTCATAACACCCAAAACCTGCTTCTGCAGGTTCTTTATTTTAGTAAGGATAAGTCTTCTTCCTTAGTCAACAAAGTCACCTAAAGTTTGTTTAGGTCATACCAGAGATGCATCACCAAAACTACTACTGTTACTCATTTTCTTTACAGAATTCAAATAGCCTCATAGCGAGATGACACTGCTTCAAATCCCAGCTGGGACCTTTCTGTGTGGAGTTTGCCAAAAGTTCCAAATATAAGCAAATAAACATGTCCGTAGGTGAGGGTGTGTATGTGTGAGGGTAAGACTGGCATCCTATTCAGGGTGTACATGTACGAACCCACCGGATCGCTTTCAGCGACGCTGTGATCCTGAAAGCGATCCGGTGGGTTCTTCAGATGAACGGTTGTTTATGTGTGAATCATGGCGTCTGGCTTTATAAGTTATTGCCATGTTTATAAGCTAACTCAAACAAAAATGATCTTAGACATGAGTCATTACCACATGTGAAAATCATTTGGTAGGCATACAGTGAAGGACTTTGACAGGGAAAACTGATCGACGTGATGGAAAGAAGAAAGGCAGATCTCCTGAGAGAGGAAAAGCTAACTGGCAAATGATGCCAATGTGTCGACCACACAGCTGAACCATGTTTTATTCATCTGAAGTTGCAGCAGTATTATGTGAGGCTTCTGCTCTGCTTTTAACTAACCAATGAGCATAAATTGGTTTTCAATCTTTCCCCCCTAATCAAGCATCGTTTCACCATGAAGATCCATTTCTGTTACATATGGCTTACATTAGTCGACATTTAAGAAGCTCTGGTATTAAATGTGGACTTTTCCCTTAAGCTTCAACCACATCAAAGTGGGGAAAAGTTGGACTCACCATTGATAACCGGGGTGTACACTACAATGCCGACCAGATTAGGGTCAGACACAGTTTTGTCCAGAATGAGGCCTCCAATGCTGCAAAACACAACAGATTGACTGAAATTACAGACAGACTTCTACCATCTAAATGCATCAACAGCATATGAATGAGCAGAGTTAACAGCATCATTACTCTGTGAGGCTGACGTGAAAAAAAACAGCAAAAGTCAAAGTTCAGTCACTGCAACAGACTTCTCCACCACAGAGAAGGTCTCTGTTGGTTCCAGAACCAGAGTTCCAGCGCTCAGAGTCTTCACAGCAGCTCTGCAGAGACTAAACACACACCTGCTGATGACCATGGCAGTGATGACCGGCTCCCATCCGGAGTACAGAAGGGTGCGGCTGGCCGGATGCTTGGAGGAGATGACAATCCACACCGGAGTCAGACACATGAAGAAGGCGCAAACCAACGATGACACATATGGATAGGAATCTAAAAGAGAGCCAGTTATTGAATCTAAGTTTAAAGGTTCTTTTTATCCTGCTGTATGCAATTGTACATTCTTAGAAAGTGACACTCCTGCACAATAAATATATATCTGACTTCAAAACGCTGTTCCTCAGCTCAGTTTTTAGTATTTTATCATGTGAAGATCTGAAATGCCTCATTCTACTGATAACATGCACTCCTATAGTAAAAGAGTTTTGATGATAGAAAAATATTTATAAAAATGCACGGAACATTCTCACTTGGCTGAACGCCTCCTCTCTCCATTTTCACAAAGATGAAACATCAACAAGAAGCTTCTCCAACTCCATCTCTGCTGCTACATCATTTGCTCCAGCTAAGAAAACAACAGTAACCTCTCTGAATGTTACATATGAAAGTATAAACTTTGGCAGAAAAGTAAGTTTATGTTTGCTGGTCCCTTAAGAATGCTGTGAATCTGGCTCCAGCTAATCTTTTCTTGGCTTCTTTGGAGATTCCATCCACCGAAGCCCAAAGAGCCAACAAGTGCAATGCACATGGTCTGGCAGCATTTATCCACCTGAGTCACAAAAGGTCTCCTGGACTACAAAGACATGCTTACTTTAAGTGAAAAGAAAGACTGAAGTCGACATTTCCTCATTAAAATCGTATCTACCACATAATGTGATGAAGAGGAGGGTTACAAGTCTGCCTAAACCAAAGAGGAGGTGCAGTATGGGACAGGATCGCCATCTGCTGGCTGAATGTGCTGTTGAATCAACAATACACAGTAAGCCAAACACAGAACCAGATTCTCCAGTTCTTAAGACAACAGCAAACAGGAACTTTTCTCCTAACACTACTACATTTGTGTGCAACCCTCAGGAAATCTAAAAAGAAACTGAAATAAAAGTCCTGAGCGTTCCATCCAGTTCGCTTTAATGTACTAATGGTGAACATTTTCCTCCTGAGACTTCCAGCTTCAGTCTACTGTTGTCTTCCAATAAACCAGTCTGTCCTGTGCTTCAAGGAAGCACGACCTTCCATTAAGTTCATTTACACAGATGGACCCTCATGAAACTCGTCCCCCCCGGTACAAGAGGCTACGGAAAACAAGATGTTGATTATTTGTTTTTACCTGTACAGTTAGGTAAAGAGAAGTTATGATGGTTGATTTCCCATCAGAACATAGCAACTGCTTACAGAAGCATCCGAAAACTCTGCCCCGGGACTTCAGGTCAGCTCAACACCACACAGCTTTCTGGATCAAGACTGTGTTTTTTCAGGAATCATGCCTTTTTTGGATTATCTTAAAATGCTACACCAATCCTGTATTTATCCGTCCAAAGGCTGTATTACACAAGAAGTTTTACTTTTCCCTGAAAAAACCTCCCACTTTATAAAAACGGTTAAGTTCCAACAAGAAATCACATTTCTACTGTTTAATTCACTTTATACCAGTTTCTTTCACCAAACGCCACAAAACAGGTTAACATTTCTTTAAAAATTGATAAAGTCTTAATGTCTGATTTTGGAAAATCCCATCATTACAAACTTCAAACCAGGACACAGAGCTTTCCTTTTCAAGCTTCTCCCTAAACCTTTCCTGGCATGTATACTGACATCGGCAACATGACATTTGTTCAGTCAAGTCCAGTATGAATTCTGGTAGATCTCTGGTGCAATCTAAAACAGGAAGTGCAGACTACAGCAAAGGTCGTGTGATGTGTGTGAAAGCTGTTACCCAGGCACTTGTAGAGGCCCTGGCTAATCCACGCCAGGATTGCCAAAGTGATGAGGTCACCAAAACTGGCTGCGATGGGTGTGGCCACATTGTCTGGATTGATCCCAGTCTTCTTGGAGCCCACAATTACCCCAACCATGATGATACCTGAATGAAGATCAAGACATGATGCCTACATCTAGACCAAAATGTCAGCACTCTCACAATTTTGTCTGAAAACACAACACTTCTCTCAGAAAACTGTTACAACTGCAAATGTTTTGGTATTGACATGTTTATTCCATGTATTTTTTTTCTCTTTGAAAGGGTTTCATTCAGAACATCTTTCAGATTCTCGGGGGGGGGTGTACTGCTGCAGCTTTGGCGGAATATCCCGTTTCTAAGCAGGACTCGGAGTCTAAGTCGGCTCAGCAGATTCTCATTTGGCTGATGCATCCAATGGTCAAAGACGCTTATCGGGATCACACACATTTTATATTCAGAATTAATTCATCATCTGTTCACATTGAAATAAATTCAGCTCACATCCACATCAAGTCTAAAGTTTCTAACGAGTCTCATTTTCTTTAGTCTGTGATTCCATGACCTTCCATGGCACATCACTCTGTCTCCTCCCGGTTTCATGGACACGGTTTACTTCTGCATGTATGTACGTTTTTGGGTGTGTTGTGCCTGTGTGCAGACAGTTGAGGAAATAAGTATTGATCCCTTTCTGACTTTGTAGCTTTACCGTCTTAAATAGAAAGTGACGGTCTGTCATCCTGATGGTTCATTTGAACAGTGAGACAGAAAATCACAGAGAAAATCAAGAAATCCACTTTAAAAATGTATATAGATTTATTTGCATTTTATTGCAGAATATAAGTATTTGGTCAAAAAGACTTAGTAGTGGCTAAACCCTTATGAAAAACAGAAGTCAGCGGCTTCTTGTAGTTGATGAGCAGGTTTCTGCACATTCAACTCCAGTCTTCTTTCCAAATGACTAAATCATTCAGATTTGTTGGCTGTTGCTCAACAACATTGAGCTTCTACTCTCTCCATAGGTTTTCTCCCTCAGGATTTGATGGTACATGGCACGGTGAAGTAACCCTGTGCAGAAAAACACCCCAAACCATAATGTTTCCACCTTTGTGCTCGACAGTGGGGATGGTGGTGGTGGTGGTGGGGGGGGGTCATAGGCAGCATTTCTCTTCATCCAAACACGACAGGTTGAGTTGATGCCAAAGAGCTTCATGTTGTTCTGATCTGACCACAGCCGCTTCTCTCAACTCCTCTCTAAATCATAGTGTTTAAACTTCAGCCGGCTCTGCAAATGTGCCTTCTAAAGCAGAGGGACTTCGCCAGCTCTGAAAGATGTTAAACTATTGCAACTATTACAACTCCTGCCGATTTCTCTCTGTTCTCATGATCATGGAAACCCCACCAGGTCAGATCTGGTTTGGAGCCCCAGACCTAAAGGTGGATTGAGGGTCATGTTCTTGTATTCTGGCCCAGTGGCACCAAGAGTTGTGCCAGTAACCCCCAGCTTCTTGCTGATGATTTTGTAGTCCATTCCAGTCTTGTGCATGTCTTCTCCCTTAAATCCACTGAAAGCTCTTTAGTTGGAGAGTTTGGAGTCTGACTGATGGACTGATTCTGTGGACAGGTGTCTTTTCTAAGGTGATTATTTCAAACAGGTGTCTTCTGTCCAGATGACAGGTTGATTAGGAAAGTCTAACTGGTCTGTGTGAACAGGACTCTTAATCAGAATCAGAATCTTTTATTGTCATTATACAGTGCACCATGAAATTGTTTTCAAGACATATTAAAAAATAAATAATAATAAAGACTGTACAGTGAAATGAGAAGAATATTGCACATATGGAATGAATGGTTTTAAGGGGATCAAATTATTGCTTCCCTCAATCTAATGCAAATAAATGTATATCAGTTCTTTGAAGCGTATTTCTTGATTTTCTATCTCACTGTTTAAATGAACCGACAAACCTACAAAATAAGAAAGGGATCAAATACTTATTTCCTCCCCTGCATTCAAGTTTATGTTCATGTGTCTGTGTGCATGTGTGTAGGGGGTGCGTGTGTGCGTTACCCTGCAGCAGTGAGGCTATAAAGGCTGTGGCCACACTGCTTGAGCAAAGCAGAACAGCGTGGCTCATCTGGAACTTTCCTTCTGGTATCCAGCCAAGAACCACAGCTGCAACAGCTGCCAGGAATCCCACCACGGTGGCCTGAACCTGCAGCAGTAGAACCACAATAGAAGCACTTCCACAGAAAAACAAACAGCGTTTGAGGGCAGTCGATGCATGACATCAAGGCAGGTTAAACACACAGTTCCTTTACCCTGGACATCATGACCAGCTCGAATTTGGCTCTGCCTCAACTGACGTCACTGCACAACACAAACAGCTCAAGGCTGCAACACAAAAGACATGGCGAAAAACGCTGGCGAATAACGCCAGGCGAATATTCGTCCCGGTGTGTACGGGCCTTAACAATGTCGTGTTGCAGCCCAGCCAACATGCAATTTCATTCCCTGACATTAGATGGCGCTTAATGTCAAACAGAAATACTCCTGTACACAAGGTGGTCGCTTTTCACTCAGAAGAAGAGAGCCAGTATTTACGCGCTTGTCAGAATCAAACAAAGAAAACATGAATATTTCAAGCACCAGTAGCTCCAGCTCCAGTTCCAATGATGAAGAAATTATTGTTCTGTTGAATGATGAAAGACGCTGGAAAAGACGCCGATTTTGGGTACATCCCATAGTTATGAGAAGAGAAGAACATGGGGAGTTTTATCGACTGATACAAGAGCTGAAAATGTATCATGAGCGTTTTCGGGGACATTTTAGAATGTCCGTCATTATTTCTTTGCGGCAGTGTAGACGCTACTTGGCGTCTATCTTCTTTGCTGGTATGTGTGCTCAGAAAGGCAGTTTTGTGTTTGAGCGCCCCCAAGTTGTGTTTTACTGAAACTTCAGAAGCTCCAGACCCGTGAGCAAAAGCGCCATTCTCATTGGTCGAATAGATTTCGACGCGAGGCGTCAAAAAAAAAAAAAAAAAAAAAAAAAACGAACCCGAGGCGTTTTTTTTTTTGACGCGTGGCGTTTTTTCGCGTCGGTGTGCACACTCTCATTGGTGCCCTTTGTTTAGTCACGAGGCGAATTTCGCCGGCAAAATTCGTCCCGGTGTGTACGGGCCTTTATGCTTCCATAACTGAGTGAAGAGCTGATTAGCAGAACTTATCCTCAGTCTGTTCAAAGCCAGAAGTGAAGAGATCATCCTGCGACTAGACCTACTGTTCCATCAGAGTGAGAGGTCTGAGCAACAAACCTATGACCCTGCATGGACAGAACTCAGTCTATGGCTACGTTCACACTGCAGGGCTTAATGCTCAATTCGGATTTTTTTAAAAAATCCGATTTTTATGCAAGACCGTTCACATTTCCAAGTAAATCCGAACTTTTGTGATCTACAGTGTGACCGTGACACGACCCAAACGAGACCCGCATGCGCAGAAGAGTACTCAACGGTGAACGACGTCACTCGTTGTTTACGGAAGTAGCTAACGTTAACATGGATGTCAACAACAGTGTTGTCAACAGCGGAGCTCTTTTTTCATTAATACAAAAATTTTTTTACAAAGGAGCAGCACAATTACAATCTTCTCATTTTTAAGAAGGCATTGGAGTCGGGATCGTCTGGACCCACTGTTGTGGAATGGGGATGTGTGTGTGTTTGGGCCGCGCGCCCGTGTTTGTGTAACAGACAGAAGAGCGTGTGCAGCGGTGGAGAATGGGGGGGGGGGGCAGTGTGGGCGCATTCATGTTGTGTGTTACGGAGGAAGGAGAACGGTAATAAAATAAAATTTCCCCCAGAATAAATGCTATGGATTCTTTATTAAGCCGTTCTGGAGAATCCTGGAGAATCTAAGGATCAGAACAGGGAGGAGGAGGATCGCCTTGGGTCCTCGGCGCTTCTGACCATGGTCAGAAAGGGGAGAAAGAAAAAAAAGTCATCGCGGGAAAGGTTCAACACCACGCTCGGCCATTTAGCTGGGAATATTTTTCAAAAACCGCCCGGTTGCGATAAGAGCCCTGGAGTTTGGTCTGAATAGAGCGATCACCCCAAATATTACTCCAATCGGTGACCTGCTTCCCTTCCACTGACTGATCTCAGTAGCATCGTCCACCATGGTTCTTTTTTATGTTCTCGTTCCCGCCTACTTCAACGCAAAATGATGACGTTTGTTGCGTATCGATGACGTACGGGTCGGAATCAGGTCGCCTGGCCGGTCAGACGGCGGTAGCATGTGAAAAGATCGGATCTGCGTCGTTCAGACGGTCATGAAAAGATCGGAATTGGGTCGCATAGGGGCAAAAAAAATCAGAATTGGGTCGTTTCAGCCTGCAGTGTGAACGCAGCGAATGTGTTTGGAAGCTATGCTTCCTCAAAGGAGGTCTAGAGTTACATGAGCTTTAGGAGCCGTTTTAATCCACAGCAACCAGCAGTTCCCTGTGTGAATGTAGGCGTCTTGACCCTCAACACAGCAACTTTCTAGTCTGGGATTTGAACTCATCAACTGGCGAACAGCTGCTAAACCCAGAGGGCCACAAGCCAGCTGACGTGAACCAAGGTCATGACAGTCATCAGAACAGTGAATGCACAGAGGGGCTGCAACACACACTCATTTTAGTAAGACAGAGAGGGGTATTCAAGTATGATTACCTGTTTTAGTGCCAGGTTCCCAATGATAAGGTTCCACTTCTCTATAGGAGAGTCCATTTTCCCCACATTTACCTGGTTCAAAAGCAGGAGAGTAAAAAAAGAAATGAATCTGATTGATGAGCCTTCAAAAACGTCTATTTTGTAATCAGGACAAACACATGAGCACTCATCATCCCTCACAGAAAAACTCCACTCATTTTTTTGGCTGGATAAACCCTGAATCACTTCAAGTTAGCAGCTAATTAAAACCTACACACCATTTCCCTTTCACCAGGTGAGTGTTACCTGAGTCCACAGCTTCATTTCCTGAATTTGACCCAATAAAAGCCTGTGTGAGCCGACATGAAACCGAAAAAGGATTTCCAGCCTATACTGCAAAACAACGGATCCACTCAGCCTGTTGTCCTTTTCTCTTAATCAGAAGAGCATGGGTTCAATTCCCATGGAAAGGCACTATGTCAGGCCCCCACTTCAATCTTTAAAGTCCCGCTCTAATCATCTTCTGATCTGTTCTCAATGTCATGATGATGATACTGTTTTTTAGCCAAAATCAAAAATCTGTATCATTTTCTAGGACATAGTTTCTGCAGAGCACAAAGACTTCATAAGAAATTCACCTCTGAGTTATGGGCGAGATTGTTGGTATGAAGTAAGCCTGTTCTCACTTCCCATCATCCCTTTGTTTTTACAGCCCCTCACACCCCCAAACTAACATTAGGGGTGCAATAAAAAAGTGGAGCAATATCGTAGCAATTCAGTCGTCCAGTTTTGATCAATATTCCAGCTTAGACCAGGAAACCAAAGATGTTCATGGATCTATTTGTTTGCCGGTAGATGCATCAGAGTTGGACGGAGCCAGGAGCTTGTGGCTCCGCCCATTTCAGTTACTGCTTCACGACTGAGAGCTTTTCCAAACGGTCTTTTTCTGTCTGCTCCTGATTCATCGTGATTTGAAAAGAGAAAAACTTAGAGACACAGTTTTAATCTTAAATTCTTTGGTCCATGTTCTCCATCATGAGGAAAAAATGCCACAAGAACATGTCAAAAACACCATTTTCAATGGAGTTGGTCTGTAATGGCAACAGTGCTCTTCGACACAATCTGCCTGTCCCCGGCTTCCGGTAGATGTTGAACACAAAACTCCTGCTTATTGTGGAATTTTTCTTTTTTTTCTTTTGCAACTTTATTTAACCAGAATCCTTTGCGTTTTATTCCACAAACAGCGTAAGATTTGATGTGAATGGAGAACTAAACTAGTAAAATGAAGGAACTTAGCTTTAGGAGATGCAGTCAGCTGCTGGAGTGCTGCCGAGCAAAGGCACCACAGTGAGCAGCAAACTGTTTGGGGTGGGGGTTTGGGGAGCACTGCCTCCCGCTGAGCCCCTGGTCCATGTTGACACAGAACTGAAAGCCAGCGTGAAGAAAGATACGGAACCCAAACAAAGACCCAGTTCTCTGCTACCCTGCAGCTTCTTTAGCAGCAAACATTCTGCAGACCAAAACACTGCATGCATCGATCACACGCATAAGTAAGCAGCGGACCTCCTCCCATCTGTTCTTCCATCACTGCTTCTACTCTGAAGACAAAGCCACTCCTCATTCTGGGCCATCTTGGTTGCAGACTTTACAGAATCTACTTCAACAGGAAATGATCTGGCAGTCTGCAGCATCAGTTAGTTCCCCTGGTATTCCTTTGTAGGGAAGGTTCAGTTCATCATCCGTGTCAACACCTACAGTGACATGACCAGGAGGGATCCCAGCATCTGCTGCAGATCCACAAAAAACGTTTCACATTCAGAGCAAACTCCTCACAGCTGAATGTGGAGGAGGTTGGGCTGACAAAACCCCCCCAGACATGCAGCTCAGACTGAAGGATGGGGGGTGGGGGGTGGGTTCTCACCGCAGTGGACAGCCTTGAAGCCAGAGTCATCTCCAGGTTTCCCTTCAGGCCGAGCAAGGCTGGTACCAGGATGAAGATCTCTGTGATGTACTGGAAGGCCTCCCAGTGCTGTGGAGAACCACATCACAGTTTGAACGTCTCCGTCAAAAATGTCACATTCCAGCATAAGATATTCATGGTTGAAGTCCACGGAGATGTTCCTGTGAGCCAACAAAGAACGAGTCTTTGGTCAGACGCGTGTTTTGAAGACGAGCATGGAACTAAAAGCCGTCACGACTGCAGGGAGATCAACCAGGACAGGGTTGGGAAAAATGCATCCGGCTGGTTTAGATTCAGAGGTAAACGCCTTTTTTCAGCAGCTGACTTTTCTTCCATTCACATAACAAGTCAATGGCAGATGTTATCAATTTCTACAGCACATCTATGAATAGTAAAACAATGGAAGGCAGGAAGAGGAGGGTGCCCAAGAGAAGTGGGGTCCCCTACAAGTGTGGTAAACATGGACAGGCACCCCAACAGTGAGGGAGCCTAGTTGGTCCATGTTCACCACGTTTTGGGACGAGGACCGGAACCAGCACCACAGGAAGATGTGATGTGATCCCTGGTTCATGGTCTAAAGGTCTCAGAGATCCCCCTTGTCGTATGGAGAGAGGGCCCCAATGAAGCCAAGGGACACTACCAGCACCGCTGAGGCCCTGGTTCCCCCCACACCGCCACAGGTGATGGGGTAGGTGACTGAAGATCACCAGCCCTACCTTCCTTGTATACCGTGCGTGTGTGTGTGAGTGTGTGTGTTGGTAAGATAAGTATGTAATGAAAGGTTTTGTTAAAATTAACGGGTAGGGTGCTGTGAGGCATGTCTAAGGTGCAGTTAAACCTTAGGGGGAGGAGCCTAAATCTGTGAGTAACCAAAGGAGGGGGGGCAATGCCAAGCAGTCCAAGCCCCAAGGTGCATTACAAATTGATTCCCCCCACCCCCTCATTATGTAGGGCGGGAGGGCAGTTCAGGGACAGCTCCCAGACTGACCACCGATTTGATTTCAAGACCAGCTCACCTGAACGATGTCCAGCACCATTCCAGCCGATACAGTCCCGAATCCAGCAAGAAGAAAAGGCACCAGAATCTGCAAAATCATGGCAAGAAGCGACTCCTTGGGCATGTTCGACACATCCGACCCAAGCCCCTCTTCTTCACAGTCTTCCTCTTCCTCCTCCTTATCCGAGTCCTCTCCAGAGAGCCTCCGCTCGGCCAGCATGGGCTCCATCTCAGAGTAGCCTCCATCTCCACAGTCAGATAAAGTCACTGAGGAGCGGGAAGCTCGGTCAAGGATCCGCCGTCCTTCCATGTGAGAGGTCTCCTGTCTGAAGCCGTTCTGCAGAGAGCCCGCCTCAGGCTTAGCGCAGAGGTCCACCATGGCCAAGCGCTCGTCCTGCAGTCTGGTGTAACCTGTAGGAACCATGGTCTGGAAAACAGAGGCCACACGCACCGACAGAGCGCTCCACCCGCCGCCAGCTCCGCTCATGCGCACCGTCAGGCTAGAACCAAGGGACTCGCCCAGAGCTCCTCCCAGGTTCTGGATGCTCATGCTGTGACCGGAGGACGCAGAGCCTCATCTCCTGACATCAGTGAGGGCCTCGGAGGCTCCTCACGGCTCCGGTCCTTGTTCCCTCAGAGGGTCAGCCTGTCCGGAGCAGAGACACACATTATCTGATGGAGGAAAAGCAGCCAGTCTTTGCCACAAACACGGAAATGTTCGCTTACACCAAATCAAAGCAGGAGCGAGAACCCAGCGGGACTCACCGGACTCGGACCCGGACCTTAACCCTACCGGAACCTGTTTGTTTTAAGAGCCTGTGCTGCGCCTGCGCGATCCTGCTTCAGGATCAAAAACCATGAAAACGCCTCAATTCACTTTAGCAGTGCGATCCTGGGGTCGATCCTCTACACTCCTACAGCTCCACCACAATAACAACAGCCCTCTCTGGTAGAGCCGTAAGTTCACCAGCTGCTAGCTACTAGCTGTTGGCTAGCTGTGACGGAATGGAAACCGTAAGGAAGAAGGTAACCTCTGACCTCCTGAACAGAAAACTGACTTAAGTTGCCAAGCAAAACGATTAAACGAGATCAAATAATCCAAACTCTCCTAGATGTCATGCCCAATACGCCTCGTTACCTTTCCGGTCAGGTAGATGTTCTAGGCAGCAGAGAAGATGCGACTCTCCAAACCATCCGCGAGCCGCGTCACAGCAGCACTGCCCTTCAAAGATCGTCTATGAAGACACACCTCCACTCGTTCTGAAATTAGTCTGTACATTTAGACCGGTTATGATACATACGCTGGGTCTGTTTGCACATCCAAAATGACGAAACTGTGGACAACATACTAATGCAAACTACTTCACCAAATACGATAGAAATGCCCAGGTAACCATAGAATTACTATCAAGTGTGACCAAACACTTTCTTTCAAGTGTAATAAATTAAATCTTGTCGATACTTTCATGACTACATTCTGACAGATGAGGTCAAAAAGGAGATTATAGCTACTTAACCAAATAAACACTCCAGAAACAACAAAGGTTAAATACTAAAAACGTAAAAGATTGAGGGAGAGAGGCATCTTGCTAAACAGAGTACCAACCAACCATAGCCAAACATTGACCGACAGCGTTGTGAAAGTGCACAAGCACCCCCCCCCCCCCCCCCCCCCATTTATTAATGATTTTCTAAGTCCCTGTAATGCTATAATAAAGTTGCCAAATAGCGATTAATGTAGTGAGTATTTATAATAATTAAAATTACTAAACAGCGACATGAACATGAGTTGTTTTTCTACACGCCGTGCAAGAGCGAGTTGGTCCTCCAAACACCTAGAGGGCGCTAGAACCAGAAGCTTTAGCGTTATTTGCGTGGAAGACCCTGAAGCGGATGTTAGTTTTTACCTCATGCAGTCAATGCATGGAGCTTAGAACAACCTTTGGGCGGTTACAGAATGGAGTTAAATACTACTAAACAGTGTTCACCAATGTTATTGTCCTGCGGCGGCGGAGCAGGTTTGAACTCTTTCCTCAATTGTCAACGTCCAAAGATTGTTAATGAAATGGAATAAAAAGTAGTGAGACGCTGCAGATGCTGCTAGCTTAAGCTTCTCCACATCCAAGGTTTTAGCACCGTAATAATATGCAGGGAATTCTTGTGTGGCAAACCTTTGGATTTCTTTCGTGATTTATGGAGGGCTTTCACTAATGGGGCCACATTTACCAGAGGAACTGAAGTGAATGCATAACAGATTCTAACTCCTTTGTCTCATTATATCCTTTAAGAGAGCTGTTCTAATTTTAGTGAAGGTCCTGTTTGATCAAAGCGGTGTTACTGTTGGCTTTCACAAACCAAAGTTAGCATGATTTCTCTACCTGCAGCTTTCAGTGAGAAGCTTCTCCTCAAGCCTAAGACTGGTAGGAGCCTGCAAACAGAGAGAGTCCCCCGAAGCAGCGGTAAGAGTTCTTTCTAGGGTGGTGTTTGCTGTCAGATGGGCGGAGCTGATGTGGTGCCTCTGGTTGTTCTCAGTGCTGGAACGGCTGCAGGGTTTCTTGCCTCGGATGGCCGAGGCCAACGAGAAGCTGAAACAACAGATGGAGCAGGCGCCTCCTGGAAGCTTTGACATCGAGAGTGTGGAGGAGGATGACAGGGTCATAGAACTGGTGAGTTTTTCTCCGCTGCTCCCCTTCATCACCTCCACATGAAGAAAGGAAATTCCTTTTTTACAAAATTTTACTTAGTGTGAAGCTCAAATGTTTTATTTTTTTCCATCATACATTTAAAATCCCACTCGGATCATCTTTTGGTTTATTTTCAAAGCCTTCCCATTGGTCTTTTAAGGGTGATTATGCTGTTTTTAAGGTTTAATCATTTACACCTGTGTCCTTTTTACCTCTGAATTGTGGGCGGGAGTATTGACGTGGAGTAAGCCCGCCCCTACTTCCCGACATTCATTTGTTTACACTCTCTCCTGCTAGCTTACAGCCCCTCACTACCCCCAACCCCACATTAGTGGTGCTACAAAAACGGCGATTAATATCGTAGCTATCCAGTCGTACAGTTTAGATCCAGATTCCACCTCAGACCAGGAAAACAAGGACATTCATGGATCTATTTTTCTCCAGGTGGAGCATCAGAATGGGGTGGAGCAGGGAGCTTGTGAGCTGCTGCAGCCGCTTCTACGTGAAGCTGATTCCACTAAGATTTGAAATACTCAGAAATACAGTTTTAAGCTTAATTCTCTTGACACGTGTCCTCCATCGTGAGAAAAATGCCACAAGATTATGTTAAAAACACCAAAAACATGATTTTCTTTGGAGTGGTCTTTAACTACCCTGCCTCCAGGGCAGGGCAGTGCCTCCGTTCAGGAACCTCCATGGATTTCTACATCAAACACGGCCAAAAAAATGTTCAGACACAAGAAAGGTTGATATTTTGAAAAACTGGCACACCGTTACAGCCAGGGGTTCTCAAAGTGCGGCCCAGGGGCTGATGGCGGCCCGCAGGAAGATTTTTTGCAGCCCTCAATAAATCCTAATAGATAGTTATTAAACCAGCTGTAGATTGCTTGGAAAAATATTGTTTTGTGGTTTCAGGTGACATCTGCAGGAAGAAAAGGTAATTTGTAAAAAAGAATGTATGCTGAAAGTGGCTGACATTGTTTCTCCAGAGCAAAAGAAAAAGTTTGTAGAAATAAGTCTGTCAAATGATACAATTACTAGACAAGTAGAAGATCTGGAAAGCAACTGGGAAAACATCTGGAGGGCCTGGTTACCTGTACAAATGACACTTCCTCATTAATGTTATTAAAAACAACTTTTTCTGTTTCTACATTTTTTTTTTCACCTAAATTGGTTTGGCCCTGCGCTGCAAACATTTTGAGAACCCCTGGTTTAAGCGGTCCAATCTTTCTAAACACCAACCTGCAGTCATCTAACCATAAATGTGTTCGTCTACCTCTGAGCCCCAGTTATCCATTGCTGTCACTAATGATTATTTGTTTCAATTAGTCAACAATTATTAAGTAAAGCGATGGGCAATTTTTTTTTTTTTTTTTACAAGAGGTGATGGTTCTGGTAAACGGTCCGTGGAGGTTTGCGTCATGTATGGTACTGCTAATGCTCGGCATATGGTGCATTCACAGACATTGAAACTTTATGTGTATAGTTCATAAATTTTAATTTAACCCTGTAAAAAATAAAAAGTTTAGGGTCCTAGGTAAGCTATATTTTAGCACAAAGAAGCCATAATTGGCTCACAAGCAAGCTTCCTGCACTAAATCATTGTCTAGAGTTCCCATAGAAATAGGAAGCTGAAAATCGGTTTTTATAGCACTTAGTGAAAACTAAAATATTCTACAATATTGTTCCTCCTTTAGTTTGCAAAATAAATATTGTTCATTTTTTCATCATATTTTGATTCACTGTTTGCAGAAAGAGTTACAAAATATACAGATTTCCTTTATTAAGCACCAGCCGTTTCTGTTCAGCATCACTTTAAACTACAAGAACTCTCAGGACAGAGTTTCCCACAATGCATTGTTTTGTAGTCAAGTCTACTCACATGTCGCTACCTGGGTATGTGGCGCTGATCCGGCTGGATAAAACCGCATTCTTGAACACGCAGCCAGTGTGAATGCAGCATGAAACAAAAGTTTGTATACGTCTTCTTCTATGGTTGATGAAGGGCTACGCCGCCTCCAAAAGTTCCTGTTGTGCTTTGCAATCCCAATGACTTTGTGGTTGGTGGTTATTATAAGCACTAAAAAAAAAAACAATGCATCGACAAAACCAGCTAAGTGTTGTCAATATATTTATATTTTTTTTTACGTCGTCATCATCTGTGTTTTATAGTAACTCACTAATGAGGACATTGTTGTGTGTTGATGTGTGTCTTGTCTGTGACTTTGTTTCGTGCTCTGCTGTGGGAGACTCAGTCAGGGTTCTGCATCCATGTGTCCAAAGGAGAGAATCATTTTCTGCAGATTTTTCCTTCAGGGAGGCAGGAGGTTTTTCCTCTTGCTTTACCCAACTTCTCTCTACCTTCAGTCAGTATGTTAGTCTTCAAATGTTTAACTTGAGATTTTTCCTCGTGTCTCCAGGATGTGGCCCTGGTAGAGCTGGAGTCGTCAGTTAGTGGCTCAGAGGAGGAGGAGGAGGAAGAGGAATCAGACTCTGAGGATGACAGCAGTGAGATCACAGAGCAGAACCTCAAACTACCAGGACACACAGACAAGAAAAAGAACCCAATCATCCAGGTTCTCCAAGGGGAGGAGGGCGTCTAACAGAACATCTTTCCATTTTTTAGTTTGAAAAACTGCAGAAAGAACATTTTTTTCAGTCTGAAATGAAAAGGAAAAGAAACAACTTCCTGTCTGGAGATTTCGATCCTTTTCTCATCCCTATGGGAGAAAAATTATTTCGCTTTTCCTTTTTTTTTTATTTCATGAATTACAGCTGGACGTAAGATTACCATAAACAGGAAGATGGAATTTCTCAGGCTTCTTCCTCAGCAAAGGAAATTCAGAAAAATGGAGGATATGTCCTTGTGAACTCCATTTGTGGCAGACTCATTGGTTTTTCTCCATAACAGTGTGAAGTTGATAATGTAATGTTTATCCCCAAAGGTTCCTCTACAAGCAGCTGAATGAGAGCCAGTTTCTCCTGCTGGTCGTCACGTCATCCTCTTGTTCCGGCTTCCTTCCTTAAGGTCTTCTGTTGACCTTGCAGCCTGTTTAAAGTAACAGTTTCCATCAAATGTGTCATGATATCAGAGGCTTTGTTCGTTTGGACAGACCTTTGTCCCCGTTTTTGTCTCAGCATTACAAATGAAAATGAGAATTTTCTTTCAAACAAACACTTTTGAACGGATGCATTTTATTCTGGTGACACTTGTCACCCTTGGGTTAGGAGGCGGTTGCTCCTTTTCCACAGCTCTACATTCACAGTTTTGTCACAAGGAAACAAACGTCTAATTGGTTTCTTAATTATATAAAATAGGGGGAACAATACAAATTTTCAATGTCCAAAATATCTGGAATATTTTTGTCCTTGTTTCGGTTTAAAAACAGAATTTACAAAAGTGTAAACAGTGTTTAAAAATGTAAAAAAGATTTTACATCTGCAATAAATGACACAGCCTGAACTCTACTCGACAACATTTAGAAACACATGTCAGAAAGTTAAGATTTTAGCTGATGAACATGAAAGTGGTTTCATGCACAGGTGACGTTGGAAGGCACGGCGTTTCTTTCACAAGGTGACCCTTTGTGCTGCAGTGACTCCTGTTCAGGTCATTTCAGATGCTTTCATGTACCCTCGTGAATCTAAACCCAGCAAAATTCAGGAAACTTAACATCTACCAGCTTTGTGTCCATGCAAAGCGTGAAAACTTGACCGTCGCTGAAGTTCACCTTTACTGTCCTGCTCTGATCGCTGGTGTCTGGTCCACGATCGATGTTCAATGTTCATACTTAAGTACAGCTTTTAGCAGCTTTCATCAGGTTGGGGGGGGGTGTGTGTGTGTGATGAATTCAAACTGAAAAATCTTGCATTCTCAGTCCAGGATTTAAGTCAACTTAAAAAAAAAAAAAAAAAGGACAAAACCTAATCCAAGTAGTGGTCAGTTTGTGTTCTTTTGTTTTGAACTCATGACCATAAATGCCCCACATCCTTTTAGAAGTCCACTGAAACTTGGACGTGGAAGTTGCTCGTAACCTTCTGATCCAGATGTGAGCCAGAGCTTCAGGGAGACTCCAGGCTTTAGTACTCTACGGTCACTGCTTTGGTCTTCAGGTATTCTGAGAGGGCGTCTTCTCCTGCAGACAAAGAACAGGCTAAACTACAGACCTCTGACCCCCTACACGTCATGTTCTCATGTTCTTCTGTCAGCGATCAGTGACCACTAGACGGCCTGAATACTGACCCAGGTCTTTGCCAAAGCCCGACTGCTTGAAGCCTCCAAAGGGCGAAGCGACATCGGTTTTGTTGTAAGTGTTGACAAAGACAGTTCCGGCCTCCAGCCGTTCGCTCACATACATGGCCTTGTTGATGTCACGGGTGAACACACCAGAGGCCAGGCCGTACTCTGTATCGTTGGCTCTCTGAAGAACCCCGTCCACATCCCTGAGGTTGGGGGGGGGGGTGAGACAGCTGTTGGGATCTTTACAGACAGAAGTCACAGTGTTGACTTACCCATTTCTGAATTTAGACACCACCATGACGGGACCAAAGGACTCCTCTTTGGCGATGAACATATGGTCTTCCACGTCGGTGAACACTGTGGGCTGCATGAAGAAACCTGGGAAAACAACAGATGGCAAAAAAAAAAGGTTTATCCGTGTCATGAAGGTGTTTGCCTCAGAGGGGTTGGCGCGTTCTACCTGGCCTGTCGACCTGTTTGCCTCCGTACACGAGTGTGGCGCCCTCCTTCACCCCGATCTCACAGTACTCCAGGAGCTTGTCTAGGTGGGCCTTGTGGTTCTGTGGGCCGTGATCAGTGGATCGATCCAGAGGATCTCCAATTTTCATCTTCATTATTTCCTCAACCTTGAAAACACGGAGAAGGAAAACAGAGATGGATGGCTTTATGAAAAGAAACTAAAAAGCTTTCAAAACCCAACGACCAGATTCTCTCTGCTATTTATCATGGATTCATAAAACAAGAGTCAATCAGGCTAAAGCAGCTGGACCGAGCCTGACATCTGATATACAGAGGAACTAATGGTCAACCTGCTGTCCACCACCATGCTAAACAGGAAGCTGAAGATTACACACTACATCACAGCATACATGTGTTGCTGTTGTCGACGTAGAGATGAGTCTGTTGTGGTTAATGAAGTGTTTTCCTGTTGCATGATGGGGCAGAAGGGTGTCGGGGTTCAGTTTGGCTCACCACTCGGCGAATGTACTCGTCATGGATGGACTCCTCCACAAACAGACGCCCAGCAGCGATGCAGTTCTCTCCTTTGTTAAAGAACACAGAGCTCATGCCCTGTGGAGGAGCAAGCGCGTTTTTAAGGATCTTTTAAAGCAGCTGTTTACATGAAGCTGACATGTTATTTAATGATGAAAACAATCCTTTACTCAAGCTTCCTAACATGGATTCAGAGCTGCAGGAGGAGCTTTGAGCAGACGGACAAGAATGTTTGGGGAAACGCTCCACAAAAGCAGTCTCACTTTAAATCTGAATTTCCTCTCCACTCGAGTGACCTTTGATGGATATAATCCTCACCATGCGAACGGCCTTGTCCATGTCACAGTCACTGAAAATGATGAGAGGGGACTTCCCGCCCAGCTCCAGAGAAACCTTCTTCAGGTTGCTGAGGGCACAGCTGAAGAGCAGAGACGAAGAGGATCAGCAGCTCTGAAGTGCAGTTAGCAGACCAACAGGCTGTTACCTCTTCATGATCTGCTTGCCGACCGGCGTGGAGCCAGTGAAACCCAGCTTGCGAATGTCAGGATGGTCGGACAGACGCTGCCCCACCATGCCACCTAAAGAGAAGAAATCCCTCCAGTCTCTTCTCCCAGATGCCAACACAACACATCAGTCAACACTAACAAACGAGGCTGACTGTCTACAACAGTAGGAGATCAGACCTTCAGATTCAGATTTTTACGTCTGCTCATACTTCCATCTCTACAGGTGCTATTGGAGTACAAGGTGGAGTAAAGCAGTGGCTTGGATTCTTCTGAAAACAGATTCTATAGGCAGAGAATCTGGAAATAAGCAGCAAAAACAAACAAATGATCAAGAAGCCAAATGTAGGACCGACTTCAAAGTGAAAGGAACAGAATTTAGACCTCCAATAAGCTGTCCTTCGATGTGTAAAGGCGCAGAATTAGGGGAGGTGTGCAGCAGAGCATTCTGGGACAGAGCTTGTTTGTGTTGGAAACAGCAGTTTGAGCAGAAGACTTTAAACTAGACTAAAGTTTGTTTAAACAGGAGTTTAACCAGAAGAATCCGATCTGACTTCCTCCCACCAAAAAGAAAGTGAAAAATATACAAGCATGAATGTGCTCAAAAGACCTTTCTATTTCTAAACAAACTCAAATAGAATTGTGAATAATGAGCTCAGCTTTTAGTATGATTTTGGCAGTATGCGTCTGAGAAGCGTCTGAGCAGGACAGCCTTATAGACATGGCATCATTTTTTCTGTGTATACCGGAGCCTGGTAGAATATTAATGACTCCTTTAGGGATTCCAGCTTTCACAGAAAGCTCAGCAAACTTCAGCGCAGTCAGAGGAGTCACCTGGAAATGACACAAACGATTAAGTCAGAGGAGAAATGTCCTGGGAAGGAAACGGGACGACCTAAACATCTGATGGCGTTTATATTTACATGATATAGTTAACATGAAAACTTGAACACATGCAAATGGTTCAATATCGGAACATTAGAGAAAATGCCCACCTGTGCTGGTTTTAGCACTAACGTGTTTCCAGCTGCCAAACAGGCTGCACTTTTCCAAGCCAGCATCATGAGGGGGTAATTCCAGGGGATGACTATGGCACAAACTCTGCCGCACAAAGAAGCAGTCGGTCACTCATGGCAGAAAACAGCGGACGGGATGTTTCAGTTCAGCGGTCACAGAACTTCACCCCAGAGGCTCTTTCTTTGTGAAGGTCAGGTTGCGGTTGGGCCTGGCTTGGTTGATGGGGATGGTTTTGCCCTGTACACATAAAAAAAAGCACAGATTTCATTGGTCTGATGACGGCGTGTGTTTCCAGGCTCAAAGAGAACATTGCCCCACCTGAATTTTGTCACACCAGCCAGCAAAGTAGCGGAAAGTCTGAATGGACATGCCGACGTGAGTCTTGAGAGCAAGCGTGTACACAGCTCCAGAGTCGATGGACTCGATGGTGGCCAACTCCTCCTGATGCTCCTCCATCAGGTCTGCAAGCCTGAGGGAAGGAGCTGGAAGTGACTTTTACAGGTTTTCTATAGAAATCAGCAACGCTAGCGTTTTTAACGACACCGAACAGTCAAGAAGAAATCTAATATAGAGACTATGGCATCCCCAAAAAATGACTGCAACCCCCCCAACAATTCCTTAAAAATGCTAATCAGGTAGGTGTGGCCTTTAACTAGCCAACAGAACGCCTCAGGCTCTTACAAACAGACGCAGGTGTTTCAGAAAAGATGCTTTTGCTGTGACTTTGGGTTTTTATAAAAAAACATTTCTGGCTTCATCTTTAACATATTTTAAGAAACTTTAGCTAAATCAGGTTAAACCCCTTTTTGCAAAAGAGTTCTAATCCAGTATTGGCCCTTGTTCTGCACAATTCCTGACCACTTTAACCTCAACCATCAAATGAGGTTAGGGGGCATGGGGCTTTAAATTACAAGTTATATTAGTCAGTCTAAACATTGAACTTAAAAAGCCTAGGTAACAACTAATAATTAGTTTTTGAATAAATAAAAGGGATGTTCAGCTACAGATGCATCTGGTTGTCAACATTCCTGCCAAACTGCAGTTTTTCTTCTTTTGAAAAGCAGCAGTCCCTTTAAAATTCCTACATTTTCTCCAGATCTATGAAGTGACTTTAAATGCCCTGCAGAAACCCTGGTGCAGTCTATGAAGGCGGGTTCAACTGGAGCAGCTTTTAGTCTAGAGTTGTAATCCGAAGCATAAAAACATTTGCATGGTTTTGCCTCTAATGTCATGTGAAGACACCGTTCTGGTCATTAAAATCCTACGGTCATGTTTCTCTTAATGTTTTTATCTTGTTATGGAAAAACCCTGTCCTCCAGGGGGAGCTGCTCACTTGTACAGGAGACTTCCTCTGTCTCTGGGGTTCATCCTGCCCCAAGGCCCGTCGTCAAAAGCTTCCTTAGCAGCAGCCACAGCCCGGTCCACGTCACCCACTGCTGCGTAGGAGACCTTACAGATCACCTGCATGAAGAATCTTCTATTAAACAAAATGTACTGTTCAAGCTGAGTAGATAGGAGCCAAATCCTCTGTGACATCAGACAGAGTGAAAGGAGGAACAGGTGGACTCACAGATCCATCCGTAGGGTTGATAGTATTGTAGGTCTTGCCATTTTCTGCATCCTCAAACCTCCCGTTGATAAAACACTGGTATGGCATTTTCACTGTCATGTTGTTCACTTCTTTGGTTGCCTAAAAGAACCAGAGAGTTTGCTGAGAAGCTAAATAAAAGGATATAAACTCACAGATTACTCTTCATCGCTTCATCCCAACTCAGAAAGTTTTCTACAGAAACCCCTAAAGTGCTTCCGTCACAGTAAAGGCTTGTTTCTTACTCTCAGGTCTAAAACATTCTTCATTCAAGAACTTGTTTTCGGACTCTTTCTCCTTAGCCTGAATCCATCCATCTCCGTAGGAGTCCACTGTGCGTAAATGTGGTTTTGTGTGTGTGTGTGTGTCAGGTGATTGGTGTGTACTATTTAAAGATTTGTTCACATAGGACATAGGAGCCATTTGGAATTCCAACTTATTTTTTTAGCTGCTGTAATTTAAAGTTTTACATGCATAAATTGTATTTAATATTTGTACGTTTTTGATAGTCAAGTGTACAAGTACACACAGTTAGGCACAAAATGTATTCTAAGAGTTATAAATCAAGTCCTAAGCACACACACATCCACGGTGCAGCCGCCTCCCCGTAAGCAAAACTCAAATCATCTGTGATGACAAACATGGTCTTGTCACTGTGTTCTTTCTCAAACATAACTGTTCCACTTCCTGGCTTGCTGAGTGCTAAAACTGCTGATTGGACTAACATAGTCAATGGCGAGCTCCTCCTCCTGGTCTTCTCCCCTCAGCTTGCGTACAAATATCTGGATGAAGTCCTGGAAGGTGGTGGCCATGTATACGTCCTCATTCTGCAGCTGAACACCTGCACACTTCTGCTTCACCTCCTCCACCAGCCTGCACACAGTAAGGCAGCTGCTCTGTCAAACCAAATCCCCTTTCCTGCACACAAGTGGACTTCCCTAAAAGCTAACAGCTTCTCTGAGGTCATCAGCCTGTGTACTTGATGACCTTTACAGCTTCTGTGAGGTCATCAGGTGCACAGACTGACAGACAGGTATCTGAAAAACCAAGAGGAAATCAGGAAACCCATTGGGACAAAGTCAACAGTAGTGATAGTCGTACAAGAAATAACTTTTTAAGATAGACATTTAAGTCTTCAAATTGTTTCTGGATTTGGACTGTTTTTAATTGAAATAGGCTCAGTTACTTGCTCAGTTATTGCTCCAATGAGCAGATCAAATGTATGATATCCTCTATATTTACTCCTCAGTATAGAGCACAGAGAACAGCACGTTTAAAATGAATGAAGTTTCAGTTGCGTCAAATCCATCACGGCACCTCACCCTCACCTGACAACATCCATGGAGGCAGCTCCAGACTTAAAAAAGTCTGTGGTGTCCACGATGGCTGGCACGTTGCTGAGGATGCCCTTCCAGATGTTCTTTAAGTGGAAAGAGAAGAGACTTATTTTCCTTACTTAGATAGTTCGTTGATTTGAAAAAGACAAAGATCTCCTTACCCTGATTTCCTCTGCCATTTGCTTCTCCTCGTTAGTCAGCTCCACAGATGAGTTCTCTCCAGAGGAGAAGTACTTGGAAGCAGGAATCATCTTTCCATCTTCAAACTGCAGGTTCTTCACTAGGAGCTGAGTGTGGGGTGTGAACCCATAAAAGCAGAGAACACAGATTACTCTGATCTGTTTCAATAATCCAGCAGTTTGCAAACAGCTGGATTGGAGCTGCAGAGAACTGGTCAACAGAACCAAACGGAGTAACACTCACAGCCTTCCCGTCATTTCCAAACAACACCAGCCCGTTCTTTGAGATAATGCCAGGTTGGGACGCTCCCTCGATCTCCAGGGTCTGGCCGGTTGGCACCGACCCGCTCAGCATGGATGAGCCATAGAAGGTCACCGACTGAAAGACAGTAACTTTAACCGCTGATGTGACTGAGAATGCAGTCCATCTGCAACAGTGTTCCGTTTAACCCTTGTGCTATCCTAGGCACTTTACCGTTGGGAGTTGGGTCATCTAGATTCACTAACATGCCTGACCTTTTTTTTTTTCAATTTTTGGTGATCTCACTGGTTCAATGGATTACATGAAAATTTTCCACCTTTATCCACCTTTGTCATGGTAGGGAGAACATGTCAAAGTAAGGGTGGGGTCATCCAAGATAGCACAAGGGTTAAAGAGGCATGGATTCAGAAAAACAGTCAAATGACTTCATTAAGGCTGCTCCAGCCAGCAAATGCATGCAGACAAACCAGTGCCCAACTTTAACTCACAAAAACACATCTTTGTCTTTTATTCTAAGGAACCAGTGGACAAAGTAAGTTCATGATTGACATCAACATTGCAACCTTTCTTCCAAAATTAAAACTGAAATGTATAATCCTTTAATAATCCTGGCGAAGAGCATGGCATCAGCGGGAACCCTGAAATAAAGGTTCAATTCTCTCCTATATCCCGCACTTTTCTCCAGTAAAAATCAGTTTATTCTGATTTATTTACTACTACCTTATACAAAAAATTGAGGCAAAAAACAAAAGAACTTTTTTAAGAGGGAGACGGAGTTTTAGCAGGTGTGGTGATGCATCCACAGCCTCCTGTTGATGGTGGGACCAAGAAACCAGGCCTGTAAATGACTGTGCAGCTTTCCTTAAGAGTCCCCCCATTTATGTCAGAAATAGTAGACAAAACTAAAACTTTAACTGGAAGAGTGATGTCATGACTAGTATCTGAAATTTCCTTGTGTTTGCTGTGAAGTGAGGCCTGAATATAATGCACTTCCCAGAAGTGAAGCAACGTGAAGAAGAGGAGTTGAGTGTATGACATTCCTGCTGTTCCTGCCTAACAGTAACATCCACTGTCATTGTTTTTTTGTTTTTTGTTTTTTACACATAAACATCAAATATAGGTTGGGAAGAGCACATTGTTGGAACAATAAACGTTGCCATCGTTTATTGTTCGTGGTCTCAGCAGTCAGAGTGCAGGCTCTTGTCCTTGCCAGAAAACACACCTGACCACCGATGAGCGCCCAGGCTCCGGGGACTTTGTCGTGCCCTCGGATCCAGTTGTGGATGGCCTTAGCTGGCTGGGCCAAGTCAACCTGGGAACCACAGGGAGAGACTGGTTATGCTATCTACATGACTGAGAATGAGGGCAAAGTCAAACAGCTGGCTGCTCCTAGATGAACAGAGCGTGGAAAATTACTGAGGAAAGTAAACCTCTCCCCTATGGTTAGCACAGTGAAATATGCTGCCGGCTACGTGGCTGCAGGAGACAAATCAGGCAGCAGTTTAGACCGGCTCAGCCTCTGTCCGTCTGTCTGTCTGATCCAGTGCGAGGCGGCAGAAGCAGTCCTTCAGTGCATGAGTGTTACGACAGAGCAGCCAGCAGGCTGTGTGATGCAGCATAAGGCTCAGCCCGAGCTGACATGCTCGCTATCTTTGTAGGACTCTCACCCTGGCGTTGGATTTCCTCTGGATACCCTCGTAGCTCGCACCCTCCTCTGGCTGAGGAATTCTGGGTGCTTTTCCATCAGCAATGAGCTGCACAGACTCCACCTACGGCGAGACAGACAGCTTAGTCCGAGATTTGGGTCTTCTCTCCTTTCAAAAAATCAGAATCTCTTGTCCAAAGAAGTCTTGAGCAGAACTCCTCAGCAGTTTGAGGGGTGGAGATCCAGATTCCAGACAGTTACCATGGCTTTGATCCCCTCTGGGAAGAGGAAGCGGTTATACAGTGTGTCCACGGTGTCATCAGGCTCCACCGCACACTCTCTCTGCAGCAGGATGGGGCCGGTGTCCAGCCCATCATCAGCCCAGAACACAGTGAAACCAGCTTTTTCATCTCCATGGATCAGGGTCCTGAAGGCAGACAACCACCGCTTCTTTTGATCTATTTTAGAAAACATTCTAGCAGAACATTTATTTTAAAAATCAGCATTTTATTGTATCTGTTATTTATCTAGGTTTTTATCCTATCTTCCTGGTTTTCCATGTCCATAAAGCACTCTTGTCTGTTTCTGAATGGCGCTGTATAAACTCCCTGCTTTTGACCATTTGACCATTACAAAATAATAATAACATTTTATTTGCTTTATGGGCCCCTTTTTCTCCAAGAGAGATGTTGTGTAAGAAATACAAAGATTAAGACACATGGGTGTCAGAAACTGGACGACCCAGAATGCAGGAGACTGTGTCTGTGTCATCATTTCATCAATATGTAAACGGGACAAAACCAAGAGAGCAATAAATAGATGATAAAGCAGATGATCTGGCAACGACCAGCTAAAAACAAGACCCTTAAATAAATTGAGGATTACTAACAATTGGTGTGGATGATTGACAGGAACCTGGAGTCAAAACTCGACCAAAACTACCACTGAAAAACCAAACTAGACCACAGAATCCTTACAACAGGGGAAGAGTGGCGATCCAAACACTCAATTCTTTCTGTTTCTATTCACCAACTCACGATTCCATCCAAAGGTTTCAAGACGACTTTAACAAACAGCAGAACATGCAAAGAATGAGCCGGTGATCAGGAGTTCACCAATGATGGGAGAGTTTTGCTTTATACTTAAGACAAAAGAAAAGCTCAGCGTGCAAAATGTGTTTCTTTCATAAAACGTTCCCAGGTCATCTTTGTCACTAAACCTGCTGCTGTTATCTGGTTTATTTGGTCATTTGTTTTAAAGCTTAATTGTAAAATGAATCCCTGTTTAATAGTTTCATCAATTACACAAATCTTGTTTGGCTACATATATTTGAACTTTAACTGGAAAAAAAGAATCGCTTTAAAATGAGTGCGTCCACCTACAGCCTTAAGTACGCATTATTACTGAAAGTTATCGCAGCTTTAAAAAAAAAAAACTGCCTTAATTTCAAGTTTTTTGTGCTGCAACATTCCTTAAAAATTCCCACCGGATTTCAGAAACACTGAACGATAAAAGTGGTCACTCCGCTGGCGGCTTGCTGCTGCGGCTGCATGCATGGCAGGAAAGTCAGAGCGGGACTTGGACTGCAGCTTTTGGTAAAAGAGAAAAATGCAGAGAAACTTCCAGAGTGCAGAATGAGAACACACAATGAGGGTAAATGACAAAATGCAATGATGTACATGAGTCCTGTCTTCCTTTGAACTTCCTTTCTTTAAAATGCCTGCAGAATAACTAAAGCCACAAATGCACCAAAGTACATTTGTTTGAGGGCTTGCAGGGTTCAATGAGGATGACTAATTACATAGTTTCCTTATGGATAGTCAGAAGAGCAGGTTTATTGTCTAGAAATGTACCTAAAAGGAAAACAAACCAAAACATCAGAGAACCTGCAGCCTGTGTGTGTCAGCAGCACAGAGCGCACAGCAACAGGACGGACAGTGGACAGCACACAGAAAGTGTTGGGTGGATGAACAGAAAACTTGGTTTTTAAGTCCATAATGATAAAAAAAAATGAGGAAAGTGACCGTTCACAAACAGTAAAAAAGGATTTGTGTTTTTTGACCCTCGTGGTCTAACAAGTTACTAGACATGTTATAAGTAACACGTTACTAAAATTCATCAGAAACGTCTGTTATCTCGTTCACACTTGATGAGATTGGCACATCAGGGGGGGGTCCAGTTCCAATGGTACAGACACGATCAGGGGTCCTGCAGCGTGATTTGAGCATCAGGTGCGGCGTACGGCTTGAGGGGTCTGGCATCGCATCAACCAATCACAAACTTAGCTTTGACCTGTGAGGTGTTCAAGGATGCGAGTCCAAAACCAGCATGGAGGAGAATCTGATCGCTTTCCTCCTGAACTTGGTAATATTTTTTTCTTATTTGCATTAAGACGAAGATAAAACAATCCTCTAATTTCATTTTTTGTCCTCCTTGGACTAATGCGGGAAAGCAAGTTATCAAACTGGGTCACAGAGAGACAGAAGTACCCCTGAAGTGCTGTCATTCAGACCGGCATTGAAAAGCGAATTTGCTGCGCCTTGAAAGAGAATCGTCAAAAAGGGGGTTTATACAAACGTACACTCTGGTTATCTGAAGACACATACCCTCTATTTGTAATAGTAAAACATGTCCAACACAAAATGCCTTCATCTCTCATTTGTTTGCTCAGTTGCTGGACAGAACAAGTAAAAGAAAATAAGAAAAGAATGACTGCATGCATTTTTCGGTATGAACGCAGCATTACACTACTTTACTGTATGTTACTGAAAAACATGAGCTTTGCCATGAGTTACTGCCAACACTGCTGGAGAGCAGACAGGCCAGAGGATCAGACGCAGAACATGTGCTCCTTCTCCAGAACAGCAAACACATGTAAGAAACCAGGGGTTTTGCACCCCCCCCTCACCAGTTGATGGCAGAGGCTCCTCTGTGCAGGGGCAGGATGGAGGGGTGATAGATGATGGAACCGTGCTTGGGATGGTCAATAACATTCATAGGAATGAACTGGGAGCAGAAGGGCATGACGTTGAGCTCCGCCCCCACAGACTTGTATGCGTCCACCACCTCAGGGAGGGGCTGCCCCTTGTTCCGCCACCGTGGAAACTTGAACAGCGGTGTCCCGTCTTTCTCTGCAGCCACCGCTAAGAAAACAGAGAAAGCTCAGAGTTGCAGCCTGCATCTACAAATCCTTCTCTATTCACCCCGACATGAAGATGAAGATAAGGCACTTTGATGAATTACAGATATGAGAGCTTCATAGAAGACATTTTCTGTTTGCCAGCATTTTCTCAAAAGCTCCAAGTGAGGAGAAGGGAGGTTTTCTAAAGAGAGCAGAGTTCATTATCCCAGTCTTTTTAAGGTGTTTGAGTTCCCTTCAGGTTCTGCTGCTCTGTCATGTCCTACAACTGAAGAAGCAGTCTGCTCCAACCCAACTCATTATTAAAGCATCAGCACAGAAAACAAAATTCTATAAAAACAGCCGTCGCTGCTTGATGTTAAAATCTACACTACCATTCACAGGTTTGGGGTCACCATCACCCAAACAATTTTGTGTTTTCCATGAAAAGTCACTTATTTACCAAATGGGTTGTAAAATAAATAGCAAATATAGTCAAGAGATTTACAAGGTTAGAAATGATATTTATTTAAATTATTGCTTTGGTCAAAAATTCTCCGTTTGGAGCAGTTCCAGGTTTGCAGAGGTCATCTGGAAACACTGCCACTACTCTTCTAGAAGCCTCTCCCACATGTTGGATTGGCTGGATCGGTACTTCTACATGTGAGCAGGTGGGACAAACTAACTGCATGATTGGGTGTTTTCTTTGCATGTTTGTTGTGTTTTTTAAGCCCCTTGCATGCTGCATGTGAGAGACTATATGAGTGGAGCAGAGAAGAGCAGAGGCACACACTCGCTCCAGAATGTAGCAGACTCTGGGAAAAGTTCCCAACCGGCCAGGAGGGCGCATGGACCTACGCGCCCTGGGAGCATGGTTTACGCTCCGGGAACCACTGGGCCTGTACACATGGGGTGACGCATTTTGGACCGCCAGACCACTCGTCAGATGTACAGATAAAGGGAGGAGGGCGCACGCACTGGGAGTAATTGGACCGCTGGGACCGCCAGTTCTGCCATGTAGTCAACACGCAGGGGCAGGGTAGGGACCCTGCCTGTGTTGTAAGTAGCCCAACATGACTTAGCAGACTGGTAGTAACACACAAGAAGGCTGGGTGCAGCCTGGATGTTGGAGTACCTTTGGTGCCACCGCTTGTGTGTTTCCACGCAGGAGTCCCAGCACGCCGGAAGGCCAGCCGGAAGCGACACGACACGGGGAGGAGTGTGTGATGCTGAATATGCGCAGGGCCAGAAGGGAACTCTGCCTGCCCTGTAAGTATGGGAAAGCGTAGCCACACTCCTCAGGATGGCCTAAGGCAACCGTGGTCGCTTCTGGTGCTGGCAGATGTTTGTCTTCAGGTCCTGGTGCGTGTGACCGGAGGACTGGTCGTGGAGAGAGGACATCATGGGCCAAGTCTGGCAGGAGGAGGACGTCCCCTGGATTCCGGATTTGTTGTCTCCCAAAGCTGCTTTTATCGGCTGTCCCCTGG
The DNA here is from genome assembly GCA_023969325.1 of Oryzias curvinotus. Classification (NCBI taxonomy): domain Eukaryota; kingdom Metazoa; phylum Chordata; class Actinopteri; order Beloniformes; family Adrianichthyidae; genus Oryzias; species Oryzias curvinotus. The sequence continues at coordinate 1,107,728 of CM043728.1, read as the reverse complement.
ACTTTTAGTATTGCTTTTTAGTATTTTACCCTGTTTCTGCATTTTATTGTATGTTATACTTTTAGGAACTGTTATGTATTTTATAGTTTTTAACCATCTCAGTGGCCAGCCAGGTTTTAGGATTAATAAGTTGTTGTTGTGGCCAAAAAATGCCCGGTTCCTCTTTGGTGGCTCGTGTGCTCTCACCCAGATCATCCCTCTAACCTGAAATAACTCAATTTCATCTTTTCATTTCATCTCCAAACTTCCTACTGCCTTTTACCATAAACCACCCCCCTTTAACATACAGTCCAATGGAGTTTAGATCTGGTGACGGCACTGGCAACTCCATTATTGATGGAATCCCATCTGCTGCTTCTTCTAATAGTTCTGCACAGTCTGGAGGTGTTCTTTGGGTCATCGTCCTATTGGAGGATGAAAATGGCTCCAATCCAGGGTATGACATGGCGTGAAATAGAGTGAGAATATTTCCTATTTAAAGTCTCTTTTACCCTGAACAAATCTTTCGCATTACCAGCACCAACGCAACCCCAGACCATCATGTCACCCCCACCATGCTTGACAGATGGCGCCAGGCACTGTTGCAGCATATTTTCAGTTGTTCTGGGTCTCAAAAGTTTCTGATCCAAACCACTCAGACTTCTATTTGTCTGTTCATAACACGTTTTCAAAACTTCCTATGTCCGATGTCTGTCCAGTCTCAGTCATGGCTTTTTCTCTACCACTCTGCCCTGAAGGCCAACATCCCAAAGTCGCCTCTTCACTGTAGATGTGGATACTGGCGTTTTAAAGGTATACTGTTTCATAAAGCTGCCAGCTGAGGACCTTTTGAGACTGTAGTTTGTATGGGTCTGATGTGAGGCATCCAACTTAGTTTGTCATCGATAACAACCCCCAAGAATTTGATTTCTATGTGCTAAACATCCAACAGGAAGTTTCAGCTGCTAGATATGCAGAGTAAACGGTTGGGTCTGAGGGGTCATTCACTCCCGGAAGCATGCAAGAAGCAGCAGTCTGTACCAGACATTCTAGGTTCATACCAGGTCTACCCTGGTCCTAACTTACACACTGGTAGAGTGTCAAGTTTACTTCAGTCCCACAGCTGTACTGCTGTGCAGCAGATGAAGCAGCAGAGCACACATAAAGCTCCAGAACAGCCCTAAACAAGATAAGGGCCTGGCTCTGCAAGGCTCTGAGCGGAAAGGTGGAGAAGTGACTGACAGAAGTGGACGATGCTTTGTGGAGAGATTGCGTGAGCCTCCCCTCGTACAGACAATGGAGCCACTATCCATGAGCTGACACGGATGAAGGCCTGTTTTGTTCAGAGGCACAGGGGAGTCAACATGCATCTACCTCAGCCAAAGCACAGTCTGTGGTTACACTGCCCAGGTCAAACACAGGGAGCAGGAGGACTGAGGCTACCTACAATCCTCCTAGATCCACTGAGTGTACTTCTTGCAAAAACACTAGTTTTAGAGAACATTCGAAAGATAAAGGGCTTTAAGACCATGATGGAGTGAAAGGATTTAGTTAAAAGGGTTAATCTGAGCTGCAGGTTTTCCTTTTTTTTGTCAAGGAAGTTTGATCCCCCTCTTTTTGCTTCATTTTTATTCATTGTTGCGCCATCATCATCAAGAATCACTGAGAATGTCCAGGTGTTGATTTCTCCCCACAGACTCCAGCTGATTCAAGCAGCACAGCTTTAAAGTGAAACACTGAGATGCAGCTGGTCCTGCTTTGGATTCCAAATACTAACTCATGAATGTAACCTGAACAGAGGATTTACCTCTTATGTCCTGTTGGAATTTGTACTTTAAATTTATTTAAGGTATAATTCATCCTAAAGAACAGTTTAGAAAAAGTCTGAATTGCGTTGTCTTTTCGATTTTGCATCATTTTGTATTTAATGTTTTATTGTATTTAAGATAAATTGTAAATGCATTGATAAACTCTTTAAACTGTTTAAAAAAGGACCATGAACATCTGCTGTTTTTGGTTTTCTGTGCTCCATTTAGGGATGAGAAGAAAGCGGGAAAAGCTTACCAAGGGGGTCCGCTTTGCCATCTTTGTCAGGGACTGTGAACACCCCCACGACTTTGTGGCCCTGCTTCCTCAGGCTGCTGTACACCTCCTGTCCAAACAGACTCTGACCAATGATGGCCAATTTCAGCTTCTTCTGGTAATAATGCTGTAATGAAAGCAGAGATTCAGTCTGAGGGGATTCATCTTTACCTCTGACCTCTTATGGGTCAAACATGGACCCAGTTTTAAGGTGGAATTCACCTGGAGCACCTTAAAAACACTATGTGACACAGATCCCTCCTTCACCTAGGCTCAGGCGCTTTCTACAGGTCCTGAACGTCAACGGGAGCCTTGGAAGAAAGCCACGTGATCATTTCCATACAAACGTTATTGCGGTTCCGGTTATGTCTTCTGAGGGAAAAGACCCCCCCCCCCCCGCGGGTCCGGGGGGGGGGGGGGGCGTGCGGGAAGTGTCATGTTTCCTGCACAGGTGCGCAGGCTTACATGACAGTTCACGCCAGGCTCCATCAAGCTCTCACGTGAAGGAGCAGACTGAGGCTCCTGCAGAAATGCGCACGCGGCAAGACGCGCGCGGGGGGGTGGGGGGTGGACCTGTCATCTGCGATTCCCTTCCACCACCCCCCAAATGAAGGGCCGGCGTCTTCTGCATGAACTGTCAGCTGCATTCCTGATGCCTGCTAAAAGCAGAACCGGACCGAACCCACGAGTCCGGCGGGACGATGGACAAACCGAGAGCTACTCACGGAGGAGGTGGAGAATTTCCTGAAGACTTGACTTGCCGTCCACAACATAATGGCGGGGTTTAATATGTGAGGAGCCACAGACAGAGTGGAATCGCGCGCGTGCCGCCGGACCTTATCTGCACGTCGTTGTGCGCCGGATGACACCGAGCAGGCGGGGCGGTCCACTTATCGTGGACTGGGCTTGCAACAGCCAGATTAGACCCGTCAGCAACCGGTCGACGGTGTACGTGCTGCCATGCAACGTACGTGCGCGAGCACGTGGTGATCCCGGAGCGCGCGTTCAAGGCGCGCACTGGATGACTGAAGTTATTTTTAGGTCCTGAAGACGTGTACCCCCCAAAACACGCACGTGCTCACGCGCACACTCATACACGCTTCACCATATAAAACTACAGTTTTATTTTATATTTTCATTTTAAAATATCCCTTAACTCTTAAATGTTCTTTTCTTTTTTGAATAAGTCTGAGTACTATTGTGGAACAGTTTATGGAGCAATAAAGGCTAGTGAACTTGTCAAACACTAAAAAAAACGTAACCCCTTATTAACATCTTAATAAATTGTATTTCTTGCAGGTTGTGTTTGATCGTCTTATTGCTGACAATTGTAGCTGCTGTTGTCAAATTGTTATCAGAAACAGTAGCAGATACACAAAAAACTGCAAGGAAGAATAAATAACTATTGAGATTAATTTCTGCTAAGCTTAGCCAGCTGGAATTATTAGTTATCCTAATGCTATCATCAGATAAATTAGCTACAATATTTTAGTGTAGTACATACCAATATTTAAATAGCTGTGGTTCAAGCCAGAATATAATTGTACCAATCCCAACCCTAGATGATTCCAGAAGGTTGTGTCAGGAAGTCAATTCAACCTAAAATCTTTGTCAAACCAAATATGTGAATCAGACCTATGATATGCATACCGGATCGGTTGAGGCCTGGGTTACTAATGACCACCATCAGTGCTGTTCACCGACAGAGGGCTGGTGGAAATTTGACTACTGTTGGTAGAGAAATTAGAGCAGGAAGGCGTGTTGGTAGGAAGAGAGAGAGGAGGAAAGTCATGAGTGTTGGACTGAGAGCAGAGACTTTGAATGTTGGAACTATGACAAGAAAAGGTAAAAAGTTAGTTGACATGATGCAGAGGAGGAAGGTAGACGTACTGCGTGTCCAGAAGACCAGCTAGCAAGACATTTAGGAGCAGGGTTCAAGTTGTTCTACTCCAGGGGTCACCAACCCTATTCCTTATGCGGCAATTGCCCTGCTTGTTTTGCAGCTAACCCTGCTTAAGTAGATGCTGATTATAAAACAAGCAGAGTGGTAGTCCACGAGGAACAGGGTAGGTAGGATCACCCATCCAATAATCAGAAACAGGCATTCTAATCACTTGGCCTGGCCATAGGTATATAAAATCTTCTCTCAGGTATCACTCAGCCAATGCAGAGTGTTTTTAAAACATTTGTGAAAGAACAGTCTGCTCTTAGGAGCTTAGTGGATTCAGTATGGAATTGTCACAGGATGCCACCTGTGTAAAAAATCCAGTGGTGACTTTTTCTTGCTCCTAAATATTCCACAGTCAAACTGTCAGCTCTATCAGAACTATACGGAAGAGTTTGGGAACAACTGCAACTCAGCCACCAAATGGCAGGCCACGTAAACTGATGGAGAGGGGTCAGAGGATACTGTGTAAAAGAGATCGCTGACTTTCTGGACAATCAATGCAGCTGAGCTGCAGAGCTCCAAACTTCTGGTGAAGATTCAGATTTGACCAAGTACAGTACGCAGGGAGCTTCATGGAATGGGTTTCCATTGCAGAGAAGCTGCATCCAAGCCACACATCACCAAGTGCAATGCAAAGAGTTGAATGCAGTGGTGTAAACCATGCAGCCACTGGACTCTAGAGTTGTGGAGACGCCTTCTCTGTAGTGATGAATCACGCTTTTCCATCTGGCTATCTGATGGATGAGTCTGGGTTTGGAGGTTGCCAGGAGAGAGCGGTACATTAGTAACTGCATTGTACAGAGTGTGAAATCTGGTGGAGAAGGGATTATGGTGTGAGTTTGTTTTTCAGGACTTGGCCTTAGCCTCTTAGTTCCGGTGAAAGGAACTCTATGGCAACAGTTTGGAGCGGGCACCTTCCTCTACCAACATGATGGTACACCAGTGCGCAGAGCAAGGTCAATGAAGACATGGATGACAGAGTCTGGTGTGGATAGACATGACTGGCCTGCACAGAGTCCTGACCTGAACTTCACAGAACACCTTTGGAAGAATGGTCAGAAATTCCTAAAAACACACTCCTCAACCTTGTGGACAACAGAATAGTTGAAGCTGTAATGGCTTCAAAAGGTGGACCAACGTCATATTGAATTTTATGGGTTAGAAATGGAATGGCACTTCAGTTCATATGTGAGTTAAGGCAGGTGAGCCAATATTTTTAGTAATAAAAGTGTAGGAAGTGATGGGCAGGTTTGGTATCCAGGAGAGGAACATAGAAGGACAGATGGGGGTTGATTTAGTGAAAAAGATGGAAATAGCTCTAGTGTTTACATTGTTTAAGATAGAGTGGAGGTAGAAGCACATAGATTGACTACAGTACATCTTGTGTAGATGGTGTAATCGGAAGGAGACCAATGATGGTATAGCAGAGGTATGTAAGAGTGTTTCCAGAGGTTGGTAATGTATAGGATGACCCTGGTGATGAAGAAGATGAAGAAAGAAAGGGCAAAGGCAGAAAAGAAGACAAACTGGTGTAAGCGGAAAAATAAAGAATGTTGCATGACTTTTTAGAAG